>JASCYN010000149.1:14798995-15998995 GCA_030408155.1 Lophura swinhoii | reverse complement strand
AAGGTCCTATTTGAAGGGGGAAACCTGGTATTTCTTGGAGAAGATGTGATCTATTTGGGAGAAATCTGGCCTTTCTGGAAGAAACTGTCCTATTTTGGGGATAAAAGAGGTATTTGTGGGTGAAAAGGTCCTATTTGAAGGGGGAAACCTGGTATTTCTTGGAGAAGATGTGATCTATTTGGGAGAAATGTGGCATTTCTGGCAGAAACTGTCCTATTTTGTGGATAAAAGAGGTATTTGTGGGTGAAAAGGTCCTATTTGAAGGGGGAAACCTGGTATTTCTTGGAGAAGATGTGATCTATTTGGGAGAAATCAGCATTTATGGAAGAAACTGTCCTCTTTTGGGGATAAAACAGGTATTTGTGGGTGAAAAGGTCCTATCTGAAGGGGGAAACCTGGTATTTCTTGGAGAAGATGTGATATATTTGGGAGAAATCTGGCATTGCTGGAAGAAACTGTTCTATTTTGGGGATAAAACAGGTATTTGTGGGTGAAAAGGTCCTATTTGTAGGGGAAACCTGGTATTTCTTGGAGAAGATGTGATATATTTGGGAGAAATGTGGCATTTCTGGAAGAAAATGTCCTATTTGAGGGATAAAACAGGTATTTGTGGTTGAAAAGGTCCTATTTGAAGGGTGAAACCTGGTATTTCTTGGAGAAGATGTGATATATTTGGGAGAAATGTGGCCTGTCTGGAAGAAAATGTCCTATTTGAGAGATAATACAGGTATTTGTGGGAGAAAATGTCCTATTTGAAGTGGGAAAGCTGGTATTTCTTGGAGAAGATGTGGTATATTTGGGAGAAATGTGGCATTTCTGGAAGAAACTGTCCTCTTTTGGGGATGAAACAGGTATTTGTGGGTGTAAAGTTCCTATTTGAAGGGGGAAACCTGGTATTTCTTGGAGAAGATGTGATATATTTGGGAGAAATGTGGCATGTCTGGAAGAAGCTGTCCAATTTTGGGGATAAAAGAGGTATTTGTGGGTGAAAAGGTCCTATTTGAAGGGGGAACTCTGGTATTTCTTGGAGAAGATGTGATATATTTGGGAGAAATGTGGCATTTCTGGAAGAAACTGTCCTCTTTGGGGGATGAAACAGGTATTTATGGGAGAAAAGGTCCTATTTGATGGGGGAAAGCTGGTATTTCTTGGAGAAGATGTGATCTATTTGGGAGAAATGTGGCCTTTCTGGAAGAAAATGTCCTCTTTTAGGGATAAAAGAGGTATTTCATGGAGAGAAGGTCCTAATTCAAGGGGGAAACCTGGTATTTCTTGGAGGAGTTGTGATATATTTGGGACAAATGTGGTATTTCTAGAAGAAACTGTCCTCTTTTGGGGATAAAACAGGTATTTGTGGGTGAAAAGGTCCTATTTGAAGGGGGAAACCTGGTATTTCTTGGAGAAGATGTGATATATTTGGGAGAAATGTGGCATGTCTGGAAGAAACTGTCCTCTTTTGGGGATAAAAGAGGTATTTGTGGGTGAAAAGGTCCTATTTGAAGGGGGAAACGTGGTATTTCTCGGAGAAGATGTGATCTATTTGGGAGAAATGTGGCATGTCTGGAAGAAACTGTCCTCTTTTGGGGATAAAAGAGGTATTAGTGGGAGAAAAGGTCCTATTTCCCCGGGGAAACCTGGTATTTCTTGGAGAAGATGTGATATGTTTGGGAGAAATGTGGCATTTCTGGAAGAAACTGTCCTCTTTTGGGGATAAAAGAGGTATTTGTTGGTGAAAAGGTCCTATTTCCACGGGAAAACCTGGTATTTCTTGGAGAAGATGTGATCTATTTGGGAGAAATCTGGCATTTCTGGAAGAAACTGTCCTCTTTTGGGGTTAATAGAGGTATTTGTGGGTGAAAAGGTCCTATTTGAAGGGGGAAACCTGGTATTTCTTGGAGAAGAGGTGATATATTTGGGAGAAATGAGGCATTTCTGGCAGAAACTGTCCTATATTGGGGATAAAAGAATTTTTTGTGGGAGAAAAGTTCCTTTTTGAAGGGGGAAACCTGGTATTTCTTGGAGAAGATGTGATATATTAGGGAGAAATGCGGCCTTTCTGGAAGAAACCGAGCTCTTTTGGGGTAAAAGAGCTATTTGTGGGTGAAAAGGTCCTATTTGAAGGGGGAAAGCTGGTATTTCTTGGAGAAGATGAGATATATTTGGGAGAAATGTGGCCTTTCTGGAAGAAACTGTCCTCTTTTGGGGATGAAAGAGGTATTTGTGGGTGAAAATGTCCTATTTGAAGGGGGAAACCTGGTATTTCTTGGAGAAGATGTGATATATTAGGGAGAAATGCGGCCTTTCTGGAAGAAACCGAGCTCTTTTGGGGTAAAAGAGCTATTTGTGGGTGAAAAGGTCCTATTTGAACGGGGAAAGCTGGTATTTCTTGGAGAAGATGTGATCTATTAGGGTGAAATGTGCCATTTCTGGAAGAAAGTGTCCTATTTTGGGGATAAAAGAGGTATTTGTGGGTGAAAAGGTCCTATTTGAAGGGGGAAACCTGGTATTTCTTGGAGAAGATGTGATCTATTTGGGAGAAATCTGGCATTTCTGGAAGAAAATGTCCAATTTGAGGGATAAAAGAGGTATTTGTGGGTGAAAAGTTCCTATTTCCAGGGGTAAACCAGTTATTACTTAGAGAAGATGTGATATATTTGGGAGAAATGTGGCATTTCTGGAAGAAACTGTCCTATTTTAGGGATAAAAGAGGTATTTGTGGGTGAAAAGGTCCTATTTGAAGGGGGAAAGCTGGTATTTCTTGGAGAAGATGATATATATTTGGGAGAAATCTGGCCTTTCTGGATGAAACTGTCCTCTTTTGGGGATAAAACAGGTATTTGTGGGAGAAAAAGTCCTATTTGAAGGGGGAAAGCTGGTATTTCTTGGAGAAGATGTGATCTATTTGAGTGAAATGTGGCATTTCTGGCAGAAACTTTCCTATTTTGGGGATAAATGAGGTATTTGTGGGTGAAAAGGTCCTATTTGAAGGGGGAAACGTGGTATTTCTTGGAGAAGATGTGATATATTTGGGAGAATTGTGGCATTTCTGGAAGAAACTGTCCTCTTTTGGGGATAAAAGAGGTATTTGTGGGTGAGAAGGTCTTATTTGAAGGGGGAAAGCTGTTATTTCTAGGAGGAGATGTGATATATTTGGGAGAAATGTGGCATTTCTGGAAGAAACTGTCCTCTTTTGGGGATAAAGGAGGTATTTGTGGGTGAAAAGTTCCTATTTGAATGGGGAAAGCTGGTATTTCTTGGAGAAGATGTGATATATTTTGGAGAAATGTGGCATGTCTGGAAGAAACTGTCCTCTTTTGGGGATAAAAGAGGTATTTGTGGGTGAAAAGGTCCTATTTGAAGGGGGAAAGCTGGTATTTCTTGGAGAAGATGTGATATATTTGGGAGAAATGTGGCATGTCTGGAAGAAACCAAGCTCTTTTGGGGTAAAAGAGGTATTTGAGGGTGAAAAGGTCCTATTGGAAGGGGGAAACGTGGTATTTCTTGGAGAAGATGTGATCTATTTGGGAGAACTGTGGCATTTCTGGAAGGAACTGTGCTCTTTTGGGGATAAAAGAGGTATTTGTGGGTGAAAAGGTCCTATTTGAAGGGGGAAAGCTGGTATTTCTTGGAGAAGATGTGATATATTTGGGAGAAATGTGGCATTTCTGGAAGAAACTGTCCAATTTGAGGGATAAAAGAGGTATTTGTGGGTGAAAAGTTCCTATTTCCAGGGGTAAACCTGGTATTTCTTGGAGAAGTTGTGATATATTTGGGAGAAATGTGGCATGTCTGGAAGAATCTGTCCTCTTTTGGGGATAAAAGAGGTATTTGTGGGTGAAAAGGTCCTATTTGAAGGGGGAAACGTGGTATTGCTTTGAGAAGATGTGATATATTTGGGAGAAATCTGGCCTTTCTGGAAGAAACTGTCCTCTTTTGGGGATAAAACAGGTATCTGTGGGAGAAAAGGTCCTATTTGAAGGGGGAAAGCTGGTATTTCTTGGAGAAAATGTGATCTATTAGGGTGAAATGTGGCATTTCTGGAAGAAAATGTCCTCTTTTGGGGATAAAAGAGGTATTTGTGGGTGATAAGGTCCGATTTCCAGGGGGAAACCTGGTATTTCTTGGAGAAGATGTGATATATTTGGGAGAAATGAGGCATGTCTGGAAGAAACTGTCCTATTTTGGGGATAAAAGAGGTATTTCTGGGTGAAAAGGTCCTATTTCAAGGGGGAATCCTGGTATTTCTTGGAGAAGATGTGATATATTTGGGAGAAATGTGGCATTTCTGGAAGGAACTGTCCTCTTTTGGGGATAAAAGAGGTATCTGTGGGTGAAAAGGTCCGATTTCTAGGGGGAAACCTGGTATTTCTTGGAGAAGATGTGGTATATTTGGGAGAAATGTGGCATGTCTGGAAGAATCTGTCCTCTTTTGGGGATAAAAGAGGTATTTGTGGGTGAAAAGTTCCTATTTGAAGGGGGAAAGCTGGTATTGCCTTGAGAAGATGTGATATATTTGGGAGTAATCTGGCATTTCTGGAAGAAACTGTCCTCTTTTGGGGATAAAAGAGGTATTTGTGGGTGATAAGGTCCGATTTCCAGGGGGAAACCTGGTATTTCTTGGAGAAGATGTGATCTATTTGGGAGAAATGTGGCATTTCTGGAAGGAACTGTCCTCTTTTGGGGATAAAACAGGTATTTGTGGGAGAAATGGTCCTATTTGAAGGGGGAAAGCTGGATGTTCTTGCAGGAGATGTGATATATTTGGGAGAAATGTGGCCTTTCTGGAAGAAACTGTCCTATTTTGGGGATAAAAGAGGTATTTCTGGGAGAAAAGATCCTATTTCAAGGGGGAAAGCTGGTATTTCTGTGGCCTTTCTGTAAGAAACTGTCCTCTTTTGGGGATAAAACAGGTATTTGTGGGTGAAAATGTCCTATTTGAAGGGGGAAAGCTGGTATTTCTTGGAGAAGATGTGATATATTTGGGAGAAATGAGGCATGTCTGGAAGAAACTGTACTCTTTTGGGGATAAAAGCGGTATTTGTGGGTGAAAAGGTCCTATTTGAAGGGGAAAACCTGGTATTTCTTGGAGAAGATGTGATATATTTGGGAGAAATGTGGCATGTCTGGAAGAAAATGTCCTATTTGGGGCGAGAAGGCTGGTATTTGTGGGGGAAAAGATCCTATTTGAAGGGGGAAACCTGGTATTTCTTGGAGAAGATGTGATATATTTGGGAGAAATGTGGCCTTTCTGGAAGAAACTGTCCTCTTTTGGGGATAAAAGAGGTATTTGTGGGTGAAAAGGTCCTATTTGAAGGGGGAAAGCTGGTATTTCTTGGAGAAGATGTGATCTATTTGGGAGAAATGTGGCATTTCTGGCAGAAACTGTCCTCTTTTGGGGATAAAAGAGGTATTTGTGGGTGAAAAGGTCCTATTTGAAGGGGGAAACCTGGTATTTCTTGGAGAAGATGTGATATGTTTCGGAGAAATGTGGCATGTCTGGAAGAAAATGTCCAATTTTGGGGATAAAAGAGGTATTTGTGGGTGAAAAGGTCCTATTTGAAGGGGGAAACCTGGTATTTCTTGGAGAAGATGTGATCTATTTGGGAGAAATCTGGCCTTTCTGGAAGAAACTGTCCTATTTTGGGGATAAAAGAGGTATTTGTGGGTGAAAAGGTCCTATTTGAAGGGGGAAACCTGGTATTTCTTGGAGAAGATGTGATATATTTGGGAGAAACCTGGCATTTCTGGCAGAAACTGTCCTATTTTGTGGATAAAAGAGGTATTTGTGGGTGAAAAGGTCCTATTTGAAGGGGGAAACCTGGTATTTCTTGGAGAAGATGTGATCTATTTGGGAGAAATCAGCATTTATGGAAGAAACTGTCCTCTTTTGGGGATAAAACAGGTATTTGTGGGTGAAAAGGTCCTATTTGTAGGGGGAAACCTGGTATTTCTTGGAGAAGATGTGATATATTTGGGAGAAATGTGGCATTTCTGGAAGAAACTGTCCTATTTTGGGGTTAAACCAGGAATTTGTGGGTGAAAAGGTCCTATTTGAAGGGGGAAACCTGGTATTTCTTGGAGAAGATGTGATATGTTTGGGAGAAATGTGGCATTTCTGGAAGAAACTGTCCTCTTTTTGGGGAAAAGGCTGGTTTTTGTGGGAGAAAAGGTACTATTTCAGGAGGAATCCTGGTATTTCTTGGAGGAGATGTCATATGTTTGGGAGAAATGTGGCATTTCTGGAAGAAACTGTCCTCTTTTGGGGATAAAAGAGGAATTTTTGGGTGAAAAGGTCCTATTTGAAGGGGGAACCCTGGTATTTCAAGGAGAAGATGTGATATATTTGGGAGAAATGTGGCCTTTCTGGAAGAAACTGTCCTATTTGAGTGATAAAAGAGGTATTTGTGGGAGAAAAGGTCCTATTTGAAGGGGGAAACGTGGTATTTCTTGGAGAAGATGTGATCTATTTGGGAGAAATGTGGCATGTCTGGAAGAAACTGTCCTCTTTTGGGGATAAAACAGGTATTTGTGGGAGAAATGGTCCGATTTCTAGGGGGAAAGCTGGATGTTCTTGCAGGAGATGTGATCTATTTGGGAGAAATGTGGCCTTTCTGGAAGAAACTGTCCTCTTTTGGGGATAAAAGAGGTATTTGTGGTTGAAAAGGTCCTATTTCAAGGGGGAAACCTGGCATTTCTTGGAGAAGATGTGCTATATTTGGGAGAAAAGTGGCATTTCTGGAAGAAACTGTCCTATTTTGGGGATAAAATAGGTATTTGTGGGTGAAAAGGTCCTATTTGAAGGGGGAAACATGGTATTTCTTGGAGAAGATGTGATACATTTGGGAGAAATCTGGCCTTTCTGGCAGAAACAGTCCTATTTTGGGGATAAAAGAGGTATTTCTGGGAGATAAGATCCTATTTCAAGGGGGAAAGCTGGTATTTCTGTGGCCTTTCTGTAAGAAACTGTCCTCTTTTGGGGATAAAACAGGTATTTGTGGGTGAAAATGTCCTATTTGAAGGGGGAAAGCTGGTAATTCTATGAGAAGATGTGATATGTTTGGGAGAAATGTGGCATTTCTGGAAGAAACTGTCCTCTTTTGGGGATAAAAGCGGAATTTGTGGGTGAAAAGGTCCTATTTCCAGGGGAAAACCTGGTATTTCTTGGAGAAGATGTGATCTATTTGGGAGAAATGTGGCATTTCTGGCAGAAACTGTCCTCTTTTGGGGATAAAAGAGGTATTTGTGGGTGAAAAGTTCCTATTTGAAGGGGGAAACCTGGTATTTCTTGGAGAAGATGTGATATGTTTTGGAGAAATGTGGCATGTCTGGAAGAAAATGTCCAATTTTGGGGATAAAAGAGGTATTAGTGTTTGAAAAGGTCCTATTTGAAGGGGGAAACCTGGTATTTCTTGGAGAAGATGTGATATATTTGGGAGAAATCTGGCCTTTCTGGAAGAAACTGTCCTCTTTTGGGGATAAAAGAGGTATTTGTGGGTGAAAAGGTCCTATTTCTAGGGGGAAATCTGGTATTTCTTGGAGAAGCTGTGATATATTTAGAGAAACCTGGCATTTATGGAAGAAACAGTCCTCTTTTGGGGATACAACAGGTATTTGTAGGTTAAAAGGTCCTATTTCAGGAGGAATCCTTGCATTTCTTGGAGAAGATGTGATATTTTTGGGAGAAATGTGGCATTTCTGGAAGAAACTGTCCTATTTTGGGGTTAAACCAGGAATTTGTGGGTGAAAAGGTCCTATTTGAAGGGGAAAACCTGGTATTTCTTGGAGAAGATGTGATCTATTTGGGAGAAATGTGGCATTTCTGGAAGAAACTGTCCTATTTTGGGGATAAAAGAGGTATTAGTGGGTGAAAAGGTCCTATTTGAAGGGGGAAAGCTGGTATTTCTTGGAGAAGATGTGATATATTTGGGAGAAACCTGGCATTTCTGGCAGAAACTGTCCTATTTTGTGGATAAAAGAGGTATTTGTGGGTGAAAAGGTCCTATTTGAAGGGGTAAACCTGGTATTTCTTGGAGAAGATGTGATCTATTTGGGAGAAATCAGCATTTCTGGAAGAAACTGTCCTCTTTTGGGGATAAAACAGGTATTTGTGGGTGAAAAGGTCCTATCTGAAGGGGGAAACCTGGTATTTCTTGGAGAAGATGTGATATATTTGGGAGAAATGTGGCATGTCTGGAAGAAACTGTCCTCTTTTGGGGATAAAACAGGTATTTGTGGGTGAAAAGTTCCTATTTGTAGGGGGAAAGCTGGTATTTCTTGGAGAAGATGTGATATATTTGGGAGAAATGTGGCATTTCTGGAAGAAACTGTCCTCTTCTGGGGATAAAAGAGGTATTTGTGGGTGAAAAGGTCCTATTTGAAGGGGGAAACCTGGTATTTCTTGGAGAAGATGTGATATGTTTGGGAGAAATCTGGCATTTCTGGAAGAAACTGTCCTCTTTTGGGGAAAAGGCTGGTTTTTGTGGGAGAAAAGGTACTATTTCAGGAGGAATCCTGGTATTTCTTGGAGGAGATGTCATATGTTTGGGAGAAATGTGGCATTTCTGGAAGAAACTGTCCTCTTTTGGGGATAAAAGAGGAATTTTTGGGTGAAAAGGTCCTATTTGAAGGGGGAACCCTGGTATTTCATGGAGAAGATGTGATATATTTGGGAGAAATGTGGCCTTTCTAGAAGAAACTGTCCTACTTGAGTGATAAAAGAGGTATTTGTGGGTGAAAAGGTCCTATTTGAAGGGGGAAAGCTGGTAGTTTTACCTCTTTTAATCCCCAAAATAGAACAGTTTCTTCCAAATATTTCTCCCAAATATATCACTTCTTCTCCAAGAAATACCAGCTTTCCCCCTTCAAATAGGACCTTTTCACCCACAAATACCTGTTCTATCCCCAAAATAGGACAGTTTCTTCCAGAAATGCCACATTTCTCCCAAACATATCACATCTTCTCCAAGAAATACCAGGTTTCCCCCTTCTAATAGGACCGTTTCACCGACAAATACCTCTTTTATCCCCAAAATAGTACATTTTCTGCCATACATGCCATATTTCTCCCAAATATACCACATTTTCCCTTCAAATAGGACCTTTTCACCCACAAATACCTCTTTTATCCCTCAAATAGGTCAGTTTCATCCAGACATGCCACATTTCTCCCAAATATATCACATCTTCTCCAAGAAATACCAGGATTCCTCCTGAAATAGGACCTTTTCTCCCACAAATACCAGCCTTCTCCCCCCAAACAGGACAGTTTCTTCCAGAAATGCCACATTTCTCCCAAACATATCACATCTTCTCCAAGAAATACCAGCTTTCCCCCTTCAAATAGGACCTTTTCACCCACAAATACCTGTTTTATACCCCAAAAGAGGACAGTTTCTTCCAGACATGCCACATTTCTCCCAAATAGATCACATCTTCTCCAAGAAATACCAGCTTTCCCCCTTCAAATAGGACCTTTTCACCCACAAATACCTCTTTTATCCCCAAAAGAGGACAGTTTCTTCCAGAAATGCCACATTTCTCCCAAATACATTACATCTTCTCCAAGAAATACCAGCTTTCCCCCTTCAAATAGGACCTTTTCACCCACTAATAGCTGGCTTCTTCCCCCAAATAGGACAGTTTCTTCCAGAAATGCCACATTTCTCCCAAATACATCACATCTTCTCCAAGAAATACCAGCTTTCCCCCTTCAATTAGGACCTTTTCACCCACAAATACCTCTTTTATCCCCAAAAGAGGACAGTTTCTGCCAGAAAGGCCACATTTCTCCCAAACATATCACACCTCCTCCAAGAAATACCACTTTTCCACTTCAAATAGGACCTTTTCTCCCACAAATACCTGTTTTATCTACAAAACAGGACAGTTTCTTCCAGACATGCCACATTTCTCCCAAATATATCACATCTTCTCCAAGAAATACCAGGTTTCCCCCTTCAAATAGGACCTTTTCACCCACAAATACCTCTTTTATCCCCAAAAGAGGACAGTTTCTTCCAGAAATGCCACATTTCTCCCAAATAGATCACATCTTCTCCAAGAAATACCAGGGTTCCCCCTTCAAATAGGACCTTTTCTCCCACAAATACCTCTTTTATCCCCAAAAGAGGACAGTTTCTTCCAGACATGCCACGTTTCTCCCAAATATATCACAACTCCTCCAAGAAATACCAGATTTCCCCCTTCAAATAGGACCTTTTCACCCACAAATACCTCTTTTATCCCCAAAAGAGGACAGTTTCTTCCAGAAATGCCACATTTCTCCCAAATATACCACATCTTCTCCAAGAAATACCAGCTTTCCCCCTTCAAATAGGACCTTTTCACCCACAAATACCTGTTTTATCCCCAAAACAGGACAGTTTCCTCAAGAAATGCCACATTTCTCCCAAATATATCACATCTTCTCCAAGAAATACCAGCTTTCCCCCTTCAAATAGGACCTTTTCACCCACAAATACCTGTTTTATACCCAAAAGAGGACAGTTTCTTCCAGACATGCCACATTTCTCCCAAATAGATCACATCTTCTCCAAGAAATGCCACGTTTCCCCCTTCAAATAGGACATTTTCACCCACAAATACCTGTTCTATCCCCATAAGAGGACAGTTTCTTCCAGAAATGCCACATTTCTCCCAAATAGATCACATCTTCTCCAAGAAATACCAGGTTTCCCCCTTCAAATACGACCTTTTCACCCACAAATACCACTTTTATCCCTCAAATAGGGCTGTTTCTTCCAGACATGCCACATTTCTCCCAAATATATCACATCTTCTCCAAGAAATACCAGGTTTCCCCCTTCAAAGAGGACCTTTTCTCCCTCAAATACCAGCCCTTTCCCCCCAAATAGGACAGTTTCTTCCTGCATGCAACATTTCTCCCAAATAGATCACATCTTCTCCAAGAAATACCAGGTTTCCCCCTTCAAATAGGACCTTTTCACCCACAAATACCTCTTTTATCCCCAAAAGAGGACAGTTTCTTCCAGAAATGCCACATTTCTCCCAAATATATCACATCTTCTCCAAGAAATACCAGGTTTCCGCCTTCAAACAGGACCTTTTCACCCACAAATACCTGTTTTATCCCCAAAATAGGACAGTTTCTTCCAGACATGTCACATTTCTCCCAAATAGATCACCTCTTCTCCAAGAAATACCACGTTTCCCCCTTCAAATAGGACCTTTTCACCCACAAATACCTGTTTTATCCCCAAAAGAGGACAGTTTCTTCCAGAAATGCCACATTTCTCCCAAATAGATCACATCTTCTCCAAGAAATACCAGGTTTCCCCCTTCAAATAGGACCTTTTCACCCACAAATACCTCTTTTATCCCCAAAAGAGGACAGTTTCTTCCAGACATGCCACATTTCTCCCAAACATATCACATCTCCTCCTAGAAATACCAGGATTCCTCCAGAAATAGGAGCTTTTCTCCCACAAATACCACCCTTCTCCCCCCAAATAGGACATATTCTTCCAGACATGCCACATTTCTCCCAAATATATCACATCTTCTCCAAGAAATACCACATTTCCCCCTTCAAATAGGACCTTTTCACCCACAAATACCTGTTCTATCTCCAAAAGAGGACAGTTTCTTCCAGAAATGCCACATTTCTCCCAAATATATCACATCTTCTCCAAGAAATACCACGTTTCCCCCTTCAAATAGGACCTTTTCCCCAAAAAAACCTCTTTTATCCCCAAAAGAGGACAGTTTCTTCCAGGAATGCCAGATTTCTCCCAAATATATCACATCTTCTCCAAGAAATACCACGTTTCCCCCTTCAAATAGGACCTTCTCACCCACAAATACCTCTTTTATCCCCAAAAGAGGACAGTTTCTTCCAGACATGCCACATTTCTCCCAAACATATCACATCTCCTCCAAGAAATACCAGGATTCCTCCAGAAATAGGAGCTTTTCTCCCACAAATACCACCCTTCTCCCCCCAAATAGGACATATTCTTCCAGACATGCCACATTTCTCCCAAATATATCACATCTTCTCCAAGAAATACCAGCTTTCCACCTTCAAATAGGACCTTTTCACCCACAAATACCTGTTTCATCCCAAAAGAGGACGGTTTCTTCCAGAAATGCCACATTTCTCCCAAATATACCACATCTTCTCCAAGAAATACCAGGTTTCCCCCTTCAAATAGGACCTTTTCACCCACAAATACCTCTTTTATCCCCAAAACAGGACAGTTTCTTCAAGAAATGCCACATTTCTCCCAAATATATCACATCTTCTCCAAGAAATACCAGCTTTCCCCCTTCAAATAGGACCTATTCACCCACAAATACCTGTTTTATACCCCAAAAGAGGACAGTTTCTTCCAGACATGCCACATTTCTCCCAAATAGATCACATATTCTCCAAGAAATGCCACGTTTCCCCCTTCAAATAGGACATTTTCACCCACAAATACCTGTTCTATCCCCATAAGAGCACAGTTTCTTCCAGAAATGCCACATTTCTCTTAAATATATCACATCTTCTCATAGAATTACCAGCTTTCCCCCTTCAAATAGGACCTTTTCACCCACAAATACCTCTTTATCCCCAAATAGGACAGTTTCTCCCAGAAATGCCACATTTCTCCCAAACATATCACATCTTCTCATAGAATTACCAGGTTTCCCCCTACAAATAGGACCTTTTCACCCACAAAAAATTCTTTTATCCCCAAAATAGGACAGTTTCTTCCAGAAATGCCACATTTCTCCCAAATATATCACATCTTCTCCAAGAAATACCAGGTTTCCCCCTTCAAATACGACCTTTTCACCCACAAATACCACTTTTATCCCTCAAATTGGACAGTTTCTTCCAGAAATGCCACATTTCTCCCAAATATATCACATCTTCTCCAAGAAATACCAGGATTCCTCCTGAAAGAGGACCTTTTCTCCCTCAAATACCAGCCCTTTCCCCCCAAATAGGACAGTTTCTTCCTGCATGCCACATTTCTCCCAAATATATCACATCTTCTCCAAGAAATACCAGGTTTCCCCCTTCAAATAGGACCTTTTCACCCACAAATACCTCTTCTATCCCCAAAAGAGGACAGTTTCTTCCAGAAATGTCACATTTCTCCAAAATAGATCACATCTTCTCCAAGAAATAACAGGTTTCCCCCTTGAAATACAACCTTTTCACCCACAAATACCTCTTTTATCCCCAAAAGAGGACAGTTTCTTCCAGAAATGCCACATTTCTCCCAAATATATCACATCTTCTCCAAGAAATACCAGTTTTCCGCCTTCAAACAGGACCTATTCACCCACAAATACCTGTTTTATCCCCAAAAGAGGACAGTTTCTTCCAGACATGTCACATTTCTCCCAAATAGATCACATCTTCTCCAAGAAATACCTGCTTTCCCCCTTCAAATAGGACCTTTTCACCCACAAATACCTGTTTTATCCCCAAAAGAGGACAGTTTCTTCCAGAAATGCCACATTTCTCCCAAATAGATCACATCTTCTCCAAGAAATACCAGGTTTCCCCCTTCAAATAGGACCTTTTCACCCACAAATACCTCTTTTATCCCCAAAAGAGGACAGTTTCTTCCAGACATGCCACATTTCTCCCAAACATATCACATCTCCTCCAAGAAATACCAGGATTCCTCCAGAAATAGGAGCTTTTCTCCCACAAATACCACCCTTCTCCCCCCAAATAGGAGATATTCTTCCAGACATGCCACATTTCTCCCAAATATATCACATCTTCTCCAAGAAATAGCACGTTTCCCCCTTCAAATAGGACCTTATCCCCAAAAAAACCTCTTTTATCCCCAAAAGAGGACAGTTTCTTCCAGGAATGCCAGATTTCTCCCAAATATATCACATCTTCTCCAAGAAATACCACGTTTCCCCCTTCAAATAGGACCTTTTCACCCACAAATACCTCTTTTATCTCCAAAATAGGACATTTTCTTCCAGAAAGGCCACATTTCTCCCAAATATATCACATCTTCTCCAAGATATACCACGTTTCCCACTTCAAATAGGACCTTTTCACCCACAAATACCTCTTTTATCCCAAAACAGGACACTTTCTTCCAGAAATGCCACATTTCTCCCAAATAGATCACATCTTCTCCAAGAAATGCCATGTTTCCCCCTTCAAATAGGACATTTTAACCCACAAATACCTCTTTTATACCCATAAGAGGACAGTTTCTTCCAGAAATGCCACATTTCTCCCAAATATATCACATCTTCTCATAGAATTACCAGCTTTCCCCCTTCAAATAGGACATTTTCACCCACAAATACCTCTTTTATCCCCAAAAGAGGACAGTTTCTCCCAGAAATGCCACATTTGTCCCAAACATATCACATCTTCTCATAGAATTACCAGCTTTCCCCCTTCAAATAGGATCTTTTCACCCACAAAAAATTCTTTTATCGCCAAAAGAGGACAGTTTCTTCCAGAAATGCCACATTTCTCCCAAATAGATCACATCTTCTCCAAGAAATACCAGGTTTCCCCCTTCAAATACGGCCTTTTCACCCACAAATACATCTTTTATCCCTCAAATAGGACAGTTTCTTCCAGACATGCCACATTTCTCCCAAATATATCACATCTTCTCCAAGAAATACCAGGATTCCTCCTGAAAGAGGACCTTTTCTCCCTCAAATACCAGCTTTCCCCCCAAATAGGACAGTTTCTTCCTGCATGCCACATTTCTCCCAAATATATCACATCTTCTCCAAGAAATACCGGGTTTCCACCTTCAAATAGGACCTTTTCACCCACAAATACCACTTTTATCCCCAAAATAGGACAGTTTCTGCCAGAAAGGCCACATTTCTCCCAAACATATCACATATTCTCCAAGAAATACCGGCTTTCACCCTTGAATTAGGAACTTTTCACCCACAAAATTTATTTTATCCCCAAAATAGGACAGTTTCTTCCAGAAATGCCACATTTCTCCCAAATATATCACATCTCCTCCAAGAAATACCAGGTTTCCGCCTTCAAACAGGACCATTTCACCCACAAATACCTGTTTTATCCCCAAAATAGGACAGTTTCTTCCAGACATGCCACATTTCTCCCAAATATATCACCTCTTCTCCAAGAAATACCAGGTTTCACCCTTCAAATAGGACCTTTTCACCCACAAATACCTCTTTTATCCCCAAAAGAGGACAGTTTCTTCCAGAAATGCCACATTTCTCCCAAATATATCACATCATCTCCAAGAAATGCCAGGTTTCCCCCTTCAAATAGGACCTTTTCACCCACAAATACCTCTTTTATCCCCAAAAGAGGACAGTTTCTTCCAGACATGCCACATTTCTCCCAAACATATCACATCTCCTCCAAGAAATACCAGGATTCCTCCAGAAATAGGAACTTTTCTCCCACAAATACCACCCTTCTCCCCCCAAATAGGACATTTTCTTCCAGACATGCCACATTTCTCCCAAATAGATCACATCTTCTCCAAGAAATACCAGGTTTCCCCCTTCAAATAGGACCTTTTCACCCACAAATACCTCTTTTATCTCCAAAATAGGACATTTTCTCCCAGAAATGCCACATTTCTCCCAAATATATCACATCTTCTCCAAGAAATACCACGTTTCCCCCTTCAAATAGGACCTTTTCACCCACAAATACCTGTTCTATCCCCATAAGAGGACAGTTTCTTCCAGAAATGCCACATTTCTCCCAAATAGATCACATCTTCTCCAAGAAATACCAGGTTTCCCCCTTCAAATAGGACCTTTTCCCCAAAAAAACCTCTTTTATCCCCAAATAGGACAGTTTCTTCCAGGAATGCCAGATTTCTCCCAAATATATCACATCTTCTCCAAGAAATACCACGTTTCCCCCTTCAAATAGGACCTTCTCACCCACACATACCTCTTTTATCCCCAAAATAGGACAGTTTTTTCCAGACATGCCACATTTCTCCCAAATATATCACATTTTCTCCAAGAAATACCAGGTTTCCCCCTTCAAATAGGAACTTTTCACCCACAAATACCTCTTTTATCCCCAAAATAGGACAGTTTCTTCCAGAAAGGCCACATTTCTCCCAAATATATCACATCTTCTCCAAGAAATACCACGTTTCCCTCTTCAAATAGGACCTTTTCACCCACAAATACCTGTTTTATCCCCAGAAGAGGACAGTTTCTTCCAGAAATGCCACATTTCTCCCAAATAGATCACATCTTCTCCAAGAAATACCAGGTTTCCCCCTTCAAATAGGACCTTTTCACCCACAAATACCTGTTTTATCCCCAAAATAGGACAGTTTCTTCCAGACATGCCACATTTCTCCCAAATAGATCACATCTTCTCCAAGAAATACCAGCTTTCCCCCTTCAAATAGGACCTTTTCACCCACAAATACCCCTTTTATCCCCAAAAGAGGACAGTTTCTTCCAGAAATGCCACATTTCTCCCAAATAGATCACATCTTCTCCAAGAAATACCAGGATTCCTCCTGAAAGAGGACCTTTTCTACCACAAATGCCAGCCTTCTCCCCCCAAATAGGACAGTTTCTTCCAGAAATGCCACATTTCTCCCAAATATATCACATCTTCTCCAAGAAATGCCACGTTTCCCCCTTCAAATAGGACCTTTTCACCCACAAATACCTCTTTTATCCCCAAAAGAGGACAGTTTCTTCCAGAAATGCCACATTTCTCCCAAATACATCACATCTTCTCCAAGAAATACCACGTTTCCCCCTTCAAATAGGACCTTTTCACCCACAAATACCTCTTTTATCCCCAAAAGAGGACAGTTTCTTCCAGACATGCCACATTTCTCCCAAATAGATCACATCTTCTCCAAGAAATACCAGGATTCCCCCTTCAAATAGGACCTTTTCACCCACAAATACCTCTTTTATCCCCAAAAGAGGACAGTATCTTCCAGAAATGCCACATTTCTCCCAAATAGATCACATCTTCTCCAAGAAATACCAGGATTCCTCCTGAAATAGGAACTTTTCTCCCACAAATACCACCCTTCTCCCCCCAAATAGAACATTTTCTTCCAGACATGCCACATTTCTCCAAAATATATCACATCTTCTCCAAGAAATAACAGCTTTCCCCCTTCAAATAGGACCTTTTCCCCAAAAAAACCGCTTTTATCCCCAAAAGAGGACAGTTTCTTCCAGACATGCCACATTTCTCCGAAATATACCACATCTTCTCCAAAAAATACCAGCTTTCCCCCTTCAAATAGGACCTTTTCACCCACAAATACCTCTTTTATCCCCAAAATAGAACAGTTTCTTCCAGAAATGCCACATTTCTCCCAAATATATCACATCTTCTCCAAGAAATACCGGGTTTCCCCCTTCAAATAGGACCTTTTCACCCACAAATACCTCTTTTATCTCCAAAATAGGACAGTTTCTTCAAGAAATGCCACATTTCTCCCAAATAGATCACATCTTCTCCAAGAAATACCAGGTTTCCCACTTCAAATAGGACCTTTTCACCCACAAATACCTCTTTTATCCCCAAAACAGGACACTTTCTTCCAGAAAGGCCACATTTCTCCCAAATATATCTCATCTTCTCCAAGAAATACCAGGTTTCCCCCTTCAAATAGGACCTTTTCACCCACAAATACCTCTTTTATCCCCAAAAGAGGACAGTTTCTTCCAGACATGCCACATACCTCCCAAATATATCACATCTTCTCCAAGAAATACCAGGTTTCCCACTTCAAATAGGACCTTTTCACCCACAAATACCTCTTTTATCCCCAAAAGAGGACAGTTTCTTCCAGAAAGGCCATATTTCTCCCAAATAGATCACATCTTCTACAAGAAATACCAGCTTTCCCCCTTCAAATAGGACCTTTTCACCCACAAATACCTCTTTTATCCCCAAAAGAGGACAGTTTCTTCCAGAAAGGCCACATTTCTCCCAAATAGATCGCATCTTCTCCAAGAAATACCTGCTTTCCCCCTTCAAATAGGACATTTTCTCCCACAAATACCAGCCTTCTCCCCCCAAATAGGACAGTTTCTTCCAGAAATGCCACATTTCTCCCAAACATATCACATCTTCTCCAAGAAATACCAGGTTTCCCCCTTCAAATAGGACCTTTTCACCCACAAATACCACTTTTATCCCCAAAATAGGACAGTTTCTTCCAGAAAGGCCACATTTCTCCCAAATATATCACCTCTTCTCCAAGAAATACCAGCTTTCCCCCTTCAAATAGGACCTTTTCACCCACAAATACCTCTTTTATCCCTAAAATAGGACAGTTTCTTCCAGAAATGCCACATTTCTCCCAAATATATCACATCTTCTCCAAGAAATACCAGCTTTCCCCCTTTAAATAGGACCTTTTCACCCACAAATACCTGTTTTATCCCCAAAATAGGACACTTTCTTCCAGAAATGCCACATTTCTCCCAAATATATCACATCTTTTCCAAGAAATAACAGCTTTCCCCCTTCAAATAGGACCTTTTCACCCACAAATACCTCTTTTATCCCTCAAATAGGACAGTTTCTTCCAGACATGCCACATTTCTCCCAAATAGATCACATCTTCTCCAAGAAATACCAGGTTTCCCCCTTCAAATAGGACCTTTTCACCCACAAATACCTGTTTTATCCCCAAAATAGGACAGTTTCTTCCAGACATGCCACATTTCTCCCAAATAGATCACATCTTCTCCAAGAAATACCAGCTTTCCCCCTTCAAATAGGACCTTTTCACCCACTAATACCTCTTTTATCCTCAAAAGAGGACAGTTTCTGCCAGAAAGGCCACATTTCTCCCAAACATATCACATCTCCTCCAAGAAATACCAGGATTCCTCCTGAAATAGTACCTTTTCACCCACAAATACCTCTTTTATCCCCAAAAGAGGACAGTTTCTTCCAGAAAGGCCACATTTCTCCCAAATATATCAAATCTCCTCCTAGAAATACCAGCTTTCCCCCTTCAAATAGGACCTTCTCACCCACAAATACCTGTTTTATCCCCAAAAGAGGACAGTTTCTTCCAGAAAGGCCACATTTCTCCCAAATATATCACATCTTCTCCAAGAAATACCACGTTTCCCTCTTCAAATAGGACCTTTTCACCCACAAATACCTGTTTTATCCCCAGAAGAGGACAGTTTCTTCCAGAAATGCCACATTTCTCCCAAATAGATCACATCTTCTCCAAGAAATACCAGGTTTCCCCCTTCAAATAGGACCTTTTCACCCACAAATACCTGTTTTATCCCCCAAATAGGACAGTTTCTTCCAGACATGCCTCATTTCTCCCAAATATATCACATCTTCTCCAAGAAATACCAGCTTTCCCCCTTCAAATAGGACCTTTTCACCCACAAATACCTCTTTTATCCCCAAAAGAGGACAGTTTCTTCCAGAAATGCCACATTTCTCCCAAATAGATCACATCTTCTCCAAGAAATACCAGGATTCCTCCTGAAAGAGGACCTTTTCTACCACAAATGCCACATTTCTCCCCCCAAATAGGACAGTTTCTTCCAGAAATGCCACATTTCTCCCAAATATATCACATCTTCTCCAAGAAATGACACGTTTCCCCCTTCAAATAGGACCTTTTCACCCACAAATACCTCTTTTATCCCCAAAAGAGGACAGTTTCTTCCAGAAATGCCACATTTCTCCCAAATACATCACATCTTCTCCAAGAAATACCACGTTTCCCCCTTCAAATAGGACCTTTTCACCCACAAATACCTCTTTTATCCCCAAAATAGGACAGTTTCTTCCAGAAATGCCACATTTCTCCCAAATAGATCACATCTTCTCCAAGAAATACCAGGTTTCCCCCTTCAAATAGGACCTTTTCACCCACAAATACCTCTTATATCCCCAAAAGAGGACAGTATCTTCCAGAAATGCCACATTTCTCCCAAATATATCACATCTTCTCCAAGAAATACCAGGATTCCTCCTGAAATAGGAACTTTTCTCCCACAAATACCACCCTTCTCCCCCCAAATAGGACATTTTCTTCCAGACATGCCACATTTCTCCAAAATATATCACATCTTCTCCAAGAAATAACAGCTTTCCCCCTTCAAATAGGACCTTTTCCCCAAAAAAACCGCTTTTATCCCCAAAAGAGGACAGTTTCTTCCAGACATGCCACATTTCTCCCAAATATATCACATCTTCTCGAAAAAATACCAGCTTTCGCCCTTCAAATAGGACCTTTTCACCCACAAATACCTCTTTTATCCCCAAAATAGAACAGTTTCTTCCAGAAATGCCACATTTCTCCCAAATATATCACATCTTCTCCAAGAAATACCAGGTTTCCCCCTTCAAATAGGACATTTTCACCCACAAATACCTCTTTTATCTCCAAAATAGGACAGTTTCTTGCAGAAATGCCACATTTCTCCCAAATATATCACATCTTCTCCAGGAAATACCAGGTTTCCCACTTCAAATAGGACCTTTTCACCCACAAATACCTCTTTTATCCCCAAAACAGGACACTTTCTTCCAGAAAGGCCACATTTCTCCCAAATATATCACATCTTCTCCAAGAAATACCAGGATTCCTCCTGAAATAGGACCTTCTCACCCACAAATACCTCTTTTATCCCCAAAATAGAACAGTTTCTTCCAGAAATGCCACATTTCTCCCAAATATATCACATCTTCTCCAAGAAATACCACGTTTCCCCCTTCAAATAGGACCTTTTCACCCACAAATACCTCTTTTATCCCCAAAAGAGGACAGTTTCTTCCTGACATGCCACATACCTCCCAAATAGATCACATCTTCTCCAAGAAATACCAGGTTTCCCACTTCAAATAGGACCTTTTCACCCACAAATACCTCTTTTATCCCCAAAAGAGGACAGTTTCTTCCAGAAAGGCCATATTTCTCCCAAATAGATCACATCTTCTACAAGAAATACCAGCTTTCCCCCTTCAAATAGGACCTTTTCACCCACAAATACCTCTTTTATCCCCAAAATAGGACAGTTTCTTCCAGAAATGCCACATTTCTCCCAAATAGATCGCATCTTCTCCAAGAAATACCTGCTTTCCCCCTTCAAATAGGACATTTTCTCCCACAAATACCAGCCTTCTCCCCCCAAATAGGACAGTTTCTTCCAGACATGCCACATTTCTCCCAAACATATCACATCTTCTCCAAGAAATACCACGTTTCCCCCTTCAAATAGGACCTTTTCACCCACAAATACCTCTTTTATCCCCAAAATAGGACAGTTTCTTCCAGAAATGCCACATTTCTCCCAAATAGATCACATCTTCTCCAAGAAATACCAGCTTTCCCCCTTTAAATAGGACCTTTTCTCCCACAAATACCTGTTTTATCCCCAAAATAGGACTCTTTCTTCCAGAAATGCCACATTTCTCCCAAATATATCACATCTTTTCCAAGAAATAACAGCTTTCCCCCTTCAAATAGGACCTTTTCACCCACAAATACCTCTTTTATCCCTCAAATAGGACAGTTTCTTCCAGACATGCCACATTTCTCCCAAATACATCACATCTTCTCCAAGAAATACCAGCTTTCCCCCTTCAAATAGGACCTTTTCACCCACTAATACCTCTTTTATCCTCAAAAGAGGACAGTTTCTTCCAGAAATGCCACATTTCTCCCAAACATATCACATCTCCTCCAAGAAATACCAGGATTCCTCCTGAAATAGGACCTTTTCACCCACAAATACCTCTTTTATCCCCAAAAGAGGACAGTTTCTTCCAGAAAGGCCACATTTCTCCCAAATATATCACATCTCCTCCTAGAAATACCAGCTTTCCCCCTTCAAATAGGACCTTCTCACCCACAAATACCTGTTTTATCCCCAAAAGAGGACAGTTTCTTCCAGAAATGCCACATTTCTCCCAAATATATCACATCTTCTCCAAGAAATACCAGCTTTCCCCCTTCAAATAGGACCTTCTCACCCACAAATACCTGTTTTATCCCCAAAATAGGACAGTTTCTTCCAGAAATGCCACATTTCTCCCAAATATATCACATCTTCTCCAAGAAATACCACGTTTCCCCCTTCAAATAGGACCTTTTCACCCACAAATACCTCTTTTATCCCCAAAAGAGGACAGTTTCTTCCAGACATGCCACATTTCTCCCAAATAGATCACATCTTCTCCAAGAAATACCAGGTTTCCCCCTTCAAATAGGACCTTATCAGCCACAAATACCTGTTTTATCCCCATAAGAGGACAGTTTCTTCCAGAAAGGCCACATTTCTCCCAAATATACCACATCTTCTCCAAGAAATACCAGCTTTCCCCCTTCAAATAGGACCTTTTCACCCACAAATACCTCTTTTATCCCCAAAATAGAACAGTTTCTTCCAGAAAGGCCACATTTCTCCCAAATATATCACATCTTCTCCAAGAAATGCCAGGATTCCTCCTGAAATAGGACCTTCTCACCCAAAACTACCAGCCTTCTCCCCCCAAATTGGACATTTTCTTCCAGAAATGCCACATTTCTCCCAAACATATCACATCTTCTCCAAGAAATACCAGGATTCCTCCTGAAATAGGACCTTCTCACCCAAAACTACCAGCCTTCTCCCCCCAAATTGGACATTTTCTTCCAGACATGCCGCATTTCTCCCAAATAGATCACATCTTCTCCAAGAAATACCAGGTTTCCCCCTTCAAATAGGACCTTTTCACCCACAAATACCTCTTTTATCCCCAAAAGAGGACAGTTTCTTCCAGAAAGGCCACATTTCTCCCAAATATATCACATCTTCTCCAAGAAATACCAGCTTTCCCCCTTCAAATAGGACCTTTTCACCCACTAATACCTCTTTTATCCCCAAAAGAGGACAGTTTCTTCCAGAAATGCCACATTTCTCCCAAATAGATCACATCTTCTCCAAGAAATACCAGGATTCCTCCTGAAAGAGGACCTTTTCTACCACAAATGCCACATTTCTCCCCCCAAATAGGACAGTTTCTTCCAGAAATGCCACATTTCTCCCAAATATATCACATCTTCTCCAAGAAATGCCACGTTTCCCCCTTCAAATAGGACCTTTTCACCCACAAATACCTCTTTTATCCCCATAAGAGGACAGTTTCTTCCAGAAATGCCACATTTCTCCCAAATACATCACATCTTCTCCAAGAAATACCACGTTTCCCCCTTCAAATAGGACCTTTTCACCCACAAATACCTCTTTTATCCCCAAAATAGGACAGTTTCTTCCAGAAATGCCACATTTCTCCCAAATAGATCACATCTTCTCCAAGAAATACCAGGTTTCCCCCTTCAAATAGGACCTTTTCACCCACAAATACCTCTTATATCCCCAAAAGAGGACAGTATCTTCCAGAAATGCCACATTTCTCCCAAATATATCACATCTTCTCCAAGAAATACCACGTTTCCCCCTTCAAATAGGACCTTTTCACCCACAAATACCACCCTTCTCCCCCCAAATAGGACATTTTCTTCCAGACATGCCACATTTCTCCAAAATATATCACATCTTCTCCAAGAAATAACAGCTTTCCCCCTTCAAATAGGACCTTTTCCCCAAAAAAACCGCTTTTATCCCCAAAAGAGGACAGTTTCTTCCAGACATGCCACATTTCTCCCAAATATATCACATCTTCTCCAAAAAATACCAGCTTTCGCCCTTCAAATAGGACCTTTTCACCCACAAATACCTCTTTTATCCCCAAAATAGAACAGTTTCTTCCAGAAATGCCACATTTCTCCCAAATATATCACATCTTCTCCAAGAAATACCAGGTTTCCCCCTTCAAATAGGACCTTTTCACCCACAAATACCTCTTTTATCTCCAAAATAGGACAGTTTCTTGCAGAAATGCCACATTTCTCCCAAATATATCACATCTTCTCCAGGAAAAACCAGGTTTCCCACTTCAAATAGGACCTTTTCACCCACAAATACCTCTTTTATCCCCAAAAGAGGACAGTTTCTTCCAGAAAGGCCACATTTCTCCCAAATATATCTCATCTTCTCCAAGAAATACCAGCTTTCCCCCTTCAAATAGGACCTTTTCACCCACAAATACCTCTTTTATCCCCAAAAGAGGACAATTTCTTCCAGACATGCCACATTTCTCCCAAATATATCACATCTTCTCCAAGAAATACCAGGTTTCCCACTTCAAATAGGACCTTTTCACCCACAAATACCTCTTTTATCCCCAAAAGAGGACAGTTTCTTCCAGAAAGGCCATATTTCTCCCAAATAGATCACATCTTCTACAAGAAATACCAGCTTTCCCCCTTCAAATAGGACCTTTTCACCCACAAATACCTCTTTTATCCCCAAAATAGGACAGTTTCTTCCAGAAAGGCCACATTTCTCCCAAATATATCGCATCTTCTCCAAGAAATACCTGCTTTCCCCCTTCAAATAGGACATTTTCTCCAACAAATACCAGCCTTCTCCCCCCAAATAGGACAGTTTCTTCCAGAAATGCCACATTTCTCCCAAACATATCACATCTTCTCCAAGAAATACCAGGTTTCCCCCTTCAAATAGGACCTTTTCACCCACAAATACCACTTTTATCCCCAAAATAGGACAGTTTCTTCCAGAAATGCCACATTTCTCCCAAATATATCACATCTTCTCCAAGAAATACCACGTTACCCCCTTCAAATAGGACCTTTTCACCCACAAATACCTCTTTTATCCCTAAAATAGGACAGTTTCTTCCAGAAATGCCACATTTCTCCCAAATATATCACATCTTCTCCAAGAAATAACAGCTTTCCCCCTTTAAATAGGACCTTTTCTCCCACAAATACCTGTTTTATCCCCAAAATAGGACAGTTTCTTCCAGACATGCCACATTTCTCCCAAATAGATCACATCTTCTCCAAGAAATACCAGGTTTCCCCCTTCAAATAGGACCTTTTCACCCACAAATACCTGTTTTATCCCCAAAAGAGGACAGTTTCTTCCTGACATGCCACATTTCTCCCAAATAGATCACATCTTCTCCAAGAAATACCAGCTTTCCCCCTTCAAATAGGACCTTTTCACCCACTAATACCTCTTTTATCCTCAAAAGAGGACAGTTTCTTCCAGAAATGGCACATTTCTCCCAAACATATCACATCTCCTCCAAGAAATACCAGGTTTCCCCCTTCAAATAGGACCTTTTCACCCACAAATACCTGTTCCATCCCCAAAAGAGTACAGTTTCTTCCAGAAAGGCCACATTTCTCCCAAATAGATCACATCTCCTCCTAGAAATACCAGCTTTCCCCCTTCAAATAGGACCTTCTCACCCACAAATAACTCTTTTATCCCCAAAAGAGGACAGTTTCTTCCAGAAATGCCACATTTCTCCCAAATATATCACATCTTCTCCAAGAAATACCACGTTTCCCCCTTCAAATAGGACCTTTTCACCCACAAACACCTCTTTTATCCCCAAAAGAGGACAGTTTCTTCCAGACATGCCACATTTCTCCCAAATAGATCACATCTTCTCCAAGAAATACCAGCTTTCCCCCTTCAAATAGGACCTTATCAGCCACAAATACCTCTTTTATCCCCAGAAGAGGACAGTTTCTTCCAGAAAGGCCACATTTCTCCCAAATATAGCACATCTTCTCCAAGAAATACCAGCTTTCCCCCTTCAAATAGGACCTTTTCACCCACAAATACCTCTTTTATCCCCAAAATAGAACAGTTTCTTCCAGAAATGCCACATTTCTCCCAAATATATCACATCTTCTCCAAGAAATGCCAGGATTCCTCCTGAAATAGGACCTTCTCACCCAAAACTACCAGCCTTCTCCCCCCAAATTGGACATTTTCTTCCAGAAATGCCATATTTCTCCCAAATAGATCACATCTTCTCCAAGAAATGCCAGGATTCCTCCTGAAATAGGACCTTCTCACCCAAAACTAGCAGCCTTCTCCCCCCATATTGGACATTTTCTTCCAGACATGCCACATTTCTCCCAAATATATCACCTCTTCTCCAAGAAATACCAGGTTTCCCCCTTCAAATAGGAACTTTTCACCCACAAATACCTCTTTTATCCCCAAAATAGGACAGTTTCTTCCAGAAATGCCACATTTCTCCCAAATATATCACATCTTCTCCAAGAAATACCAGGTTTCCCCCTTCAAATAGGACCTTATCAGCCACAAATACCTCTTTTATCCCCAAAAGAGGACAGTTTCTTCCAGAAAGGCCACATTTCTCCCAAATATAGCACATCTTCTCCAAGAAATGCCAGGTTTCCCCCTTCAAATAGGACCTTTTCACCCACAAATACCTTTTTTATTCCCAAAAGAGGACAGTTTCTTCCAGAAATGCCACATTTCTCCCAAATATACCACATCTTCTCCAAGAAATACCACGTTTCCCCCTTCAAATAGGACCTTTTCACCCACAAGTACCTCTTTTATCCCCAAAATAGGACATTTTCTTCCAGAAATGCCACATTTCTCCCAAATAGATCACATCTTCTCCAAGAAATACCAGGATTCCTCCTGAAATAGGACCTTCTCACCGAAAACTACCAGCCTTCTCCCCCCAAATTGGACATTTTCTTCCAGACATGCCACATTTCTCCCAAATATATCACATCTTCTCCAAGAAATACCAGGTTTCCCCCTTCAGATAGGACCTTTTCAAACACAAATACCTCTTTTATCCCCAAAAGAGGACAGTTTCTTCCAGAAATGGCACATTTCTTCCAAATATATCACATCTTCTCCAAGAAATACCAGCTCTCCCCCTTCAAATAGGACCTTTTCACACGCAAATACCTGTTCCATCCCCAAAAGAGGACAGTTTCTTCCAGAAAGGCCACATTTCTCCCAAATAGATCACATCTTCTCCAAGAAATACCAGGGTTCCCCCTTCAAATAGGACCTTTTCACCCACACATACCTCTTTTATCCCCAAAAGAGGACAGTTTCTTCCAGAAATGCCACATTTCTCCCAAATATATCACATCTTCTCCAAGAAATACCAAGTTTCCCCCTTCAAATAGGACCTTTTCACCCACAAATACCTCTTTTATCCCCAAAAGAGGACAGTTTCTTCCAGAAATGCCACATTTCTCCCAAATATATCACATCTTCTCCAAGAAATACCAGCTTTCCCCCTTCAAATAGGACCTTTTCACCCACTAATACCTGTTTTATCCCCTAAAGAGGACAGTTTCTTCCAGAAAGGCCACATTTCTCCCAAATATATCACATCTTCTCCAAGAAATACCAGGATTCCTCCTGAAATAGGACCTTCTCACCCACAACTACCAGCCCTCTCCGCACAAATTGGACATTTTCTTCCAGAAATGCCTCGTTTCTCCCAAATATATCACATCTTCTCCAAGAAATACCAGGCTTCCCCCTTCAAATAGGACCTTTTCTCCATGAAATACCTCTTTTATCCCCAAAAGAGGACAGTTTCTTCCAGAAATGCCACATTTCTCCCAAATATATCACATCTTCTCCAAGAAATACCACGTTTCCCCCTTCAAATAGGACCTTTTCACCCACAAATACCTCTTTTATGCCCAAAATACGACAGTTTCTTCAAGACATGCCATATTTCTCCCAAATAGATCACATCTTCTCCAAGAAATACCAGGTTTCCCCCTTCAAATAGGACCTTTTCAACAACTAATACCTCTTTTATCCCCAAAAGAGGACAGTTTCTTCCGGAAAGGCCACATTTCTCCCAAATATATCACATCTTCTCCAAGAAATGACAGGATTCCTCCTGAAATAGGACCTTCTCACCCAAAACTACCAGCCTTCTCCCCCCAAATTGGACATTTTCTTCCAGAAATGCCACATTTCTCCCAAATATATAACATCTTCTCCAAGAAATACCAGGATTCCTCCTGAAATAGGACCTTCTCACCGAAAACTACCAGCCTTCTCCCCCCAAATTGGACAGTTTCTTCCAGAAAGGCCACATTTCTCCCAAATATATCACATCTTCTCCAAGAAATACCAGGTTTCCCCCTGGAAATAGGACCTTTTCACCCACAAATACCTCTTTTATCCCCAAGAGAGGACAGTTTCTTCCAGAAATGCCACATTTCTCCCAAATAGATCACATCTTCTCCAAGAAATACCAGGGTTCCCCCTTCAAATAGGACCTTTTCACCCACAAATACCTCTTTATCCCCAAAAGAGGACAGTTTCTTCCAGAAATGCCACATTTCTCCCAAATACATCACATCTTCTCCAAGAAATACCAGCTTTCCTATTTCAAATAGGACCTTTTCACCCACAAATACCTCTTTTATCCCCAAAAGAGGACATTTTCTTCCAGAAATGCCTCATTTCTCCCAAATATATCACATCTTCTCCAAGAAATACCAAGTTTCCCTCTTCAAATAGGACCTTTTCACCCACACATACCTCTTTTATCCCCAAAAGAGGACATTTTCTTCCAGAAATGCCTCATTTCTCCCAAATATATCACATCTTCTCCAAGAAATACCAGGTTTCCCCCTTCAAATAGGACCTTTTCACCCACAAATACCTGTTTTATGCCAAAAATACGACACTTTCTTCCAGAAATGCCAGATTTCTCCCAAATATATCACATCTTCTCCAAGAAATACCAGGTTTCCCCCTTCAAATAGGACCTTTTCACCCACAAATACCTGTTCCATCCCCAAAAGAGTACAGTTTCTTCCAGAAAGGCCACATTTCTCCCAAATAGATCACATCTTCTCCAAGAAATACCAAGTTTCCCCCTTCAAATAGGACCTTTTCAACCACAAATACCTCTTTTATCCCCAAAAGAGGACAGTTTCTTCCAGAAATGCCACATTTCTCCAAAATATATCACATCTTCTCCAAGAAATACCAGCTTTCCCCCTTCAAATAGGACCTTTTCACCCACTAATACCTCTTTTATCCCCAAAAGAGGACAGTTTCTTCCGGAAAGGCCACATTTCTCCCAAATATATCACATCTTCTCCAAGAAATGCCAGGATTCCTCCTGAAATAGGACCTTCTCACCCAAAACTACCAGCCTTCTCCCCCCAAATTGGACATTTTCTTCCAGAAATGCCACATTTCTCCCAAATAGATCACATCTTCTCCAAGAAATACCAGGATTCCTCCTGAAATAGGACCTTCTCACCGAAAACTACCAGCCTTCTCCTCCCAAATAGGACAGTTTCTTCCAGAAATGCCAGATTTCTCCCAAATATATCACATCTTCTCCAACAAATACCAGGTTTCCCCCTTCAGATAGGACCTTTTCAAACACAAATACCTCTTTTATCCCCAAAAGAGGACAGTTTCTTCCAGAAATGCCACATTTCTCCCAAATAGATCACATCTTCTCCAAGAAATACCACGTTTCCCCCTTCAAATAGGACCTTTTCACCCACAAATACCTCTTTTATCCCCAAAAGAGGACAGTTTCTTCCAGAAATGCCACATTTCTCCCAAACATATCTCACCTCCTCCAAGAAATACCACGTTTCCCCCTTCAAATAGGACCTTTTCACCCACAAATACCTCTTTATCCCCAAAAGAGGACAGTTTCTTCCAGAAATGCCACATTTCTCCCAAATATATCACATCTTCTCCAAGAAATACCAGCTTTCCTATTTCAAATAGGACCTTTTCACCCACAAATACCTCTTTTATCCCCAAAAGAGGACAGTTTCTTCCAGAAATGCCTCATTTCTCCCAAATATATCACATCTTCTCCAAGAAATACCAGGTTTCCCTCTTCAAATAGGACCTTTTCACCCACACATACCTCTTTTATCCCCAAAAGAGGACATTTTCTTCCAGAAATGCCTCATTTCTCCCAAATATATCACATCTTCTCCAAGAAATACCAGGTTTCCCACTTCAAATAGGACCTTTTCAACCACAAATACCTCTTTTATGCCAAAAACACGACACTTTCTTCCAGAAATGCCTGATTTCTCCCAAATATATCACATCTTCTCCAAGAAATACCAGGTTTCCCACTTCAAATAGGACCTTTTCACCCACAAATACCTCTTTTATCCCCAAAAGAGGACAGTTTCTTCCAGACATGCCACATTTCTCCCAAATATATCACAACTCCTCCAAGAAATACCACGTTTCCCCCATCATATAGGACCTTTTCTCCATGAAATACCTCTTTTATCCCCAAAAGAGGACAGTTTCTTCCAGAAATGCCAGATTTCTCCCAAGTATATCACATCTTCTCCAAGAAATACCAGGTTTCCCTCTTCAAATAGGACCTTTTCTCCCACAAATACCTGTTTTATCCCCAAAAGAGGACTGTTTCTTCCAGACATGCCACATTTCTCCCAAATATATCACATCTTCTCCAAGAAATACCTCGTTTCCCCCTTCAAATAGGACCCTGTCACCCACAAATACCTGTTTTATCCTTTTGTTCCGAGCGACTTTTCGTTTTGGAGTGTTTTTCCGATGCTACACTTCAGCATTCTGTGACGAATAAAATAGAAGAGAAAAGCCCCACTAATAAGGCAGCTAGAAGGTCCAGTAGCCACACACACGTTGTGCTTTCGGGGAGGACATTCCAGAAAGTCGAGAGTTGTGGCTTGTTTCCTGCGGAGAAAAAACCCCCTGTTTTCAGGCAATGTTGTTCGCTGAATTCGCTCCTTCCCGGCATTTCAATACCGCTCCTTCGCTCTCGTGTCTCGAAAGCGGCACTCGCGCTGAACCGCTCCGGAGAGTCTGCAGTTGCTGTCCGGTCCATCGCGGTTCTGCCCGAGTGCCGCTTGCAGCCTTCAGCAGCGCTCTCGTTTCTCTCGGATGCCGGGAAAGAGCGACTTCAGCCGGATGCTTTGCTCCGACGAGTGAGCGGCTTCTTCTGCGCACATCGCAATGGAGCGCTTTTGACTTCACCATGTGTCCATGCAGAATGCACTACGCTTCTCTCTCATTCTTATCCCTTCCTTCCGAGCGACATTTCGTTTTGGAGTGTTTATCCCATGGTACACTTCAGCATTCTGTGACGAATAGAGTAGAAGAGAAAAGCCCCACTAATAAGGCAGCTAGAAGCTCCAGAAGCCACACACATTGTGCTTTCAGGGAGGACGTTCCAGAAAGTAGAGAGTTGTGGCTTGTTTCCTGCGGAGAAAAAAACCCCTGTTTTCAGGCTATGCAGGACGCTGAATTCGCATCTTCTCGGCATAGGAATACCGCTCCTTCGCTCTCGTGGCTCGAAAGCGGCACTCGCTCTGAACCGCTCCGGAGAGTCTGCAGTTGCTGTCCGGTCCATCGCGGTTCTGCCGGAGTGCCGCTTGCAGCCTTCAGCAGCGCTCTCGTTTCTCTCGGATGCCGGGAAAGAGCGACTTCAGCCGGATGCTTTTCTCCGACGAGTGAGCGGCTTCTTCTGCGCACATCGCAATGGAGCGCTTTTGACTTCTCCATGTGTCCATGCAGAATGCACTACGCTTCTCTCTCATTCTTATCCCTTCCTTCCGAGCGACATTTCGTTTTGGAGTGTTTATCCGATGCTACACTTCAGCATTCTGTGACGAATAGAGTAGAAGAGAAAAGCCCCACTAATAAGGCAGCTAGAAGTTCGAGGAGCGACACACGTAGTGCTTTCAGGGAGGACGTTCCAGAAAGTCGAGAGTTGTGGCTTCTTTCCTGCGGAGAAAAAACCCCCTGTTTTCAGGCAATGCAGTAGGCTGAATTCGCATCTTCTCGGCATAGGAATACCGCTCCTTCGCTCTCGTGGCTCGAAAGCGGCACTCGCGCTGAACCGCTCCGGAGAGTCTGCAGTTGCTGTCCGGTCCATCGCGGTTCTGCCCGAGTGCCGCTTGCAGCCTTCAGCAGCGCTCTCGTTTCTCTCGGATGCCGGGAAAGAGCGACTTCAGCCGGATGCTTTTCTCCGACGAGTGAGCGGCTTCTACTGCGCACATCGCAATGGAGAGCTTCTGACTTCTCCATGTGTCCATGCAGAATGCGCTACGCTTCTCTCTCATTCTTATCCCTTTGTTCCGAGCGACTTTTCGTTTTGGAGTGTTTATCCGATGCTACACTTCAGCATTCTGTGACGAATAGAGTAGAAGAGAAAAGCCCCACTAATAAGGCAGCTAGAAGTTCGAGGAGCGACACACGTAGTGCTTTCAGGGAGGACGTTCCAGAGAGTCGGGAGTTGTGGCTTCTTTCCTGCGGAGAAAAAACCCCCTGTTTTCAGGCTATTCAGTAGTCTGCAACTGCAGACTGTCCGGAGCGGTTCAGAGCGAGTGCCGCTTTCGAGCCACGAGAGCGAAGGAGCGGTATTCCTATGCCGAGAAGATGCGAATTCAGCGTCCAGCATTGCCTGAAAACAGGGGTTTTTTTCTCCGCAGGAAAGAAGCCACAACTGTCGACTTTCTGGAACGTCCTCCCTGAAAGCACAACGTGTGTCGCTCCTCGAACTTCTAGCTGCCTTATTAGTGGGGCTTTTCTCTTCTACTCTATTCGTCACAGAATGCTGAAGTGTAGCATCGGATAAACACTCCAAAACGAAAAGTCGCTCGGAACAAAAGGATAAAACAGGTATTTGTGGGTGACAGGGTCCTATTTCAGGAGGAAACCAGGTATTTCTTGGAGATGTGATATATTTGGGAGAAATGTGGCATTTCTGGAAGAAACTGTCCTCTTTTGGGGATAAAAGAGGTATTAGTGGAAGAAAAGGTCCTATTTGAAGGGGGAAACCTGGTATTTCTTGGAGAAGATGTGATCTATTTGGGAGAAATGTGGCATGTCTGGAAGAAACTGTCCTCTTTTGGGGTTAAAACAGGTATTTGTGGGAGAAAAGGCCCTATTTGAAGGGGGAAACGTGGTATTTCTTGGAGAAGATGTGATCTATTTGGGAGAAATGTGGGATGTCTGGAAGAAACTGTCCTCTTTTGGGGATAAAAGAGGTACTTGTGGGTGAAAAGGTCCTATTTGAAGGGGGAAACCTGGTATTTCTTGGAGAAGATGTGATCTATTTGGGAGAAATGTGGCATTTCTGGAAGAAGCTGTCCTCTTTTGGGGATAAAATAGGTATTTGTGGGTGAAAACTTTGTATTTGAAGGGGGAAACGTGCTATTTCTTGGAGAGGATGTGATCTATTAGGGTGAAATGTGGCATTTCTGGAAGAAACTTTCCTATTTTGGGGGTAAAAGAGGTATTTGTGGGTGAAAAGTTCCTATTTGAAGGGGGAACCCTGGTATTTCTTGGAGAAGATGTGATATATTTGGGAGAAATGTGGCATGTCTGGAAGAAACTGTCCTCTTCTGGGGATAAAACAGGTATTTGTGGGAGAAAAGGTCCTATTTGAAGGGGGAAAGCTGGTATTTCTTGGAGAAGATGTGATCTATTTGGGAGAAATGTGGCCTTTCTGGAAGAAAATGTCCAATTTGGGGGGAGAAGGCTGGTAGTTGTGGGTGAGAAGGTCCTATATCAGGAGGAATCCTGGTATTTCTTGGAGAAGATGTGATATATTTGGGAGAAATGTGGCCTTTCTGGAAGAAAATGTCCAATTTGGGGGGAGAAGGCTGGTAGTTGTGGGTGAGAAGGTCCTATTTCAGGAGGTATCCTGGTATTTCTTGGAGAAGATGAGATATATTTGTGAGAATTGTGGCATTTCTGGAAGAAACTGTCCTCTTATGGGGATAAAAGAGGTATTGGTAGTTGAGAAGATCCTATTTGAAGGGGGAAACCTGGTATTTCTTGGAGAAGATGATATATATTTGGGAGAAATGTGTCATGTCTGGAAGAAAATGTCCACTTTTGGGGATAAAAGAGGTATTTCATGGAGAAAAGTTCCTATTTGAAGGGGGAAACCAGGTATTTCTTGGAGGAGTAGTGATATATTTTGGAGAAATGTGGCATTTCTGGAAGAAACTGTCCTCTTTTGGGGATAAAAGAGGTATTTGTGGGTGAAAAGGTCCTATTTGAAGGGGGAACCCTGGTATTTCTTGGAGAAGATGTGATATATTTGGGAGAAATGTGGTATGTCTGGAAGAAACTGTCCAATTTAGGTGATAAAAGAGGTATTTGTGGGTGAAAATGTCCTATTTGAAGGGGGAAAGCTGGTATTTCTTGGAGAAGATGTGATATATTTGGAGAAATGTGGCATTTCTGGAAGAAAGTGTCCTGTTATTGGGATAAAAGAGGTATTTGTGGGTGAAAAGGTCCTATTTGAAGGGGGAAAGCTGGTATTTCTTGAAGGAGATGTGATATATTTGGGCGAAATGTGGCATGTCTGGAAGAAACTGTCCTCTTTTGGGGATAAAAGAGGTATTTGTGTGTGAAACGGTCCTATTTGAAGGGGGAAAGCTGGTATTTCTTGGAGAAGATGTGATCTATTTGGGAGAAATGTGGCCATTCTAGAAGAAACTGTCCTATTTGGGGGAGAAGCCTGCTATTAGTGGGTGAAAAGGTCCTATTTCCTGGGGAAAGCTTGTATTTCTTGGAGAAGATGTGATATATTTGGGAGAAATGTGGCATTTCTGGAAGAAACTGTCCTATTTTGGGGATAAATTTAGGGTATTTGTGGTTGAAAAGGTCCTATTTGAAGGGGAAACCCTGATATTTCTTGGAGAAGATGTGATATGTTTGGGAGAAATGTGGCATTTCTGGAAGAAACTGTCCTATTTGGGGGGAGAAGGCTGGTATTTGTGGGAGAAAAGGTCCTATTTGAAGGGGGAAAGCAGGTATTTCTTGGAGAAGATGTGATATATTTGGGAGAAATGTGGCATGTCCGGAAGAAACTGTCCTATTTGAGGGAAAAAGAGGTATTTGTGGGTGAAAAGGTCCTATTTGTAGGGGGAAACCTGGTATTTCTTGGAGAAGATGTGATATATTTGGGAGAAATGTGGCATTTCTGGAAGAAACTGTCCTATTTTGGGGTTAAACCAGGAATTTGTGGGTGAAAAGGTCCTATTTGAAGGGGGAAACCTGGTATTTCTTGGAGAAGATGTGATATATTTGGGAGAAATCAGGCATTTCTAGAAGAAACTGTCCAATTTGGGGGGAGAAGGCTGGTAGTTTTCGGTGAGAAGGTCCTATTTCAGGAGGAATCCTGGTATTTCTTGGAGAAGATGTGATATATTTGGGAGAAATCTGGCCTTTCTGGAAGAAAATGTCCAATTTGGGGGGAGAAGGCTGGTAGTTTTGGGTGAGAAGGTCCTATTTCAGGAGGAATCCTGGCATATCTTGGAGAAGATGTCACCTATTTGGGAGAAATGTGGCATTTCTGGAAGAAACTGTCCTCTTTTGGGGATAAAAGAGGTATTTGTGGGAGAAAAGTTCCTATTTGAAGGGGGAACCCTGGTATTTCTTGGAGAAGATGTGATATATTTGGGAGAAATGTGTCATGTCTGGAAGAAACTGTCCACTTTTGGGGATAAAAGAGGTATTTCATGGAGAAAAGTTCCTATTTGAAGGGGGAAACCTGGTATTTCTTGGAGGAGTAGTGATATATTTTGGAGAAATGTGGCATTTCTGGCAGAAACTGTCCTCTTTTGGGGATAAAAGAGGTATTTGTGGGTGAAAAGGTCCTATTTGAAGGGGGAAAGCTGGTATTTCTTGGAGAAGATGTGCTATATTTGGGAGAAATGTGGCATGTCTGGAAGAAACTGTCCTGTTTTGGGGATAAAACAGGTATTTGTGTGTGAAAAGGTCCTATTTGAAGGGGGAAACCTGGTATTTCTTGGAGAAGATGAGATATATTTGGGAGAAATGTGGCATGTCTGGAAGAAACTGTCCTGTTTTGGGGATAAAAGAGGTATTTGTGGGTGAAAAGGTCCTATATGAAGGGGGAAACCTGGTATTTCTTGGAGAAGATGTGATATATTTGGGAGAAATGTGGCATTTCTGGAAGAAACCGAGCTCTTTTGGGGATAAAAGAGGTATTTGTGGGTGAAAAGGTCCTATTTGAAGGGGGAAACCTGGTATTTCTTGGAGAAGATGTGATATGTTTGGGAGAAATGTGGCATTTCTGGAAGAAACTGTCCTATTTGGGGGGAGAAGGCTGGTATTTGTGGGAGAAAAGGTCCTATTTGAAGGGGGAAACCTGGTATTTCTTGGAGAAGATGTGATGTATTTGGGAGAAATGTGGCATTTCTGGAAGAAACTGTCCTCTTTTGGGGATAAAAGAGGTATTAGTGGTAGAAAAGGTCCTATTTGAAGGGGGAAACCTGGTATTTCTTGGAGAAGATGTGATATATTTGGGAGAAATGTGGCATGTCTGGAAGAAACTGTCCTCTTTTGGGGTTAAAACAGGTATTTGTGGGAGAAAAGGCCCTATTTGAAGGGGGAAACCTGGTATTTCTTGGAGAAGATGTGATCTATTTGGGAGAAATGTGGGATGTCAGGAAGAAACTGTCCTCTTTTGGGGATAAAACAGGTACTTGTGGGTGAAAAGGTCCTATTTGAAGGGGGAAAGCTGGTATTTCTTGGAGAAGATGTGATCTATTTGGGAGAAATGTGGTATTTCTGGAAGAAACTGTCCTCTTTTGGGGATAAAATGGGTATTTGTGGGTGAAAACTTTGTATTTGAAGGGGGAAACCTGCTATTTCTTGGAGAGGATGTGATCTATTAGGGTGAAATGTGGCATTTCTGGAAGAAACTTTCCTATTTTGGGGATAAAAGAGGTATTTGTGGGTGAAAAGGTCCTATTTGAAGGGGGAAAGCTGGTATTTCTTGGAGAAGATGTGATCTATTTGGGAGAAATGTGGCCTTTCTGGAAGAAAATGTCCAATTTGGGGGGAGAAGGCTGGTAGTTGTGGGTGAGAAGGTCCTATATCAGGAGGAATCCTGGTATTTCTTGGAGAAGATGTGATATATTTGGGAGAAATGTGGCCTTTCTGGAAGAAAATGTCCAATTTGGGGGGAGAAGGCTGGTAGTTGTGGGTGAGAAGGTCCTATTTCAGGAGGTATCCTGGTATTTCTTGGAGAAGATGAGATATATTTGTGAGAATTGTGGCATTTCTGGAAGAAACTGTCCTCTTATGGGGATAAAAGAGGTATTGGTGGTTGAGAAGGTCCTATTTGAAGGGAGAAACCTGGTATTTCTTGGAGAAGATGATATATATTTGGGAGATATGTGTCATGTCTGGAAGAAAATGTCCACTTTTGGGGATAAAAGAGGTATTTCATGGAGAAAAGTTCCAATTTGAAGGGGGAAACCTGGTATTTCTTGGAGGAGTAGTGATATATTTTGGAGAAATGTGGCATTTCTGGAAGAAACTGTCCACTTTTGGGGATAAAAGAGGTATTTGTGGGTGAAAAGGTCCTATTTGAAGGGGGAAACCTGGTATTTCTTGGAGAAGATGTGATATATTTGGGAGAAATGTGGTATGTCTGGAAGAAACTGTCCAATTTAGGTGATAAAAGAGGTATTTGTGGGTGAAAAGGTCCTATTTGAAGGGGGAAAGCTGGTATTTCTTGGAGAAGATGTGATATATTTGGAGAAATGTGGCATTTCTGGAAGAAAGTGTCCTGTTTTTGGGATAAAAGAGGTATTTGTGGGAGAAAAGGTCCCATTTGAAGGGGGAAAGCTGGTATTTCTTGAAGGAGATATGATATATTTGGGCGAAATGTGGCATGTCTGGAAGAAACTGTCCTATTTTGGGGATAAAAGAGGTATTTGTGGGTGAAACGGTCCTATTTGAAGGGGGAAAGCTGGTATTTCTTGGAGAAGATGTGATATATTTGGGAGAAATCTGGCCTTTCTAGAAGAAACTGTCCTATTTGGGGGAGAAGCCTGGTATTAGTGGGTGAAAAGGTTCTATTTCCTGGGGAAAGCTTGTATTTCTTGGAGAAGATGTGATATATTTGGGAGAAATGTGGCATTTCTGGAAGAAACTGTCCTATTTTGGGGATAAATTTAGGGTATTTGTGGTTGAAAAGGTCCTATTTGAAGGGGAAACCCTGGTATTTCTTGGAGAAGATGTGATATGTTTGGGAGAAATGTGGCATTTCTGGAACAAACTGTCCTATTTGGGGGGAGAAGGCAGGTATTTGTGGGAGAAAAGGTCCTATTTGAAGGGGGAAAGCTGGTATTTCTTGGAGAAGATGTGATATATTTGGGAGAAATGTGGCATGTCCGGAAGAAACTGTCCTATTTGAGGGATAAAGAGGTATTTGTGGGTGAAAAGGTCCTATTGGAAGGGGGAAACCTGGTATTTCTTGGAGAAGATGTGATCTGTTTGGGAGAAATCAGGCATTTCTGTAAGAAACTGTCCTATTTTGGGGATAAAAGAGGTATTTGTGGGTGAAAAGGTCCTATTTGAAGGGGGAAAGCTGGTATTTCTTGGAGAAGATGTGATATGTTTGGGAGAAATGTGGCCTTTCTGGAAGAAACTGTCCTCTTTTGGGGATAAAAGAGGTATTTGTGGGTGAAAAGGTCGTATTTGAAGGGGGAAACGTGGTATTTCTTGGAGAAGATGTGATATATTTGGGGGAAATCTGGCATGTCAGGAAGACACTGTCCTATTTTGGGGATTAATGAGGTATTTGTGGGTGAAAAGGTCCTATTTGAAGGGGGAAACGTGGTATTTCTTGGAGAAGATGTGATCTATTTGGGAGAAATGTGGCCTTTCTGCAAGAAACTGTCCTCTTTTGGGGATAAAAGAGGTATTTGTGGGTGAAAAGGTCCTATTTGAAGGGGGAAACCTGGTATTTCTTGGAGAAGATGTGATATATTTGGGAGAAATCAGGCATTTCTGGAAGAAACTGTCCAATTTGGGGGGAGAAGGCTGGTAGTTTTCGGTGAGAAGGTCCTATTTCAGGAGGAATCCTGGTATTTCTTGGAGAAGATGTGATATATTTGGGTGAAATCTGGCCTTTCTGGAAGAAAATGTCCAATTTGGGGGGAGAAGGCTGGTAGTTTTGGGTGAGAAGGTCCTCTTTCAGGAGGAATCCTGGCATTTCTTGGAGAAGATGTGATCTATTTGGGAGAAATGTGGCATTTCTGGAAGAAACTGTCCTCTTTTGGGGATAAAAGAGGTATTTGTGGGAGAAAAGTTCCTATTTGAAGGGGGAACCCTGGTATTTCTTGGAGAAGATGTGATGTATTTGGGAGAAATGTGGCATGTCTGGAAGAAACTGTCCTCTTTTGGGGATAAAAGAGGTATTTGTTTGTGAAAAGGTCCTATTTGAAGGGGGAAACCTGGTATTTCTTGGAGAAGATGTGATCTGTTTGGGAGAAATATGGCATTCCTGGAAGAAACTGTCCTACTTTGGGGATAAAAGAGGTTTTTTGGGGAAAAAGGTCCTATTTGAAGGGGGAAACCTGGTATTTCTTGGAGAAGATGTGATGTATTTGGGAGAAATGTGGCATGTCTTGAAGAAAATGTCCTATTTGTGGGGAGAAGGGTGGTATTTGTGGGAGAAAAGTTCCTATTTCAGGAGGAATCCTGGTATTTCTTGGAGAAGATGTGATATATTTGGGAGAAATGTGGCATGTCTGGAAGAAACTGTCCTCTTTTGGGGATAAAAGAGGTATTTGTGGGTGAAAAGGTCCTATTTGAAGGGGGAAACCTGGTATTTCTTGGAGAAGATGTGATATGTTTGGGAGAAATGTGGCATGTCTGGAAGAAACTGTCCTATTTTGGGGATAAAACAGGTATTTGTGGGAGAAAAGGTCCTATTTGAAGGGGGAAACCTGGTATTTCTTGGAGAAGATGTGATCTATTTGGGAGAAATATGGCATGTCTGGAAGAAAGTCTCCTGTTTTGGGGATAAAACAGGTATTTGTGGGTGAAAAGGTCCTATTTGAAGGGGGAAAGCTGGTATTTCTTGGAGAAGATGTGATATGTTTGGGAGAAATGTGGCCTTTCTGGAAGAAACTGTCCTCTTTTGGGGATAAAAGAGGTATTTGTGGGTGATAAGGTCGTATTTGAAGGGGGAAACGTGGTATTTCTTGGAGAAGATGTGATATATTTGGGGGAAATGTGGCATGTCAGGAAGACACTGTCCTATTTTGGGGATTAAAGAGGTATTTGTGGGTGAAAAGGTCCTATTTGAAGGGGGAAACGTGGTATTTCTTGGAGAAGATGTGATATATTTGGGAGAAATGTGGCATGTCTGGAAGAAACTGTCCTCTTTTGGGGATAAAAGAGGTATTTGTGGGTGAAAAGGTCCTATTTGAAGGGGGAAACCTGGTATTTCTTGGAGAAGATGTGATATATTTGGGAGAAATCAGGCATTTCTGGAAGAAACTGTCCAATTTGGGGGGAGAAGGCTGGTAGTTTTCGGTGAGAAGGTCCTATTTCAGGAGGAATCCTGGTATTTCTTGGAGAAGATGTGATATATTTGGGAGAAATCTGGCATTTCTGGAAGAAAATGTCCAATTTGGGGGGAGAAGGCAGGTAGTTTTGGGTGAGAAGGTCCTCTTTCAGGAGGAATCCTGGCATTTCTTGGAGAAGATGTGATCTATTTGGGAGAAATGTGGCATGTCTGGAAGAAACTGTCCTGTTTTGGGGATAAAAGAGGTATTTGTGGGTGAAAAGGTCCTATATGAAGGGGGAAAGCTGGTATTTCTTGGAGAAGATGTGATATATTTGGGAGAAATGTGGCATTTCTGGAAGAAACTGTCCTCTTTTGGGGATAAAAGAGGTATTTGTGGGTGAAAAGGTCCTATTTGAAGGGGGAAACCTGGTATTTCTTGGAGAAGATGTGATCTATTTGGGAGAAATGTGGCATTTCTGGAAGAAACCGTCCTATTTGGGGGGAGAAGGCTGGTATTTGTGGGAGAAAAGGTCCTATTTGAAGGGGGAAACCTGGTATTTCTTGGAGAAGATGTGATCTATTTGGGAGAAATGTGGCATGTCTGGAAGAAACTGTCCTATTTTGGGGATAAAAGAGGTATTTGTGGGTGAAAAGGTCCTATTTGAAGGGGGAAACGTGGTATTTCTTGGAGAAGAAGTGATCTATTTGGGACAAATCAGGCATTTCTGGAAGAAACTGTCCTCTTTTGGGGATAAAAGAATTTTTTGTGGGTGAAAAGGTCCTATTTAAAGGGGGAAACCTGGTATTTCTTGGAGAAGATGTGATATGTTTGGGAGAAATGTGGCATTTCTGGAAGAAACTGTCCTCTTTTGGGGATAAAAGTGGTATTTGTGGGTGATAAGGTCCTATTTGAAGGGGGAAACCAGGTATTTCTTGGAGAAGATGTGATCTATTTGGGAGAAATGTGGCCTTTCTGGCAGAAACTGTCCTATTTTGGGCATAAAAGAGGTATTTGTAGGTGAAAAGGTTCTATTTGAAGGGGGAAACGTGGCATTTCTTGGAGAAGATGTGATCTATTTGGGAGAAATGTGGCATGTCTGGAAGAAACTGTCCTGTTTTGGGGATAAAAGAGGTATTTGTGGGTGAAAAGGTCCTATTTGAAGGGGGAAACCTGGTATTTCTTGGAGAAGATGTGATGTATTTGGGAGAAATATGGCATTTCTTGAAGAAACTGTCCTATTTTGGGGATAAAAGAGGTATTTGTGGGTGAAAAGGTCCTATTTGAAGGGGGAATCCTGATATTTCTTGGAGAAGCTGTGATATATTTGGGAGAAATGTGGCATTTCTGTAAGAAACTGTCCTCTTCTGGGGATAAAAGAGGTATTTGTGGGTGAACAAGGTCTTATTACAAGGGGGAAACCTGGTATTTCTTGGAGAAGATGTGCTATATTCGGGAGAAATGTGGCATTTCTGGAAGAAACTGTCCTCTTTTGGGGTTAATAGAGGTATTTGTGGTGAAAAGGTCCTATTTGAAGGGTGAAACCTGGTATTTCTTGGAGAAATTGTGATCTATTTGGGAGAAATGTGGCATGTCTGGAAGAAAATGTCCTCTTATGGGGATAGAACAGGTATTTGTGGGAGAAAAGGTCCTATTTGAAGGGGGAAAGCTGGTATTTCTTGGAGAAGATGTGATCTATTTGGGAGAAATTTGGCCTGTCTGGAAGAAAATGTCGTATTTGAGAGATAATACAGGTATTTGTGGGAGAAAATGTCCTATTTGAAGGGGGAAAGCTGGTATTTCTTGGAGAAGATGTGGTATATTTGGGAGAAATGTGGCATTTCTGGAAGAAACTGTCGTCTTTTGGGATGAAACAGGTATTTGTGGGTGTAAAGTTCCTATTTGAAGGGGGAAACCTGGTATTTCTTGGAGAAGATGTGATATATTTGGGAGAAAATGTGGCATGTCTGGAAGAAACTGTCCTATTTTGGGGATAAAAGAGGTATTTGTGGGTGAGAAGGTCCTATTTGAAGGGGAAAGCTGGTATTTCTTGGAGAAGATGTGATATATTTGGGCGAAATGTGGCATTTCTGCAAGAAACTGTCCTCTTTGGGGGATGAAAGAGGTATTTGTGGGTGAAAAGGTCCTATTTGAAGGGGGAAAGCTGGTATTTCTTGGAGAAGATGTGATATATTTGGGAGAAATGTGGCATTTCTGGAAGAAACCGAGCTCTTTTGGGGATAAAAGTGGTATTTGTGGGTGTGATAAGGTCCTATTTGAAGGGGGAAACCAGGTATTTCTTGGAGAAGATGTGATATATTTGGGAGAAATGTGGCCTTTCTGGCAGAAACTGTCCTACTTTGGGCATAAAAGAGGTATTTGTGGGTGAAAAGGTTCTATTTGAAGGGGGAAACGTGGTATTTCTTGGAGAAGATGTGATATATTTGGGAGAAATGTGGCCTTTCTGGAAGAAACTGTCCTCTTTTGGGGATAAAAGAGGTATTTGTGGGTGAAAAGGTCCTATTTGAAGGGGGAAACCTGGTATTTCTTGGAGAAGATGTGATATATTTGGGAGAAATATGGCATTTCTTGAAGAAACTGTCCTCTTTTGGGGATAAAAGAGGTATTTGTGGGTGAAAAGGTCCTATTTGAAGGGGGAATCCTGGTATTTCTTGGAGAAGCTGTGATATATTTGGGAGAAATGTGGCATTTCTGGAAGAAACTGTCCTCTTCTGGGGATAAAAGAGGTATTTGTGGGTGAAAAGGTCCTATTTGAAGGGGGAAACGTGGTATTTCTTGGAGAAGAAGTGATATATTAGGGACAAATCAGGCATTTCTGGCAGAAAATGTCCTATTTGAGGGATAATACAGGTATTTGTGGGAGAAAAGGTCCTATTTGAAGGGTGAAACCTGGTATTTCTTGGAGAAGATGTGATCTATTTGGGAGAAATGTGGCATGTCTGGAAGAAAATGTCCTCTTATGGGGATAGAACAGGTATTTGTGGGTGAAAAGGTCCTATTTGAAAGGGGAAAGCTGGTATTTCTTGGAGAAGATGTGATCTATTTGGGAGAAATGTGGCATGTCTGGAAGAAAATGTCCTCTTATGGGGATAGAACAGGTATTTGTGGGAGAAAATGTCCTATTTGAAGGGGGAAAGCTGGTATTTCTTGGAGAAGATGTGGTATATTTGGGAGAAATGTGGCATTTCTGGAAGAAACTGTCCTCTTTTGGGGATGAAACAGGTATTTGTGGGTGTAAAGTTCCTATTTGAAGGGGGAAACCTGGTATTTCTTGGAGAAGATGTGATATATGTGGGAGAAATGTGGCATTTCTGGAAGTAACTGTCCTCTTTTGGGGATAAAAGAGGTATTTGTGTGTGAAAAGGTCCTATTTGAAGGGGGAAACGTGGTATTTCTTGGAGAAGATGTGATCTATTTGGGAGAAATGTGGCATTTCTGGAAGAAACTGTCCTCTTTTGGGGTTAATAGAGGTATTTGTGGGTGATAAGGTCCTATTTGAAGGTGGAAACCTGGTATTTCTTGGAGAAGAGGTGATATATTTGGGAGAAATCAGGCATTTCTGGCAGAAACTGTCCTCTTATGGGGATAAAAGAATTTTTTTTGGGTGAAAAGTTCCTTTTTGAAGGGGGAAACCTGGTATTTCTTGGAGAAGATGTGATATATTTGGGAGAAATGTGGCATTTCTGGAAGAAAATGTCTAATTTGAGGGATAGAAGAGGTATTTGTGGGTGAAAGGGTCCTATTTGAAGGGGGAAACCTGGTATTTCTTGGGGAAGATGTGGTATATTAGGGAGAAATGTGGCCTTTCTGGAGGAAAATGTCCTCTTTTGGGGATAAAAGAGGCATATTTGGTTGAAAATGTCCTATTTGAAGGGGGAAACCTGGTATTTCTTGGAGGAGATGTGATATATTTGGGAGAAATGTGGCATTTCTTGAAGAAACTGTGCTCTTTTGGGGATAAAAGAGGTATTTGTGGGTGAAAAGGTCCTATTTGAAGGGGGAAACCTGGTATTTCTTGGAGAAGATGAGATATATTTGGGAGAAATGTGGCCTTTCTGGAAGAAACTGTCCTCTTTTGGGGATAAAAGAGGTATTTGTGGGTGAAAAGGTCCTATTTGAAGGGGGAAACCTGGTATTTCTTGGAGAAGATGTGATATATTTGGGAGAAATGCGGCCTTTCTGGAAGAAACCGAGCTCTTTTGGGGTAAAAGAGGTATTTGTGTGTGAAAAGGTCCTATTTGAAGGGGGAAACGTGGTATTTCTTGGAGAAGATGTGATATATTTGGGAGAAATGTGGCATTTCTGGAAGAAACTGTCCTCTTTTGGGGATGAAACAGGTATTTGTGGGTGAAAAGGTCCTATTTGAAGGGGGAACCCTGGTATTTCTTGGAGAAGATGTGATATATTTGGGAGAAATGTGGCATGTCTGGAAGAAACTGTCCTCTTTTGGGGATAAAAGAGGTATTTGTGGGTGATAAGGTCCTATTTGAAGGGGGAACCCTGGTATTTCTTGGAGAAGATGTGATATATTTGGGAGAAATGTGGCATTTCTGGAAGAAACTGTCCTATTTTGGGGATAAAACAGGAAATTTGTGGGTGAAAAGGTCCTATTTGAAGGGGGAAACGTGGTATTTCTTGGAGAAGATGTGATCTATTTGAGTGAAACGGGGCATTTCTGGCAGAAACTTTCCTATTTTGGGGATAAAAGAGGTATTTGTGGGTGAAAAGGTCCTATTTGAAGGGGGAAAACCTGGTATTTCTTGGAGAAGATGTGATATATTTGGGAGAATTGTGGCATTTCTGGAAGAAACTGTCCTCTTTTGGGGATAAAACAGGTATTTGTGGGAGAAAAGGTCCTATTTGAAGGGGGAAAGCTGGTATTTCTAGGAGGAGATGTGATCTATTTGGGAGAAATGTGGCATTTCTGGAAGAAACTGTCCTCTTTTGGGGATAAAGGAGGTCTTTGTGGGTGAAAAGTTCCTATTTGAAGGGGAAAGCTGGTATTTCTTGGAGAAGATGTGATATATTTTGGAGAAATGTGGCATGTCTGGAAGAAACTGTCCTCTTTTGGGGATAAAAGAGGTATTTGTGGGTGAAAAGGTCCTATTTGAAGGGGGAACCCTGGTATTTCTTGGAGAAGATGTGCTATATTTGGGAGAAATGTGGCATTTCTGGAAGAAAATGTCCTCTTTTGGGGATAAAAGTGGTATTTGTGGGTGAGAAGGTCCTATTTCTAGGGGGAAAGCTGGTATTTCTTGGAGAAGATGTGATATATTTGGGAGAAATGTGGCATGTCAGGAAGAAACTGTCCTATTTTGGGGATAAAAGAGGTATTTGTGGGTGAAAAGGTCCTATTTGAAGGGGGAACCCTGGTATTTCTTGGAGAAGATGTGATGTATTTGGGAGAAATGTGGCATGTCTGGAAGAAACCGAGCTCTTTTGGGGTAAAAGAGGTATTTGAGTGTGAAAAGGTCCTATTGGAAGGGGGAAACCTGGTATTTCTTGGAGAAGATGTGATCTATTTGAGAGAAATGAGGCATTTCTGTAAGAAACTGTCCTCTTTTGGGGATAAAAGAGGTATTTGAGGGTGAAAAGGTCCTATTTGAAGGGGGAAATCTGGTATTTCTTGGAGAAGCTGTGATATATTTGGGAGAAATGTGGCATTTCTGGAAGAAACTGTCCTATTTTGGGGATAAAAGAGGTATTTGTGGGTGAAAAGTTCCTATTTCCAGGGGTAAACCTGGTATTTCTTGGAGAAGATGTGATATATTTGGGAGAAATGTGGCATGTCTGGAAGAATCTGTCCTCTTTTGGGGATAAAAGAGGTATTTGTGGGTGAAAAGGTCCTATTTGAAGGAGGAAAGCTGGTATTGCATTGAGAAGATGTGATATATTTGGGAGAAATCTGGCCTTTCTGGAAGAAACTGTCCTCTTTTGGGGATAAAACAGGTATCTGTGGGAGAAAAAGTCCTATTTGAAGGGGGAAAGCTGGTATTTCTTGGAGAAGATGTGATCTATTAGGGCTGAAATGTGGCATTTCTGGAAGAAACTTTCCTATTTTGGGGATAAAAGAGGTATTTGTGGGTGAAAAGTTCCTATTTGAAGTTGGAAACGTGGTATTTCTTGGAGAAGATGTGATATATTTGGGAGAAATGTGGCATTTCTGGAAGAAACTGTCCTATTTTGGGGATAAAAGAGGTATTTGTGGGTGAAAAGGTCCTATTTGAAGTGGAAAGCTGGTATTTCTAGGAGGAGATGTGATATATTTGGAGAAATGTGGCATTTCTGGAAGAAACTGTCCTATTTTGGGGATAAAACAGGTATTTATTGGTGAAAAGGTCCTATTTCACTTGGAATCCTGGTATTTCTTGGAGAAGATGTGATATATTTGGGAGAAATGTGGCATGTCCGGAAGAAACTGTCCTCTTTTGGGGATAAAACAGGTATTTGTGGGTGAAAAGGTCCTATTTGAAGGGGGAAAGCTGGTATTTCTTGGAGAAGATGTGATCTATTTGGGAGAAATGTGGCATTTCTGGAAGAAACTGTCCTATTTTGGGGATAATAGAGGTATTTGTGGGTGAGAAGGTCCTATTTGAAGGAGGAAAGCTGCTATTTCTTGGAGAAGATGTGATATATTTGGGAGAAATGAGGCCTTTCTGGAAGAAACTGTCCTATTTTGGGGATAAAAGAGGTATTTGTGGGTGATAAGGTCCTATTTCCAGGGGGAAACCTGGTATTTCTTGGAGAAGATGTGATATATTTGGGAGAAATGTGGCATTTCTGGAAGAAACTGTCCTCTTTTGGGGATGAAACAGGTATTTGTTGGTGAAAAGGTCCTATTTGAAGGGGGAAAGCCGGTAGTTCTTGCAAGAGATGTGATATATTTGGGAGAAATGTGGCATTTCTGGAAGAAACTGTCCTCTTTTGGGGATGAAACAGGTATTTGTTGGTGAAAAGGTCCTATTTGAAGGGGGAAAGCCGGTAGTTCTTTCAAGAGATGTGATATATTTGGGAGAAATGTGGCATTTCTGGAAGAAACTGTCCTCTTTTGGGGATAAAAGAGGTATTTGTGGGTGAAAAGGTCCTATTTGAAGGGGGAAACGTGGTATTTCTTGGAGAAGATGTGATCTATTTGGGAGAAATGTGGCCTTTCTGGAAGAAAATGTCCTATTTTGGGGATAAAAGAGGTATTAGTGGTTGAAAAGGTCCTATTTGAAGGGGGAACCCTGGTATTTCTAGGAGAAGATGTGATATATTTGGGAGAAATGTGGCATTTCTGGAAGAAAATGTCCTCTTTTGGGGATAAAGAGGTATTTCATGGAGAAAAGGTCCTAATTCAAGGGGGAAAGCTGGTATTTCTTGGAGGAGTTGTGATATATTTGGGACAAATGTGGTATTTCTGGAAGAAAATGTCCAATTTGAGGGATAAAAGAGGTATTTGTGGGTGAAAAGGTCCTATTTGAAGGGGGAACCCTGGTATTTCTTGGAGAAGATGTGATATATTTGGGAGAAATGTGGCATGTCTGGAAGAAACTGTCCTCTTTTGGGGATAAAACAGGTATCTGTGGGTGAAAATGTCCTATTTGAAGGGGGAAAGCTGGTATTTCTCGGAGAAGATGTGATATATTTGGGAGAAATGTGGCATTTCTTGAAGAAACAGTCCTCTTTTGGGGATAAAACAGGTACTTGTGGGTGAAAAGGTCCTATTTCCACGGGATAACCTGGTATTTCTTGGAGAAGATGTGATATATTTGGGAGAAATGTGGCCTTTCTGGAAGAAACTGTCCTCTTTTGGGGATAAAAGAGGTATTTGTGGGTGAAAAGGTCCTATTTGAAGGGGGAAACCTGGTATTTCTTGGAGAAGAGGTGATTTATTTGGGAGAAATCAGGCATTTCTGGCAGAAACTGTCCTCTTTTGGGGATAAAAGAATTTTTTGTGGGAGAAAAGTTCCTATTTGAAGGGGGAAGCGTGGTATTTCTTGGAGAAGATGTGATATATTTGGGGGAAATGTGGCATGTCAGGAAGAAACTGTCCTATTTTGGGGATTAAAGAGGTATTTGTGGGAGAAAAGGTCCTATTTCCAGGGAGAAACGTTGTATTTCTTGGAGAAGATGTGGTATATTAGGGAGAAATGTGGCATTTCTGGAAGAAACTTTCCTATTTTGGGGATAAAAGAGGTATCTGTGGGTGAAAAGGTCCTATTTCTAGGGGGAAACGTGGTATTTCTTGGAGAAGATGTGATATATTTGGGAGAAATGTGGCATTTCTGGAAGGAACTGTCCTCTTTTGGGGATAAAAGAGTTATTTCATGGAGAAAAGGTCCTATTTGAAGGGGGAATCCTGTTATTTCTTGGAGAAGATGAGATATATTTGGGAGAAATGTGGCCTTTCTGGAAGAAACTGTCCTCTTTTGGGGATAAAAGAGGTATTTGTGGGTGAAAAGGTCCTATTTGAAGGGGGAAACCTGGTATTTCTTGGAGAAGATGTGATATATTTGGGAGAAATGTGGCATTTCTGGAAGAAACCGAGCTCTTTTGGGGTAAAAGAGGTATTTGTGTGTGAAAAGGTCCTATTTGAAGGGGGAAACCCGGTATTTCTTGGAGAAGATGTGATATGTTTGGGAGAAATGTGGCATGTCTGGAAGAAACTGTCCTCTTTTGGGGATAAAAGAGGTATTTGTGGGTGAAAAGGTCCTATTTGAAGGGGGAAACCTGGTATTTCTTGGAGAAGATGTGATATATTTGGGAGAATTCTGGCATTTCTGGAAGAAAATGTCCAATTTGAGGGATAAAAGTGCTATTTGTGGATGAAAAGTTCCTATTTCCAGAGGTAAACCAGTTATTTCTTAGAGAAGATGTGATATATTTGGGAGAAATCCGGCATGTCTGTACGAATCTGTCCTCTTTTGGGGATAAAAGAGGTATTTGTGGGTGAAAAGGTCCTATTTGAAGGGGGAAAGCTGGTATTGCTTTGAGAAGATGTGATCTATTTGGGAGAAATGTGGCATTTCTGGAAGAAACTGTCCTATTTGGGGGATAAAAGAGGTATTTGTGGGTGATAAGGTCCTATTTCCAGGGGGAAACCTGGTATTTCTTGGAGAAGATGTGATTTATTTGGGAGAAATGTGGCATTTCTGGAAGGAACTGTCCTATTTTGGGGATAAAAGAGGTATTTGTGGGCGAAAAGGTCCTATTTGAAGGGGGAAACCTGGTATTTCTTGGTAAGATGTGATATATTTTGGAGAAATGTGGCCTTTCTGGAAGAAACTGTCCTCTTTTGGGGATAAAACAGGTATTTGTGGGAGAAATGGTCCTATTTGAAGGGGGAAAGCTGGATGTTCTTGCAGGAGATGTGATATATTTGGGAGAAATGTGGCCTTTCTGGAAGAAACTGTCCTCTTTTGGGGATAAAAGAGGTATTTGTGGTTGAAAAGGTCCTATTTCAAGGGGGAAACCTGGCATTTCTTGGAGAAGATGTGCTATATTTGGGAGAAATGTGGCATTTCTGGAAGAAACTGTCCTATTTTGGGGATAAAATAGTTATTTGTGGGTGAAAAGGTCCTATTTGAAGGGGGAAACGTGGTATTTCTTGGAGAAGATGTGATCTATTTGGGAGAAATGTGGCATTTCTGGAAGAAACTGTCCTCTTTTGGGGATAAATGTGGTATATGTGGGTGAAAAGGTCCTATTTGAAGGGGGAAACATGGTATTTCTTGGAGAAGATGTGATACATTTGGGAGAAATCTGGCCTTTCTGGCAGAAACTGTCCTATTTTGGGGATAAAAGAGGTATTTCTGGGAGAAAAGATCCTATTTAAAGGGGGAAAGCTGGTATTTCTATGGCCTTTCTGTAAGAAACTGTCCTCTTTTGGGGATAAAACTGGTATTTGTGGGTGAAACGGTCCTATTTGAAGGGGGAAAGCTGGTAATTCTATGAGAAGATGTGATATGTTTGGGAGAAATGTGGCATTTCTGGAAGAAACTGTCCTCTTTTGGGGATAAAAGAGGTATTTGTGGGTGAAAAGGTCCTATTTCAAGGGGGAAACCTGGTATTTCTTGGAGAAGATGAGATATATTTGGGAGAAATCTGGCATTTCTGGAAGAAAATGTCCTACTTGGGGGATAAAACAGGTATTTCTGGGTGAAAAGGTCCTATATGAAGGGTAAACCTGGTATTTCTTGGAGAAGATGTGATCTATTTGGGAGAAATGTGGCATGTCTGGAAGAAACTGTCCTCTTTTGGGGTTAAAACAGGTACTTGTGGGTGAAAAGGTCCTATTTGAAGGGGGAAACCTGGTATTTCTTGGAGAAGATGTGATATGTTTCGGAGAAATGTGGCATGTCTGGAAGAAACTGTCCTATTTTGGGGATAAAAGAGGTATTTGTGGGTGAAAAGGTCCTATTTGAAGGGGGAAACCTGGTATTTCTTGGAGAAGATGTGTTCTATTTGGGAGAAATCTGGCCTTTCTGGAAGAAAGTGTCCTGTTTTGGGGATAAAAGAGGTATTTGTGGGTGAAAAGGTCCTATTTGAAGGGGGAAACCTGGTATTTCTTGGAGAAGATGTGATCTATTTGGGAGAAATCAGCATTTATGGAAGAAACTGTCCTCTTTTGGGGATAAAACAGGTATTTGTGGGTGAAAAGGTCCTATCTGAAGGGGGAAACCTGGTATTTCTTGGAGAAGATGTGATATATTTGGGAGAAATGTGGCATTTCTGGAAGAAACTGTCCTATTTGGGGGATAAAAGAGGTATTTGTGGGAGAAAAGGTCCTATGTCAAGGGGTAAAGCTGGATGTTCTTGCAGGAGATGTGATGTATGTGGGAGAAATGTGGCATTTCTGGAAGAAACTGTCCTCTTCTGGGGATAAAAGAGGTATTTGTGGGTGAAAAGGTCCTATTTGAAGGGGGAACCCTGGTATTTCTTGGAGAAGATGTGATATGTTTGGGAGAAATGTGGCATTTCTGGAAGAAACTGTCCTCTATTGGGGGGAAAAGGCTGGTTTTTGTGGGAGAAAAGGTACTATTTCAGGAGGAATCCTGGTATTTCTTGGAGGAGATGTCATATGTTTGGGAGAAATGTGGCATTTCTGGAAGAAACTGTCCTCTTTTGGGGATAAAAGAGGTATTTGTGGGTGAAAAGGTCCTATTTGAAGGGGGAAAGCTGGTAGTTTTACCTCTTTTAATCCCCAAAATAGAACAGTTTCTTACAAATATTTCTACCAAATATATCACTTCTTCTCCAAGAAATACCAGCTTTCCCCCTTCAAATAGGACCTTTTCACCCACAAATACCTCTTTTATCCCTCAAATAGGTCAGTTTCTTCCAGACATGCCACATTTCTCCCAAATATATCACATCTTCTCCAAGAAATACCAGGATTCCTCCTGAAATAGGACCTTTTCTCCCACAAATACCAGCCTTCTACCCCCAAACAGGACAGTTTCTTCCAGAAAGGCCACATTTCTCCCAAATATATCACATCTTCTCCAAGAAATACCAGCTTTCCCTCTTCAAATAGGACCTTTTCACCCACTAATAGCAGGCTTCTTCCCCCAAATAGGACAGTTTCTTCCAGAAATGCCACATTTCTCCCAAATAGATCACATCTTCTCCAAGAAATAACAGGTTTCCCCCTTCAATTAGGACCTTTTCACCCACAAATACCTCTTTTATCCCCAAAAGAGGACAGTTTCTTCCAGACATGCCACATTTCTCCCAAATATATCACATCTCCTCCAAGAAATACCACTTTTCCACTTCAAATAGGACCTTTTCTCCCACAAATACCAGTTTTATCTACAAAACAGGACACTTTCTTCCAGACATGCCACATTTCTCCCAAATATATCACAACTCCTCCAAGAAATACCAGGTTTCCCCCTTCAATTAGGACCTTTTCTCCATGAAATACCTCTTTTATCCCCAAAAGTGGACAGTTTCTTCCAGACATGACACATTTTCTCCCAAATATATCACATCTTCTCCAAGAAATACTAGGGTTCCCCCTTCAAATAGGACCTTATCAACCACTAATACCACTTTTATCCCCAAAAGAGGACAGTTTCTTCCAGAAATGCCACATTTCTCCCAAATATAGCACATCTTCTCCAACAAATGCCAGGATTCAACCTGAAATAGGACCTTCTCACCTAAAACTACCAGCCTTCTCCCCCCAAATTGGACATTTTCTTCCAGAAAGGCCAGATTTCTCCCAAATATATCACATCTTCGCCAAGAAATGCCAGGATTCCTCCTGAAATAGGACCTTCTCACCGATAACTACCAGCCTTCTCCCCCCAAATTGGACATTTTCTTCCAGACATGCCACATTTCTCCCAAATATATCGCATCTTCTCCAAGAAATACCAGGTTTCCCCCTTCAAATAGGACCTTTTCACCCACAAATACCTCTTTTATCCCCAAAATAGGACAGTTTCTTCCAGAAAGGCCACATTTCTCCCAAATATATCACATCTTCTCCAAGAAATACCAGGTTTCCCCCTTCAAATACAACGTTTTCACCCACAAATACCTGTTTTATCCCCAAAATAGGACAGTTTCTTCCAGAAATGCCACATTTCTCCCAAATATATCACATCTTCTCCAAGAAATACCAGGTTTCCCCCTTCAAATAGGACCTTTTCACCCACAAATACCACTTTTATCCCCAAAATAGGACAGTTTCTTCCTGACATGCCACATTTCTCCCAAACATATCACATTTTCTCCAAGAAATACCGGGTTTCCCCCTTCAAATAGGACCTTTTCACCCACAAAAAATTCTTTTATCCCCAAAATAGGACAGTTTCTTCCAGAAATGCCTGATTTCTCCCAAATATATATCATCTTCTCCAAGAAATACCAGGTTTCCCCCTTCAAATAGGACCTTTTCACCCACAAATACCTCTTTTATCCCCAAAAGAGGACAGTTTCTTCCAGACATGCCACATTTCTCCCAAATATATCACATCTTCTCCAAGAAATACCAGGATTCCTCCTGAAAGAGGACCTTTTCTACCACAAATACCAGCCTTCTCCCCCCAAATAGGACAGTTTCTTCCAGAAATGCCACATTTCTCTTAAATAGATCACATCTTCTCCAAGAAATACCAGGTTTCCCACTTCAATTAGGACCTTTTCTCCATGAAATACCTCTTTTATCCCCAAAAGAGGACAGTTTCTTCCAGAAATGCCACATTTCTCCCAAATATATCACATCTTCTCCAAGAAATGCCAGGATTCATCCTGAAAGAGGACCTTCTCACCCAAAACTACCAGCCGTCTCCCCCAAAATTGGACATTTTCTTCCAGAAAGGCCACATTTCTCCCAAATATATCACATCTTCTCCAAGAAATACCAGGATTCCTCCTGAAATAGGACCTTCTCACCGAAAACTACCAGCCTTCTCCCACCAAATTGGACATTTTCTTCCAGAAATGCCACTTTTCTCCCAAATATATCACATCTTCTCATAGAATTACCAGCTTTCCCCCTTCAAATAGGACCTTTTCAAGCACAAATACCTCTTTTATCCCCAGAAGAGGACAGTTTCTTCCAGAAATGCCACATTTCTCCCAAATATATCTCATCTTCTCCAAGAAATACCACGTTACCCCCTTCCAATAGGACTTTTTCACCCACAAATACCTCTTTTATCCCCAAAAGAGGACAGTTTCTTCCAGACATGACACATTCCTCCCAAATATATCACATCTTCTCCAAGAAATACCAGCTTTCCCCCTTCAAATAGGACCTTTTCTCCCACAAATACCAGACTTCTCCCCCCAAATAGGACAGTTTCTTCCAGAAAGGCCACATTTCTCCCAAATAGATCACATCGTCTCCAAGAAATACCAGGTTTCCCCCTTCAAATACGACCTTTTCACCCACAAATACCTCTTTTATCCCCAAAAGAGGACAGTTTCTTCCAGACATGCCACATTTCTCCCAAATATACCACATCTTCTCCAAGAAATACCAGGTTTCCCCCTTCAAATAGGACCTTTTCACCCACAAGTACCTGTTTTATCCCCAAAAGAGGACAGTTTCTTCCAGACATGCCACATTTCTCCCAAATATATCACATCTTCTCCAAGAAATGCCACGTTTCCCCCTTCAAATATGACCTTTTCACCCACAAATACCTCTTTTATCCCCAAAAGAGGACAGTTTCTTCCAGAAATGCCACATTTCTCCCAAATATATCACATCTTCTCCAAGAAATGCCACGTTTCCCCCTTCAAATACGACCTTTTCACCCACAAATACCTCTTTTATCCCCAAAATACGACAGTTTCTTCCAGAAATGCCACATTTCTCCCAAATATATCACATCTTCTCCAAGAAATGCTACGTTTCCCCCTTCAAATACGACCTTTTCACCCACAAATACCTCTTTTATCCCCAAAATAGGACAGTTTCTTCCTGACATGCCACATTTCTCCCAAATATATCACATCTTCTCATAGAATTACCAGCTTTCCCCCTTCAAATAGGACCTTTTCACCCACAAATACCTGTTTTATCCCCAAAAGAGGACAGTTTCTTCCAGAAATGCCTGATTTCTCCCAAATATATCACATCTTCTCCAAGAAATACCAGGTTTCCCCCTTCAAATAGGACCTTTTCACCCACAAATACCTCTTTTATCCCCAGAAGAGGACAGTTTCTTCCAGACATGCCACATTTCTCCCAAATAGATCACATCTTCTCCAAGAAATACCAGGATTCCTCCTGATAGAGGACATTTTCTCCCTCAAATACCAGCCTTCTCCCCCCAAATAGGACAGTTTCTTCCTGACATGCCACATTTCTCCCAAATATATCACATCTTCTCCAAGAAATAACAGGGTTCCCCCTTCAAATACGACCTTTTCACCCACAAATACCACTTTTATCCCCAAAAGAGGACAGTTTCTTCCAGAAAGGCCACATTTCTCCCAAACATATCACATCTTCTCCAAGAAATACCAGGTTTCCCCCTTGAATTAGGAACTTTTCACCCACAAAAAATTCTTTTATCCCCAAAATAGGACAGTTTCTTCCAGAAATGCCACATTTCTCCCAAATATAGCACATCTTCTCCAAGAAATACCAGCTTTCCCCCTTCAAATAGGACCTTTTCACCCACAAATACCTCTTTTATCCCCAAAAGAGGACAGTTTCTTCCAGACATGCCACATTTCTCCCAAATAGATCACAGCTTCTCCAAGAAATACCAGGGTTTCCCCTTGAAATAGGACCTTTTCACCCACAAATACCTGTTTTATCCCCAAAAGAGGACAGTTTCTTCCAGAAATGCCACATTTCTCCCAAACATAGCACATCTTCTCCAAGAAATGCCAGGTTTCCCCCTTCAAATAGGACATTTTCACCCACAAATACCTGTTTTATGCCCAAAAGAGGACATTTTCTTCCAGAAAGGCCACATTTCTCCCAAATATATCACATCTCCTCCAGGAAATACCAGGATTCCTCCTGAAATACGAACTTTTCTCCCACAAATACCACCCTTCTCCCCCAAATAGGACTGATTCTTCCAGACATGCCACATTTCTCCCAAATATATCACATCTTCTCCAAGAAATACCACGTTACCCCCTTCCAATAGGACCTTTTCCCCAAAAAAACCTCTTTTATCCCCAAAATAGGACAGTTTCTTCCAGACATGCCACATTTCTCCCAAATATATCACATCTTCTCCAAGAAATACCAGGGTTCCCCCTTCAAATAGGAACTTTTCACCCACAAATACTTTTTTTATCCCCCAAATAGGACAGTTTCTTCCAGAAATGCCACATTTCTCCCAAATATATCACATCTTCTCCAAGAAATACCAGGTTTCCCCCTTCAAATAGGACCTTTTCACCCACAAATACCACTTTTATCCCCAAAATAGGACAGTTTCTTCCAGAAAGGCCACATTTCTCCCAAACATATCACATCTTCTCCAAGAAATACCAGCTTTCCCCCTTCAAATAGGACCTTTTCACCCACAAAAAATTCTTTTATCCCCAAAATAGGACAGTTTCTTCCAGGAATGCCTGATTTCTCCCAAATATATATCATCTTCTCCAAGAAATACCACGTTTCCCCCTTCAAATAGGACCTTTTCACCCACAAATACCTCTTTTATCCCCAAAAGAGGACAGTTTCTCCCAGACATGCCACATTTCTCCCAAATATATCACATCTTCTCCAAGAAATACCAGGATTCCTCCTGAAAGAGGACATTTTCTACCACAAATACCAGCCTTCTCCCCCCAAATAGGACAGTTTCTTCCAGACATGCCACATTTCTCTTAAATAGATCACATCTTCTCCAAGAAATACCAGGTTTCCCCCTTCAATTAGGACCTTTTCTCCATGAAATACCTCTTTTATCCCCAAAAGAGGACAGTTTCTCCCAGAAATGCCACATTTCTCCCAAATATATCACATCTTCTCCAAGAAATGCCAGGATTCATCCTGAAAGAGGACCTTCTCACCCAAAACTACCAGCCGTCTCCCCCAAAATTGGACATTTTCTTCCAGAAAGGCCACATTTCTCCCAAATATATCACATCTTCTCCAAGAAATACCAGGATTCCTCCTGAAATAGGACCTTCTCACCGAAAACTACCAGCCTTCTCCCCCCAAATTGGACATTTTCTGCCAGAAATGCCACATTTCTCCCAAATATATCACATCTTCTCCAAGAAATACCAGGGTTCCCCCTTCAAATAGGACCTTTTCACCCACAAATACCTCTTTTATCCCCAAAACAGGACACTTTCTTCCAGAAAGGCCACATTTCTCCCAAATATATCTCATCTTCTCCAAGAAATACCACGTTGCCCCCTTCCAATAGGACCTTTTCACCCACAAATACCTCTTTTATCCCCAAAAGAGGACAGTTTCTTCCAGACATGCCACATTCCTCCCAAATATATCACATCTTCTCCAAGAAATACCAGGTTTCCCCCTTCAAATAGGACCTTTTCTCCCACAAATACCAGACTTCTCCCCCCAAATAGGACAGTTTCTTCCAGAAATGGCACATTTCTCCCAAACATATCACATCTTCTCCAAGAAATACCAGGTTTCCCCCTTCAAATAGGACCTTTTCACCCACAAATACCTCTTTTATCCCCAAAATAGGACAGTTTCTTCCAGAAATGCCTGATTTCTCCCAAATATATCACATCTTCTCCAAGAAATACCACGTTTCCCCCTTCAAATAGGACCTTTTCACCCACAAATACCTCTTTTATCCCCTAAAGAGGACAGTTTCTTCCAGACATGCCACATTTCTCCCAAATAGATCACATCTTCTCCAAGAAATACCAGGTTTCCCCCTTCAAATAGGACCTTTTCACCCACAAATACCTCTTTTATCCCCAAAAGAGGACAGTTTCTTCCTGACATGCCACATTTCTCCCAAATAGATCACATCTTCTCCAAGAAATACCACGTTTCCCCCTTCAAATAGGACCTTTTCACCCACAAATACCTCTTTTATCCCCAAAAGAGGACAGTTTCTTCCAGAGATGGCACATTACTTACAAACATATCACATCTCCTCCAAGAAATACCACGTTACCCCCTTCAAATAGGACCTTTTCACCCACAAATACCTCTTTTATCCCTAAAATAGGACAGTTTCTTCCAGACATGCCACATTTCTCCCAAATATATCACATCTTCTCCAAGAAATACCACGTTACCCCCTTCCAATAGGACCTTTTCCCCAAAAAAACCTCTTTTATCCCCAAAATAGGACAGTTTCTTCCTGACATGCCACATTTCTCCCAAATATATCACATCTTCTCCAAGAAATACCAGGGTTCCCCCTTCAAATAGGAACTTTTCACCCACAAATCCTTGTTTTATCCCCCAAATAGGACAGTTTCTTCCAGAAATGCCACATTTCTCCCAAATATATCACATCTTCTCCAAGAAATACCAGGTTTCCCCCTTCAAATAGGACCTTTTCACCCACAAATACCACTTTTATCCCCAAAATAGGACAGTTTCTTCCTGACATGCCACATTTCTCCCAATCATATCACATTTTCTCCAAGAAATACCGGGTTTCCCCCTTCAAATAGGACCTTTTCACCCACAAAAAATTCTTTTATCCCCAAAATAGGACAGTTTCTTCCAGAAATGCCTGATTTCTCCCAAATATATATCATCTTCTCCAAGAAATACCACGTTGCCCCCTTCCAATAGGACCTTTTCACCCACAAATACCTCTTTTATCCCCAAAAGAGGACAGTTTCTTCCAGACATGCCACATTCCTCCCAAATATATCACATCTTCTCCAAGAAATACCAGGTTTCCCCCTTCAAATAGGACCTTTTCTCCCACAAATACCAGACTTCTCCCCCCAAATAGGACAGTTTCTTCCAGAAATGGCACATTTCTCCCAAACATATCACATCTTCTCCAAGAAATACCAGGTTTCCCCCTTCAAATAGGACCTTTTCACCCACAAATACCTCTTTTATCCCCAAAATAGGACAGTTTCTTCCAGAAATGCCACATTTCTCCCAAATAGATCACATCTTCTCCAAGAAATACCACGTTTCCCCCTTCAAATAGGACCTTTTCACCCACAAATACCTCTTTTATCCCCAAAAGAGGACAGTTTCTTCCAGACATGCCACATTTCTCCCAAATAGATCACATCTTCTCCAAGAAATACCACGTTTCCCCCTTCAAATAGGACCTTTTCACCCACAAATACCTGTTTTATCTCCAAAATAGGACAGTTTCTTCCAGAAATGCCACATTTCTCCCAAATAGATCACATCTTCTCCAAGAAATACCACGTTTCCCCCTTCAAATAGGACCTTTTCACCCACAAATACCTCTTTTATTCCCAAAAGAGGACAGTTTCTTCCAGAGATGGCACATTTCTCCCAAATATATCACATCTCCTCCAAGAAATACCAGGATTCCTCCTGAAATAGGAACTTTTCTCCCACACATACCACCCTTCTCCCCCAAATAGGACAGTTTCTTCCAGACATGCCACATTTCTCCCAAATATATCACATCTTCTCCAAGAAATACCACGTTACCCCCTTCCAATAGGACCTTTTCACCCACAAATACCTCTTTTATCCCCAAAAGAGGACAGTTTCTTCCTGACATGCCACATTTCTCCCAAATATATCACATCTTCTCCAAGAAATACCAGGGTTCCCCCTTCAAATAGGAACTTTTCACCCACAAATACTTGTTTTATCCCCCAAATAGGACAGTTTCTTCCTGACATGCCACATTTCTCCAAAATATATCACATCTTCTCCAAGAAATACCAGGTTTCCCCCTTCAAATAGGACCTTTTCACCCACAAATACCACTTTTATCCCCAAAATAGGACAGTTTCTTCCTGACATGCCACATTTCTCCCAAACATATCACATTTTCTCCAAGAAATACCGGGTTTCCCCCTTCAAATAGGACCTTTTCACCCACAAAAAATTCTTTTATCCCCAAAAGAGGACAGTTTCTTCCAGAAATGCCACATTTCTCCCAAATATATATCATCTTCTCCAAGAAATACCACGTTTCCCCCTTCAAATAGGACCTTTTCACCCACAAATACCTCTTTTATCCCCAAAAGAGGACAGTTTCTTCCAGACATGCCACATTTCTCACAAACATATCACATCTTCTCCAAGAAATACCAGCATTCCTCCTGAAAGAGGACCTTTTCTACCACAAATACCAGCCTTCTCCCCCCAAATAGGACAGTTTCTTCCAGAAATGCCACATTTCTCTTAAACAGATCACATCTTCTCCAAGAAATACCAGGTTTCCCCCTTCAATTAGGACCTTTTCTCCATGAAATACCTCTTTTATCCCCAAAAGAGGACAGTTTCTTCCAGAAATGCCACATTTCTCCCAAATATATCACATCTTCTCCAAGAAATGCCAGGATTCCTCCTGAAATAGGACCTTCTCACCCAAAACTACCAGCCGTCTCCCCACAAATTGGAAATTTTCTTCCAGAAAGGCCAGATTTCTCCCAAATATATCACATCTTCTCCAAGAAATACCAGGATTCCTCCTGAAATAGGACCTTCTCACCGAAAACTACTAGCCTTCTCCCCCCAAATTGGACATTTTCTTCCTGACATGCCACATTTCTCCCAAATATATCACATCTTCTCCAAGAAATACCAGGTTTCCCACTTCAAATAGGACCTTTTCACCCACAAATACCTCTTTTATCCCCAAAACAGGACACTTTCTTCCAGAAAGGCCACATTTCTCCCAAATATATCTCATCTTCTCCAAGAAATACCACGTTGCCCCCTTCCAATAGGACCTTTTCACCCACAAATACCTCTTTTATCCCCATAAGAGGACAGTTTCTTCCAGACATGCCACATTTCTCCCAAATAGATCACATCTTCTCCAAGAAATACAAGGTTTCCCCCTTCAAATAGGAACTTTTCTCCCACAAATACCAGACTTCTCCCCCCAAATACGACAGTTTCTTCCAGAAATGGCTCATTTCTCCCAAACATATCACATCTTCTCCAAGAAATACCAGGTTTCCCCCTTCAAATAGGACCTTTTCACCCACAAATACCTGTTTTATCCCCAAAATAGGAAAGTTTCTTCCAGAAATGCCACATTTCTCCCAAATATATCACATCTTCTCCAAGAAATACCAGGTTTCCCCCTTCAAATAGGACCTTTTCACCCACTAATAGCAGGCTTCTCCCCCAAAAGAGGACAGTTTCTTCCAGAAAGGCCACATTTCTCCCAAATATATCACATCTCCTTCAAGAAATACCAGGTTTCCCCCTTCAAATAGGACCTTTTCAACCACTAATACCTCTTTTATCCCCAAAACAGGACAGTTTCTTCCAGACATGCCACATTTCTCCCAAATAGATCACATCTTCTCCAAGAAATACCAGCTTTCCCCCTTCAAATAGGACCTTTTCACCCACAAATACCTGTTTTATCCCTAAAAGAGGACAGTTTCTTCCAGACATGCCACATTTCTCCCAAATACATCACATCTTCTCCAAGAAATACCAGGTTTCCCCCTTCAAATAGGACCTTTTCACCCACAAATACCTCTTTTATCCCCAAAAGAGGACAGTTTCTTCCAGAAATGGCACATTTCTCCCAAACATATCACATCTCCTCCAAGAAATACCAGGATTCCTCCTGAAATAGGAACTTTTCTCCCACAAATACCACCCTTCTCCCCCCAAACTGGACATTTTCTTCCAGACATGCCACATTTCTCCAAAATATATCACATCTTCTCCAAGAAATACCAGGTTTTCCCCTTCAAATAGGACCTTTTCACCCACAAATACCTGTTCTATCCCCATAAGAGGACAGTTTCTTCCAGAAATGCCACATTTCTCCTAAATAGATCACATCTTCTCCAAGAAATACCACGTTTCCCCCTTCAAATAGGACCTTTTCAACCACTAATACCTCTTTTATCCCCAAAAGAGGACAGTTTTTTCCAGACATGCCACATTTCTCCCAAATAGATCACATCTTCTCCAAGAAATACCAGGTTTCCCCCTTCAAATAGGACCTTTTCACCCACAAATACCACTTTTATCCCCAAAAGAGGACAGTTTCTTGCAGAAATGCCACATTTCTCCCAAATATATCACAACTCCGCCAAGAAATACCAGGTTTCCCCCTTAAATTAGGACATTTTCTCCATGAAATACCTCTTTTATCCCAAAAGTGGACAGTTTCTCCCAGAAAGGCCACATTTCTCCCTAACATATCACATCTCCTCCAAGAAATACAAGCTTTCCCCCTTCAAATAGGACCCTTTCAACCACTAATACCTCTTTTATCCCCAAAAGAGGACAGTTTCTTCCAGAAAGGACACATTTCTACCAAATATATCACATCTTCTCCAAGAAATGCCAGGATTCCTCCTGAAATAGGACCTTCTCACCCAAAACTACCAGCCTTCTCCCCCCAAATTGGACATTTTCTTCCAGAAAGGACACATTTCTCCCAAATATATCACATCTTCTCCAAGAAATACCAGGATTCCTCCTGAAATAGGACCTTCCCACCCAAAACTACCAGCCTTCTCCCCCCAAATTGGACATTTTATTCCAGAAAGGCCACATTTCTCCCAAACATATCACATCTTCTCCAAGAAATACCAGCTTTCCCCCTTCAAATAGGACCTTATCACCCACAAATACCTCTTTTATCCCCAGAAGAGGACAGTTTCATCCAGAAATGCCACATTTCTCCCAAATATATCACATCTTCTCCAAGAAATACCAGGTTTCCCCCTTCAAATAGGACCTTTTCACACACAAATACCTCTTTTATCCCCAAAAGAGGACAGTTTCTTCCAGAAAGGCCACATTTCTCCCAAATATATCACATCTTCTCCAAGAAATACCAGCTTTCCCCCTTCAAATAGGACCTTTTCACACACAAATACCTCTTTTATCCCCAGAAGAGGACAGTTTCTTCCAGAAATGCCACATTTCTCCCAAATATATCACATCTTCTCCAAGAAATACCACGTTTCCCCCTTCAAATAGGACCTTTTCACCCACAGATACCTCTTTTATCCCTAAAATAGGACAGTTTCTTCCAGAAATGCCAGATTTCTCCCAAATAGATCACATCTTCTCCAAGAAATACTAGGATTCCTCCTGAAATAGGACCTCTTCTCCCTCAAATACCAGCCTTCTCCCCCCAAATAGGACAGTTTCTTCCAGAAATGCCACATTTCTCCCAAATATACCACATGTTCTCCAAGAAATACCAGCTTTCCCCCTTCAAATAGGACCTTTTCACCCACAAATACCTGTTTTATCCCCAAAAGAGGACAATTTCTGCCAGAAATGCCACATTTCTCCCACATATATCACATCTTCTCCAAGAAATACCAGCTTTCCCCCTTCAAATAGGAGCTTTTCACCCACAAATACCTGTTTTATCCCCAAAAGAGGACAGTTTCTTCCAGAAATGCCACATTTCTCCCAAATATATCACATCTTCTCATAGAATTACCAGCTTTCCCCCTTCAAATAGGACCTTTTCACCCACAAATACCTCTTTTATCCCCAAAAGAGGACAGTTTCTGCCAGAAATGCCACATTTCTCCCACATATATCACATCTTCTCCAAGAAATACCAGGTTTCCCCCTTCAAATAGAACCTTTTCACCCACAAATACCTCTTTTATCCCCAAAAGAGGACAGTTTCTTCCAGAAATGGCACATTTCTCCCAAATATATCACATCTCCTTCAAGAAATACCAGCATTCCCCCTTCAAATAGGACCTTTTCTCCCACAAATACCTGTTTTATCCCCAAAACAGGACACTTTCTTTCAGAAATGCCACATTTCTCCCAAAAACATCACATCTTCTCCAAGAAATACCAGCTTTCCCCCTTCAAATAGGACCTTTTCACCCACAAATACCTCTTTTATCCCCAAAAGAGGACAGTTTCTTCCAGACATGCCACATTTCTCCCAAATAGATCACATCTTCTCCAAGAAATACCACGTTTCCCCCTTCAAATAGGAAATTTTCTCCCACAAATACCTGTTTTATCCCCAAAATAGGACAGTGTCTTCCAGACATGCCACATTTCTCCCAAATAGATCACATCTTCTCCAAGAAATACCAGGTTTCCCCCTTCAAACAGGACCATTTCACCCACAAATACCTCTTTTATCCCCAAAAGAGGACAGTTTCTTCCAGAAAGGCCACATTTCTCCCAAACATATCACATCTCCTCCAAGAAATACCAGGATTCCTCCTGAAATAGGAACTTTTCTCCCACAAATACCACCCTTCTCCCCCCAAATAGGACATTTTCTTCCAGAAATGCCACATTTCTCCCAAATATATCACATCTTCTCCAAGAAATACCACGTTTCCACCTTCAAATAGGACCTTTTCACCCACAAATACCTCTTTTATCCCCAAAAGAGGACAGTTTCTTCCAGGAAGGCCACATTTCTCCCAAATATATCACATCTTCTCCAAGAAATACCAGGATTCCTCCTGAAATAGGAACTTTTCTCCCACAAATACCACCCTTCTCCCCCCAAATAGGACACTTTCTTCCAGAAATGCCACATTTCTCCCAAATACATCACATCTTCTCCAAGAAATACCAGCTTTCCCCCTTCAAATAGGACCTTTTCACCCACAAATACCTCTTTTATCCCCAAAATTGGACAGTTTCTTCCAGAAAAGCCACATTTCTCCAAAATAGATCACATCTTCTCCAAGAAATACCAGGTTTCCCCCTTCAAATAGGACCTTTTCACCCACAAATACCTCTTTTATCCCCAAAAGAGGACAGTTTCTTCCAGAAAGGCCACATTTCTCCAAACATATCACATCTCCTCCAAGAAATACCAGGATTCCTCCAGAAATACCAACTTTTCTCCCACAAATACCACCCTTCTCCCCCCAAATAGGACATTTTCTTCCAGAAATGCCACATTTCTCCCAAATATATCACATCTTCTCCAAGAAATACCACGTTTGCAGCTTCAAATAGGACCTTTTCACCCACAAATACCTGTTTTATCTTCAAAATAGGACAGTTTCTTCCAGACATGCCAGATTTCTCCCAAATACATCACATCTTCTCCAAGAAATACCAGGATTCCTCCTGAAATAGGAACTTTTCTCCCACAAATACCACCCTTCTCCCCCCAAATAGAACACTTTCTTCCAGAAATGCCACATTTCTCCCAAATACATCACATCTTCTCCAAGAAATACCAGCTTTCCCCCTTCAAATAGGACCTTTTCACCCACAAATACCTCTTTTATCCCCAAAAGAGGACAGTTTCTTCCAGACATGCCACATTTCTCCCAAATAGATCACATCTTCTCCAAGAAATACCACGTTGCCCCCTTCCAATAGGACCTTCTCACCCACAAATACCTCTTTTATCCCCAAAATAGAACAGTTTCTTCCAGAAATGCCACATTTCTCCCAAATAGATCACATCTTCTCCAAGAAATGCCAGGTTTCCCCCTTCAAATAAGAAGTTTTCACCCACAAGTACCTGTTTTATCCCCAAAAGAGGACAGTTTCTTCCAGACATGCCACATTTCTCCCAAACATATCACATCTCCTCCAAGAAATACCAGGATTTCTCCTGTAATAGGACCTTTTCTCCCACAAATACCAGCCTTTTCCCCCCAAAAGAGGACAGTTTCTTCCAGAAATGCCACATTTCTCCCAAATAGATCATATCTTCTCCAAGAAATACCAGGTTTCCTCCTTCATATAGGACCTTTTCACCCACAAATACCTCTTTTATCCCCAAAAGAGGACAGTTTCTTCCAGAAATGCCACATTTCTCCCAAATATATCACATCTTCTCCAAGAAATACCAGGATTCCTCCTGAAATACGACCTTTTCACCAACAAATACCTCTTTTATCCCTCAAATAGGACAGTTTCTTCCAGAAATGCCACATTTCTCCCAAATATATCACATCTTCTCCAAGAAATACCAGCTTTCCCCCTTCAAATAGGACCTTTTCTCCCACAAATACCAGCCTTCTCCCCCCAAATAGGACAGTTTCTTCCAGAAATGCCACATTTCCCCCAAATATATCACATCTTCTCCAAGAAATACCACGTTTCCCCCTTCAAGTAGGACCTTTTCACCCACAAATACCTCTTTTATCCCCAAAAGAGGACAGTTTCTTCCAGAAATGCCACATTTCTCCCAAATAGATCACATCTTCTCCAAGAAATACCAGCTTTCCCCCTTCAAATAGGACCTTTTCACCCACTAATAGCAGGCTTCTCCCCCCAAATAGGACATTTTCTTCCAGAAATGCCACATTTCTCCCAAATATATCATATCTTCTACAAAAATACCAGGTTTCCCCCTTCAAATAGGAAATTTTCACCCACAAATACCTGTTTTATTCCCAAAAGAGGACAGTTTCTTCCAGAAATGCCACATTTCTCCCAAATATATATCATCTTCTCCAAGAAATACCAGGTTTCCCCCTTCAAATAGGAACTTTTCACCCACAAATACCTCTTTTATCCCCAAAATAGGACAGTTTCTGCCAGAAATGCCAGATTTCTCCCAAATAGATCACATCTCCTCCAAGAAATACCAGGATTCCTCCTGAAATAGGACCTTTTCTCCCACAAATACCAGCCTTCTCCCCCCAAATAGGACATTTTCTTCCAGACATGCCACATATCACCCAAATATATCACATCTTCTCCAAGAAATACCACGTTTCCCCCTTCAAATAGGACGTTTTCACCCACAAGTACCTGTTTTATCCCCAAAATAGAACAGTTTCTTCCAGACACGCCACATTTCTCCCAAACATATCACATCTCCTCCAACAAATACCAGGATTTCTCCTGTAATAGGACCTTTTCTCCCACAAATACCAGCCTTTTCCCCCCAAAAGAGGACAGTTTCTTCCAGAAAGGCCACATTTCTCCCAAATATATCACATCTTCTCCAAGAAATACCACGTTTCCCCCTTCAAATAGGACCTTTTCACCCACAAATACCTGTTTTATCCCCAAAAGAGGACAGTTTCTCCCAGAAATGCCACATTTCTCCCAAACATATCACATCTTCTCATAGATTTACCAGCTTTCCCCCTTCAAATAGGACCTTTTCACCCACAAATACCTCTTTTATCCCCAAAATTGGACAGTTTCTTCCAGAAAAGCCACATTTCTCCAAAATATATCACATCTTCTCCAAGAAATAACAGGTTTCCCCCTTCAAATACAACGTTTTCACCCACAAATACCTGTTTTATCCCCAAAAGAGGACAGTTTCTTCCAGAAATGCCACATTTCTCCCAAATATATCACATCTTCTCCAAGAAATACCAGGATTCCCCCTTCAGATAGGACCTTTTCTCCCACATATACCAGCCTTCTCCCCCCAAATAGGACAGTTTCTTCCAGAAATGCCACATTTCTCCCATATATATCACATCTTCTCCAAGAAAAACCACGTTTCCCACTTCAAATAGGACCTTTTCACCCACAAATACCTCTTTTGTCCCCAAAATAGGACAGTTTCTTCCAGAAATGCCACATTTCTCCCAAACATATCACATCTTCTCCAAGAAATACCAGGTTTCCTCCTTGAAATAGGACCTTTTCACCCACAAATACCTCTTGAATCCCCTAAAGAGGGCAGTTTCTTCCTGACATGCCACATTTCTCCCAAATATAGCACATCTTCTCCAAGAAATACCAGGTTTCCCCCTTGTAATAAGACCTTTTCACCCACAAATACCTCTTTTATCCCCAAAACAGGACAGTTTCTTCCAGAAAGGCCACATTTCTCCCAAATATATATCATCTTCTCCAAGAAATACCACGTTTCCCCCTTCAAATAGGACCTTTTCAAACACTAATACCTCTTTTATCCCCAAAAGAGGACAGTTTCTTCCAGAATGGCCAGATTTCTCCCAAATATATCACATCTTCTCCAAGAAATACCAGGTTTCCCCCTTCAAATATGACCTTTTCCCCCCAAAAAACTCATTTATCCCCAAAAGAGGACAGTTTCTTCCAGAAATGCCACATTTCTCCCAAATAGATCACATCTTCTCCAAGAAATACCTGCTTTCCCCCTTCAAATATGACCTTTTCCCCCCAAGAAACTCATTTATCCCCAAAAGAGGACAGTTTCTTCCAGAAATGCCACATTTCTCCCAAATAGATCACATCTTTTCCAGGAAATACCACGTTTCCCCCTTCAAATAGGACGTTTTCACCCTCAAATATCTGTTTTATCCCCAAAAGAGGACAGTTTCTTCCAGAAATGCCACATTTCTCCCAAATAGATCACATCTTCTCCAAGAAATACCAGGTTTCCCCCTTCAAATAGGACCTTTTCACCCACAAATACTTCTTTTATCCCCAAAATAGGTCCGTTTCTTCCAGAAATGCCACATTTCTCCCAAATATATCACACCTTCTCCAAGAAATACCACGTTTCCCCCTTCAAATAGGACATTTTCACCCATAAGTACCTATTTTATCCCCAAAAGAGGACAGTTTCTTCCAGAAATGCCAGATTTCTCCCAAATAGATCACATCTTCTCCAAGAAATACCAGGGTTCCCCCTTCAAATAGGACCTTTTCACCCACAAATACCTCTTTTATCCCGAAAAGAGGACAGTTTCTTCCAGAAATGCCACATTTCTCCCAAATATATCATATCTTCTACAAAAATACCAGGTTTCCCCCTTCAAATAGGACCTTTTCACCCACAAATACCTCTTTTATCCCCAAAAGAGGACAGTTTCTTCCAGAAAGGCCACATTTCTCCCAAATATATCACATCTTCTCCTAGAAATACCAGCTTTCCCCCTTCAAATAGGAACTTTTCACCCACTAATAGCAGGATTCACCCCCCAAATAGGACATTTTCTTCCAGAAATGCCACATTTCTCCCAAATATATCATATCTTCTACAAAAATACCTGGTTTCCCCCTTCAAATAGGAAATTTTCACCCACAAATACCTGTTTTATTCCCAAAAGAGGACAGTTTCTTCCAGAAATGCCACATTTCTCCCAAATATATCACATCTTCTCCAAGAAATACCAGGTTTTCCCCTGGAAATAGGACCTTTTCACCCACAAATACCTCTTTTATCCCCAAAATAGGACAGTTTCTGCCAGAAATGCCAGATTTCTCCCAAATAGATCACATCTCCTCCAAGAAATACCAGGATTCCTCCTGAAATAGGACCTTTTCTCCCACAAATACCAGCCTTCTCCCCCCAAATAGGACATTTTCTTCCAGACATGCCACATTTCTCCCAAATATATCACATCTTCTCCAAGAAATACCACGTTTCCCCCTTCAAATAGGACGTTTTCACCCACAAGTACCTGTTTTATCCCCAAAATAGAACAGTTTCTTCCAGACACGCCACATTTCTCCCAAACATATCACATCTCCTCCAAGAAATACCAGGATTTCTCCTGTAATAGGACCTTTTCTCCCACAAATACCAGCCTTTTCCCCCCAAAAGAGGACAGTTTCTTCCAGAAATGCCATATTTCTCCCAAATATATCACATCTTCTCCAAGAAATAACAGGTTTTCCCCTGGAAATAGGACCTTTTCACCCACAAATACCTCTTTTATCCCCAAAAGAGGACAGTTTCTTCCAGAAAGGCAACATTTCTCCCAAATATATCACATCTTCTCCAAGAAATACCAGCTTTCCCCCTTCAAATAGGACCTTTTCACCCACTAATAGCAGGATTCTCCCCCCAAATAGGACATTTTCTTCCAGAAATGCCACATTTCTCCCAAATATATCATATCTTCTACAAAAATACCTGGTTTCCCCCTTCAAATAGGAAATTTTCACCCACACATACCTCTTTTATCCCCAAAAGAGGACAGTTCCTTCCAGAAATGCCACATTTCTCCCAAATATATCACATCTTCTCCAAGAAATACCAGGTTTTCCCCTGGAAATAGGACCTTTTCACCCACAAATACCTCTTTTATCCCCAAAATAGGACAGTTTCTGCCAGAAATGCCAGATTTCTCCCAAATAGATCACATCTCCTCCAAGAAATACCAGGATTCCTCCTGAAATAGGACCTTTTCTCCCACAAATACCAGCCTTCTCCCCCCAAATAGGACATTTTCTTCCAGACATGCCACATATCACCCAAATATTTCACATCTTCTCCAAGAAATACCACGTTTCCCCCTTCAAATAGGACGTTTTCACCCACAAGTACCTGTTTTATCCCCAAAATAGAACAGTTTCTTCCAGACACGCCACATTTCTCCCAAACATATCACATCTCCTCCAAGAAATACCAGGATTTCTCCTGTAATAGGACCTTTTCTCCCACAAATACCAGCCTTTTCCCACCAAAAGAGGACAGTTTCTTCCAGAAATGCCATATTTCTCCCAAATATATATCATCTTCTCCAAGAAATACCACGTTTCCCCCTTCAAATAGGACCTTTTCACCCACAAATACCACTTTTATCCCCAAAATAGGACAGTTTCTTCCAGAAAGGCCACATTTCTCCCAAATATATCACATCTTCTCATAGAATTACCAGCTTTCCCCCTTCAAATAGGACCTTTTCACCCACAAATACCTCTTTTATCCCCAAAAGAGGACAGTTTCTTCCAGAAATGCCACATTTCTCCCAAATATATCACATCTTCTCCAAGAAATACCAGGGTTCCTCCTGAAATACGACCTTTTCACCCACAAATACCTCTTTTATCCCTCAAATAGGACAGTTTCTTCCAGACATGACACATTTCTCCCAAATATATCACATCTTCTCCAAGAAATACCAGGATTCCTCCTGAAATAGGACCTTTTCTCCCACAAATACCAGCCTTCTCCCCCCAAATAGTACAGTTTCAACCAGAAATGCCACATTTCCCCCACATATATCACATCTTCTCCAAGAAATACCAGCTTTCCCCCTTCAAATAGGACCTTATCACCCACAAATACCTCTTTTGTCCCCAAAATAGAACAGTTAAGTCCAGAAATGCCACATTTCTCCAAACATATCACATCTTCTCCAAGAAATACCAGGTTTCCCCCTTCAAATAGGACCTTTTCACCCACAAATACCTCTTGAATCCCCAAAAGAGGACAGTTTCTTCCTGACATGCCACATTTCTCCCAAATATAGCACATCTTCTCCAAGAAATACCAGGTTTCCCCCTTGTAATAAGACCTTTTCACCCACAAATACCTCTTTTATCCCCAAAAGAGGACAGTTTCTTCCAGAAATGCCACATTTCTCCCAAATATATCACATCTTCTCCAAGAAATACCAGCTTTCCCCCTTCAAATAGGACCTTTTCACCCACAAATACCTCTTTTATCCCCAAAAGAGGACAGTTTCTTCCAGAAATGCCACATTTCTCCCAAATAGATCACATCTTCTCCAAGAAATACTAGCTTTCCCCCTTCAAATAGGACCTTTTCAAACACAAATACCTTTTTTATCCCCAAAAGAGGACAGTTTCTTCCAGAAATGCCACATTTCTCCCAAATAGATCACATCTTCTCCAAGAAATACCAGGTTTCCCCCTTCAAATAGGACCTTTTCACCCACAAATACCTGTTTTATCCCCAAAATAGGACAGTTTCTTCCAGAAATGCCACATTTCTCCCAAATATATCACATCTTCTCCAAGAAATACCACGTTTCCCCCTTCAAATAGGACCTTTTCACCCACAAATACCTGTTTTATCCCCTAAATAGGACAGTTTCTTCCAGAAATGCCACATTTCTCCCAAATATATCGCATCTTCTCCAAGAAATACCAGGTTTCCCCCTTCAAATAGGACCTTTTCAACCACAAATACCTGTTTTATCCCTCAAATTGGACATATTCTTCCAGAAATGCCAGATTTCTCCCAAATATATCACATCTTCTCCAAGAAATACCACGTTTCCCCCTTCAAATAGGACCTTTTCACCCACAAATACCTGTTTTATCCCCAAAATAGGACAGTTTCTTCCAGAAATGCCTCATTTCTCCCAAATATATTACATCTTCTCCAAGAAATACCAGGTTTTCCCCTTCAAATAGGACCTTTTCCCCCCAAAAAACTCTTTTATCCCCAAAAGGGGACAGTTTCTTCCAGAAAGGCCACATTTCTCCCAAATAGATCACATCTTCTCCAAGAAATACCACGTTTCCACCTTCAAATAGGACGTTTTCACCCACAAATATCTGTTTTATCCCCAAAAGAGGACAGTTTCTTCCAGAAATGCCACATTTCTCCCAAGTAGATCACATCTTCTCCAAGAAATACCACGTTTCCACCGTCAAATAGGACCTTTTCACCCACAAATTCCTCTTTTATCCCTAAAATAGGTCAGTTTCTTCCAGAAATGCCACATTTCTCCCAAATATATCACACCTTCTCCAAGAAATACCACGTTTCCGCCTTCAAATAGGACATTTTCACCCACAAGTACCTCTTTTATCCCCAGAAGAGGACAGTTTCTTCCGGAAAGGCCACATTTCTCCCAAATAGATCACATCTTCTCCAAGAAATACCACGTTTCCCCCTTCAAATAGGACCTTTTCACCCACAAATACCTCTTTTATCCCCAAAAGAGGACAGTTTCTTCCAGGAATGCCAAATTTCTCCCAAATATATCACATCTTCTCCAAGAAATACCTGCTTTCCCCCTTCAAATAGGACCTTTTCACCCACAAATACCTCTTTTATCCCCAAAGGAGGACAGTTTCTTCCAGAAATGCCACATTTCTCCCAAATATATCACATCTTCTCCAAGAAATAACAGCTTTCCCCCTTCAAATAGGACCTTTTCACACACAAATACCTCTTTTATCCCCAAAAGAGGACATTTTCTTCCAGACATGCCACATTTCTCCCAAATAGATCACATCTTCTCCAAGAAATACCAGGTTTCCCCCTTCAAATAGGACCTTTTCACCCACAAATACCAGCCTTCTCCCCCCAAATGAGGACAGTTTCTTCCAGAAATGCCAGATTTCTCCCAAATATATCACATCTTCTCCAAGAAATACCAGGTTTCCCCCTTCAAAAGGACTTTTTCGCCCACAAATACATGTTTTGTCCCCAAAAGTGGACAGTTTCTTCCTGACATGCCAGATTTCTCCCAAATATATCACATCTTTTCAAAGAAATACCAGGTTTCCCTCTTCAAATAGGACCTTTTCACCCACAAATACCTCTTTTATCCCCAAAATAGGACAGTTTCTTCCAGAAATGCCACATTTCTCCCAAATATATCACATCTCCAAGAAATACCAGGTTTCCTCCTGAAATAGGACCTTGTCACCCACAGATTCCTGTTTTATCCCTTTGTTCCGAGCTACTTTTCGTTTTGGAGTGTTTATCCGCTGCTACACTTCAGCATTCTGTGACGAATAAAATAGAAGAGAAAAGCCCCACTAATAAGGCAGCTAGAAGGTCCAGTAGCCACACACGTTGTGCTTTCGGGGAGAACGTTCCAGAAAGTCGAGAGTTGTGGCTTCTTTCCTGCGGAGAAAAATACCCCTGTTTTCAGGCATTGCAGGACGCTGAATTCGCACCTTCTCGGCATTTCAATACCGCTCCTTCGCTCTCGTGGCTCGAAAGCGGCACTCGCTCTGAACCGCTCCGGAGAGTCTGCAGTTGCTGTCCGGTCCATCGCGGTTCTGCCCGAGTGCCGCTTGCAGCCTTCAGCAGCGGTCTCGTTTCTCTCGGATGCCGGGAAAGAGCGACTTCAGCCGGATGCTTTGCTCCGACGAGTGAGCGGCTTCTTCAGCGCACATCGCAATGGAGAGCTTCTGACTTCTCCTTCTGTCCATGCAGAATGCACTACGCTTCTCTCTCATTCTTATCCCTTTCTTCCGAGCGACATTTCGTTTTGGAGTGTTTATCCGATGCTACACTTCAGCATTCTGTGACGAATAGAGTAGAAGTGGAAACCACACTAATAAGGCAGCTAGAAGTTCGAGGAGCGACACACGTTGTGCTTTCAGGGAGGACGTTCCAGAAAGTCGAGAGTTGTGGCTTCTTTCCTGCGGAGAAAAAACCCCCTGTTTTCAGGCAATGCAGTAGGCTGAATTCGCTCGTTCTCGGCATAGGAATGCCGCTCCTTCGCTCTCGTGGCTCAAAAGCGGCATTTGCGCTGAACCACACCGGACAGTCTGCAGTTGCAGACTACTGAATAGCCTGAAAACAGGGGTTTTTTTCTCCGCAGGAAAGAAGCCACAACTCTCGACTTTCTGGAACGTCCTCCCTGAAAGCACTACGTGTGTCGCTCCTCGAACTTCTAGCTGCCTTATTAGTGGGGCTTTTCTCTTCTACTCTATTCGTCACAGAATGCTGAAGTGTAGCATCGGATAAACACTCCAAAACGAAATGTCGCTCGGAAGAAAGGGATAAGAATGAGAGAGAAGCGTAGTGCATTCTGCATGGACAGAAGGAGAAGTCAGAAGCGCTCCATTGCGATGTGCGCTGAAGAAGCCGCTCACTCGTCGGAGCAAAGCATCCGGCTGAAGTCGCTCTTTCCCGGCATCCGAGAGAAACGAGAGCGCTGCTGAAGGCTGCAAGCGGCACTCGGGCAGAACCGCGATGGACCGGCCAGCAACTGCAGACTCTCCGGAGCGGTTCAGCGCGAGTGCCGCTTTCGAGCCACGAGAGCGAAGGAGCGGTATTGAAATGCCGAGAACGTGCGAATTCAGCGTCCAACATTGCCTGAAAACAGGGGTTTTTTTCTCCGCAGGAAAGAAGCCACAACTCTCGACTTTCTGGAACGTCCTCCCCGAAAGCACAACGTGTGTGGATACTGGACCTTCTAGCTGCCTTATTAGTGGGTCTTTTCTCTTCTACTCTATTCGTCACAGAATGCTGAAGTGTAGCATAGGATAAACACTCCAAAACGAAAAGTCGCTCGGAACAAAAGGATAAAACAGGTATTTGTGGGTGACAGGGTCCTATTTCAGGAGGAAACCTGGTATTTCTTGGAGATGTGATATATTTGGGAGAAATGTGGCATTTCTGGAAGAAACTGTCCTATTTTGGGGATAAAAGAGGTATTTGTGGGTGAAAAGGTCCTATTTGAAGGGGGAAACCTGGTATTTCTTGGAGAAGATGTGATATATTTGGGAGAAATGTGGCATGTCAGGAAGAAACTGTCCTCTTTTGGGGACAAAACATGTATTTGTGGGCGAAAAAGTCCTATTTGAAGGGGGAAACCTGGTATTTCTTGGAGAAGATGTGATATATTTGGGAGAAATCTGGCATGTCTGGAAGAAAATGTCCTGTTTTGGGGATAAAAGAGGTATTTGTGGGAGAAAAGGTCCTATTTGAAGGGGGAACCCTGGTATTTCTTGGAGGAGCTGTGATATATTTGGGAGAAATGTGGCATGTCTGGAAGAAGCTGTCCTCTTTTGGGGATAAAAGAGGTATTTGTGGGTGAAAAGGTCCTATCTGAAGGGGGAAAGCTGGTATTTCTTGGAGAAGATGTGATATGTTTGGGTGAAATGTGGCATTCCTGGAAGAAACTGTCCTATTTGAGGGATAAAAGAGGTACTTGTGGGAGAAAAGGTCCTATTTCAGGAGGAATCCTGGTGTTTCATGGAGGAGATGTGATCTATTTGGGAGAAATGTGGCATTTCTGGCAGAAACTGTCCTATTTTGGGGATTAAACAGGTATTTGTGGGAGATAAGGTCCTATTTGAAAGGGGAACCCTGGTATTTCTTGGAGAAGATGTGATATATTTGGGAGAAATCTGGCATTTCTGGAAGAAACAGTCCTCTTTGGGGATAAAACAGGTATTTGTGGGTGATATTTTCCTATTTGAAGGGGGAACCCTGGTATTTCTTGGAGAAGATATGATATATTTGGGAGAAATGTGGCATTTCTGGAAGAAACTGTCCTCTTTTGGAAATAAAACAGGTATTTGTGGGTGAAAAGGTCCTATTTGAAGGGGGAAACTTGGTATTTCTTGGAGAAGATGTGATATATTTGGGAGAAATGTGGCATTTCTGGAAGAAAATGTCCTATTTGGGGGGAGAAGGGTGGTATTTGTGGGAGAAAAGTTCCTATTTCAGGAGGAATCCTGGTATTTCTTGGAGGAGATGTGATCTGTTTGGGAGAAATGTGGCCTTTCTGGAAGAAACTGTCCTATTTGGGGGGATAAAACAGGTACTTGTGGGTGAAAAGGTCCTATTTGAAGGGGGAAACCTGGTATTTCTTGGAGAAGATGTGATATATTTGGGAGAAATGTGGCATTTCTGGAAGAATATGTCCAATTTGAGGGATAAAACAGGTATTTGTGGGAGAAAAGGTCCTATTTGAAGGGGGAAACGTGGTATTTCTTGGAGAAGATGTGATATATTTGGGAGAAATGTGGCATTTCTGGAAGAAACTGTCCTCTTTTGGGGATAAAAGAGGTATTTGTGGGTGAAAAGGTCCTATTTGAAGGGGGAAAGCTGGTATTTCTTGGAGAAGATGTGATATATTTGGGAGAAATGTGGCATGTCTGGAAGAAAATGTCCTATTTGGGGGGAGAAGGGTGGTATTTGTGGGAGATATGTTCCTATTTCAGGAGGAATCCTGGTATTTCTTGAAGGAGATGTGATCTATTTGGGAGAAATGTGGCATGTCTGGAAGAAACTGTTCTATTTGGGGGATAAAACAGGTACTTGTGGGTGAAAAGGTCCTATTTGAAGGGGGAAACGTGGTATTTCTTGGAGAAGATGTGTATATTTTGGAGAAATCAGACATTTCTGGAAGAAACTGTCCTCTTTTGGGGATAAAACAGGTATTTGTGGGTGAAAACGTTGTATTTGAAGGGCGAAACCTGTTATTTCTTGGAGAAGATGTAATATATTTGGGAGAAATGTGGCATGTCTGGAAGAAGCTGTCCTCTTTTGGGGATAAAACAGGTATTTGTGGGTGAAATGTCCTATTTGAAGGGGGAAACCTGGTATTTCTTGGAGAAGATGTGATATATTTGGGAGAAATTTGGCATCTCTGGAAGAAACTGTCCTCTTTTGGGGATAAAACAGGTATTTGTGGGAGAAAAGGTCCTATTTGAAGGGGGAAAGCAGGTATTTCTTGGAGAAGATGTGATCTATTTGGGAGAAATGTGGCATTTCTGGAAGAAAATGTCCAATTTGGGGGGAGAAGGCTGGTAGTTTTGGGTGAGAAGGTCCTATTTCAGGAGGAATCCTGGTATTTCTTGGAGAAGATATGATATATTTGGGAGAAATGTGGCATTTCTGGAAGAAAATGTCAAATTTGGGGGGAGAAGGCTGGTAGTTTTTGGTGAGAAGGTCCTATTTCAGGAGGAATCCTGGCATTTCTTGGAGAAGATGTGATATATTTGGGAGAAATGTGGCATTTCCGGAAGAAACTGTCCTCTTTTGGGGATAAAAGAGGTATGTGTGGGTGAAAAGGTCCTATTTGAAGGGGGAAACCTGGTATTTCTTGGAGAAGATGTGATATATTTGGGAGGAATGTGGCATTTCTGGAAGAAACTGTCGTATTTTGGGCATAAAACAGGTATTTGTGGTTGAAAAGGTCCTATTTGAAGGGGGAAGCTGGTATTTCTTGGAGAAGATGTGATATATTTGGGAGAAATGTGGCATGTCTGGAAGAAACTGTCCTATTTTGGGGTTAAAAGAGGTATTTGTGGGTGATAAGGTCCTATTTGAAGGGGGAACCCTGGTATTTCTTGGAGAAGATGTGATCTATTTGGGAGAAATGTGGCATTTCTGGAAGAAACTGTCCTCTTTTGGGGATAAAAGAGGTATTTGTGGGTGAAAAGGTCATATTTGAAGGGGGAAAGCTGGTATTTATTGGAGAAGATGTGATATATTTGGGAGAAATGTGGCCTTTCTAGAAGAAACTGTCCTCTTTTGGGGATAAAAGAGGTATTTGTGGGTGATAAGGTCCTATTTGAAGGGGGAACCCCGGTATTTCTTGGAGAAGATGTGATATATTTGGGAGAAATGTGGCATGTCTGGAAGAAGCTGTCCTCTTTTGGGGATAAAACAGGTATTTGTGGGTGAAATGTCCTATTTGAAGGGGGAATCCTGGTATTTCTTGGAGAAGATGTGATATATTTGGGAGAAATGTGGCATTTCTGGAAGAAAATGTCAAATTTGGGGGGAGAAGGCTGGTAGTTTTGGGTGAGAAGGTCCTATTTCAGGAGGAATCCTGGCATTTCTTGGAGAAGATGTGATCTATTTGGGAGAAATGTGGCATTTCTGGAAGAAACTGTCCTCTTTTGGGGATAAAACAGGTATTTGTGGGTGAAAAGGTCGTATTTGAAGGGGGAAACCTGTTATTTCTTGGAGAAGATGTGATATATTTGGGAGAAATGTGGCATGTCTGGAAGAAGCTGTCCTATTTTGGGGATAAAAGAGGTATTTGAGTGTGAGAAGGTCCTATTTGAAGGGGGAAACCTGGTATTTCTTGGAGAAGATGTGATATATTTGGGAGAAATGTGGCATTTCTGGAAAAAACTGTCCTGTTTTGGGGATAAAAGAGGTATTTGTGGGAGAAAATGTCCTATTTGAAGGGGGAAAGCTGGTATTTCTTGGAGAAGATGTGATATATTTGGGAGAAATGTGGCATGTCTGGAAGAAAATGTCCTCTTTTGGGGATAAAGGAGGTATTTCATGGAGAAAAGGGCCTAATTCAAGGGGGAAAGCTGGTATTTCTTGGAGAAGATGTGATATATTTGGGAGAAATGTGGCATTTCTGGAAGGAACTGTCCTCTTATGGGGATAAAAGAGGTATGTGTGGGTGAAAAGGTCCTATTTGAAGGGGGAATGCTGGTATTTCTTGGAGAAGATGTGATCTATTTGGGAGAAATGTGGCATTTCTGGAAGAAACTGTCCTATTTTGGGGATAAAAGAGGTATTTGTGGGTGAAAAGGTCCTATTTGAAGGGGGAAACCTGGTATTTCTTGGAGAAGATGTGATATATTTGGGAGAAATGTGGCATGTCTGGAAGAAACTGTCCTCTTTTGGGGAAAAAACAGGTATTTGTGGGTGAAAAGGTCGTATTTGAAGGGGGAAAGCTGGTATTTCTTGGAGAAGATGTGATCTATTTGGGAGAAATGTGGCATTTCTGGAAGAAAATGTCCAATTTGGGGGGAGAAGGCTGGTAGTTTTGGGTGAGAAGGTCCTATTTCAGGAGGAATCCTGGTATTTCTTGGCGAAGATGTGATATATTTGGGAGAAATGTGGCATGTCTGGAAGAAACTGTCCTATTTGGGGGATAAAAGAGGTATTTGTGTGTGAAAAGGTCCTATTTGAAGGGGGAAAGCTGGTATTTATTGGAGAAGATGTGATCTATTTGGGAGAAATGTGGCATTTCTGGAAGAATATGTCCAATTTGAGGGATAAAACAGGTATTTGTGGTTGAAAAGGTCCTATTTGAAGGGGGAAACGTGGTATTTCTTGGAGAAGATGTGATATATTTGGTAGAAATGTGGCATTTCTGGAAGAAACTGGCCTATTTTGGGGATAAAACAGGTATTTGTGGGTGAAAAGGTCCTATTTGAAGGGGGAAACGTGGTATTTCTTGGAGAAGATGTGTATATTTTGGAGAAATCTGGCATTTCTGGAAGAAACTGTCCTCTTTTGGGGATAAAACAGGTATTTGTGGGTGAAAACGTTGTATTTGAAGGGCGAAACCTGTTATTTCTTGGAGAAGATGTGATATATTTGGGAGAAATGTGGCATTTCTGGAAGAAACTGTCCTCTTTTGGGGATAAAAGAGGTATTTGTGGGTGAAAAGGTCCTATTTGAAGGGGGAAAGCTGGTATTTATTGGAGAAGATGTGATATATTTGGGAGAAATGTGGCATTTCTGGAAGAAACTGTCCTCTTTTGGGGATAAAAGAGGTATTTGTGGGTGATAAGGTCCTATTTGAAGGGGGAAAGCTGGTATTTCTTGGAGAAGATGTGATATATTTGGGAGAAATGTGGCATGTCTGGAAGAAGCTGTCCTCTTTTGGGGATAAAACAGGTATTTGTGGGTGAAATGTCCTATTTGAAGGGGGAATCCTGGTATTTCTTGGAGAAGATGTGATGTATTTGGGAGAAATGTGGCATCTCTAGAAGAAACTGTCCTATTTGGGGGATAAAACAGGTATTTGTGGGAGAAAAGGTCCTATTTGAAGGGGGAAAGCTGGTATTTCTTGGAGAAGATGTGATCTATTTGGGAGAAATGTGGCATTTCTGGAAGAAAATGTCCAATTTGGGCGGAGAAGGCTGGTAGTTTTGGGTGAGAAGGTCCTATTTCAGGAGGAATCCTGGTATTTCTTGGAGAAGATATGATATATTTGGGAGAAATGTGGCATTTCTGGAAGAAAATGTCCAATTTGGGGGGAGAAGGCTGGTAGTTTTGGGTGAGAAGGTCCTATTTCAGGAGGAATCCTGGTATTTCTTGGAGAAGATGTGATCTATTTGGGAGAAATGTGGCATTTCTGGAAGGAACTGTCCTCTTTTGGGGATAAAAGAGGTATGTGTGGGTGAAAAGGTCCTATTTGAAGGGGGAAACCTGGTATTTCTTGGAGAAGATGTGATATATTTGGGAGGAATGTGGCATTTCTGGAAGAAACTGTCGTATTTTGGGCATAAAACAGGTATTTGTGGTTGAAAAGGTCCTATTTGAAGGGGGAAGCTGGTATTTCTTGGAGAAGATGTGATATATTTGGGAGAAATGTGGCATGTCTGGAAGAAACTGTCCTATTTGGGGGTTAAAAGAGGTATTTGTGGGTGATAAGGTCCTATTTGAAGGGGGAACCCTGGTATTTCTTGGAGAAGATGTGATCTATTTGGGAGAAATGTGGCATTTCTGGAAGAAACTGTCCTCTTTTGGGGATAAAACAGGTATTTGTGGGTGAAAATTTCCTTTTTGAAGGGGTAAACCTGTTATTTCTTGGAGAAAATATGATATATTTGGGAGAAATGTGGCCTTTCTGGAAGAAACTGTCCTCTTTTGGGGATAAAACAGGTATTTGTGGGTGAAAAGGTCCTATTTGAAGGGGGAAACGTGGTATTTCTTGGAGAAGATGTGATATATTTGGGAGAAATGTGGCATTTCTGGAAGAAACTGTCCTCTTTTGGGGATATAAGAGGTATTTGTGGGTGAAAAGGTCCTATTTGAAGGGGGAAACCTGGTATTTCTTGGAGAAGATGTGATATATTTGGGAGAAATCTGGCATTTCTGGAAGAATATGTCCAATTTGAGGGATAAAAGAGGTATTTGTGTGTGAAAAGGTCCTATTTGAAGGGGGAAACCTGGTATATCTTGGAGAAGATGTGATATATTTGGGAGAAATCTGGCATTTCTGGAAGAATATGTTCAATTTGAGGGATAAAGCAGGTATTTGTGGTTAAAAAGGTCGTATTTGAAGGGGGAAACCTGGTATTTCTTGGAGAAGATGTGATATTTGGGAGAAATGTGGCATGTCTGGAAGAAACTGTCCTATTTGGGGGATAAAAGAGGTATTTGTGGGTGAAAAGGTCCTATTTGAAGGGGGGAACGTGGTATTTCTTGGAGAAGATGTGGTATATTTGGGAGAAATATGGCATTTCTGGAAGAAACTGTCCTCTTTTGGGGATAATGGAGGTATTTGTGGGTGAAAACTTTGTATTTGAAGGGGGAAACCTGTTATTTCTTGGAGAAGATGTGATATGTTTGGGAGAAATGTGGCATTCCTGGAAGAAACTGTCCTATTTGGGGGATAAAAGAGGTATTTGTGTGTGAAAAGGTCCTATTTGAAGGGGGAAACCTGGTATTTCTTGGAGAAGATGTGATATATTTGGGAGAAATGTGGCATTTCTGGAAGAAACTGTCCTCTTTTGGGGATAAAAGAGGTATTTGTGGGTGAAAAGGTCCTATTTGAAGGGGGAACCCTGGTATTTCTTGGGGAAGATGTGATATATTTGGGAGAAATGTGGCATTTCTGGAAGAATATGTCCAATTTGAGGGATAAAACATGTATTTGTGGGTGAAAAGGTCCTATTTGAAGGGGGAAACGTGGTATTTCTTGGAGAAGATGTGATATATTTGGTAGAAATGTGGCATTTCTGGAAAAAACTGCCCTACTTTGGGGATAAAAGAGGTATATGTGGGTGAAAAGGTCCTATTTGAAGGGGGAAACGTGGTATTTCTTGGAGAAGATGTGTATATTTTGGAGAAATCAGGCATTTCTGGAAGAAACTGTCCTCTTTTGGGGATAAAACAGGTATTTGTGGGTGAAAACGTTGTATTTGAAGGGCGAAACCTGTTATTTCTTGGAGAAGATGTGATATATTTGGGAGAAATGTGGCATTTCTGGAAGAAACTGTCCTCTTTTGGGGATAAAAGAGGTATTTGTGGGTGAGAAGGTCCTATTTGAAGGGGGAAAGCTGGTATTTATTGGAGAAGATGTGATATATTTGGGAGAAATGTGGCATTTCTGGAAGAAACTGTCCTCTTTTGGGGATAAAAGAGGTATTTGTGGGTGAGAAGGTCCTATTTGAAGGGGGAAACGTGGTATTTCTTGGAGAAGATGTGATATATTTGGGAGAAATGTGGCATGTCTGGAAGAAGCTGTCCTCTTTTGGGGATAAAACAGGTATTTGTGGGTGAAATGTCCTATTTGAAGGGGGAATCCTGGTATTTCTTGGAGAAGATGTGATATATTTGGGAGAAATGTGGCATCTCTGGAAGAAACTGTCCTATTTGGGGGATAAAACAGGTATTTGTGGGAGAAAAGGTCCTATTTGAAGGGGGAAAGCTGGTATTTCTTGGAGAAGATGTGATCTATTTGGGAGAAATGTGGCATTTCTGGAAGAAAATGTCCAATTTGGGCGGAGAAGGCTGGTAGTTTTGGGTGAGAAGGTCCTATTTCAGGAGGAATCCTGGTATGTCTTGGAGAAGATATGATATATTTGGGAGAAATGTGGCATTTCTGGAAGAAAATGTCCAATTTGGGGGGAGAAGGCTGGTAGTTTTGGGTGAGAAGGTCCTATTTCAGGAGGAATCCTGGCATTTCTTGGAGAAGATGTGATCTATTTGGGAGAAATGTGGCATTTCTGGAAGGAACTGTCCTCTTTTGGGGATAAAAGAGGTATGTGTGGGTGAAAAGGTCCTATTTGAAGGGGGAAACCTGGTATTTCTTGGAGAAGATGTGATATATTTGGGAGGAATGTGGCATTTCTGGAAGAAACTGTCGTATTTTGGGCATAAAACAGGTATTTGTGGGTGAAAAGGTCCTATTTGAAGGGGGAAGCTGGTATTTCTTGGAGAAGATGTGATATATTTGGGAGAAATGTGGCATTTCTGGAAGAAACTGTCCTATTTTGGGGTTAAAAGAGGTATTTGTGGGTGATAAGGTCCTATTTGAAGGGGGAACCCTGGTATTTCTTGGAGAAGATGTGATCTATTTGGGAGAAATGTGGCATTTCTGGAAGAAACTGTCCTCTTTTGGGGATAAAACAGGTATTTGTGGGTGAAAATTTCCTTTTTGAAGGGGGAAACCTGTTATTTCTTGGAGAAGATATGATATATTTGGGAGAAATGTGGCCTTTCTGGAAGAAACTGTCCTCTTTTGGGGATAAAACAGGTATTTGTGGGTGAAAAGGTCCTATTTGAAGGGGGAACCCTGGTATTTCTTGGAGAAGATGTGATATATTTGGGAGAAATGTGGCATTTCTGGAAGAAACTGTCCTCTTTTGGGGATATAAGAGGTATTTCTGGGTGAAATGTCCTATTTGAAGGGGGAAACCTGGTATTTCTTGGAGAAGATGTGATATATTTGGGAGAAATCTGGCATTTCTGGAAGAATATGTCCAATTTGAGGGATAAAAGAGGTATTTGTGTGTGAAAAGGTCCTATTTGAAGGGGGAAACCTGGTATATCTTGGAGAAGATGTGATATATTTGGGAGAAATCTGGCATTTCTGGAAGAATATGTTCAATTTGAGGGATAAAACAGGTATTTGTGGTTAAAAAGGTCGTATTTGAAGGGGGAAACCTGGTATTTCTTGGAGAAGATGTGATCTATTTGGGAGAAATGTGGCATGTCTGGAAGAAACTGTCCTATTTGGGGGATAAAAGAGGTATTTGTGGGTGAAAAGGTCCTATTTGAAGGGGGAAACGTGGTATTTCTTGGAGAAGATGTGGTATATTTGGGAGAAATGTGGCATTTCTGGAAGAAACTGTCCTCTTTTGGGGATAAAGGAGGTATTTGTGGGTGAAAACTTTGTATTTGAAGGGGGAAACCTGTTATTTCTTGGAGAAGATGTGATATGTTTGGGAGAAATATGGCATTCCTGGAAGAAACTGTCCTCTTTTGGGGATAAAAGAGGTATTTGTGGGTGAAAAGGTCCTATTTGAAGGGGGAAACGTGGTATTTCTTGGAGAAGATGTGATATATTTGGTAGAAATGTGCCATTTCTGGAAGAAACTGTCCTCTTTTGGGGATAAAAGAGGTATTTGTGGGTGAAAAGGTCCTATTTGAAGGGGGAACCCTGGTACTTCTTGGGGAAGATGTGATATATTTGGGAGAAATGTGGCATGTCTGGAAGAAGCTGTCCTCTTTTGGGGATAAAAGAGGTATTTGTGGGTGAAAAGGTCCTATTTGAAGGGGGAAACCTGGTATTTCTTGGAGAAGATGTGATATATTTGGGAGAAATGTGGCATTTCTGGAAAAAACTGTCCTGTTTTGGGGATAAAAGAGGTATTTGTGGGAGAAAAGGTCCTATTTGAAGGGGGAAACCTGGTATTTCTTGGAGAAGATGTGATATATTTGGGAGAAATGTGGCATGTCTGGAAGAAACTGTCCTCTTTTGGGGATAAAGGAGGTATTTCATGGAGAAAAGGGCCTAATTCAAGGGGGAAAGCTGGTATTTCTTGGAGAAGATGTGATCTATTTGGGAGAAATGTGGCATTTCTGGAAGAAACTGTCCTCTTATGGGGATAAAAGAGGTATGTGTGGGTGAAAAGGTCCTATTTGAAGGGGGAAACCTGGTATTTCTTGGAGAAGATGTGATCTATTTGGGAGAAATGTGGCATTTCTGGAAGAAACTGTCCTCTTTTGGGGATAAAATAGGTATTTGTGGGTGATAAGGTCCTATTTGAAGGGGGAACCCCGGTATTTCTTGGAGTAGATGTGATATATTTGGGAGAAATGTGGCATCTCCGGAAGAAGCTGTCCTATTTTGGGGATAAAACAGGTATTTGTGTGTGAAAAGGTCCTATTTGAAGGGGGAAACGTGGTATTTCTTGGAGAAGATGTGATATATTTGGGAGAAATGTGGCATGTCTGGAAGAAACTGTCCTATTTTGGGGATAAAACAGGTATTTGTGGGTGAAAAGGTCCTATTTGAAGGGGGAAAGCTGGTATTTCTTGGAGAAGATGTGATCTATTTGGGAGAAATGTGGCATTTCTGGAAGAAAATGTCCAATTTGGGGGGAGAAGGCTGGTAGTTTTGGGTGAGAAGGTCCTATTTCAGGAGGAATCCTTGTATTTCTGGGAGAAGATATGATATATTTGGGAGAAATGTGGCATTTCTGGAAGAAAATGTCAAATTTGGGGGGAGAAGGCTGGTAGTTTTGTGTGAGAAGGTCCTATTTCAGGAGAAATCCTGGCATTTCTTGGAGAATATGTGATCTATTTGGGAGAAATGTGGCCTTTCCGGAAGAAAATGTCCTCTTTTGGGGATAAAAGAGGTATTAGTGGTTGAAAAGATCCTATTTCCAGGGGGAAACATGGTATTTCTTGGAGAAGATGTGATCTATTTGGGAGAAATGTGGCATTTCTGGAAGAAACTGTCCTCTTTTGGGGATAAAACAGGTATTTGTGGGTGAAAATTTCCTACTTGAAGGGGGAAACCTGTTATTTCTTGGAGAAGATATGATATATTTGGGAGAAATGTGGCCTTTCTGGAAGAAACTGTCCTCTTTTGGGGATAAAAGAGGTATTTGTGGGTGAAAAGGTCCTATTTGAAGGGGGAAACGTGGTATTTCTTGGAGAAGATGTGCTATATTTGGGAGAAATGTGGCATGTCAGGAAGAAACTGTCCTCTTTTGGGGATAAAAGAGGTATTAGTGGGTGAAAAGGTCCTATTTGAAGGGGGAAAGCTGGTATTTCTTGGAGAAGATGTGATATATTTGGGAGAAATGTGGCATGTCTGGAAGAAAATGTCCTATTTGGGGGGAGAAGGGTGGTATTTGTGGGAGAAATGTTCCTATTTCAGGAGGAATCCTGGTATTTCTTGGAGGAGATGTGATATATTTGGGAGAAATGTGGCATGTCTGGAAGAAACTGTCCTATTTGGGGGGATAAAACAGGTACTTGTGGGTGAAAAGGTCCTATTTGAAGGGGGAAAGCTGGTATTTATTGGAGAAGATGTGATCTATTTGGGAGAAATGTGGCATTTCTGGAAGAATATGTCTAATTTGAGGGATAAAACAGGTATTTGTGGTTGAAAAGGTCCTATTTGAAGGGGGAAACGTGGTATTTCTTGGAGAAGATGTGTATATTTTGGAGAAATCTGGCATTTCTGGAAGAAACTGTCCTCTTTTGGGGATAAAACAGGTATTTGTGGGTGAAAACGTTGTATTTGAAGGGCGAAACCTGTTATTTCTTGGAGAAGATGTGATATATTTGGGAGAAATGTGGCATTTCTGGAAGAAACTGTCCTCTTTTGGGGATAAAAGAGGTATTTGTGGGTGAAAAGGTCCTATTTGAAGGGGGAAAGCTGGTATTTATTGGAGAAGATGTGATATATTTGGGAGAAATGTGGCATTTCTGGAAGAAACTGTCCTCTTTTGGGGATAAAAGAGGTATTTGTGGGTGATAAGGTCCTATTTGAAGGGGGAACCCCGGTATTTCTTGGAGAAGATGTGATATATTTGGGAGAAATGTGGCATGTCTGGAAGAAGCTGTCCTCTTTTGGGGATAAAACAGGTATTTGTGGGTGAAAAGGTCCTATTTGAAGGGGGAAACCTGGTATTTCTTGGAGAAGATGTGATATATTTGGGAGAAATGTGGCATCTCTGGAAGAAACTGTCCTATTTGGGGGATAAAACAGGTATTTGTGGGAGAAAAGGTCCTATTTGAAGGGGGAAAGCTGGTATTTCTTGGAGAAGATGTGATCTATTTGGGAGAAATGTGGCATTTCTGGAAGAAAATGTCCAATTTGGGCGGAGAAGGCTGGTAGTTTTGGGTGAGAAGGTCCTATTTCAGGAGGAATCCTGGTATTTCTTGGAGAAGATATGATATATTTGGGAGAAATGTGGCATTTCTGGAAGAAAATGTCAAATTTGGGGGGAGAAGGCTGGTAGTTTAGGGTGATAAGGTCCTATTTCAGGAGGAATCCTGGTATTTCTTGGAGAAGATGTGATCTATTTGGGAGAAATGTGGCATTTCTGGAAGGAACTGTCCTCTTTTGGGGATAAAAGAGGTATGTGTGGGTGAAAAGGTCCTATTTGAAGGGGGAAACCTGGTATTTCTTGGAGAAGATGTGATATATTTGGGAGGAATGTGGCATTTCTGGAAGAAACTGTCGTATTTTGGGCATAAAACAGGTATTTGTGGTTGAAAAGGTCCTATTTGAAGGGGGAAACCTGGTATTTCTTGGAGAAGATGTGATATATTTGGGAGAAATGTGGCATTTCTGGAAGAAACTGTCCTATTTTGGGGTTAAAAGAGGTATTTGTGGGTGATAAGGTCCTATTTGAAGGGGGAACCCCGGTATTTCTTGGAGAAGATGTGATATATTTGGGAGAAATGTGGTATGTCTGGAAGAAACTGTCCTATTTTGGGGATAAAACAGGTATTTGTGGGTGAAAAGGTCCTATTTGAAGGGGGAAACGTGGTATTTCTTGGAGAAGATGTGATATATTTGGGAGAAATGTGGCATGTCTGGAAGAAACTGTCCTATTTGGGGGATAAAACAGGTATTTGTGGGTGAAAAGGTCCTATTTGAAGGGGGAAACGTGGTATTTCTTGGAGAAGATGTGATCTATTTGGGAGAAATGTGGCATTTCTGGAAGAAAATGTCCAATATGGGGGGAGAAGGCTAGTAGTTTTGGGTGAGAAGGTCATATTTCAGGAGGAATCCTGGTATTTCTTGGAGAAGATATGATATATTTGGGAGAAATGTGGCATTTCTGGAAGAAAATGTCCAATTTGGGCGGAGAAGGCTGGTAGTTTTGGGTGAGAAGGTCCTATTTCAGGAGGAATCATGGTATTTCTTGGCGAAGATGTGATATATTTGGGAGAAATGTGGCATTTCTGGAAGAAAATGTCCAATTTGGGGGGAGAAGGCTGGTAGTTTTGGGTGAGAAGGTCCTATTTCAGGAGGAATCCTGGCATTTCTTGGAGAAGATGTGATATATTTGGGAGAAATGTGGCCTTTCCGGAAGAAACAGTCCTCTTTTGGGGATAAAAGAGGTATTAGTGGTTGAAAAGATCCTATTTCCAGGGGGAAACCTGGTATTTCTTGGAGAAGATGTGATCTATTTGGGAGAAATGTGGCATTTCTGGAAGAAACTGTCCTCTTTTGGGGATAAAACAGGTATTTGTGGGTGAAAATTTCCTTTTTGAAGGGGGAAACCTGTTATTTCTTGGAGAAGATATGATATATTTGGGAGAAATGTGGCCTTTCTGGAAGAAACTGTCCTCTTTTGGGGATAAAAGAGGTATTTGTGGGTGAAAAGGTCCTATTTGAAGGGGGAAACGTGGTATTTCTTGGAGAAGATGTGATCTATTTGGGAGAAATGTGGCATTTCTGGAAGAAACTGTCCTCTTTTGGGGATAAAACAGGTATTTGTGGGTGAAAAGGTCCTATTTGAAGGGGGAAAGCTGGTATTTCTTGGAGAAGATGTGATATATTTGGGAGTAATCTGGCATTTCTGGAAGAATATGTCCAATTTGAGGGATAAAAGAGGTATTTGTGGGAGAAAAGGTCCTATTTGAAGGGGGAAACCTGGTATATCTTGGAGAAGATGTGATATATTTGGGAGAAATCTGGCATTTCTGGAAGAATATGTTCAATTTGAGGGATAAAACAGGTATTTGTGGTTAAAAAGGTCGTATTTGAAGGGGGAAAGCTGGTATTTCTTGGAGAAGATGTGATATATTTGGTAGAAATGTGGCATGTCTGGAAGAAACTGTCCTCTTTTGGGGATAAAAGTGGTATTTGTGGGTGAAAAGGTCCTATTTGAAGGGGGAAACCTGGTATTTCTTGGAGAAGATGTGATCTACTTGGGAGAAATCTGGCATTTCTGGAAGAAAATGTCCAATTTGGGGGGAGAAGGCTGGTAGTTGTGGGTGAGAAGGTCCAATTTCAGGAGGAATCCTGGTATTTCTTGTAGAAGATGTGATATATTTGGGAGAAATGTGGCCTTTCTGGAAGAAAATGTCCAATCTGGGGGGAGAAGGCTGGTAGTTTTGGGTGAGAAGGTCCTATTTCAGGAGGAATCCTGGCATTTCTTGGAGAAGATGTGATATATTTGGGAGAAATGTGGCATGTCTGGAGGAAAATGTCCTATTTGGGGGGAGAAGGGTGGTACTTGTGGGAGAAAAGGTCCTATTTCAGGAGGAATCCTGGTATTTCTTGGAGGAGATGTGATATGTTTGGGAGAAATGTGGCCTTTCTGGAAGAAACTGTCCTCTTTTGGGGATAAAAGAGGTATTTGTGTGTGAAAAGGTCCTATTTGAAGGGGGAAAGCTGGTATTTCTTGGAGAAGAGGTGATATATTTGGGAGAAATGTGGCATGTCTAGCAGAAACTGTCCTATTTGGGGGATAAAACAGGTATTTGTGGGAGAAAAGGTCCTATTTGAAGGGGGAAAGCTGGTATTTCTTGGAGAAGATGTGATCTATTTGGGAGAAATCTGGCATTTCTGGAAGAAACTGTCCTATTTGGGAGGAGAAGGCTGGTAGTTTTGGGTGAGAAGGTCCTATTTCAGGAGGAATCCTGGTATTTCTTGGAGAAGATGTGATATATTTGGGAGAAATGTTGCCTTTCTGGAAAAAAATGTCCAATTTGGGGGGAGAAGGCTGGTAGTTTTGGGTGAGAAGGTCCTATTTCAGGAGGAATCCTGGCATTTCTTGGAGAAGATGTGATATATTTGGGAGAAATGTGGCATTTCTGGAAGAAACTGTCCTCTTTTGGGGATAAAAGAGGTATTAGTGGTTGAAAAGGTCCTATTTGAAGGGGGAAAGCTGGTATTTCTTGGAGAAGATGTGATATATTTGGGAGAAATGTGGCATGTCTGGAAGAAAATGTCCTCTTTTGGGGATAAAAGAGGTATTTCATGGAGAAAAGGTCCTAATTGAAGGGGGAAACGTGGTATTTCTTGGAGAAGATGTGATATATTTGGGAGAAATGTGGCATTTCTGGAAGAAACTGTCCTATTTTGGGGGAGAAGGGTGGTATTTGTGGGAGAAATGTTCCTATTTCAGGAGGAATCCTGGTATTTCTTGGAGGAGATGAGATATGTTTGGGAGAAATGTGGCCTTTCTGGAAGAAACTGTCCTCTTTTGGGGATAAAAGAGGTATTTGTGGGTGAAAAGGTCCTATTTGAAGGGGGAAACCTGGTATTTCTTGGAGAAGATGTGATATATTTGGGAGAAATGTGGCATGTCTGGAAGAAAGTGTCCTGTTTTGGGGATAAAACAGGTATTTGTGGGAGAAAAGGTCCTATTTGAAGGGGGAAACCTGGTATTTCTTGGAGAAGATGTGATATATTTGGGAGAAATCAGGCCTTTCTGGAAGAAACTGTCCTCTTTTGGGGATAAAAGAGGTACGTGTGGGTGAAAAGGTCCTATTTGAAGGGGGAAACCTGGTATTTCTTGGAGAAGATGTGATATATTTGGGAGAAATGTGGCATGTCTGGAAAAAACTGTCCTCTTTTGGGGATAAAAGAGGTATTTGTGGGTGAAAAGGTCCTATTTGAAGTTGGAAACCTGGTATTTCTTGGAGAAGATGTGATGTGTTTGGGAGAAATGTGGCATTTCTGGAAGAAACTGTCCTCTTCTGGGGATAAAAGAGGTATTTGTGGGAGAAAAGGTCCTATTTGAAGGGGGAAACGTGGTATTTCTTGGAGAAGATGTGATATATTTTGGGAGAAATCTGGCATTTCTGGAAGAATATGTCCAATTTGAGGGATAAAACAGGTATTTGTGGGAGAAAAGGTCCTAATTGAAGGGGGAAAGCTGGTATTTCTTGGAGAAGATATGATCAATTTGCGTGAAATGTGGCCTTTCTGGAAGAAAATGTCCAATTTGGGGGGAGAAGGCTGGTAGTTTTGGGTGAGAAGGTCCTATTTCAGGAGGAATCCTGGTATTTCTTGGAGAAGATGTGATCTATTTGGGAGAAATGTGGCCTTTCCGGAAGAAACTGTCCTCTTTTGGGGATAAAAGAGGTATTAGTGGTTGAAAAGATCCTATTTGAAGGGGAATTCCAGGAATGCCAGATTTCTCCCAAATATATCACATCTTCTCCAAGAAATACCAGGTTTCCCCCTTCAAATAGGACCTTTTCACCCACAAATACCTCTTTTATCCCCAAAAGAGGACATTTTCTTCCAGAAAGGCCACATTTCTCCCAAATATATCACATCTTCTCCAAGAAATACCAGGTTTCCCCCTTCAAATAGGACCTTTTCACCCACAAATACCTCTTTTATCCCCAAAAGAGGACAGTTTCTTCCAGACATGCCACCTTTCTCCCAAATATATCACATCTTCTCCAAGAAATACCAGGTTTCCCCCTTCAGATAGGACCTTTTCACCCACAAATAGCAGGCTTCTTCCCCCAAATAGGACAGTTTCTTCCAGAAATGCCAGATTTCTCCCAAATATATCACACCTTCTCCAAGAAATACCAGGTTTCCCCCTTCAAATAGGACCTTTTCACCCACAAATACCTCTTTTATCCCCAAAAGAGGACAGTTTCTTCCAGACATGCCACATTTCTCCCAAATATATCTCATCTCCTTCTAGAAATACCAGGTTTCCCCCTTCAAATAGGACCTTTTCTCCCACAAATACCTGTTTTATCCCCAAAAGAGGACAGTTTCTTCCTGACATGCCACATTTCTCCCAAATAGATCACATCTTCTCCAAGAAATACCAGGTTTCCAACTTCAAGTAGGACCTTTTCACCCACAAATACCTCTTTTATCCCCAAAAGAGGACAGTTTCTTCCAGAAATGCCAGATTTCTCCCAAATAGATCACATCTTCTCCAAGAAATACCAGCTTTCCCCCTTCAAATAGGACCTTATCACCCACAAATACCTCTTTTGTCCCCAAAATAGAACAGTTACGTCCAGAAATGCCACATTTCTCCCAAACATATCACATCTTCTCCAAGAAATACCAGGTTTCCTCCTTGCAATAGGACCGTTTCACCCACAAATACCTCTTGTATCCCCAAAAGAGGACAGTTTCTTCCAGAAAGGCCACATTTCTCCCTAATATATCACATCTTCTCCAAGAAATACCAGCTTTCCCCCTTCAAATAGGACCTTTTCACCCACAAATACCTCTTTTATCCCCAAAAGAGGACATTTTCTTCCAGAAAGGCCACATTTCTCCCTAATATATCACATCTTCTCCAAGAAATACCAGCTTTCCCCCTTCAAATAGGACCTTTTCACCCACAAATACCTCTTTTATCCCCAAAAGAGGACAGTTTCTTCCAGAAATGCCACATTTCTCCCAAATATAGCACATCTTCTCCAAGAAATAACAGGTTTCCCCCTTCAAATACAACGTTTTCACCCACAAATACCTGTTTTATCCCCAAAATAGGACAGTTTCTTCAAGAAAGGCCACATTTCTCCCAAATATATCATATCTTCTCCAAGAAATACCAGCTTTCCCCCTTCAAATAGGACCTTTTCACCCACAAATTCCTGTTTTATCCCCAAAAGAGGACAGTTTCTTCCAGACATGCCACATTTCTCCCAAATAGATCACATCTTCTCCAAGAAATACCAGCTTTCCCCCTTCAAATAGGACCTTTTCAACCACAAATACCTGTTTTATCCCTCAAATAGGACATTTTCTTCCAGAAATGCCAGATTTCTCCCAAATAGATCACATCTTCTCCAAGAAATACCAGCTTTCCCCCTTCAAATAGGACCTTTTCACCCACAGATATCTCTTTTATCCCCAAAATAGGACAGTTTCTTCCAGAAATGCCAGATTTCTCCCAAATAGATCACATCTTCTCCAAGAAATACCAGGTTTCCCCCTTCAAATAGGACCTTTTCACCCACAAATACCTGTTTTATCCCTCAAATTGGACATATTCTTCCAGAAATGCCAGATTACTCCCAAATATATCACATCTTCTCCAGGAAATACCACGTTTCCCCCTTCAAATAGGACCTTTTCAACCACAAATGCCTCTTTTATCCCCAAAATAGAACAGTTTCTTCCAGAAATGCCACATTTCTCCCAAATATATCACATCTTCTCCAAGAAATACCAGGTTTCCCCCTTCAAATAGGACCTTTTCACCCACTAATACCAGGCTTCTCCCCCCAAATAGGACAGTTTCTTCCAGAAATGCCACATTTCTCCCAAATATATCACATCTTCTCCAAGAAATGCCAGGTTTCCCCCTTCATATAGGAAATTTTCACCCACAAGTACCTCTTTTATCCCCAAAAGAGAACAGTTTCTTCCAGAAATGCCACGTTTCTCCCAAATAGATCACATCTTCTCCAAGAAATACCAGGGTTCCCCCTTCAAATAGGACCTTTTCACCCACAAATACCTCTTTTATCCCCCAAATAGGACAGATTCTTCCAGAAATGCCAGATTTCTCCCAAATATATCACATCTTCTCCAAGAAATACCACGTTTCCCCCTTCAAATAGGACCTTTTCACCCACAAATACCAGCCTTCTCCCCCCAAATAGGACATTTTCTTCCAGACATGCCACATATCACCCAAATATATCACATCTTCTCCAAGAAATACCACGTTTCCCCCTTCAAATACGACCTTTTCACCCACAAATACCTCTTTTATCCCCAAAATAGGACAGTTTCTTCCAGAAATGCCACATTTCTCCCAAATAGATCACATCTCCTTCAGGAAATACCAGCTTTCCCCCTTCAAATAGGACCTTTTCTCCCACAAATACCTGTTTTATCCCCAAAATAGAACAGTTTCTTCCAGACATGCCACATTTCTCCCAAACATATCTCATCTCCTCCATGAAATACCAGGATTCCTCCTGAAATAGGACCTTTTCTCCCACAAATGCCAGCCTTTTCCCCCCAAAAGAGGACAGTTTCTTCCAGAAATGCCATATTTCTCCCAAATATATCACATCTTCTCCAAGAAATACCAGGTTTTCCCCTGGAAATAGGACCTTTTCACCCACAAATACCTCTTTTATCCCCAAAAGAGGACAGTTTCTTCCAGAAAGGCCACATTACTCCCAAACAGATCACATCTTCTCCAAGAAATACCAGGTTTCCCCCTTCAAATAGGACCTTTTCCCCCCAAAAAACTCTTTTATCCCCAAAAGAGAACAGTTTCTTCCAGAAATGCCACATTTCTCCCAAATAGATCATATCTTCTCCAAGAAATACGAGCTTTCCTCCTTCAAATAGGACCTTTTCACCCACAAATACCTCTTTTATCCCCAAAAGAGGATAGTTTCTTCCAGAAAGGCCACATTTCTCCCAAATATATCACATCTTCTCCAAGAAATACCAGGATTCCTCCTGAAATACGACCTTTTCACCCACAAATACCTCTTTTATCCCTCAAATAGGACAGTTTCTTCCAGAAATGCCACATTTCTCCCAAATATATCACATCTTCTCCAAGAAATACCAGGATTCCTCCTGAAATAGGACCTTTTCTCCCACAAATACCAGCCTTCTCCCCCCAAATAGGACAGTTTCTTCCAGAAATGCCACATTTCCCCCAAATATATCACATCTTCTCCAAGAAATACCAGGATTCCCCCTTCAAATAGGACCTTTTCTCCCACAAATACCAGCCTTCTCCCCCCAAATAGGACAGTTTCTTCCAGAAATGCCAGATTTCCCCCAAATATATCACATCTTCTCCAAGAAATACCAGGTTTCCCCCTTCAAATAGGACCTTTTCACCCACAAATACCTCTTTTGTCCCCAAAATAGAACAGTTACGTCCAGAAATGCCACATTTCTCCCAAATATATCACATCTTCTCCAAGAAATACCAGGTTTCCTCCTTGAAATAGGACCTTTTCACCCACAAATACCTCTTGTATCCCCAAAAGAGGACATTTTCTTCCAGAAATGCCACATTTCTCCCAAATATATCACATCTTCTCCAAGAAATACCAGGGTTCCCCCTTGTAATAAGACCTTTCCACCCACAAATACCTCTTTTATCCCCAAAAGAGGACAGTTTCTTCCAGAAATGCCAGATTTCTCCCAAATATATCACATCTTCTCCAAGAAATACCACGTTTCCCCCTTCAAATAGGACCTTTTCACCCACAAATACCTCTTTTATCCCCAAAAGAGGACAGTTTCTTCCAGAAATGCCACATTTCTCCCAAATATATCACATCTTCTCCAAGAAATACCAGCTTTCCCCCTTCAAATAGGACCTTTTCACCCACAAATACCTGTTTTATCCCCAAAAGAGGACAGTTTCTTCCAGAAAGGCCGCATTTCTCCCAAATATATCATATCCTCTCCAAAAATACCAGGTTTCCCCCTTCAAATAGGAAATTTTCACCCACAAATACCTGTTTTATCCCCAAAATAGGACAGTTTCTTCCAGAAAGGCCACATTTCTCCCAAATATATCACATCTTCTCCAAGAAATACCAGGGTTCCCCCTTCAAATAGGAAATTGTCACCCACAAATACCTGTTTTATCCCCAAAAGAGGACCGTTTCTTCCAGAAATGCCACATTTCTCCCAAATAGATCACATCTTCTCCAAGAAATACCAGGTTTCCTCCTGAAATAGGACCTTTTCTCCCACAAATACCTGTTTTATCCCCAAAACAGGACACTTTCTTCCAGACATGCCAGATTTCTCCCAAATATATCACATCTTCTCCAAGAAATACCACGTTTCCCCCTTCAAATAGGTCCTTTTCACCCACAAATACCTGTTTTATCCCCAAAACAGGACAGTTTCTTATAGAAAGGCCACATTTCTCCCAAATATATCACATCTTCTCCAAGAAATACCAGGTTTCCCCCTTCAAATTGGACCTTTTCATCCACTTATACCAGGCTTCTCCCCCCAAATAGGACATTTTCTTCCAGAAATGCCATATTTCTCCCAAATAGATCACATCTTCTCCAAGAAATGCCAGGTTTCCCCCTTCAAATAGGAAATTTTCACCCACAAGTACCTGTTTTATCCCCAAAAGAGGACAGTTTCTGCCAGACATGCCACATTTCTCCCAAATATATCACATCTTCTCCAAGAAATACCAGGTTTCCAACTTCAAGTAGGACCTTTTCACCCACAAATACCTCTTTTATCCCCAAAAGAGGACAGTTTCTTCCAGAAATGCCACATTTCTCCCAAACATATCACATCCTCTCCAAGAAATACCAGCTTTCCTCCTTGAAATAGGACCGTTTCACCCACAAATACCTCTTTTATCCCCAGAAGAGGACAGTTTCTTCCAGACATGCCACATTTCTCCCAAATATGTCACATCTTCTCCAAGAAATACCAGGTTTCCCCCTTCAAATAGGACCTTTTCACCCACAAATACATCTTTTATCCCCAAAAGAGGACATTTTCTTCCAGAAAGGCCACATTTCTCCCAAATATATCACATCTTCTCCAAGAAATACCAGCTTTCCCCCTTCAAATAGGACCTTTTCACCCACAAATACCTCTTTTATCCCCAAAAGAGGACAGTTTCTTCCAGAAATGCCACATTTCTCCCAAATATATCACATCTTCTCCAAGAAATAACAGGTTTCCCCCTTCAAATACAACGTTTCCACCCACAAATACCTGTTTTATCCCCAAAAGAGGACAGTTTCTTCCAGAAATGCCACATTTCTCCCAAATATACCTCATCTTCAACCAAGAAACACCAGCTTTCCCCCTTCAAATAGGACCTTTTCACCCACAAATTCCTGTTTTATCCCCAAAAGAGGACAGTTTCTTCCAGACATGCCACATTTCTCCCAAATAGATCACATCTTCTCCAAGAAATACCAGCTTTCCCCCTTCAAATAGGACCTTTTCACCCACAAATACCTCTTTTATCCCTCAAATTGGACATATTCTTCCAGAAATGCCAGATTTCTCCCAAATATATCACATCTTCTCCAAGAAATACCAAGTTTCCCCCTTCAAATAGGACCTTTTCACCCACAAATACCTGTTTTATCCCCAAAATAGGACAGTTTCTTCCAGAAATGCCACATTTCCCCAAATATATCACATCTTCTCCAAGAAATACCAGCTTTCCCCCTTCAAATAGGAACTTTTCACCCACTTATACCAGGCTTCTCCCCCCAAATAGGACATTTTCTTCCAGAAATGCCACATTTCTCCCAAATATATCACATCTTCTCCAAGAAATACCAGCTTTCCCCCTTCAAATAGGACCTTTTCACCCACAAATACCTCTTTTATCCCCCAAATAGGACAGTTTCTTCAAGAAATGCCAGATTTCTCCCAAATATATCACATCTCCTCCAAGAAATACCAGGATTCCTCCTGAAATAGGACCTTTTCTCCCACAAATACCAGCCTTCTCCCCCCAAATAGGACATTTTCTTCCAGACATGCCAGATATCACCCAAATATATCACATCTTCTCCAAGAAATACCACGTTTCCCCCTTCAAATAGGACCTTTTCACACACAAATACCTCTTTTATCCCCAAAATAGAACAGTTTCTTCCAGAAATGCCACATTTCACACAAACATATCACATCTTATTCAAGAAATACCAGGATACCTCCTTCAAATAGGACCTTTTCACCCACAAGTATCTGTTTTGTCCCCAAAATAGAACAGTTTCTTCCAGACATGCCACATTTCTCCCAAACATATCTCATCTCCTCCAAGAAATACCAGGATTCCTCCTGAAATAGGACCTTTTCTCCCACAAATACCAGCCTTTTCCCCCCAAAAGAGGACAGTTTCTTCCAGAAATGCCATATTTCTCCCAAATATATCACATCTTCTCCAAGAAATACCAGGTTTTCCCCTGGAAATAGGACCTTTTCACCCACAAATACCTCTTTTATCCCCAAAAGAGGACAGTTTCTTCCAGAAATGCCATATTTCTCCCAAATATATCACATCTTCTCCAAGAAATACCAGGTTTCTCCCTTCAAATAGGTCCTTTTCCCCCCAAAAAACTCTTTTATCCCCAAACGAGAACAGTTTCTTCCAGAAATGCCACATTTCTCCCAAATAGATCATATCTTCTCCAAGAAATACCAGCTTTCCTCCTTCAAATAGGACCTTTTCACCCACAAATACCTGTTTTATCCCCAAAAGAGGATAGTTTCTTCCAGAAAGGCCACTTTTCTCCCAAATAGATCACATCTTCTCCAAGAAATACCACGTTTCCCCCTTCAAATAGGACCTTTTCACCTACAAATACCTCTTTTATCCCCAAAAGAGGACAGTTTCTTCCCGAAATGCCACATTTCACCCAAACATATCACATCTTCTTCAAGAAATACCAGGATACCTCCTTCAAATAGGACCTTTTCACCCACAAGTACCTGTTTTATCCCCAAAATAGAACAGTTTCTTCCAGAAATGCCACATTTCTCCCAAACATATCACATCCCCTCCAAGAAATACCAGGATTTCTCCTGTAATAGGACCTTTTCTCCCACAAATACCAGCCTTTTCCCCCCAAAATAGGACAGTTTCTTCCAGGAATGCCACATTTCTCCCAAATATATCACATCTTCTCCAAGAAATACCAGGTTTCCCCCTTCAAATAGGACCTTTTCTGCCACAAATACCTGTTTTATCCCCAAAAGAGGACAGTTTCTTCCTGACATGCCACATTTCTCCCAAATAGATCACATCTTCTCCAAGAAATTCCAGGTTTCCAACTTCAAATAGGACCTTTTCACCCACAAATACCTCTTTTATCCCCAAAACAGGACAGTTTCTTCCAGAAATGCCTCATTTCTCCAAAATATATCACATCTTCTCCAAGAAATAACTGGTTTCCCCCTTCAAATACAACGTTTTCACCCACAAATACCTGTTTTATCCCCAAAAGAGGACAGTTTCTTCCAGAAATGCCACATTTCTCCCAAATATACCACATCTTCTCCAAGAAATACCAGGTTTCCCCCTTCAAATAGGACCTTTTCACCCACAAGTACCTATTTTATCCCCAAAAGAGGACAGTTTCTTCAAGAAATGCCACATTTCTCCCAAATATATCACATCTTCTCCAAGAAATACCAGGTTTCCCCCTTCAAATAGGACCTTTTCACCCACAAATACCTCTTTTATCCCCAAAAGAGGACAGTTTCTTCCAGAAATGCCACATTTCTCCCAAATATATCACATCTTCTCCAAGAAATGCCACGTTTCCCCCTTCAAATAGGAACTTTTCACCCACAAATACCTCTTTTATCCCCAAAAGAGGACAGTTTCTGCCAGAAATGACACATTTCTCCCAAATAGATCACATCTTCTCCAAGAAATACCACGTTTCCCCCTTCAAATACGACCTTTTCACCCACATTTACCTCTTTTATCCCCAAAAGAGGACAGTTTCTTCCAGACATGCCACATTTCTCCCAAATATATCACATCTTCTCCAAGAAATACCAGGATTCCTCCTGAAAGAGGACCTTTTCTCCCTCAAATACCAGCCTTCTCCCCCCAAATAGGGCAGTTTCTTCCAGAAATGCCACATTTCTCCCAAATATATCACATCTTCTCCAAGAAATACCAGGTTTCCCCCTTCAAATAGGACCTTTTCACCCACAAATACCTGTTATATCCCCGTAAGAGGACAGTTTCTTCCAGAAATGGCATATTTCTCCCAAATATATCACCTCTTCTCCAAGAAATACCAGCTCTCCCCCTTCAAATACGACCTTTTCACCCACAAATACCTCTTTTATCCCCAAAATAGGACAGTTTCTTCCAGAAATGCCAGATTTCTCCCAAATAGATCACATCTCCTTCAGGAAATACCAGCTTTCCCCCTTCAAATAGGACCTTGTCACCCACAAATACCTCTTTTATCCCCAAAAGAGGACAGTTTCTTCCAGAAATGCCACATTTCTCCCAAATAGATCACATCTTCTCCAAGAAATACCAGGTTTCCCCCTTCAAATAGGACCTTTTCACCCACAAATACCTCTTTTATCCCCAAAAGAGGACAGTTTCTTCCAGAAATGCCAGATTTCTCCCAAATATACCTCATCTTCTCCAAGAAACACCAGCTTTCCCCCTTCAAATAGGACCTTTTCACCCACAAATTCCTGTTTTATCCCCAAAAGAGGACAGTTTCTTCCAGACATGCCACATTTCTCCCAAATAGATCACATCTTCTCCAAGAAATACCAGCTTTCCCCCTTCAAATAGGACCTTTTCACCCACAAATACCTCTTTTATCCCTCAAATTGGACATATTCTTCCAGAAATGCCAGATTTCTCCCAAATATATCACATCTTCTCCAAGAAATACCAAGTTTCCCCCTTCAAATAGGAACTTTTCACCCACAAATACCTGTTTTATCCCCAAAATAGGACAGTTTCTTCCAGACATGCCACATTTCTTCCAAATATATCACATCTTCTCCAAGAAATACCAGGTTTCCCCCTTCAAATAGGAACTTTTCACCCACTTATACCAGGCTTCTCCCCCCAAATAGGACATTTTCTTCCAGAAATGCCACATTTCTCCCAAATATATCACATCTTCTCCAAGAAATACCAGCTTTCCCCCTTCAAATAGGACCTTTTCACCCACAAATACCTCTTTTATCCCCCAAATAGGACAGTTTCTTCAAGAAATGCCAGATTTCTCCCAAATATATCACATCTCCTCCAAGAAATACCAGGATTCCTCCTGAAATAGGACCTTTTCTCCCACAAATACCAGCCTTCTCCCCCCAAATAGGACATTTTCTTCCAGACATGCCACATATCACCCAAATATATCACATCTTCTCCAAGAAATACCACGTTTCCCCCTTCAAATAGGACCTTTTCACCTACAAATACCTCTTTTATCCCCAAAATAGAACAGTTTCTTCCAGAAATGCCACATTTCACACAAACATATCACATCTTATTCAAGAAATACCAGGATACCTCCTTCAAATAGGACCTTTTCACCCACAAGTATCTGTTTTGTCCCCAAAATAGAAAAGTTTCTTCCAGACATGCCACATTTCTCCCAAACATATCTCATCTCCTCCAAGAAATACCAGGATTCCTCCTGAAATAGGACCTTTTCTCCCACAAATACCAGCCTTTTCCCCCCAAAAGAGGACAGTTTCTTCCAGAAATGCCATATTTCTCCCAAATATATCACATCTTCTCCAAGAAATACCAGGTTTTCCCCGGAAATAGGACCTTTTCACCCACAAATACCTCTTTTATCCCCAAAAGAGGACAGTTTCTTCCAGAAAGGCCACATTACTCCCAAACATATCACATCTTCTCCAAGAAATACCAGGTTTCTCCCTTCAAATAGGACCTTTTCCCCCCAAAAAACTCTTTTATCCCCAAACGAGAACAGTTTCTTCCAGAAATGCCACATTTCTCCCAAATAGATCATATCTTCTCCAAGAAATACCAGCTTTCCTCCTTCAAATAGGACCTTTTCACCCACAAATACCTGTTTTATCCCCTAAAGAGGATAGTTTCTTCCAGAAAGGCCACATTTCTCCCAAATAGATCACATCTTCTCCAAGAAATACCACGTTTCCCCCTTCAAATAGGACCTTTTCACCTACAAATACCTCTTTTATCCCCAAAATAGAACAGTTTCTTCCAGAAATGCCACATTTCACCCAAACATATCACATCTTCTTCAAGAAATACCAGGATACCTCCTTCAAATAGGACCTTTTCACCCACAAGTACCTGTTTTATCCCCAAAATAGAACAGTTTCTTCCAGAAATGCCACATTTCTCCCAAACATATCACATCTCCTCCAAGAAATACCAGGATTTCTCCTGTAATAGGACCTTTTCTCCCACAAATACCAGCCTTTTCCCCCCAAAATAGGACAGTTTCTTCCAGGAATGCCACATTTCTCCCAAATATATCACATCTTCTCCAAGAAATACCAGGTTTCCCCCTTCAAATAGGACCTTTTCTCCCACAAATACCTGTTTTATCCCCAAAAGAGGACAGTTTCTTCCTGACATGCCACATTTCTCCCAAATAGATCACATCTTCTCCAAGAAATACCAGGTTTTCCAACTTCAAATAGGACCTTTTCACCCACAAATACCTCTTTTATCCCCAAAAGAGGACAGTTTCTTCCAGGAAATGCCTCATTTCTCCAAAATATATCACATCTTCTCCAAGAAATAACAGGTTTCCCCCCTTCAAATACAACGTTTTCACCCACAAATACCTGTTTTATCCCCAAAAGAGGACAGTTTCTTCCTGAAATGCCACATTTCTCCCAAATATACCACATCTTCTCCAAGAAATACCACGTTTCCCCCTTCAAATAGGACCTTTTCACCCACAAGTACCTATTTTATCCCCAAAAGAGGACAGTTTCTTCAAGAAATGCCACATTTCTCCCAAATATATCACATCTTCTCCAAGAAATACCACGTTTCCCCCTTCAAATAGGACCTTTTCTACCACTAATACCTCTTTTATCCCCAAAAGAGGACAGTTTCTTCCAGAAATGCCACATTTCTCCCAAACATATCACATCTTCTCCAAGAAATGCCAGGATTCCTCCTGAAATAGGACCTTCTCACCCAAAACTACCAGCCTTCTCCCCCCAAATTGGACAGTTTCTTCCAGAAATGCCACATTTCTCCCAAATATAGCACATCTTCTACAAGAAATACCAGGATTCCTCCTGAATTAGGATCTTCTCACCGAAAACTACCAGCCTTCTCCCCCCAAATTGGACATTTTCTTCAGAAAGGCCACATTTCTCCCAAATATATCACATCTTCTCCAAGAAATACCAGCTTTCCCCCTTCAAATAGGACCTTTTCTCCCACAAATACCTGTTTAATCCCCCAAATAGGACAGTTTCTTCCAGAAAGGCCACATTTCTCCCAAATAGATCACCTCTTCTCCAAGAAAAACCAGGTTTCCCCCTTCAAATAGGACCTTTTCACCCACAAATACCTCTTTTATCCCCAAAATAGGACAGTTTCTTCCAGAAATGCCACATTTCTCCCAAATAGATCACATCTTCTCAAGAAATACCAGCTTTCCCCCTTCAAATAGGACCTTTTCTCCCACAAATACCTGTTTAATCCCCCAAATAGGACAGTTTCTTCCAGACATGCCACATTTCTCCCAAATATATCACATCTTCTCCAAGAAATACCAGGTTTCCCCCTTCAAATAGGACCTTTTCACCCACAAATACCTCTTTTATCCCCAGAAGAGGATAGTTTCTTCCAGACATGCCACATTTCTCCCAAATAGATCACATCTTCTCCAAGAAATACCAGGTTTCCAACTTCAAATAGGACCTTTTCACCCACAAATACCTCTTTTATCCCCAAAAAAGTACAGTTTTCTTCCAGAAATGCCTCATTTCTCCAAAATATATCACATCTTCTCCAAGAAATAACTGGTTTCCCCCTTCAAATACAACGTTTTCACCCACAAACACCTGTTTTAACCCCAAAAGAGGACAGTTTCTTCCTGAAATGCCAGGTTTCTCCCAAAATATACCACATCTTCTCCAAGAAATACCAGGTTTCCCCCTTGAAATAGGACCTTTTCACCCACAAGTACCTATTTTATCCCCAAAAGAGGACAGTTTCTTCAAGAAATGCCACATTTTCTCCCAAATATATCACATCTTCTCCAAGAAATACCAGGTTTCCCCCTTCAAATAGGACCTTTTCACCCACAAATACCTCTTTTATCCCCAAAAGAGGACAGTTTCTTCCAGAAATGCCACATTTCTCCCAAATATATCACATCTTCTCCAAGAAATGCCACGTTTCCCCCTTCAAATAGGACCTTTTCACCCACAAATACCTCTTTTATCCCCAAAAGAGGACAGTTTCTGCCAGAAATGACACATTTCTCCCAAATAGATCACATCTTCTCCAAGAAATACCACGTTTCCCCCTTGAAATAGGACCTTATCACCCACAAATACCACTTTTATCCCCAAATTGGACATTTTCTTCCAGAAATGCCACATTTCTCCCAAACATATCACATCTTCTCCAAGAAATACCACGTTTCCCCCTTCAAATAGGACCTTTTCACCCACAAATACCTCTTTTATCCCCAAATTAGGGCAGTTTCTTCCAGAAATGCCACATTTCTCCCAAATAGATCACATCTTCTCCAAGAAATACCACGTTTCCCCCTTCAAATACGACCTTTTCACCCACAATTACCTCTTTTATCCCCAAAAGAGGACTGTTTCTTCCAGAAATGCCACATTTCTCCCAAATATATCACATCTTCTCCAAGAAATACCAGCTTTCCCCCTTCAAAGAGGACCTTTTCACCCACAAATACCTGTTATATCCCCGTAAGAGGACAGTTTCTTCCAGAAATGGCATATTTCTCCCAAATATATCACCTCTTCTCCAAGAAATACCAGGTTTCCCCCTTCAAATACGACCTTTTCACCCACAAATACCTCTTTTATCCCCAAAAGAGGACAGTTTCTTCCAGAAATGCCACATTTCTCCCAAATAGATCACATCTCCTTCAGGAAATACCAGCTTTCCCCCTTCAAATAGGACCTTTTCTCCCACAAATACCTGTTTTATCCCCAAAAGAGGACAGTTTCTTCCAGAAATGCCACATTTCTCCCAAATAGATCACATCTTCTCCAAGAAATACCAGGTTTCCCCCTTCAAATAGGACCTTTTCACACACAAATACCTGTTCCATCCCCAAAAGAGGACAGTTTCTTCCAGAAATGCCACATTTCTCCCAAACATATCACATCTCCTCCAAGAAATACCAGGATTCCTCCTGAAATAGGAACTTTTCTCCCACAACTACCAGCCTTCTCCCCCCAAATAGGACAGTTTCTTCCAGAAATGCCACATTTCTCCCAAATATATCATATCTTCTCCAAGAAATACCAGGTTTCCCCCTTCAAATAGGAAATTTTCACCAACAAATACCTGTTTTATCCCCAAAATAGGACAGTTTCTGCCAGAAATGCCAGATTTCTCCCAAATAGATCAAATCTCCTCCAAGAAATACCAGGATTCCTCCTGAAATAGGACCTTCTCTCCCACAAATACCAGCCTTCTCCCCCCAAATAGGACATTTTCTTCCAGACATGCCACATATCACCCAAATAGATCACATCTTCTCCAAGAAATACCAGCTTTCCCCCTTCAAATAGGACCTTTTCACCCACAAATACCTGTTTTATCCCTCAAATTGGACATATTCTTCCAGAAATGCCACATTTCTCCCAAATATATCACATCTTCTCCAAGAAATACCACGTTTCCCCCTTCAAATAGGACCTTTTCACCCACAAATACCTCTTTTATCCCCAAAATAGGACAGTTTCTTCCAGACATGCCACATTTCTCCCAAATATATCACATCTTCTCCAAGAAATACCAGGTTTCCCCCTTCAAATACGACCTTAACACCCACAAATACCACTTTTATCCCCAAAATAGGACAGTTTCTGCCAGAAAGGCCACATTTCTCCCAAACATATCACATCTTCTCCAAGAAATACCACGTTTCCTCCTTGAAATAGGACCTTTTCACCCACAAATACCTCTTGTATCCACAAAATAGGACAGTTTCTTCCAGACATGCCACATTTCTCCCAAATAGATCGCATCTTCTCCAAGAAATACCAGGTTTCCCCCTTCAAATAGGACCTTTTCACCCACAAGTACCTGTTTTATCCCCAAAAGAGGACAGTTTCTTCCTGACATGCCACATTTCTCCCAAATAGATCACATCTTCTCCAAGAAATACCAGGTTTCCCCCTTCAAATAGGACCTTTTCACCCACAAATACCTCTTTTATCCCCAAAAGAGGACAGTTTCTTCCAGAAATGCCACATTTCTCCCAAATAGATCACATCTTCTCCAAGAAATACCAGTTTTCCCCCTTCAAAAGGACCTTATCACCCACAAATACATGCTTTGTCCCCAAAGAGGACAGTTTCTTCCAGAAAGGCCAGATTTCTCCCAAATATATCACATCTTCTCCAAGAAATACAACGTTTCCCCCTTCAAATAGGACCTTCTCACCCACAAATACCTCTTTTATCCCCAAAACAGGACAGTTTCTTCCAGAAATGCCACATTTCTCCCAAATATATCACATCTTCTCCAAGAAATACCAGCTTTCCCCCTTCAAATAGGACCTTTTCACCCACAAATACCTCTTTTATCCCCAAAAGAGGACAGTTTCTTCCAGAAATGCCACATTTCTCCCAAATATATCACCTCTTCTCCAAGAAATAACAGGATTCCTCCTGAAATAGGACCTTCTCACCCACAACTACCAGCCTTCACCCCTCAAATTGGACATTTTCTTCCAGAAATGCCACATTTCTCCCAAATATATCACATCTTCTCCAAGAAATAACAGTTTTCCCCCATCAAATAGGACCTTTTCACCCACAAATACCTCTTTTATCCCCAAAAGAGGACAGTTTCTTCCAGACATGCCACATTTCTCCCAAATATATCACATCTTCTCCAAGAAATACCAGGTTTCCCCCTTCAAATAGGACCTTTTCAACCACTAATACCTGTTTTATCCCCAAAATACGACAGTTTCTTCCAGAAATGCCACATTTCTCCCAAATATATCACATCTTCTCCAAGAAATACCACGTTTCCCCCTTCAAATAGGAACTTTTCTACCACTAATACCTCTTTTATCCCCAAAAGAGGACAGTTTCTTCCAGAAAGGCCACATTTCTCCCAAATATATCACATCTTCTCCAAGAAATGCCAGGATTCCTCCTAAAATAGGACCTTCTCACCCACAACTACCAGCCTTCTCCCCCCAAATTGGACATTTTCTTCCAGAAATGCCACATTTCTCCCAAATATATCACATCTTCGCCAAGAAATACCAGGATTCCTCCTGAAATAGGACCTTCTCACCCAAAACTACCAGCCTTCTCCCCCCAAATTGGACATATTCTTCCAGACATGCCACATTTCTCCCAAATATATCACATCTTCTCCAAGAAATACCAGGTTTCCCCCTTCAAATAGGACCTTATCACCCACAAATACCTCTTTTATCCCCAAAATAGGACAGTTTCTTCCAGAAATGGCAAATTTCTACCGAATATATCACCTCTTCTCCAAGAAATACCAGCTTTCCCCCTTCAAATACGACCTTTTCACCCACAAATACCTGTTTGATCCCCAAAATAGGACAGTTTCTTCCAGACATGCCACATTTCTCCCAAATATACCATATCTTCTCCAAGAAATACCAGGGTTCCCCCTTCAAATAGGAACTTATCACACACAAATACCTCTTTTATCCCCAAAAGAGGACAGTTTCTTCCAGAAATGCCACATTTCTCCCAAATATATCACATCTTCTCCAAGAAATACCAGGTTTCCAACTTCAAATAGGACCTTTTCACCCACAAATACCTCTTTTATCCCCAAAATAGGACAGTTTCTTCCAGAAATGCCAGATTTCTCCCAAATATATCACATCTTCTACAAGAAATAACAGGTTTCCCCCTTCAAATACAACGTTTTCACCCACAAATACCTGTTTTATCCCCAAAAGAGGACACTTTCTTCCAGAAATGCCACATTTCTCCCAAATATACCACATCTTCTCCATGAAATACCACGTTTCCCCCTTCAAATAGGACCTTTTCACCCACAAATACCTGTTTTATCCCCAAAAGAGGACAGTTTCTTCCAGGAATGCCACATTTCTCCCAAATATATCACATCTTCTCCAAGAAATACCAGGTTTCCAACTTCAAATAGATAATTTTCACCAACAAATACCTGTTTTATCCCTCAAATTGGACATATTCTTCCAGAAATGCCAGATTTCTCCCAAATATATCACATCTTCTCCAAGAAATACCACGTTTCCCCCTTGAAATAGGACCTTTTCACCCACAAATACCTCTTTTATCCCCAAAAGAGGACAGTTTCTTCCAGAAATGCCACATTTCACCCAAATAGATCACATCTTCTCCAAGAAATACCACGTTTCCCCCTTCAAATAGGACCTTTTCACCCACACATACCTCTTTTATCCCCAAAAGAGGACCGTTTCTTCCAGAAATGCCACATTTCTCCCAAATAGATCACATCTTCTCCAAGAAATACCAGCTTTCCCCCTTCAAATAGGACCTTTTCACCCACAAATACCTCTTTTATCCCCAAAAGAGGACAGTTTCTTCCAGAAAGGCCACATTTCTCCCAAATAGATCACATCTTCTCCAAGAAATACCAGGATTCCTCCTGAAATAGGACCTTCTCACCCACAACTACCAGCCCTCTCCCCACAAATTGGAGATTTTCTTCCAGAAATGCCTCATTTCTCCCAAATATATCACATCTTATCCAAGAAATACCAGGTTTCCCCCTTCAAATAGGACCTTTTCACCCACAAATACCTCTTTTATCCCCAAAAGAGGACAGTTTCTTCCAGAAATGCCACATTTCTCCCAAATAGATCACATCTTCCCCAAGAAATACCAGGTTTTCCCCTTCAAATAGGTCCTATTCACCCACAAATACCGCTTTTATCCCCAAAAGAGGACAGTTTCTGCCAGAAATGCCACATGTCTCCCAAATACACCACATCTTCTCCAAGAAATACCACGTTTCCCCCTTCAAATATGACCTTTTTACCCACAAATACCTCTTTTATCCCCAAAAGAGGACAGTTTCTTCCAGACATGCCACATTTCTCCCAAATACATCACATCTTCTCCAAGAAATACCAGCTTTCCCCCTTCAAATACGACCTTTTCAACCTCAAATACCTGTTTTATCCCTCAAATTGGTAATATTCTTCCAGAAATGCCACATTTCTCCCAAATAGATCACATCTTCTCCAAGAAATACCACGTTTCCCCCTTCAAATAGGACCTTTTCACCCACAAATACCTCTTTTATCCCCAAAAGAGGACAGTTTCTTCCAGAAAGGCCACATTTCTCCCAAACATATCACATCTCCTCCAAGAAATACCAGGATTCCCCCTTCAAATGGGAAATTTTCACCCACAAATACATGTTTTATCCCCAAAAGAGGACAGTTTCTTCCAGAAAGGCCACATTTCTCCCAAATATATCACATCTTCTCCAAGAAATACCAGCTTTCCCCCTTCAAATAGGACCTTTTCACCCACAAATACCTCTTTTATCCCCAAAATACGACAGTTTCTGTCAGAAATGCCAGATTTCTCCCAAATAGATCACATCTCCTCCAAGAAATACCAGGATTCCTCCTGAAATAGGACCTTTTCTCCCACAAATACCAGCCTTCTCCCCCCAAATAGGACAGTTTCTTCCAGAAACGCCACATATCACCCAAATATATCACATCTTCTCCAAGAAATACCAGCTTTCCCCCTTCAAATAGGTCCTTTTCACCTACAAATACCTCTTTTATCCCCAAAATAGAACAGTTTCTTCCAGAAAGGCCACATTTCACCCAAACATATCACATCTTCTCCAAGAAATACCAGGATACCCCCTTCAAATAGGACCTTATCACCCACAAATACCTGTTTGATCCCCAAAAGAGGACAGTTTCTTCCAGAAATGCCACATTTCTCCCAAATATACCACATCTTCTCCAAGAAATACCACGTTTCCCCCTTCAAATAGGACCTTTTCACCCACAAATACCTCTTTTATCCCCAAAAGTGGACCGTTTCTTCCAGACATGCCACATTTCTCCCAAATAGATCACATCTTCTCCAAGAAATACCAGGTTTCCCCCTTCAAATAGGACCTTTTCACCCACAAGTACCTCTATTATCCCCAAAAGAGGACAGTTTCTTCCAGACATGCCACATTTCTCCCAAATAGATCACATCTCCTCCAAGAAATACCACGGTTCCCCCTTCAAATAGGACACTTTCTCCCACAAATACCTGTTTTATCCCCAAAAGAGGACATTTTCTTCCTGACATGCCACATTTCTCCCAAATAGATCACATCTTCTCCAAGAAATACCAGGTTTCCCCCTTCAAATAGGAACTTTACACCCACACATACCTCTTTTATCCCCAAAAGAGGACAGTTTCTTCCAGAAATGCCACATTTCTCCCAAATAGATCACATCTTCTCCAAGAAATACCAGGTTTCCCCCTTCAAATAGGACCTTTTCACCCACAAATACATGTTTTGTCCCCAAAAGAGGACAGTTTCTTCCAGAAATGCCACATTTCTCACAAATATATCACATCTTCTCCAAGAAATACCAGGGTTCCCCCTTCAAATAGGACCTTTTCACCCACAAATACCTCTTTTATCCCCAAAACAGGACAGCTTCTTCCAGAAACGCCACATTTCTCCCAAATATATCACATCTTCTCCAAGAAATACCAGCTTTCCCCCTTCAAATAGGACCTTTTCACCGACAAATACCTCTTTTATCCCCAAAAGAGGACAGTTTCTTCCAGAAATGCCACATTTCTCCCAAATAGATCACATCTTCTCCAAGAAATACCAGGATTCCTCCTGAAATAGGACCTTCTCACCCACAACTACCAACCTTCTCCCCACAAATTGGACATTTTCTTCCAGAAATGCCACATTTCTCCCAAATATATCACATCTTCTCCAAGAAATACCAGGTTTCCCCCTTCAAATAGGACCTTTTCACACACAAATACCTCTTTTATCCCCAAAAGAGGACAGTTTCTTCCAGAAATGCCACATTTCTCCCAAATATATCACATCTTCTCCAAGAAATACCAGGGTTCCCCCTTCAAATAGGACCTTTTCACCCACAAATACCTGTTTTATCCCCAAAAGACGACAGTTTCTTCCAGAAAGGCCACATTTCTCCCAAATATATCACATCTTCTCCAAGAAATACCAGCTTTCCCCATTCAAATAGGACCTTTTCACTCAAAAATACCTCTTTTATCCCCAAAAGAGGACAGTTTCTTCCAGAAATGCCACATTTCTCCCAAATATATCACCTCTTCTCCAAGAAATACCAGGATTCCTCCTGAAATAGGACCTTCTCACCCACAACAACCAGCCTTCTCCCCACAAATTGGACATTTTCTTCCAGAAATGCCACATTTCTCCCAAATATATCACATCTTCTCCAAGAAATACCAGGTTTCCCCCTTCAAATAGGACCTTCTCACCCACAAATACCTCTTTTATCCCCAAAACAGGACAGTTTCTTCCAGAAATACCACATTTCTCCCAAGTATATCACATCTTCTCCAAGAAATACCAGGTTTCCCCCTTCAAATAGCACCTTTTCAACCACAAATACCTCTTTTATCCCCAAAATACGACAGTTTCTTCCAGAAATGCCACATTTCTCCCAAATATATCACATCTTCTCCAAGAAATACCAGGGTTCCCCCTTCAAATAGGACCTTTTCTCCCTCAAATACCTCTTTTATCCCCAAAAGAGGACAGTTTCTTCCAGAAATGCCACATTTCTCCCAAATATATCACATCTTCTCCAAGAAATACCAGGTTTCCCCCTTCAAATAGGACCTTTTCTACCACTAATACCTCTTTTATCCCCAAAAGAGGACAGTTTCTTCCAGAAAGGCCACATTTCTCCCAAATAGATCACATCTTCTCCAAGAAATACCAGGATTCCTCCTGAAATAGGACCTTCTCACCCAAAACTACCAGCCTTCTCCCCCCAAATTGGACATTTTCTTTCAGAAATGCCACATTTCTCCCAAATATATCACATCTTCTCCAAGAAATACCAGGATTCCTCCTGAAATAGGACCTTCTCACCGAAAACTACCAGCCTTCTCCCCCCAAATTGGACATTTTCTTCCAGACATGCCACATTTCTCCCAAATATATCACATCTTCTCCAAGAAATACCAGCTTTCCCCCTTCAAATAGGACCTTTTCACCCACAAATACCTGTTTTATCCCCAAAATAGGACAGTTTCTTCCAGAAATGGCACATTTCTCCCAAATAGATCATATCTTCTCCAAGAAATACCAGCTTTCCCCCTTCAAATAGGACCTTTTCACCCACAAATACCTCTTTTATCCCCAAAATAGGACAGTTTCTTCCAGACATGCCACATTTCTCCCAAATAGATCACATCTTCTCCAAGAAATACCATGATTCCTCCTGACATAGGACCTTTTCTCCCACAACTACCAGCCTTCTCCCCCCAAATAGGACAGTTTCTTCCAGAAATGCCACATTTCTCCCAAATATATCATATCTTCTCCAAGAAATACCAGGTTTCCCCCTTCAAATAGGAAATTTTCACCCACAAATACATGTTTTATCCCCAAAAGAGGACAGTTTCTTCCAGAAAGGCCACATTTCTCCCAAATATATCACATCTTCTCCAAGAAATACCAGCTTTCCCCCTTCAAATAGGACCTTTTCACCCACAAATACCTGTTTTATCCCCAAAATAGGACAGTTTCTGCCAGAAATGCCACATTTCTCCCAAATAGATCACATCTCCTCCAAGAAATACCAGGATTCCTCCTGAAATAGGACCTTTTCTCCCACAAATACCAGCCTTCTTTCCCCATATAGGACAGTTTCTTCCAGAAAGGCCACATATCACCCAAACATATCACATCTTCTCCAAGAAATACCAGGATACCCCCTTCAAATTGGACCTTATCACCCACAAATACCTGTTTGATCCCCAAAAGAGGACAGTTTCTTCCAGAAATTCCACATTTCTCCCAAATATACCACATCTTCTCCAAGAAATCCCACGTTTCCCCCTTCAAATAGGACCTTATCACCCACAAATACCACTTTTATCCCCAAAATAGGAGAGTTTCTTCCAGACATGCCACATTTCTCCCAAATAGATCACATCTTCTCCAAGAAATACCACGTTTCCTCCTTGAAATAGGACCTTTTCACCCACAAATACCTCTTTTATCCCCAAAAGAGGACAGTTTCTTCCAGACATGCCACATTTCTCCCAAATAGATCACATCTCCTCCAAGAAATACCACGGTTCCCCCTTCAAATAGGACACTTTCTCCCACAAATACCTGTTTTATCCCCAAAACAGGACATTTTCTTCCTGACATGCCACATTTCTCCCAAATTGATCACATCTTCTCCAAGAAATACCAGGTTTCCCCCTTCAAATAGGAACTTTACACCCACACATACCTCTTTTATCCCCAAAAGAGGACAGTTTCTTCCAGAAATGCCACATTTCTCCCAAATATATCACATCTTCTCCAAGAAATACCAGCTTTCCCCCTTCAAATAGGACCTTTTCACCCACAAATACCTCTTTTATCCCCAAAAGAGGACAGTTTCTTCCAGAAATGCCACATTTCTCCCAAATATATCACCTCTTCTCCAAGAAATACCAGGATTCCTCCTGAAATAGGACCTTCTCACCAACAATAACCAGCCTTCTCCCCACAAATTGGACATTTTCTTCCAGAAATGCCACATTTCTCCCAAATACATCACATCTTCTCCAAGAAATACCAGGGTTCCCCCTTCAAATAGGACCTTTTCTCCCTCAAATACCTCTTTTATCCCCAAAAGAGGACAGTTTCTTCCAGACATGCCACATTTCTCCCAAATATATCACATCTCCTCCAAGAAATACCAGGTTTCCCCCTTCAAATAGGACCTTTTCTACCACTAATACCTCTTTTATCCCCAAAAGAGGACAGTTTCTTCCAGAAAGGCCACATTTCTCCCAAATATATCACATCTTCTCCAAGAAATGCCAGGATTCCTCCAGAAATAGGACCTTCTCACCCACAACTACCAGCCTTCTACCCCAACTGGACATTTTCTTCCAGAAATGCCGCATTTCTCCCAAATATATCACATCTTCTCCAAAAATACCAGGATTCCTCCTGAAGTAGGACCTTCTCACCGAAAACTACCAGCCTTCTCCCCCCAAATTGGACATTTTCTTCCAGAAAGGCCACATTTCTCCCAAATACATCACATCTTCTCCATGAAATACCAGCTTTCCCCCTTCAAATAGGACCTTCACACCCACAAATACCTGTTTTATCCCCAAAATAGGACAGTTTCTTCCAGACATGCCACATTTCTCCCAAATAGATCACCTCTTCTCCAAGAAATACCAGGTTTCCAACTTCAAATATGTCCTTTTCACACACAAATACCTTTTTATCCCCAAAAGAGGACAGTTTCTTCCAGAAATGCCACATTTCTCCCAAACATATCACATCTTCTCCAAGAAATACCAGGTTTCCAACTTCAAATAGGACCTTTTCACCCACAAATACCTCTTTTATCCCCAAAAGAGGACAGTTTCTTCCAGAAATGCCACATTTCTCCCAAATAGATCACATCTTCTCCAAGAAATACCACGTTTCCCCCTTCAAATAGGACCTTTTCACCCACAAATACCTGTTTTATCCCCAAAAGAGGACAGTTTCTTCCAGAAATGCCACATTTCTCCCAAATATACCACATCTTCCCCAAGAAATACCAGCTTTCCCCCTTCAAATAGGACCTTTTCACCCACAAATACCTCTTTTATCCCCAAAATAGGACAGTTTCTTCCAGACATGCCACATTTCTCCCAAATATATCACATCTTCTCCAAGAAATACCAGGTTTCCCCCTTCAAATAGGACCTTTTCACCAACAAATACCTGTTTTATTCCTCAAATTGGACATATTCTTCCAGAAATGCCACATTTCTCCCAAATAGATCACATCTTCTCCAAGAAATACCAGGTTTCCCCCTTCAAATAGGACCTTTTCACCCACAAATACCTCTTTTATCCCCAAAAGAGGACAGTTTCTTCCAGAAATGCCACATGTCTCCCAAATATATCACAATTCCTCCAAGAAATACCACGTTTCCTCCATCATATAGGACCTTTTCTCCATGAAATACCTCTTTTATCCCCAAAAGAGGACAGTTTCTTCCAGAAAGGCCACATTTCTCCCAAATAAATCACATCTTCTCCAAGAAATACCAGGTTTCCCTCTTCAAATAGGACCTTTTCTCCCACAAATACCTGTTTTTTCCCAAAATAGGACAGTTTCTTCCAGAAATGCCACATTTCTCCCAAATATATCACATCTCCAAGAAATACCAGGATTCCTCCTGAAATAGGACCTTGTCACCCACAGATTCCTGTTTTATCCCTTTGTTCCGAACGACTTTTCGTTTTGGAGTGTTTATCCTATGCTACACTTCAGCATTCTGTGACGAATAGAGTAGAAGAGAAAAGCCCCACTAATAAGGCAGCTAGAAGGTCCAGTATCCACACACGTTGTGCTTTCGGGGAGGACGTTCCAGAAAGTCGAGAGTTGTGGCTTCTTTCCTGCGGAGAAAAAAGCCCCTGTTTTCAGGCAATGTTGGACGCTGAATTCGCACGTTCTCGGCATTTCAATACCGCTCCTTCGCTCTCGTGGCTCGAAAGCGGCACTCGCGCTGAACCGCTCCGGAGAGTCTGCAGTTGCTGGCCGGTCCATCGCGGTTCTGCCCGAGTGCCGCTTGCAGCCTTCAGCAGCGCTCTCGTTTCTCTCGGATGCCGGGAAAGAGCGACTTCAGCCGGATGCTTTTCTCCGACGAGTGAGCGGCTTCTTCTGCGCACATCGCAATGGAGCGCTTCTGACTTCTCCATGTGTCCATGCAGAATGCACTACGCTTCTCTCTCATTCTTATCCCTTCCTTCCGAGCGACATTTCGTTTTGGAGTGTTTATCCGATGCTACACTTCAGCATTCTGTGACGAATAGAGTAGAAGAGAAAAGCCCCACTAATAAGGCAGCTAGAAGCTCCAGAAGCCACACACGTTGTGCTTTCAGGGAGGACGTTCCAGAAAGTCGAGAGTTGTGGCTTCTTTCCTGCGGAGAAAAAAACCCCTGTTTTCAGGCAATGCTGGACGCTGAATTCGCATCTTCTCGGCATAGGAGTACCGCTCCTTCGCTCTCGTGGCTCGAAAGCGGCACTCGCTCTGAACCGCTCCGGACAGTCTGCAGTTGCAGACTACTGAATAGCCTGAAAACAGGGGGTTTTTTCTCCGCAGGAAAGAAGCCACAACTCCCGACTCTCTGGAACGTCCTCCCTGAAAGCACAAAGTGTGTCGCTCCTCGAACTTCTAGCTGCCTTATTAGTGGGGCTTTTCTCTTCTACTCTATTCGTCACAGAATGCTGAAGTGTAGCATCGGATAAACACTCCAAAACGAAAAGTCGCTCGGAACAAAGGGATAAGAATGAGAGAGAAGCGTAGCGCATTCTGCATGGACACATGGAGAAGTCAGAAGCTCTCCATTGTGCGCAGTAGAAGCCGCTCACTCGTCGGAGAAAAGCATCCGGCTGAAGTCGCTCTTTCCCGGCATCCGAGAGAAACGAGAGCGCTGCTGAACGCTGCAAGCGGCACTCGGGCAGAACCGCGATGGACCGGACAGCAACTGCAGACTGTCCGGTGTGGTTCAGCGCAAATGCCGCTTTCGAGCCACGAGAGAGGAGGAGCGGCATTCCTATGCCGAGAACGAGCGAATTCAGCCTACTGCATTGCCTGAAAACAGGGGGTTTTTTCTCCGCCGGAAAGAAGCCACAACTATCGACTTTCTGGAACGTCCTCCCCGAAAGCACTACGTGCGTTTCTCCTCGAACTTCTAGCTGCCTTATTAGTGGGGCTTTTCTCTTCTACTCTATTCGTCACAGAATGCTGAAGTGTAGCATCGGATAAACACTCCAAAACGAAATGTCGCTCGGAAGAAAGGGATAAGAATGAGAGAGAAGCGTAGTGCATTCTGGATGGACACATGGAGAAGTCAGAAGCTCTCCATTGCGATGTGCGCAGAAGAAGCCGCTCACTCGTCGGAGCAAAGCATCCGGCTGAAGTCGCTCTTTCCCGGCATCCGAGAGAAACGAGAGCGCTGCTGAAGGCTGCAAGCGGCACTCGGGCAGAACCGCGATGGACCGGACAGCAACTGCAGACTCTCCGGAGCGGTTCAGCGCGAGTGCCGCTTACGAGCCACGAGATCGAAGGAGCGGTATTGAAATGCCGAGAAGGAGCGAATTCAGCCTACTGCATTGCCTGAAAACAGGGGCTTTTTTCTCCGCAGGAAAGAAGCCACAACTCTCGACTTTCTGGAACGTCCTCCCCGAAAGCACAACGTGTGTCGCTCCTCGAACTTCTAGCTGCCTTATTAGTGTGGTTTCCACTTCTACTCTATTCGTCACAGAACGCTGAAGTGTAGCATCGGATAAACACTCCAAAACGAAATGTCGCTCGGAAGAAAGGGATAAGAATGAGAGAGAAGCGTAGTGCATTCTGCATGGACACATGGAGAAGTCAGAAGCGCTCCATTGCGATGTGCGCAGAAGAAGCCGCTCACTCGTCGGAGAAAAGCATCCGGCTGAAGTCGCTCTTTCCCGGCATCCGAGAGAAACGAGAGCGCTGCTGAAGGCTGCAAGCGGCACTCGGGCAGAACCGCGATGGACCGGACAGCAACTGCAGACTCTCCGGAGCGGTTCAGCGCGAGTGCCGCTTTCGAGCCACGAGAGCGAAGGAGCGGTATTGAAATGCCGAGAACGTGCGAATTCAGCGTCCTGCAATGCCTGAAAACAGGGGTATTTATCTCCGCAGGAAAGAAGCCACAACTCTCGACTTTCTGGAACGTCCTCCCTGAAAGCACAATGTGTGTGGCTACTGGACCTTCTAGCTGCCTTATTAGTGGGGCTTTCCTCTTCTATTTTATTCGTCACAGAATGCTGAAGTGTAGCAGCGGATAAACACTCCAAAACGAAAAGTCGTTCGGAACAAAGGGATAAAACAGGAATGTGTGGGAGACAAGGTCCTCTTTCAGGAGGAAACCTGGTATTTCTTGAAGGAGATGTGATATATTTGGGAGAAATGTGGCATTTCTGGAAGAATATGTCCTCTTTTGGGGATAAAACAGGTACTTGTGGGTGAAAATGTCCTATTTGAAGGGGGAAACGTGGAATTTCATGGAGAAGGTGTGATATATTTGGGAGAAATCTGGCATGTCTGGAAGAAACTGTCCTCTTTTGGGGATAAAAGAGGTATTTGTGGGTGAAAAGGTCCTATTTCTAGGGGGAAACCTGGTATTTCTTCGAGAAGATGTGATATATTTGGGAGAAATCTGGCATTTCTGGAAGAAAATGTCCTATTTGAGGGATAAAAGAGGTATTTGTGGGATGAAAGGTCCTATTTGAAGGGAGAAAGCTGGTATTTCTTGGAGAAGATGTGATCTATTTGGGAGAAATGTGGCCTTTCTGGAAGAAACTGTCCTCTTTTGGGGATAAAAGAGTTTTTTGGGGGGAAAAGGTCCTATTTGAAGGGGGAAACCTGGTATTTCTTGGAGAAGATGTGGTATATTTGGGAGAAATGTGGCATTTCTGGAAGAAACTGTCCTCTTTTGGGGATAAAACAGGTATTTGTGGGTGAAAATGTGCTATTTGAAGGGGGAAAGCTGGTATTTCTTGGAGAAGATGTGATATATTTGGGAGAAATGTGGCATGTCAGGAAGAAACGGTCCTCTTTTGGGGATAAAAGAGGGTTTTTTGGGGAAAAGGTCCTATTTGAAGGGGGAAACCTGGTATTTCTTGGAGAAGATGTGATATATTTGGGAGAAATGTGGCATTTCTGGAAGAAACTGTCCTCTTATGGGGATAGAACAGGTATTTGTGGGTGAAAATGTGCTATTTGAAGGGGGAAACGTGGTATTTCTTGGAGAAGATGTGATATATTTGGGAGAAATGTGGCATGTCTGGAAGAAACTGTCCTATTTTGGGGATCAAACAGGTATTTGTGGCAGAAAAGGTCCTATTTGAAGGGGGAAACGTGGTATTTCTCGGAGAAGATGTGATATATTTGGGAGAAATCTGGCATTTCTGGAAGAAACTGTCCTATTTGGGGGATAAAAGAGGTATTTGTGGGTGAAAGGTCCTATTTGAAGTGGGAAACGTGGTATTTCTTGGAGAAGATGTGATATGTTTGGGAGAAATGTGGCATTTCTGGAAGAATCTGTCCTCTTTTGGGGATAAAAGAGGTATTTGTGGGTGAAAAGGTCCTATTTCCACGGGAAAACCTGGTATTTCTTGGAGAAGATGTGATCTATTTGGGAGAAATCTGGCATGTCGGGAAGAAACAGTCCTCTTTTGGGGTTAAAAGACGTATTTGTGGGTGAAAAGGTGATATTTGAAGGGGGAAACCTGGTATTTCTTTGAGAACAGGTGATATATTTGGGAGAAATCAGGCATTTCTGGCTGAAACTGTCCTATTTTGGGGATAAAAGAATTTTTTTTTGGAGAAAAGTTCCTTTTTGAAGGGGGAAACGTGGTATTTCTTGGAGAAGATGTGATCTATTTGGGAGAAAAGTGGCATTTCTGCAAGAAAATGTCTAATTTGAGGGATAGAAGAGGTATTTGTGGGTGAAAAGGTCCTATTTCCAGGGGGAAACGTTGTATTTCTTGGAGAAGATGTGGTATATTAGGGAGAAATGTGGCCTTTCTGGAGGAAAATGTCCTCTTTTGGGGATAAAAGAGGTATTTGTGGGTGAAAAGGTCCTCTTTCAAGGGGGAAACCTGGTATTTCTTGGAGAAGATGTGATATATTTGGGAGAAATGTGGCATTTCTGGAAGAAAATGTCCTATTTTGTGGATGAAACAGGTATTTGTGGGTGAAAAGGTCCATTTGAAGGGGGAAACCTGGTATTTCTTGGAGAAGATGTGATCTATTTGGGAGAAATATGGCATTTCTGGAAGAAACTGTCCTGTTTTGGGGATAAAAGAGGTATTTGTGGGTGAAAAGGTCCTATTTGAAGGGGGAAACCTGGTATTTCTTGGAGGAGATGTGATATATTTGGGAGAAATGTGGCATGTCTGGAAGAAACTGTCCTCTTCTGGGGATAAAAGAGGTATTTGTGGGTGAAAAGGTCCTATTTGAAGGGGGAAACGTGGTATTTCTTGGAGAAGATGTGATATATTTGGGAGAAATGTGGCCTTTCTGGAAGAAACTGTCCTATTTTGGGGATAAAAGAGGTATTTGTGGGTGAAAAGGTCCTATTTGAAGGGGGAAACCTGGTATTTCTTGGAGAAGATGTGATATATTTGGGAGAAATGTGGCCTTTCTGGAGGAAACCGAGCTCTTTTGGGGTAAAAGAGGTATTTGTGGGTGAAAAGGTCCTATTTGAAGGGGGAAAGCCGGTAGTTCTTGCAAGAGATGTGATATATTTGGGAGAAATGTGGCATTTCTGGAAGAAACTGTCCTCTTTTGGGGATAAAAGAGGTATTTGTGGGTGAAAAGGTCCTATTTCTAGGGGGAAACCTGGTATTTCTTCGAGAAGATGTGATATATTTGGGAGAAATCTGGCATTTCTGGAAGAAAATGTCCTATTTGAGGGATAAAAGAGGTATTTGTCGGTGAAAAGTTCCTATTTCCAGGGGTAAACCAGTTATTTCTTAGAGAAGATGTGATATATTTGGGAGAAATGTGGCATTTCTGGAAGAAACTGTCCTATTTGGGGGATAAAAGAGGTATTTGTGGGTGAAAAGGTCCTATTTGAAGGGGGAAACCTGGTATTTCTTGGAGAAGATGTGATCTATTTGGGAGAAATCTGGCCTTTCTGGAAGAAACTGTCATCTTTAGGGGATAAAACAGGTATTTGTGGGAGAAAAAGTCCTATTTGAAGGGGGTTAGCTGGTATTTCTTGGAGAAGATGTGAACTATTTGAGTGAAATGTGGCATTTCTGGCAGAAACTTTCCTATTTTGGGGATAAAAGAGGTATTTGTGGGTGAAAAGGTCCTATTTGAATGGGGAAACGTGGTATTTCTTGGAGAAGATGTGATATATTTGGGAGAAATGTGGCATGTCTGGAAAAAACTGTCCTCTTTTGGGGATAAAACAGGTATTTGTGGGTGAAAAGGTGCTATTTGAAGGGGGAAACCTGGTATTTCTTGGAGAAGATGTCATATATTTGGGAGAAATGTGGCATGTCTGGAAGAAACTGTCCAATTTAGGGGATAAAAGAGGTATTTGTGGGTGAAAAGGTCCTATTTGAAGGGGGAAACCTGGTATTTCTTGGAGAAGATGTGGTATATTTGGGAGAAATGTGGCATTTCTGGAAGAAAATGTCCTCTTTTGGGGATAAAAGTGGTATTTGTGGGTGAGAAGGTCCTATTTGAAGGGGGAAACCTGGTATTTCTTGGAGAAGATGTGATCTATTTGGGAGAAATGTGGCATGTCTGGAAGAAACTGGCCTCTTTTGGGGATAAAAGAGGTATTTGTGGGTGAAAAGGTCCTATTTCCAGGGGGAAAGCTGGTATTTCTTGGAGAAGATGTGATCTATTTGGGAGAAATGTGGCATTTCTGGCAGAAACTGTCCTGTTTTGGGGATAAAACAGGTATTAGTGGGAGAAAAGGTCCTATTGGAAGGGGGAAACCTGGTATTTCTTGGAGAAGATGTGATATATTTGGGAGAAATGTGGCATTTCTGGAAGAAACTGTCCTCTTTTGAGGATAAAACAGGTATTTGTGAGTGAAAAGGTCCTATTTGAAGGGGGAACCCTGGTATTTCTTGGAGAAGATGTGATCTATTTGGGAGAAATGTGGCTTTTCTGGAAGAAACTGTACAATTTGAGGGATAAAAGAGGTATTTGTGGGTGAAAAGTTCCTATTTCCAGGGGTAAACCTGGTATTTCTTGGAGAAGATGTGATATATTTGGGAGAAATGTGGCATGTCTGGAAGAATCTGTCCTCTTTTGGGGATAAAAGAGGTATTTGTGGGTGAAAAGGTCCTATTTGAAGGGGGAAACCTGGTATTTCTTGGAGAAGATGTGATATATTTGGGAGAAATGTGGCCTTTCTGGAAGAAACTGTCCTCTTTTGGGGATAAAACAGGTATCTGTGGGAGAAAAAGTCCTATTTGAAGGGGGAAAGCTGGTATTTCTTGGAGAAGATGTGATCTATTAGGGTGAAATGTGGCATTTCTGGAAGAAACTTTCCTATTTTGGGGATAAAAGAGGTATTTGTGGGTGAGAAGGTCCTATTTGAAGGGGGAAAGCTGGTATTTCTTGGAGAAGATGTGATCTATTTGGGAGAAATGTGGCATTTCTGGAAGAAAGTGTCCTGTTTTGGGGATAAAACTGTTATTTGTGGGTGAAAAGGTCCTATTTGAAGTGGAAAGCTGGTATTACTAGGAGGAGATGTGATCTATTTGGGAGAAATGTGGCATGTCTGGAAGAAACTGTCCAATTTAGGGGATAAAAGAGGTATTTGTGGGTGAAAAGGTCCTATTTGAAGGGGGAAACCTGGTATTTCTTGGAGAAGATGTGGTATATTTGGGAGAAATGTGGCATTTCTGGAAGAAAATGTCCTTTTTTGGGGATAAAAGTGGTATTTGTGGGTGAGAAGGTCCTATTTGAAGGGGGAAACCTGGTATTTCTTGGAGAAGATGTGATCTATTTGGGAGAAATGTGGCATGTCTGGAAGAAACTGTCCTCTTTTGGGGATAAAAGAGGTATTTGTGGGTGAAAAGGTCCTATTTCCAGGGGGAAACGTTGTATTTCTTGGAGAAGATGTGGTATATTAGGGAGAAATGTGGCCTTTCTGGAGGAAAATGTCCTCTTTTGGGGATAAAAGAGGTATTTGTGGGTGAATAGGTCCTCTTTCAAGGGGGAAACCTGGTATTTCTTGCAGAAGATGTGATATATTTGGGAGAAATGTGGCATTTCTGGAAGAAACTGTCCTCTTTTGGGGATAAAAGAGGTATTTGTGGGTGAAAAGGTCCTATTTGAAGGGGGAAACCTGGTATTTCTTGGAGAAGATGTGATCTATTTGGGAGAAATGTGGCATTTCTGGAAGAAACTGTCCTCTTTTGGGGATAAAACAGGTATTTGTGGGTGAGAAGGTCCTATTTGAAGGGGGAAACCTGGTATTTCTAGGAGGAGATGTGATATATTTGGGAGAAATGTGGCATTTCTGGAAGAAACTGTCCTCTTTTGGGGATAAAAGAGGTATTTGTGGGTGAAAAGGTCCTATTTGAAGGGGGAAAGCTGGTATTTCTTGGAGAAGATGTGATATATTTGGGAGAAATGTGGCATTTCTGGAAGAAAATGTCCTATTTTGTGGATGAAACAGGTATTTGTGGGTGAAAAGGTCCATTTGAAGGGGGAAACCTGGTATTTCTTGGAGAAGATGTGATCTATTTGGGAGAAATATGGCATTTCTGGAAGAAACTGTCCTGTTTTGGGGATAAAAGAGGTATTTGTGGGTGAAAAGGTCCTATTTGAAGGGGGAAACCTGGTATTTCTTGGAGGAGATGTGATATATTTGGGAGAAATGTGGCATGTCTGGAAGAAACTGTCCTCTTTTGGGGATAAAAGAGGTATTTGTGGGTGAAAAGGTCCTATTTGAAGGGGGAAACGTGGTATTTCTTGGAGAAGATGTGATATATTTGGGAGAAATGTGGCATTTCTGGAAGAAACTGTCCTCTTTTGGGGATAAAGCAGGTATTAGTGGGAGAAAAGGTCCTATTTGAAGTGGGAAACCTGGTATTTCTTGGAGAAGATGTGATATATTTGGGAGAAATGTGGCATTTCTGGAAGAAAATGTCCTATTTTGGGGATAAAAGTGGTATTTGTGGGTGAGAAGGTCCTATTTCTAGGGGGAAAGCTGGTATTTCTTGGAGAAGATGTGATATATTTGGGAGAAATGTGGCATTTCTGGAAGAAACTGTCCTATTTTGGGGATAAAAGTGGTATTTGTGGGTGATAAGTTCCTATTTCCAGGGGGAAACCTGGTATTTCTTGGAGAAGATGTGATATATTTGGGAGAAATGTGGCATTTCTGGAAGAAACCGAGCTCTTTTGGGGTAAAAGAGGTTTTTGAGGGTGAAAAGGTCCTATTTGAAGGGGGAAAGCCGGTAGTTCTTGCAAGAGATGTGATCTATTTGGGAGAAATGTGGCATTTCTGGAAGAAACTGTCCTCTTTTGGGGATAGAACAGGTATTTGTGGGTGAAAAGGTCCTATTTGAAGGGGGAAAGCTGGTATTTCTTGGAGAAGATGTGATATATTTGGGAGAAATGTGGCCTTTCTGGAAGAAAATGTCCAATTTGGGGGGAGAAGGCTGGTAGTTTTGGGTGAGAAGGTCCTATTTCAGGAGGAATCCTGGCATTTCTTGGAGAAGATGTGCTATATTTGGGAGAAATGTGGCATTTCTTGAAGAAACTGTCCTCTTTTGGGGATAAAAGAGGTACTTGTGGGTGAAAAGGTCCTATTTGAAGGGGGAAACGTGGTATTTCTTGGAGAAGATGTGATATGTTTGGGAGAAATGTGGCATTTCTGGAAGAAACTGTCCTCTTTTGGGGATAAAGGAGGTATTTGTGGGTGAAGAGGTCCTGTTTCCACGGGAAAACCTGGTATTTCTTGGAGAAGATGTGATATATTTGGGAGAAATGAGGTATTTCTGGAAGAAACTGTCCTCTTTTGGGGATAAAAGAGGTATTTGTGGGAGAAAAAGTCCTATTTGAACGGGAAACCTGGTATTTCTTGGAGAAGATGTGATCTATTTGAGTGAAATGTGGCATTTCTGGAAGAAACTTTCCTATTTTGGGGATAAAAGAGGTATTTGTGGGTGAAAAGGTCCTATTTGAAGGGGGAAACGTGGTATTTCTTGGAGAAGATGTGATATATTTGGGAGAAATGTGGCATTTCTGGAAGAAACTGTCCTCTTTTGGGGATAAAACAGGTATTTGTGGGTGAGAAGGTCCTATTTGAAAGGGGAAACCTGGTATTTCTAGGAGGAGATGTGATATATTTGGGAGAAATGTGGCATTTCTGGAAGAAACTGTCCTCTTTTGGGGATAAAAGAGGTATTTGTGGGTGAAAAGGTCCTATTTGAAGGGGGAAACCTGGTATTTCTTGGAGAAGATGTGATATATTTGGGAGAAATGAGGCATTTCTGGAAGAAACTGTCCTCTTTTGGGGATAAAAGAGGTATTTGTGGGTGAAAAGGTCCTATTTGAAGGGGGAAACCTGCTATATCTTGGAGAAGATGTGATATATTTGGGAGAAATGTGGCATTTCTGGAAGAAACCGAGCTCTTTTGGGGTAAAAGAGGTATTTGAGGATGAAAAGGTCCTATTTGAAGGGGGAAACCTGGTATTTCTTGGAGAAGATGTGATATATTTGGGAGAAAAGTGGCATGTCTGGAAGAAACTGTCCAATTTGAGGGGTAAAACAGGTATTTGTGGGTGAAAAGGTCCTATTTGAAGGGGGAAAGCTGCTATTTCTTGGAGAAGATGAGATCTATTTGGGAGAAATGTGGCATGTCTGGAAGAATCTGTCCTATTTTGTGGATCAAAGAGGTATTTGTGGGTGAAAAGGTCCTATTTGAAGGGGGAAAGCTGGTATTGCTTTGAGAAGACGTGATATATTTGGGAGAAATCTGGCCTTTCTGGTAGAAACTGTCCTCTTTTGGGGATAAAACAGGTATCTGTGGGAGAAAAAGTCCTGTTTGAAGGGGGAAAGCTGGTATTTCTTGGAGAAGATGTGATATATTTGGGAGAAATGTGGCATTTCTGGAAGAAACTGTCCTATTTTGGGGATAAAAGAGGTATTTGTGGGTGATAAGGTCCTATTTGAAGGGGGAAACCTGGTATTTCTTGGAGAAGATGTGATATATTTGGGAGAAATGTGCCATTTCTGGAAGGAACTGTCCTCTTTTGGGGATGAAACAGGTATTTTTGGGTGAAAAGGTCCTATTTGAAGGGGGAAAGCCGGTAGTTCTTGCAAGAGATGTGATATATTTGGGAGAAATGTGGCATTTCTGGAAGAAACTGTCCTCTTTTGGGGATAAAAGAGGTATTTGTGGGTGAAAAGGTCCTATTTGAAGGGGGAAACGTGGTATTTCTTGGAGAAGATGTGATATATTTGGGAGAAATGTGGCCTTTCTGGAAGAAAATGTCCAATTTGGGGGGAGAAGGCTGGTAGTTTTGGGTGAGAAGGTCCTATTTCAGGAGGAATCCTGGCATTTCTTGTAGAAGATGTGCTATATTTGGGAGAAATGTGGCATTTCTGGAAGAAACTGTCCTCTTTTGGGGATAATAGAGGTATTAGTGGTTGAAAAGGTCCTATTTGAAGGGGGAACCCTGGTACTTCTTGGAGAAGATGTGATATATTTGGGAGAAATGTGGCATTTCTGGAAGAAACTGTCCTATTTGAGGTATAAAAGAGGTATTTCATGGAGAAAAGGTCCTAATTCAAGGGGGAAACCTGGTATTTCTTGGAGGAGTTGTGATATATTTGGGAGAAATGTGGTATTTCTGGAAGAAAATGTCCGATTTGAGGGATAAAAGAGTTATTTGTGGGTGAAAATGTCTTATTTGAAGGGGGAACCCTGGTATTTCTTGGAGAAGATGTGATATATTTGGGAGAAATGTGGCATGTCTGGAAGAAACTGTCCTCTTTTGGGATAAAACAGGTATCTGTGGGTGAAAAGGTCCTATTTGAAGGGGGAAACGTGGTATTTCTTGGAGAAGATGTGATATATTTGGGAGAAATGTGGCATTTCTTGAAGAAACTGTCCTCTTTTGGGGATAAAACTGGTACTTGTGGGTGAAAAGGTCCTATTTGAAGGGGGAAAGCTGGTATTTCTTGGAGAAGATGTGATATGTTTGGGAGAAATGTGGCATTTCTGGAAGAAACTGTCCTATTTTGGGGATAAAGGAGGTATTTGTGGGTGAAAAGGTCCTATTTCCACGGGCAAACCTGGTATTTCTTGGAGAAGATGTGATATATTTGGGAGAAATGAGGCATTTCTGGAAGAAACTGTCCTCTTTTGGGGATAAAAGAGGTATTTGTGGGTGAAAAGGTCGTATTTGAAGGGGGAAACGTGGTATTTCTTGGGGAAGAGGTGATCTATTTGGGAGAAATGTGGCATTTCTGGAAGAATATGTCCTATTTTGGGGATAAAAGAATTTTTTGTGGGTGAAAAGTTCCTATTTGAAGGGGGTAGCGTGGTATTTCTTGGAGAAGATGTGATATATTTGGGAGAAATGTGGCATTTCTGGAAGAAACTGTCCTCTTATGGGGATAGAACAGGTATTTGTGGGAGAAAAGGTCCTATTTCCAGGAGAAACGTTGTATTTCTAGGAGAAGATGTGGTATATTAGGGAGAAATGTGGCCTTTCTTGATGAAAATGTCCTCTTTTGGGGATAAAAGAGGTATTTGTGGGAGACAAGGACCGATTTGAAGGGGGAAACCTGGTATTTCTTGGAGAAGATGTGATATATTTGGGAGAAATGTGGCATTTCTGGAAGGAACTGTCCTATTTTGGGGATAAAAGAGGTATTTGTGGGAGAAAAGGTCCTATTTGAAGGGGGAAAGCTGGATGTTCTTGCAGGAGATGTGATCTATTTGGGAGAAATGTGGCATTTCTGGAAGAATCTGTCCTCTTTTGGGGATAAAAGAGGTATTTGTGGTTGAAAAGGTCCTATTTCAAGGGGGAAACCTGGCATTTCTTGGAGAAAATGTGATATATTTGGGAGAAATGTGGCATTTCTTGAAGAAACTGTCCTATTTTGGGGATAAAAGAGGAATTTGTGGGTGAAAAGTTCCTATTTGAAGGGGGAAACGTGGTATTTCTTGGAGAAGATGTGATATATTTGGGAGAAATGTGGCATTTCTGGCAGAAACTGTCCTCTTTCGGGGATAAATGAGGTATATGTGGGTGAAAAGGTCCTATTTGAAGGGGGAAACCTGGTATTTCCTGGAGAAGATGTGATACATTTGGGAGAAATCTGGCCTTTCTGGCAGAAACTGTCCTATTTTGGGGATAAAAGAGGTATTTCTGGGAGAAAAGATCCTATTTCAAGGGGGAAAGCTGGTATTTCTGTGGCCTTTCTGGAAGAAACTGTCCTCTTTTGGGGATAAAACAGGTATTTGTGGGTGAAAAGGTCCTATTTGAAGGGGGAAAGCTGGTAATTCTATGAGAAGATGTGATATGTTTGGGAGAAATGTGGCATTTCTGGAAGAAACTGTCCTCTTTTGGGGATAAAAGAGGTATTTGTGGGTGAAAAGGTCCTATTTCCAGGGGAAAACCTGGTATTTCTTGGAGAAGATGTGATATATTTGGGAGAAATGTGGCATGTCTGGAAGAAAATGTCCTATTTGGGGCGAGAAGGCTGGTATTTGTGGGTGAAAAGGTCCTATTTGAAGGGGGAAACCTGGTATTTCTTGGAGAAGATGTGATCTATTTGGGAGAAATGTGGCCTTTCTGGAAGAAACTGTCGTATTTTGGGGATAAAAGAGGTATTTGTGGGTGAAAAGGTCCTATTTGAAGGGGGAATCCTGGTATTTCTTGGAGAAGATGTGATATATTTGGGAGAAATGTGGCATTTCTGGAAGAAACTGTCCTCTTTTGGGGATAAAACAGGTATTTGTGGGTGAAAAGGTCCTATTTGAAGGGGGAACCTGGTATTTCTTGGAGAAGATGTGATCTATTTGGGAGAAATGTGGCATTTCTGGAAGAAAGTGTCCTGTTTTGTAGATAAAACAGGTATTTGTGGGAGAAAAGGTCCTATTTGAAGGGGGAAAAGTGGTATTTCTTGGAGGAGATGTGATCTATTTGGGAGAAATGTGGCATGTCTGGAAGAAACTGTCCTCTTTTGGGGATAAAAGAGGTATTTGTGGGTGAAAAGGTCCTATCTGAAGGGGGAAAGCTGCTATTTCTTGGAGAAGATGTGATATATTTGGGAGAAAAGTGGCATGTCCGGAAGAATCTGTTCTATTTTGGGGATAAAACAGGTATTTGTGGGTGAAAAGGTCCTATTTGAAGGGGGAAAGCTGGTATTTCTTGGAGAAGATGTGATGTATTTGGGAGAAATGTGGCATTTCTTGAAGAAACTGTCCTCTTTTGGGGATAAAAGAGGTATTTGTGGGAGAAAAGGTCCTATGTCAAGGGGTAAAGCTGGATGTTCTTGCAGGAGATGTGATGTATGTGGGAGAAATGCGGCATTTCTGGAAGAAACTGTCGTATTTTGGGGATCAAACAGGTATTTGTGGGTGAATAGGTCCTATTTGAAGGGGGAAACGTGGTATTTCTTGGAGAAGATGTGATATATTTGGGAGATATGTGGCATTTCTGGAAGAAACTGTCCTATTTTGGGGATAAAAGAGGTATTTGTGGGTGATAAGGTCCTATTTCCAGGGGGAAACCTGGTATTTCTTGGAGAAGATATGATATATTTGGCAGAAATGTGCCATTTCTGGAAGGAACTGTCCTCTTTTGGGGATGAAACAGGTATTTTTGGGTGAAAAGGTCCTATTTGAAGGGGGAAAGCCGGTAGTTCTTGCAAGAGATGTGATATATTTGGGAGAAATGTGGCATTTCTGGAAGAAACTGACCTCTTTTGGGGATAAAAGAGGTATTTGTGGGTGATAAGGTCCTATTTGAAGGGGGAAACCTGGTATTTCTTGGAGAAGATGTGATATGTTTGGGAGAAATCTGGCATTTCTGGAAGAAACTGTCCTGTTTGGGGGGAGAAGGCTGGTATTTGTGGGTGAAAAGGTCCTATTTCAGGAGGAGTCCTGGTATTTCTTGGAGAAGATGTGATATATTTGGGAGAAATGTGGCATGTCTGGAAGAAACTGACCTATTTGAGGGATAAAAGAGGTATTTGTGGGTGAAAAGGTCCTATTTGAAGGGATAAAGTGGTATATTTGGGAGAAATATGGCATGTATGGCAGAAAATGTGCTATTTTGGAGATAAAAGAGGTATTTGTGGGTGAAACCGTCCTATTTGAAGGGAGAAGGCTGGTATTTCTTGGAGAAGAAGTGATATATTTGGGAGAAATATTTGGAAGAAACTGTTCTATTTTGGGGATTAAAAGAGGTAAAACTACCAGCTTTCCCCCTTCAAATAGGACCTTTTCACCCACAAATACCTCTTTTATCCCCAAAAGAGGACAGTTTCGGACAGAAATGCCACATTTCTCCCAAATATATCACATCTTCTCCAAGAAATACCAGGTTTCCCCCTTCAATTAGGACCTTTTCACCCACAAATACCTCTTTTATCCCCAAAAGAGGACAGTTTCTTCCAGACATGCCACATTTCTCCCAAATAGATCACATCTCCTCCAAGAAATACCACTTTTCCCCCTTCAAATAGGACCTTTTCTCCCACAAATACCTGTTTTATCTAGAAAACAGGACACTTTCTTCCAGAAATGCCACATTTCTCCCAAATAGATCACATCTTCTCCAAGAAATAACAGGTTTCCCCCTTCAAATAGGACCTTTTCACCCACAAATACCTCATTTATCCCCAAAATTGGACAGTTTTTTCCAGACATGCCACATTTCTCCCAAATATATCACATCTTCTCCAAGAAATCCCAGGGTTCCCCCTTCAAATAGGACCTTTTCTCCCACAAATACCTCTTTTATCCCTCAAATTGGACATTTTCTTCCAGAAATACCAAATTTCTCCCAAATATATCACAACTCCTCCAAGAAATACCAGGTTTCCCCCTTGAATTAGGACCTTTTCTCCCACATATACCGGTTTTATCCCCAAAATAGGACAGTTTCTTCCAGACATGCCACATTTCTCCCAAATATATCACATCTTCTCCAAGAAATCCCAGGGTTCCCCCTTCAAATAGGACCTTTTCACCCACAAATACCTCTTTTATCCCCAAAAGAGGACATTTTCTTCAAGAAATGCCACATTTCTCCCAAATATATCACATCTTCTCCAAGAAATACCAGCTTTCCCCCTTCAAATAGGACCTTTTCAACCACTAATACCTCTTTTATCCCCAAAAGAGGACAGTTTCTTCCAGAAATGCCACATTTCTCCCAAATATATCACATCTTCTCCAAGAAATACCAGCTTTCCCCCTTCAAATAGGACCTTTTCTCCCACATATACCGGTTTTATCCCCAAAATAGGACAGTTTCTGCCAGACATGCCACATTTCTCCCAAATAGGTCACATCTTCTCCAAGAAATACCAGCTTTCCCCCTTCAAATAGGACCTTTTCACCCACAAATACCTGTTTGATCCTCAAAAGAGGACAGTTTCTTCCAGACATGCCAGTTTTCTCCCAAATATATCACATCTTCTCCAAGAAATACCAGGGTTCCCCCTTCAAATAGGACCTTTTTACCCAAAAATACCTGTTTCATCCCCAAAAGAGGACAGTTTCTTCCAGAAATGCCACATTTCTCCCAAATATACCACATCTTCTCATAGAATTACCAGGTTTCCCCCTTCAAATAGGACCTTTTCTCCCACAAATACCTTTATTATCCCTGAAATAGGACATTTTCTTCCAGAAATGCCACATTTCTCCCAAATATATCACATCTTCTCCAAGAAATACCAGCTTTTCCCCTGGAAATAGGACCTTTTCACCCACAAATACCTGTTCTATCCCCATAAGAGGACAGTTTCTTCCAGAAATGCCACATTTCTCCCAAATAGATCACATCTTCTCCAAGAAATACCAGGTTTCCCCCTTCAAATAGGACCTTTTTACCCACAAATACCTGTTTCATCCCCAAAAGAGGACAGTTTCTTCCTGACATGCCACATTTCTCCCAAATATATCACATCTTCTCCAAGAAATAACAGGTTCTCCCCTTCGAATAGGGCCTTATCGCCCACAAATACCTCTTTTATCCCCAAAAGAGGACAGTTTCTTCCAGAAAGGCCACATTTCTCCGAAACATATCACATCTTCTCCAAGAAATACCAGGTTTCCCCCTTCAAATAGGACCTTTTCACCCACAAATACCTCTTTTATACCCAAAATAGGACAGTTCCTTCCAGACATGCCACATTTCTCCCAAATATACCACATCTTCTCCATGAAATACCAGCTTTCCCCCTTCAAATAGGACCTTTTCACCCACAAATACCTGTTTCATCCCCCAAATAGGACAGTTTCTTCCAGAAATGCCACATTTCTCCCAAATATATCACATCTTCTCCAAGAAATACCAGGGTTCCCCCTTCAAATAGGACCTTTTCACCCACAAATACCTGTATTATCCCTCAAATAGGACAGTTTCTTCCAGAAATGCCACATTTCTCCCAAATATATCACATCTTCTCCAAGAAATACCAGGTTTCCCAATTGTAATAAGACCTTTTCACCCACAAATACCTCTTTTATCCCCAAAAGAGGACAGTTTCTTCCTGACATGCCACATTTCTCCCAAATATAGCACATCTTCTCCAAGAAATACCAGCTTTCCCCCTTCAAATAGGACCTTTTCACCCTCAAATACAACTTTTATCCCTAAAAGAGGACAGTTTCTTCAAGAAATGCCACATTTCTCCCAAATATATCACATCTTCTCCAAGAAATACCAGCTTTCCCCCTTCTAATAGGACCTTTTCACCCACAAATACCTCTTTTATCCCCAAAACAGGACAGTTTCTTCCAGACATGCCACATTTCTCCCAAATATAGCACATCTTCTCCAAGAAATACCACGTTTCCCCCTTCAAATAGGACCTTTTCACCCACAAATGCCTCTTTTATCCCCAAAAGAGGACAGTTTCTTCCAGAAAGGCCATATTTCTCCCAAATATATCACATCTTCTCCAAGAAATAACAGGTTTCCCCCTTCAAATAGGACCTTTTCACCCACAAATACCTGTTTTATCCCCAAAATAGGAGAGTTTCTTCCAGAAATGCCACATTTCTCCCAAATAGATCACATCTTCTCCAAGAAATACCAGCTTTCCCCCTTCAAATAGGACCTTTTCACCCACTAATAGCAGGCTTCTTCCCCCATATAGGACAGTTTCTTCCAGAAATGCCACATTTCTCCCAAATATATCACATCTTCTCCAAGAAATACCAGGTTTCCCCCTTCAATTAGGACCTTATCCCCCACAAATACCTCTTTTATCCCCAAAAGAGGACAGTTTCTTCCAGACATGCCACATTTCTCCCAAATATATCACATCTCCTCCAAGAAATACCACTTTTCACCCTTCAAATAGGACCTTTTCTCCGACAAATACCTGTTTTATCTACAAAACAGGACACTTTCTTCCAGAAATGCCACATTTCTCCCAAATATATCACATCTTCTCCAAGAAATAACAGGTTTCCCCCTTCAAATAGGACCTTTTCACCCACAAATACCTCATTTATCCCCTAAATTGGACAGTTTTTTCCAGACATGCCACATTTCTCCCAAATATATCACATCTTCTCCAAGAAATACCAGCTTTCCCCCTTCAAATAGGAACTTTTCTCCCACAAATACCTCTTTTATCCCTCAAATTGGACATTTTCTTCCAGAAATACCACATTTCTCCCAAATATATCACAACTCCTCCAAGAAATACCAAGTTTCCCCCTTCAAATAGGACCTTTTCTACCACTAATAGCTCTTTTATCCCCAGAAGAGGACAGTTTCTTCCAGAAATGCCACATTTCTCCCAAATATATCACATCTTCTCCAAGAAATACCAGCTTTCCCCCTTCAAATAGGACCTTTTCTCCCACAAATACCTGTTTTATCCCCAAAATAGGACAGTTTCTGCCAGACATGCCACATTTCTCCCAAATAGATCACATCTTCTCCAAGAAATACCAGATTTCCCCCTTCAAATAGGACCTTCTCACCCAGAAATACCTGTTTCATCCCCAAAAGAGGACAGTTTCTTCCAGAAATGCCACATTTCTCCCAAATATAGCACATCTTCTCCAAGAAATATCAGGTTTCCCAATTGTAATAAGACCTTTTCACCCTCAAATACCTCTTTTATCCCCAAAAGAGGACAGTTTCTACCAGAAATGCCACATTTCTCCCAAATATATCACATCTTCTCCAAGAAATACCTGCTTTCCCCCTTCAAATAGGACCTTTTCACCCTCAAATACATCTTTTATCCCCAAAAGAGGACAGTTTCTTCAAGAAATGCCACATTTCTCCCAAATAGATCACATCTTCTCCAAGAAATACCAGCTTTCCCCCTTCAAATAGGACCTTTTCACCCACAAATACCTCTTTTATCCCCAAAAGAGGACAGTTTCTTGCAGAAATGCCACATTTCTCCCAAATATATCACATCTTCTCCAAGAAATACCAGCTTTCCCACTTCAAATAGGACCTTTTCACCCACAAATACCTCTTTTATCCCCAAAAGAGGACAGTTTCTTGCAGAAATGCCACATTTCTCCCAAATATATCACATCTTCTCCAAGAAATACCAGCTTTCCCCCTTCAAATAGGACCTTTTCACCCACAAATACCTCTTTTATCCCCAAAATAGTACAGTTTCTGCCAGAAAGGCCACATTTCTCCCAAATATATCACATCTTCTCCAAGAAATACCTGCTTTCCCCCTTCAAATAAGACCTTTTCTCCCACAAATAAAAGCCTTCTCCCCCCAAATAGGACAGTTTCTTCCAGAAATGCCACATTTCTCCCAAACATATCACATCTTCTCCAAGAAATACCAGGTTTCCCCCTTCAAATAGGACCTTTTCACCCACAAATACCTCTTTTATCCCCAAAAGAGGACAGTTTCTTCAAGAAATGCCATATTTCTCCCAAATATATGACATCTTCTCCAAGAAATAACAGCTTTCCCCCTTCAAATAGGACCTTTTCACCCACAAAAAATTCTTTTATCCCCAAAATACGACAGTTTCGTCCAGAAATGCCTGATTTCTCCCAAATATATCACATCTTCTCCAAGAAATACCAGGTTTCCCCCTTCAAATAGGACCTTTTCATCCTCAAAAACCTCTTTATCCCTCAAATAGGACAGTTTCTGCCAGACATGCCACATTTCTCCCAAATATATCACATCTTCTCCAAGAAATACCTGCTTTCCCCCTTCAAATAAGACCTTTTCTCCCACAAATACCAGCCTTCTCCCCCCAAATAGGACAGTTTCTTCCAGAAAGGCCACATTTCTCCCAAACATATCACATCTTCTCCAAGAAATACCAGGTTTCCCCCTTCCAATAGGACCTTTTCACCCACAAATACCTCTTTTATCCCCAAAAGAGGACAGTTTCTTCCAGACATGCCACATTTCTCCCAAATAGATCACATCTTCTCCAAGAAATACCAGCTTTCCCCCTTCAAATAGGACCTTCTCACCCACTAATAGCAGGCTTCTCCCCCAAATAGGACAGTTTCTGCCAGACATGCCACATTTCTACCAAATAGATCACATCTTCTCCAAGAAATACCAGGTTTCCCCCTTCAAATAGGACCTTTTCACCCACAAATACCTCTTTTATCCCCAAAAGAGGACAGTTTCTTCCAGAAATGCCACATTTCTCCCAAATATATCACATCTTCTTCAAGAAATACCAGCTTTCCCCCTTCAAATAGGACCTTTTCACCCACAAATACCTGTTTTATCCCCAAAACAGGATACTTTCTTCCAGAAATGCCACATTTCTCCCAAATATAGCACATCTTCTCCAAGAAATACCAGGTTTCCCCCTTCAAATAGGACCTTTTCACCCACAAATACCTCTTTTATCCCCAAAATAGGACAGTTTCTTCCAGACATGCCACATTTCTCCCAAATAGATCACATCTTCTCCAAGAAATACCAGCTTTCCCCCTTCAAATAGGAACTTTTCACCCACAAATACCTCTTTTATCCCCAAAAGAGGACAGTTTCTTCCAGAAATGCCATATTTCGCCCAAATATATCACATCTTCTCCATGAAATACCAGGTTTCCCCCTTCAAATAGGACCTTTTCACCCACAAATACCTCTTTTATCCCCAAAAGAGGACAGTTTCTTCCAGAAATGCCACATTTCTCCCAAACATATCACATCTCCTCCAAGAAATACCAGGATTCCTCCTGAAATGGGAACTTTTCACCCACAAATACCTCCCTTCTCCCCCCAAATAGGACAGTTTCTTCCAGACATGCCACATTTCTCCCATATATATCACATCTTCTCCATGAAATAACACGTTTCCCCCTTCAAATAGGACCTTTTCAACCACTAATACCTCTCTTATCCCCAAAAGAGGACAGTTTCTTCCAGAAAGGCCACATTTCTCCGAAACATATCACATCTTCTCCAAGAAATACCAGGTTTCCCCCTTCAAATAGGACCTTTTCACCCACAAATACCTCTTTTATCCCCAAAATAGGACAGTTTCTTCCAGACATGCCACATTTCTCCCAAATAGATCACATCTTCTCCAAGAAATAGCAGCTTTCCCCCTTCAAATAGGACCTTTTCTCCCACAAATACCTCTTTTATCCCCAAAAGAGGACAGTTTCTTCCTGACATGCCACATTACTCCCAAATATATCACAACTCCGCCAAGAAATACCAGGTTTCCCCCTTCAATTAGGACCTTTTCTCCATGAAATACCTCATTTATCCCCAAAAGAGGACAGTTTCTTCCTGACATGCCACATTTCTCCCAAATATATCACATCTTCTCCAAGAAATACCAGCTTTCCCCCTTCAAATAGGACCTTATCACCCACAAATACCACTTTTATCCCCAAAATAGGACAGTTTCTTGCAGAAATGCCACATTTCTCCCAAACATATCACATCTTCTCCAAGAAATACCACGTTTCCCCCTTCAAATAGGACCTTTTCACCCACAAAAAATTCTTTTATCCCCCAAATAGGACAGTTTCTTCAAGAAATGCCACATTTCTCCCAAATATATCACATCTTCTCCAAGAAATACCAGGTTTCCCCCTTCAAATAGGACCTTATCACCCACAAATACCTCTTTTATCCCCAAAATAGGACAGTTTCTACCAGACATGCCACATTTCTCCCAAATATATCACATCTTCTCCAAGAAATACCAGGTTTCCCCCTTCAAATAGGACCTTTTCACCCACAAATACCTCTTTTATCCCCAAAATAGGACAGTTTCTTCCAGACATGCCACATTTCTCCCAAACATATCACATCTTCTCCAAGAAATGCCAGCTTTCCCCCTTCAAATAGGACCTTTTCACCCACAAATACCTCTTTTATCCCCAAAAGAGGACAGTTTCTTCCAGAAATGCCACATTTCTACCAAATAGATCACATCTTCTCTAAGAAATACCAGGTTTCCCCCTTCAAATAGGACCTTTTCACCCACAAATACCTCTTTTATCCCCAAAAGAGGACAGTTTCTTCCAGAAATGCCTTATTTCTCCCAAACATATCACATCTTCTCCAAGAAATACCAGGATTCCCCCTTCAGATAGGACCTATTCACCCACAAATACCTCTTTTCTCCCTCAAATAGGTCAGTTTCTTCCAGACATGCCACATTTCTCCCAAATATATCACATCTTCTCCAAGAAATACCAGGATTCCTCCTGAAATAGGACCTTTTCTACCACAAATACCAGCCTTCTCCCCCCAAACAGGACAGTTTCTTCCAGAAATGCCACATTTCTCCCAAATATATCACATCTTCTCCAAGAAATACCAGGTTTCCCCCTTCAAATAGGACCTTATCACCCACAAATACCTCCTTTATCCCCAAAAGAGGACAGTTTCTTCCAGAAAGGCCACATTTCTCCCAAATATATCACATCTTCTTCAAGAAAAACCACGTTTCCCCCTTCTAATAGGACCTTTTCACCCACAAATACCTCTTTGATCCCCAAAATAGGAGAGTTTCTTCCAGAAATGCCACATTTCTCCCAAATATATCACATCTTCTCCAAGAAATACCAGCTTTCCCCCTTCAAATAGGACCTTATCACCCACAAATACCTCTTTTATCCCCAAAAGAGTACAGTTTCTTCCAGACATGCCACATTTCTCCCAAATATATCACATCTTCTCCAAGAAATCCCAGGGTTCCCCCTTCAAATAGGACCTTTTCACCCACAAATACCTCTTTTATCCCCAAAAGAGGACATTTTCTTCAAGAAATGCCACATTTCTCCCAAATATATCACATCTTCTCCAAGAAATACCAGCTTTCCCCCTTCAAATAGGACCTTTTCAACCACTAATACCTCTTTTATCCCCAAAAGAGGACAGTTTCTTCCAGAAATGCCACATTTCTCCCAAATATATCACATCTTCTCCAAGAAATACCAGCTTTCCCCCTTCAAATAGGACCTTTTCTCCCACATATACCGGTTTTATCCCCAAAATAGGACAGTTTCTGCCAGACATGCCACATTTCTCCCAAATAGGTCACATCTTCTCCAAGAAATACCAGCTTTCCCCCTTCAAATAGGACCTTTTCACCCACAAATACCTGTTTGATCCTCAAAAGAGGACAGTTTCTTCCAGACATGCCAGTTTTCTCCCAAATATATCACATCTTCTCCAAGAAATACCAGGGTTCCCCCTTCAAATAGGACCTTTTTACCCAAAAATACCTGTTTCATCCCCAAAAGAGGACAGTTTCTTCCAGAAATGCCACATTTCTCCCAAATATACCACATCTTCTCATAGAATTACCAGGTTTCCCCCTTCAAATAGGACCTTTTCTCCCACAAATACCTTTATTATCCCTGAAATAGGACATTTTCTTCCAGAAATGCCACATTTCTCCCAAATATATCACATCTTCTCCAAGAAATACCAGCTTTTCCCCTGGAAATAGGACCTTTTCACCCACAAATACCTGTTCTATCCCCATAAGAGGACAGTTTCTTCCAGAAATGCCACATTTCTCCCAAATAGATCACATCTTCTCCAAGAAATACCAGGTTTCCCCCTTCAAATAGGACCTTTTTACCCACAAATACCTGTTTCATCCCCAAAAGAGGACAGTTTCTTCCTGACATGCCACATTTCTCCCAAATATATCACATCTTCTCCAAGAAATAACAGGTTCTCCCCTTCGAATAGGGCCTTATCGCCCACAAATACCTCTTTTATCCCCAAAAGAGGACAGTTTCTTCCAGAAAGGCCACATTTCTCCGAAACATATCACATCTTCTCCAAGAAATACCAGGTTTCCCCCTTCAAATAGGACCTTTTCACCCACAAATACCTCTTTTATACCCAAAATAGGACAGTTCCTTCCAGACATGCCACATTTCTCCCAAATATACCACATCTTCTCCATGAAATACCAGCTTTCCCCCTTCAAATAGGACCTTTTCACCCACAAATACCTGTTTCATCCCCCAAATAGGACAGTTTCTTCCAGAAATGCCACATTTCTCCCAAATATATCACATCTTCTCCAAGAAATACCAGGGTTCCCCCTTCAAATAGGACCTTTTCACCCACAAATACCTGTATTATCCCTCAAATAGGACAGTTTCTTCCAGAAATGCCACATTTCTCCCAAATATATCACATCTTCTCCAAGAAATACCAGGTTTCCCAATTGTAATAAGACCTTTTCACCCACAAATACCTCTTTTATCCCCAAAAGAGGACAGTTTCTTCCTGACATGCCACATTTCTCCCAAATATAGCACATCTTCTCCAAGAAATACCAGCTTTCCCCCTTCAAATAGGACCTTTTCACCCTCAAATACAACTTTTATCCCTAAAAGAGGACAGTTTCTTCAAGAAATGCCACATTTCTCCCAAATATATCACATCTTCTCCAAGAAATACCAGCTTTCCCCCTTCTAATAGGACCTTTTCACCCACAAATACCTCTTTTATCCCCAAAACAGGACAGTTTCTTCCAGACATGCCACATTTCTCCCAAATATAGCACATCTTCTCCAAGAAATACCACGTTTCCCCCTTCAAATAGGACCTTTTCACCCACAAATGCCTCTTTTATCCCCAAAAGAGGACAGTTTCTTCCAGAAAGGCCATATTTCTCCCAAATATATCACATCTTCTCCAAGAAATAACAGGTTTCCCCCTTCAAATAGGACCTTTTCACCCACAAATACCTGTTTTATCCCCAAAATAGGAGAGTTTCTTCCAGAAATGCCAAATTTCTCCCAAATAGATCACATCTTCTCCAAGAAATACCAGCTTTCCCCCTTCAAATAGGACCTTTTCACCCACTAATAGCAGGCTTCTTCCCCCATATAGGACAGTTTCTTCCAGAAATGCCACATTTCTCCCAAATATATCACATCTTCTCCAAGAAATACCAGGTTTCCCCCTTCAATTAGGACCTTATCCCCCACAAATACCTCTTTTATCCCCAAAAGAGGACAGTTTCTTCCAGACATGCCACATTTCTCCCAAATATATCACATCTCCTCCAAGAAATACCACTTTTCACCCTTCAAATAGGACCTTTTCTCCGACAAATACCTGTTTTATCTACAAAACAGGACACTTTCTTCCAGAAATGCCACATTTCTCCCAAATATATCACATCTTCTCCAAGAAATAACAGGTTTCCCCCTTCAAATAGGACCTTTTCACCCACAAATACCTCATTTATCCCCTAAATTGGACAGTTTTTTCCAGACATGCCACATTTCTCCCAAATATATCACATCTTCTCCAAGAAATACCAGCTTTCCCCCTTCAAATAGGAACTTTTCTCCCACAAATACCTCTTTTATCCCTCAAATTGGACATTTTCTTCCAGAAATACCACATTTCTCCCAAATATATCACAACTCCTCCAAGAAATACCAAGTTTCCCCCTTCAAATAGGACCTTTTCTACCACTAATAGCTCTTTTATCCCCAGAAGAGGACAGTTTCTTCCAGAAATGCCACATTTCTCCCAAATATATCACATCTTCTCCAAGAAATACCAGCTTTCCCCCTTCAAATAGGACCTTTTCTCCCACAAATACCTGTTTTATCCCCAAAATAGGACAGTTTCTGCCAGACATGCCACATTTCTCCCAAATAGATCACATCTTCTCCAAGAAATACCAGATTTCCCCCTTCAAATAGGACCTTCTCACCCAGAAATACCTGTTTCATCCCCAAAAGAGGACAGTTTCTTCCAGAAATGCCACATTTCTCCCAAATATAGCACATCTTCTCCAAGAAATATCAGGTTTCCCAATTGTAATAAGACCTTTTCACCCTCAAATACCTCTTTTATCCCCAAAAGAGGACAGTTTCTACCAGAAATGCCACATTTCTCCCAAATATATCACATCTTCTCCAAGAAATACCTGCTTTCCCCCTTCAAATAGGACCTTTTCACCCTCAAATACATCTTTTATCCCCAAAAGAGGACAGTTTCTTCAAGAAATGCCACATTTCTCCCAAATAGATCACATCTTCTCCAAGAAATACCAGCTTTCCCCCTTCAAATAGGACCTTTTCACCCACAAATACCTCTTTTATCCCCAAAAGAGGACAGTTTCTTGCAGAAATGCCACATTTCTCCCAAATATATCACATCTTCTCCAAGAAATACCAGCTTTCCCACTTCAAATAGGACCTTTTCACCCACAAATACCTCTTTTATCCCCAAAAGAGGACAGTTTCTTGCAGAAATGCCACATTTCTCCCAAATATATCACATCTTCTCCAAGAAATACCAGCTTTCCCCCTTCAAATAGGACCTTTTCACCCACAAATACCTCTTTTATCCCCAAAATAGTACAGTTTCTGCCAGAAAGGCCACATTTCTCCCAAATATATCACATCTTCTCCAAGAAATACCTGCTTTCCCCCTTCAAATAAGACCTTTTCTCCCACAAATAAAAGCCTTCTCCCCCCAAATAGGACAGTTTCTTCCAGAAATGCCACATTTCTCCCAAACATATCACATCTTCTCCAAGAAATACCAGGTTTCCCCCTTCAAATAGGACCTTTTCACCCACAAATACCTCTTTTATCCCCAAAAGAGGACAGTTTCTTCAAGAAATGCCATATTTCTCCCAAATATATGACATCTTCTCCAAGAAATAACAGCTTTCCCCCTTCAAATAGGACCTTTTCACCCACAAAAAATTCTTTTATCCCCAAAATACGACAGTTTCGTCCAGAAATGCCTGATTTCTCCCAAATATATCACATCTTCTCCAAGAAATACCAGGTTTCCCCCTTCAAATAGGACCTTTTCATCCTCAAAAACCTCTTTATCCCTCAAATAGGACAGTTTCTGCCAGACATGCCACATTTCTCCCAAATATATCACATCTTCTCCAAGAAATACCTGCTTTCCCCCTTCAAATAAGACCTTTTCTCCCACAAATACCAGCCTTCTCCCCCCAAATAGGACAGTTTCTTCCAGAAAGGCCACATTTCTCCCAAACATATCACATCTTCTCCAAGAAATACCAGGTTTCCCCCTTCCAATAGGACCTTTTCACCCACAAATACCTCTTTTATCCCCAAAAGAGGACAGTTTCTTCCAGACATGCCACATTTCTCCCAAATAGATCACATCTTCTCCAAGAAATACCAGCTTTCCCCCTTCAAATAGGACCTTCTCACCCACTAATAGCAGGCTTCTCCCCCAAATAGGACAGTTTCTGCCAGACATGCCACATTTCTACCAAATAGATCACATCTTCTCCAAGAAATACCAGGTTTCCCCCTTCAAATAGGACCTTTTCACCCACAAATACCTCTTTTATCCCCAAAAGAGGACAGTTTCTTCCAGAAATGCCACATTTCTCCCAAATATATCACATCTTCTTCAAGAAATACCAGCTTTCCCCCTTCAAATAGGACCTTTTCACCCACAAATACCTGTTTTATCCCCAAAACAGGATACTTTCTTCCAGAAATGCCACATTTCTCCCAAATATAGCACATCTTCTCCAAGAAATACCAGGTTTCCCCCTTCAAATAGGACCTTTTCACCCACAAATACCTCTTTTATCCCCAAAATAGGACAGTTTCTTCCAGACATGCCACATTTCTCCCAAATAGATCACATCTTCTCCAAGAAATACCAGCTTTCCCCCTTCAAATAGGAACTTTTCACCCACAAATACCTCTTTTATCCCCAAAAGAGGACAGTTTCTTCCAGAAATGCCATATTTCGCCCAAATATATCACATCTTCTCCATGAAATACCAGGTTTCCCCCTTCAAATAGGACCTTTTCACCCACAAATACCTCTTTTATCCCCAAAAGAGGACAGTTTCTTCCAGAAATGCCACATTTATCCCAAACATATCACATCTCCTCCAAGAAATACCAGGATTCCTCCTGAAATGGGAACTTTTCACCCACAAATACCTCCCTTCTCCCCCCAAATAGGACAGTTTCTTCCAGACATGCCACATTTCTCCCATATATATCACATCTTCTCCATGAAATAACACGTTTCCCCCTTCAAATAGGACCTTTTCAACCACTAATACCTCTCTTATCCCCAAAAGAGGACAGTTTCTTCCAGAAAGGCCACATTTCTCCGAAACATATCACATCTTCTCCAAGAAATACCAGGTTTCCCCCTTCAAATAGGACCTTTTCACCCACAAATACCTCTTTTATCCCCAAAATAGGACAGTTTCTTCCAGACATGCCACATTTCTCCCAAATAGATCACATCTTCTCCAAGAAATAGCAGCTTTCCCCCTTCAAATAGGACCTTTTCTCCCACAAATACCTCTTTTATCCCCAAAAGAGGACAGTTTCTTCCTGACATGCCACATTACTCCCAAATATATCACAACTCCGCCAAGAAATACCAGGTTTCCCCCTTCAATTAGGACCTTTTCTCCATGAAATACCTCATTTATCCCCAAAAGAGGACAGTTTCTTCCTGACATGCCACATTTCTCCCAAATATATCACATCTTCTCCAAGAAATACCAGCTTTCCCCCTTCAAATAGGACCTTATCACCCACAAATACCACTTTTATCCCCAAAATAGGACAGTTTCTTCCAGAAATGCCACATTTCTCCCAAACATATCACATCTTCTCCAAGAAATACCACGTTTCCCCCTTCAAATAGGACCTTTTCACCCACAAAAAATTCTTTTATCCCCCAAATAGGACAGTTTCTTCAAGAAATGCCACATTTCTCCCAAATATATCACATCTTCTCCAAGAAATACCAGGTTTCCCCCTTCAAATAGGACCTTATCACCCACAAATACCTCTTTTATCCCCAAAATAGGACAGTTTCTACCAGACATGCCACATTTCTCCCAAATATATCACATCTTCTCCAAGAAATACCAGGTTTCCCCCTTCAAATAGGACCTTTTCACCCACAAATACCTCTTTTATCCCCAAAATAGGACAGTTTCTTCCAGACATGCCACATTTCTCCCAAACATATCACATCTTCTCCAAGAAATGCCAGCTTTCCCCCTTCAAATAGGACCTTTTCACCCACAAATACCTCTTTTATCCCCAAAAGAGGACAGTTTCTTCCAGAAATGCCACATTTCTACCAAATAGATCACATCTTCTCTAAGAAATACCAGGTTTCCCCCTTCAAATAGGACCTTTTCACCCACAAATACCTCTTTTATCCCCAAAAGAGGACAGTTTCTTCCAGAAATGCCTTATTTCTCCCAAACATATCACATCTTCTCCAAGAAATACCAGGATTCCCCCTTCAGATAGGACCTATTCACCCACAAATACCTCTTTTCTCCCTCAAATAGGTCAGTTTCTTCCAGACATGCCACATTTCTCCCAAATATATCACATCTTCTCCAAGAAATACCAGGATTCCTCCTGAAATAGGACCTTTTCTACCACAAATACCAGCCTTCTCCCCCCAAACAGGACAGTTTCTTCCAGAAATGCCACATTTCTCCCAAATATATCACATCTTCTCCAAGAAATACCAGGTTTCCCCCTTCAAATAGGACCTTATCACCCACAAATACCTCCTTTATCCCCAAAAGAGGACAGTTTCTTCCAGAAAGGCCACATTTCTCCCAAATATATCACATCTTCTTCAAGAAAAACCACGTTTCCCCCTTCTAATAGGACCTTTTCACCCACAAATACCTCTTTGATCCCCAAAATAGGAGAGTTTCTTCCAGAAATGCCACATTTCTCCCAAATATATCACATCTTCTCCAAGAAATACCAGCTTTCCCCCTTCAAATAGGACCTTTTCACCCACAAATACCTCTTTTATCCCCAAAATAGGACAGTTTCTTCCAGAAAGGCCACATTTCTCCCAAATATATCACATCTCCTCCAAGAAATACCAATTTTCCCCCTTCAAATAGGACCTTTTCTCCCACAAATACCTGTTTTATCTACAAAACAGGACACTTTCTTCCAGACATGCCACATTTCTCCCAAATATATCACATCTTCTCCAAGAAATACCAGGGTTCCCCCTTCAAATAGGATCTTTTCTCCCACAAATACCTCTTTTATCCCTCAAATTGGACATTTTCTTCCAGAAATACCACATTTCTCCCAAATATATCACAACTCCTCCAAGAAATACCAGGTTTCCCCCTTCAAATAGGACCTTTTCTACCACTAATAGCTCTTTTATCCCCAGAAGAGGACAGTTTCTTCCAGAAATGCCACATTTCTCCCAAATATATTACATCTTCTCCAAGAAATACCAGCTTTCCCCCTTCAAATAGGACCTTTTCTCCCACAAATACCTGTTTTATCCCCAAAATAGGACAGTTTCTGCCAGACATGCCACATTTCTCCCAAATAGATCACATCTTCTCCAAGAAATACCAGATTTCCCCCTTCAAATAGGACCTTCTCACCCAGAAATACCTGTTTCATCCCCAAAAGAGGACAGTTTCTTCCAGAAATGCCACATTTCTCCCAAATATAGCACATCTTCTCCAAGAAATATCAGGTTTCCCAATTGTAATAAGACCTTTTCACCCTCAAATACCTCTTTCATCCCCAAAAGAGGACAGTTTCTTCCAGAAATGCCACATTTCTCCCAAATATATCACATCTTCTCCAAGAAATAACAGGTTTCCCCCTTCAAATGGGACCTTTTCACCCTCAAATACATCTTTTATCCCCAAAAGAGGACAGTTTCTTCAAGAAATGCCACATTTCTCCCAAATAGATCACATCTTCTCCAAGAAATACCAGCTTTCCCCCTTCAAATAGGACCTTTTCACCCACAAATACCTCTTTTATCCCCAAAAGAGGAGAGTTTCTTGCAGAAATGCCACATTTCTCCCAAATATATCACATCTTCTCCAAGAAATACCAGCTTTCCCACTTCAAATAGGACCTTTTCACCCACAAATACCTCTTTTATCCCCAAAAGAGGACAGTTTCTTCCAGAAATGCCACATTTCTCCCAAATATATCACATCTTCTCCAAGAAATACCAGGTTTCCCCCTTCAAATAGGACCTTTTCACACACAAATACCACTTTTATCCCCAAAATAGTACAGTTTCTGCCAGAAAGGCCACATTTCTCCCAAATATATCACATCTTCTCCAAGAAATACCTGCTTTCCCCCTTCAAATAAGACCTTTTCTCCCACAAATAAAAGCCTTCTCCCCCCAAATAGGACAGTTTATTCCAGAAATGCCACATTTCTCCCAAACATATCACATCTTCTCCAAGAAATAACAGGTTTCCCCCTTCAAATAGGACCTTTTCACCCACAAATACCTCTTTTATCCCCAAAAGAGGACAGTTTCTTCAAGAAATGCCATATTTCTCCCAAATATATGACATCTTCTCCAAGAAATAACAGCTTTCCCCCTTCAAATAGGACCTTTTCACCCACAAAAAATTCTTTTATCCCCAAAATACGACAGTTTCGTCCAGAAATGCCTGATTTCTCCCAAATATATCACATCTTCTCCAAGAAATACCAGGTTTCCCCCTTCAAATAGGACCTTTTCATCCTCAAATACCTCTTTATCCCTCAAATAGGACAGTTTCTGCCAGACATGCCACATTTCTCCCAAATATATCACATCTTCTCCAAGAAATACCTGCTTTCCCCCTTCAAATAAGACCTTTTCTCCCACAAATACCAGCCTTCTCCCCCCAAATAGGACAGTTTCTTCCAGAAAGGCCACATTTCTCCCAAACATATCACATCTTCTCCAAGAAATACCAGGTTTCCCCCTTCAAATAGGACCTTTTCACCCACAAATACCTCTTTTATCCCCAAAAGAGGACAGTTTCTTCCAGAAATGCCACATTTCTCCCAAATAGATCACATCTTCTCCAAGAAATACCAGCTTTCCCCCTTCAAATAGGACCTTCTCACCCACTAATAGCAGGCTTCTCCCCCAAATAGGACAGTTTCTTGCAGAAATGCCACATTTCTCCCAAATACATCACATCTTCTCCAAGAAATACCAGGTTTCCCCCTTCAAATAGGACCTTTTCACCCACAAATACCTCTTTTATCCCCAAAAGAGGACAGTTTCTTCCAGACATGCCACATTTCTCCCAAATATATCACATCTCCTTCAAGAAATACCAGCTTTCCCCCTTCAAATAGGACCTTTTCACCCACAAATACCTGTTTTATCCCCAAAACAGGATACTTTCTTCCAGAAATGCCACATTTCTCCCAAATATAGCGCATCTTCTCCAAGAAATACCAGGTTTCCCCCTTCAAATAGGACCTTTTCACCCACAAATACCTCTTTTATCCCCAAAATAGGACAGTTTCTTCCAGACATGCCACATTTCTCCCAAATATATCACATCTTCTCCAAGAAATACCAGCTTTCCCCCTTCAAATAGGAACTTTTCACCCACAAATACCTGTTTCATCCCCAAAAGAGGACAGTTTCTTTCAGAAATGCCACATTTCTCCCAAATATATCACATCTTCTCCAAGAAATACCAGGTTTCCCCCTTCAAATAGGACCTTTTCACCCACAAATACCTCTTTCATCCCCAAAAGAGGACAGTTTCTTCCAGAAATGCCACATTTCTCCCAAACATATCACATCTCCTCCAAGAAATACCAGGATTCCTCCTGAAATGGGAACTTTTCACCCACAAATACCACCCTTCTCCCCCCAAATAGGACAGTTTCTTCCAGACATGCCACATTTCTCCCATATATATCACGTCTTCTCCATGAAATACCACGTTTCCCCCTTCAAATAGGACCTTTTCAACCACTAATACCTCTCTTATCCCCAAAAGAGGACAGTTTCTTCCAGAAAGGCCACATTTCTCCGAAACATATCACATCTTCTCCAAGAAATACCAGGTTTCCCCCTTCAAATAGGACCTTTTCACCCACAAATACCTCTTTTATCCCCAAAATAGGACAGTTTCTTCCAGACATGCCACATTTCTCCCAAATAGATCACATCTTCTCCAAGAAATAGCAGCTTTCCCCCTTCAAATAGGAACTTTTCTCCCACAAATACCTCTTTTATCCCCAAAAGAGGACAGTTTCTTGCAGAAATGCCACATTTCTCCCAAATATATCACAACTCCGCCAAGAAATACCAGGTTTCCCCCTTCAATTAGGACCTTTTCTCCATGAAATACCTCATTTATCCCCAAAAGTGGACAGTTTCTTCCAGAAAGGCCACGTTTCTCCCAAATATATCTCATCTTCTCCAAGAAATACCAGGTTTCCCCCTTCAAATAGGACCTTATCAACCACTAATACCTCTTTTATCCCCAAAAGAGGACAGTTTCTTCCAGACATGCCACATTTCTCCCAAATATATCACATCTTCTCCAAGAAATACCAGGATTCCTCCTGTAATAGGACCTTTTCTCCCTCAAATACCAGCCCTTTCCCCCCAAATAGGACAGTTTCTTCCTGCATGCCACATTTCTCCCAAATATATCACATCTTCTCCAAGAAATACCAGGTTTTCCCCTGGAAATATGACCTTATCACCCACAAATACCTCTTTTATCCCCAAAATAGGACAGTCTCTGCCAGAAAGGCCACATTTCTCCCAAACATATCACATCTTCTCCAAGAAATACCAGGTTTCCCCCTTGAATTAGGACCTTTTCACCCACAAAAAATTCTTTTATCCCCAAAATAGGACAGTTTATTCCAGAAATGCCTCATTTCTCCCAAATAGATCACCTCTTCTCCAAGAAATACCAGGTTTCCCCCTTCAATAGGACCTTTTCACCCACAAATTCCTGTTTTATCCCCAAAACAGGACACTTTCTTCCAGAAATGCCACATTTCTCCCAAATATATCACATCTTCTCCAAGAAATGCCACGTTTCCCCCTTCAAATAGGACCTTTTCACCCACAAATACCTCTTTTATCCCCAAAAGAGGACAGTTTCTTCCAGACATGGCACATTTCTCCCAAACATATCACATCTCCTCCAAGAAATACCAGGATTCCTCCAGAAATAGGAACTTTTCTCCCACAAATACCACCCTTCTCCCCCCAAATAGGACATTTTCTTCCAGACATGCGACATTTCTCCCAAATATATCACAACTCCTCCAAGAAATACCAGGTTTCCCCCTTCAAATAGGACCTTCTCACCCACTAATAGCAGGCTTCTCCCCCAAATAGGACAGTTTCTTGCAGAAATGCCACATTTCTCCCAAATACATCACATCTTCTCCAAGAAATACCAGGTTTCCCCCTTCAAATAGGACCTTCTCACCCACACATACCTCTTTTATCCCCAAAATAGGACAGTTTTTTCCAGACATGCCACATTTCTCCCAAATATATCACATCTTCTCCAAGAAATACCAGCTTTCCCCCGTCAAATAGGACCTTTTCACCCACAAATACCTCTTTTATCCCCTAAAGAGGACAGTTTCTTCCAGAAATGCCACATTTCTCCCAAATATATCACATCTTCTCCAAGAAATACCAGGTTTCCCCCTTCAAATAGGACCATTTCACCCACAAATACCTGTTTTATCCCCAAAAGAGGACAGTTTCTTCCAGAAAGGCCACATTTCTCCCAAATAGATCACATCTTCTCCAAGAAATACCAGGTTTCCCCCTTCAAATAGGACCTTTTCACCCACAAATACCTCTTTTATCCCCCAAATAGGACAGTTTCTTCCAGACATGCCACATTTCTCCCAAATATATCACATCTTCTCCAAGAAATACCAGGTTTCCCCCTTCAAATAGGACCTTTTTACCCAAAAATACCTGTTTCATCCCAAAAGAGGACGGTTTCTTCCAGAAATGCCACATTTCTCCCAAATATACCACATCTTCTCCAAGAAATACCAGGTTTCCCCCTTCAAATAGGACCTTATCACCCACAAATACCACTTTTATCCCCAAAATAGGACAGTTTCTGCCAGAAAGGCCACATTTCTCCCAAACATATCACATCTTCTCCAAGAAATTCCACGTTTCCCCCTTCAAATAGGACCTTTTCACCCACAAAAAATTCTTTTATCCCCAAAATAGGACAGTTTCTTCCAGAAATGCCTGATATCTCCCAAATATATCACATCTTCTCCAAGAAATACCAGGTTTCCCCCTTCAAATACGACCTTTTCACCCACAAATACCTCTTTTATCCCCAGAAGAGGACAGTTTCTTCCAGACATGCCACATTTCTCCCAAATATATCACATCTTCTCCAAGAAATACCAGGATTCCTCCTGAAAGAGGACCTTTTCTACCACAAATACCAGCCTTCTCCCCCCAAATAGGACAGTTTCTTCCAGAAATGCCACATTTCTCCCAAATATATCACATCTTCTCCAAGAAATACCAGGTTTCCCCCTTCAAATAGGACCTTTTCACCCACAAATACCTCTTTTATCCCCAAAAGAGGACAGTTTCTTCCAGAAATGGCACATTTCTCCCAATCATATCACAACTCCTCCAAGAAATACCAGGATACCTCCTGAAATAGGAACTTTTCTCCGACAAATACCAGCCTTCTCCTCCCAAATAGGACATTTTCTTCCAGACATGCCACTTTTCTCCCAAATAGATCACATCTTCTCCAAGAAATACCAGGTTTTCCCCTGGAAATAGGACCTTTTCACCCACAAATACCTGTTCTATCCCCATAAGAGGACAGTTTCTTCCAGAAATGCCACATTTCTCCCAAATATATCACATCTTCTCCAAGAAATACCACGTTTCCCCCTTCAAATAGGACCTTTTCCCCAAAAAAACCTCTTTTATCCCCAAAAGAGGACCGTTTCTTCCTGACATGCCACATTTCTCCCTAATATATCACATCTTCTCCAAGAAATACCAGCATTCCCCCTTCAATTAGGACCTTCTCACCCACAAATACCTCTTTTATCCCCAAAATAGGACAGTTTTTTCCAGACATGCCACATTTCTCCCAAATATATCACATCTTCTCCAAGAAATACCACGTTTCCCCCTTCAAATAGGACCTTTTCTCCCACAAATACCTGTTTTATCCCCAGAAGAGGACAGTTTCTCACAGAAATGCCACATTTCTCCCAAATATATCACATCTTCTCATAGAATTACCGGGTTCCCCCTTCAAATAGGACCTTTTCACCCACAAATACCTCTTTTATCCCCAAAAGAGGACAGTTTCTTCCAGACATGCCACATTTCTCCCAAATAGATCACATCTTCTCCAAGAAATACCAGGTTTCCTCCTTCAAATAGGACCTTTTCACCCACAAATACCTGTTTTATCCCCAAAATACGACAGTTTCTTCCAGAAATGCCACATTTCTCCCAAATAGATCACATCTTCTCCAAGAAATACCGGGTTTCCCCCTTGAATTAGGACCTTTTCACCCACAAATACCTCTTTTATCCCCAAAAGAGGACAGTTTCTTCCAGAAAAGGCACATTTCTCCCAAACATATCACATCTCCTCCAAGAAATACCAGAATTCCTCCTGAAATAGGAACTTTTCTCCCACAAATACCACCCTTCTCCCCCCAAATAGGACAGTTTCTTCCAGAAATGCCACATTTCTCCCAAATATAGCACATCTTCTCCAAGAAATACCACGTTTCCCAATTGTAATAAGACCTTTTCACCCACAAATACCTCTTTTATCCCCAAAATAGGACAGTTTCTTCCAGAAATGCCACATTTCTCCCAAATATATCACATCTTCTCCAAGAAATACCAGCTTTCCCCCTTCAAATAGGACCTTTTCACCCACAAATACCTCATTTATCCCCAAAACAGGACACTTTCTTCCAGAAAGGCCACATTTCTCCCAAATATATCTCATCCTCTCCAAGAAATACCAGGTTTCCCCCTTCAAATAGGACCTTTTCACCCACAAATACCTCTTTTATCCCCAAAATAGGACAGTTTCTTCCAGAAAGGCCACATTTCACCCAAATAGATCACATCTTCTCCAAGAAATACCTGCTTTCCCCCTTCAAATAGGACCTTTTCTCCCACAAATACCAGCCTTCTCCCCCCAAATAGGACAGTTTCTTCCAGAAATGCCACATTTCTCCCAAACATATCACATCTTCTCCAAGAAATACCAGGTTTCCCCCTTCAAATAGGACCTTTTCACCCACAAATACCTCTTTTATCCCCAAAAGAGGACAGTTACTTCCAGAAATGCCACATTTCTCCCAAATATATCACATCTTCTCCAAGAAATACCAGGGTTCCCCCTTCAAATAGGACCTTTTCTCCCACAAATACCTCTTTTATCCCCAAAAGAGGACAGTTTCTTCCAGAAATGCCACATTTCTCCCAAATATATCACAACTCCTCCAAGAAATACCAGGTTTCCCCCTTCAATTAGGACCTTTTCTCCATGAAATACCTCTTTTATCCCCAAAAGTGGACAGTTTCTTCCAGACATGCCACTTTTCTCCCAAGTATATATCATCTTCTCCAAGAAATACCAGGTTTCCCCCTTCAAATAGGACCTTTTCTACCACTAATACCTCTTTTATCCCCAGAAGAGGACACTTTCTTCCAGAAATGCCACATTTCTCCCAAATATATCACATCTTCTCCAAGAAATGCCAGGATTCATCCTGAAATAGGACCTTCTCACCCAAAACTACCAGCCTTCTCCCTCCAAATTGGACATTTTCTTCCAGACATGCCACATTTCTCCCAAATATATCACATCTTCTCCAAGAAATACCAGGATTCCTCCTGAAATAGGACCTTTTCTCCCACAAATACCTCCTTTATCCCCAAAAGAGGACAGTTTCTTCCAGAAAGGCCACATTTCTCCCAAATAGATCACATCTTCTCCAAGAAAAACCACGTTTCCCCCTTCTAATAGGACCTTTTCACCCACAAATACCTCTTTGATCCCCAAAACAGGACACTTTCTTCCAGAAATGCCACATTTCTCCCAAATATATCACATCTCCAAGAAATACCAGGGTTCCCCCTTCAAATAGGATCTTTTCTCCCACAAATACCTCTTTTATCCCTCAAATTGGACATTTTCTTCCAGAAATACCACATTTCTCCCAAATATATCACAACTCCTCCAAGAAATACCAGGTTTCCCCCTTCAAATAGGACCTTTTCTACCACTAATAGCTCTTTTATCCCCAGAAGAGGACAGTTTCTTCCAGAAATGCCACATTTCTCCCAAATATATCACATCTTCTCCAAGAAATACCAGCTTTCCCCCTTCAAATAGGACCTTTTCTCCCACAAATACCTGTTTTATCCCCAAAATAGGACAGTTTCTGCCAGACATGCCACATTTCTCCCAAATAGATCACATCTTCTCCAAGAAATACCAGATTTCCCCCTTCAAATAGGACCTTCTCACCCAGAAATACCTGTTTCATCCCCAAAAGAGGACAGTTTCTTCCAGAAATGCCACATTTCTCCCAAATATAGCACATCTTCTCCAAGAAATATCAGGTTTCCCAATTGTAATAAGACCTTTTCACCCTCAAATACCTCTTTTATCCCCAAAAGAGGACAGTTTCTACCAGAAATGCCACATTTCTCCCAAATATATCACATCTTCTCCAAGAAATACCTGCTTTCCCCCTTCAAATAGGACCTTTTCACCCACAAATACCTCTTTTATCCCCAAAAGAGGACAGTTTCTTGCAGAAATGCCACATTTCTCCCAAATAGATCACATCTTCTCCAAGAAATACCAGCTTTCCCCCTTCAAATAGGACCTTTTCACCCACAAATACCTCTTTTATCCCCAAAAGAGGACAGTTTCTTGCAGAAATGCCACATTTCTCCCAAATATATCACATCTTCTCCAAGAAATACCAGCTTTCCCCCTTCAAATAGGACCTTTTCACCCACAAATACCTCTTTTATCCCCAAAATAGTACAGTTTCTGCCAGAAAGGCCACATTTCTCCCAAATATATCACATCTTCTCCAAGAAATACCTGCTTTCCCCCTTCAAATAAGACCTTTTCTCCCACAAATAAAAGCCTTCTCCCCCCAAATAGGACAGTTTCTTCCAGAAATGCCACATTTCTCCCAAACATATCACATCTTCTCCAAGAAATACCAGGTTTCCCCCTTCAAATAGGACCTTTTCACCCACAAATACCTCTTTTATCCCCAAAAGAGGACAGTTTCTTCAAGAAATGCCATATTTCTCCCAAATATATGACATCTTCTCCAAGAAATAACAGCTTTCCCCCTTCAAATAGGACCTTTTCACCCACAAAAAATTCTTTTATCCCCAAAATACGACAGTTTCGTCCAGAAATGCCTGATTTCTCCCAAATATATCACATCTTCTCCAAGAAATACCAGGTTTCCCCCTTCAAATAGGACCTTTTCATCCTCAAAAACCTCTTTATCCCTCAAATAGGACAGTTTCTGCCAGACATGCCACATTTCTCCCAAATAGATCACATCTTCTCCAAGAAATACCTGCTTTCCCCCTTCAAATAAGACCTTTTCTCCCACAAATACCAGCCTTCTCCCCCCAAATAGGACAGTTTTTTCCAGACATGCCACATTTCTCCCAAATAGATCACATCTTCTCCAAGAAATACCAGCTTTCCCCCTTCAAATAGGACCTTCTCACCCACTAATAGCAGGCTTCTCCCCCAAATAGGACAGTTTCTTGCAGAAATGCCACATTTCTATCAAATAGATCACATCTTCTCCAAGAAATACCAGGTTTCCCCCTTCAAATAGGACCTTTTCACCCACAAATACCTCTTTTATCCCCAAAAGAGGACAGTTTCTTCCAGAAATGCCACATTTCTCCCAAATATATCACATCTTCTTCAAGAAATACCAGCTTTCCCCCTTCAAATAGGACCTTTTCACCCACAAATACCTGTTTTATCCCCAAAACAGGATACTTTCTTCCAGAAATGCCACATTTCTCCCAAATATAGCACATCTTCTCCAAGAAATACCAGGGTTCCCCCTTCAAATAGGACCTTTTCTCCCACAAATACCTCTTTTATCCCCAAAAGAGGACAGTTTCTTCCAGAAATGCCACATTTCTCCCAAATATATCACAACTCCTCCAAGAAATACCAGGTTTCCCCCTTCAATTAGGACCTTTTCTCCATGAAATACCTCTTTTATCCCCAAAAGAGGACAGTTTCTTCCAGACATGCCACATTTCTCCCAAGTATATATCATCTTCTCCAAGAAATACCAGGTTTCCCCCTTCAAATAGGACCTTTTCTACCACTAATACCTCTTTTATCCCCAGAAGAGGACACTTTCTTCCAGAAATGCCACATTTCTCCCAAATATATCACATCTTCTCCAAGAAATGCCAGGATTCATCCTGAAATAGGACCTTCTCACCCAAAACTACCAGCCTTCTCCCTCCAAATTGGACATTTTCTTCCAGACATGCCACATTTCTCCCAAATATATCACATCTTCTCCAAGAAATACCAGGATTCCTCCTGAAATAGGACCTTTTCTCCCACAAATACCTCCTTTATCCCCAAAAGAGGACAGTTTCTTCCAGAAAGGCCACATTTCTCCCAAATAGATCACATCTTCTCCAAGAAAAACCACGTTTCCCCCTTCTAATAGGACCTTTTCACCCACAAATACCTCTTTGATCCCCAAAATAGGAGAGTTTCTTCCAGAAATGCCTGATTTCTCCCAAATATATCACATCTTCTCCAAGAAATACCACGTTTCCCCCTTCAAATAGGACCTTTTCACCCACAAATACCTCTTTTATCCCCAAAATAGGACAGTTTCTTCCAGAAAGGCCACATTTCTCCCAAATAGATCACATCTCCTCCAAGAAATACCAATTTTCCCCCTTCAAATAGGACCTTTTCTCCCACAAATACCTGTTTTATCTACAAAACAGGACACTTTCTTCCAGACATTCCACATTTCTCCCAAATATATCACATCTCCAAGAAATACCAGGGTTCCCCCTTCAAATAGGATCTTTTCTCCCACAAATACCTCTTTTATCCCTCAAATTGGACATTTTCTTCCAGAAATACCACATTTCTCCCAAATATATCACAACTCCTCCAAGAAATACCAGGTTTCCCCCTTCAAATAGGACCTTTTCTACCACTAATAGCTCTTTTATCCCCAGAAGAGGACAGTTTCTTCCAGAAATGCCACATTTCTCCCAAATATATCACATCTTCTCCAAGAAATACCAGCTTTCCCCCTTCAAATAGGACCTTTTCTCCCACAAATACCTGTTTTATCCCCAAAATAGGACAGTTTCTGCCAGACATGCCACATTTCTCCCAAATAGATCACATCTTCTCCAAGAAATACCAGATTTCCCCCTTCAAATAGGACCTTCTCACCCAGAAATACCTGTTTCATCCCCAAAAGAGGACAGTTTCTTCCAGAAATGCCACATTTCTCCCAAATATAGCACATCTTCTCCAAGAAATACCTGCTTTCCCCCTTCAAATAGGACCTTTTCACCCACAAATACCTCTTTTATCCCCAAAAGAGGACAGTTTCTTGCAGAAATGCCACATTTCTCCCAAATATATCACATCTTCTCCAAGAAATACCAGCTTTCCCACTTCAAATAGGACCTTTTCACCCACAAATACCTCTTTTATCCCCAAAAGAGGACAGTTTCTTGCAGAAATGCCACATTTCTCCCAAATATATCACATCTTCTCCAAGAAATACCAGCTTTCCCCCTTCAAATAGGACCTTTTCACCCACAAATACCTCTTTTATCCCCAAAATAGTACAGTTTCTGCCAGAAAGGCCACATTTCTCCCAAATATATCACATCTTCTCCAAGAAATACCTGCTTTCCCCCTTCAAATAAGACCTTTTCTCCCACAAATAAAAGCCTTCTCCCCCCAAATAGGACAGTTTCTTCCAGAAATGCCACATTTCTCCCAAACATATCACATCTTCTCCAAGAAATACCAGGTTTCCCCCTTCAAATAGGACCTTTTCACCCACAAATACCTCTTTTATCCCCAAAAGAGGACAGTTTCTTCAAGAAATGCCATATTTCTCCCAAATATATGACATCTTCTCCAAGAAATAACAGCTTTCCCCCTTCAAATAGGACCTTTTCACCCACAAAAAATTCTTTTATCCCCAAAATACGACAGTTTCGTCCAGAAATGCCTGATTTCTCCCAAATATATCACATCTTCTCCAAGAAATACCAGGTTTCCCCCTTCAAATAGGACCTTTTCATCCTCAAAAACCTCTTTATCCCTCAAATAGGACAGTTTCTGCCAGACATGCCACATTTCTCCCAAATATATCACATCTTCTCCAAGAAATACCTGCTTTCCCCCTTCAAATAAGACCTTTTCTCCCACAAATACCAGCCTTCTCCCCCCAAATAGGACAGTTTCTTCCAGAAAGGCCACATTTCTCCCAAACATATCACATCTTCTCCAAGAAATAGCAGCTTTCCCCCTTCAAATAGGACCTTTTCACCCACAAATACCTCTTTTATCCCCAAAAGAGGACAGTTTCTTCCAGACATGCCACATTTCTCCCAAATAGATCACATCTTCTCCAAGAAATACCAGCTTTCCCCCTTCAAATAGGACCTTCTCACCCACTAATAGCAGGCTTCTCCCCCAAATAGGACAGTTTCTTGCAGAAATGCCACATTTCTACCAAATAGATCACATCTTCTCCAAGAAATACCACGTTTCCCCCTTCAAATAGGACCTTTTCACCCACAAATACCTCTTTTATCCCCAAAAGAGGACAGTTTCTTCCAGAAATGCCACATTTCTCCCAAATATATCACATCTTCTTCAAGAAATACCAGCTTTCCCCCTTCAAATAGGACCTTTTCACCCACAAATACCTGTTTTATCCCCAAAACAGGATACTTTCTTCCAGAAATGCCACATTTCTCCCAAATATAGCACATCTTCTCCAAGAAATACCAGGTTTCCCCCTTCAAATAGGACCTTTTCACCCACAAATACCTCTTTTATCCCCAAAATAGGACAGTTTCTTCCAGACATGCCACATTTCTCCCAAATAGATCACATCTTCTCCAAGAAATACCAGCTTTCCCCCTTCAAATAGGAACTTTTCACCCACAAATACCTGTTTCATCCCCAAAAGAGGACAGTTTCTTCCAGAAATGCCATATTTCGCCCAAATATATCACATCTTCTCCATGAAATACCAGGTTTCCCCCTTCAAATAGGACCTTTTCACCCACAAATACCTCTTTTATCCCCAAAAGAGGACAGTTTCTTCCAGAAATGCCACATTTCTCCCAAACATATCACATCTCCTCCAAGAAATACCAGGATTCCTCCTGAAATGGGAACTTTTCACCCACAAATACCACCCTTCTCCCCCCAAATAGGACAGTTTCTTCCAGACATGCCACATTTCTCCCATATATATCACATCTTCTCCATGAAATACCACGTTTCCCCCTTCAAATAGGACCTTTTCAACCACTAATACCTCTCTTATCCCCAAAAGAGGACAGTTTCTTCCAGAAAGGCCACATTTCTCCGAAACATATCACATCTTCTCCAAGAAATACCAGGTTTCCCCCTTCAAATAGGACCTTTTCACCCACAAATACCTCTTTTATCCCCAAAATAGGACAGTTTCTTCCAGACATGCCACATTTCTCCCAAATAGATCACATCTTCTCCAAGAAATAGCAGCTTTCCCCCTTCAAATAGGACCTTTTCACCCACAAATACCTCTTTTATCCCCAAAAGAGGACAGTTTCTTCCTGACATGCCACATTACTCCCAAATATATCTCAACTCCGCCAAGAAATACCAGGTTTCCCCCTTCAATTAGGACCTTTTCTCCATGAAATACCTCATTTATCCCCAAAAGAGGACAGTTTCTTCCTGACATGCCACATTTCTCCCAAATATATCACATCTTCTCCAAGAAATACCAGCTTTCCCCCTTCAAATAGGACCTTATCACCCACAAATACCACTTTTATCCCCAAAATAGGACAGTTTCTTCCAGAAATGCCACATTTCTCCCAAACATATCACATCTTCTCCAAGAAATACCACGTTTCCCCCTTCAAATAGGACCTTTTCACCCACAAAAAATTCTTTTATCCCCCAAATAGGACAGTTTCTTCAAGAAATGCCACATTTCTCCCAAATATATCACATCTTCTCCAAGAAATACCAGGTTTCCCCCTTCAAATAGGACCTTATCACCCACAAATACCTCTTTTATCCCCAAAATAGGACAGTTTCTACCAGACATGCCACATTTCTCCCAAATATATCACATCTTCTCCAAGAAATACCAGGTTTCCCCCTTCAAATAGGACCTTTTCACCCACAAATACCTCTTTTATCCCCTAAAGAGGACAGTTTCTTCCAGACATGCCACATTTCTCCCAAACATATCACATCTTCTCCAAGAAATGCCAGCTTTCCCCCTTCAAATAGGACCTTTTCACCCACAAATACCTCTTTTATCCCCAAAAGAGGACAGTTTCTTCCAGAAATGCCACATTTCTCCCAAATAGATCACATCTTCTCTAAGAAATACCAGGTTTCCCCCTTCAAATAGGACCTTTTCACCCACAAATACCTCTTTTATCCCCAAAAGAGGACAGTTTCTTCCAGAAATGCCTTATTTCTCCCAAACATATCACATCTTCTCCAAGAAATACCAGGATTCCCCCTTCAGATAGGACCTATTCACCCACAAATACCTCTTTTCTAACTCAAATAGGTCAGTTTCTTCCAGACATGCCACATTTCTCCCAAATATATCACATCTTCTCCAAGAAATACCAGGATTCCTCCTGAAATAGGACCTTTTCTCCCACAAATACCAGCCTTCTCCCCCCAAACAGGACAGTTTCTTCCAGAAATGCCACATTTCTCCCAAATATATCACATCTTCTCCAAGAAATACCAGGTTTCCCCCTTCAAATAGGACCTTATCACCCACAAATACCTCCTTTATCCCCAAAAGAGGACAGTTTCTTCCAGAAAGGCCACATTTCTCCCAAATATATCACATCTTCTTCAAGAAAAACCACGTTTCCCCCTTCTAATAGGACCTTTTCACCCACAAATACCTCTTTGATCCCCAAAATAGGAGAGTTTCTTCCAGAAATGCCACATTTCTCCCAAATATAGCACATCTTCTCCAAGAAATACCAGCTTTCCCCCTTCAAATAGGACCTTTTCACCCACAAATACCTCTTTTATCCCCAAAATAGGACAGTTTCTTCCAGAAAGGCCACATTTCTCCCAAATATATCACATCTCCTCCAAGAAATACCAATTTTCCCCCCTCAAATAGGACCTTTTCTCCCACAAATACCTGTTTTATCTACAAAACAGGACACTTTCTTCCAGACATGCCACATTTCTCCCAAATATATCACATCTTCTCCAAGAAATACCAGGGTTCCCCCTTCAAATAGGATCTTTTCTCCCACAAATACCTCTTTTATCCCTCAAATTGGACATTTTCTTCCAGAAATACCACATTTCTCCCAAATATATCACAACTCCTCCAAGAAATACCAGGTTTCCCCCTTCAAATAGGACCTTTTCTACCACTAATAGCTCTTTTATCCCCAGAAGAGGACAGTTTCTTCCAGAAATGCCACATTTCTCCCAAATATATTACATCTTCTCCAAGAAATACCAGCTTTCCCCCTTCAAATAGGACCTTTTCTCCCACAAATACCTGTTTTATCCCCAAAATAGGACAGTTTCTGCCAGACATGCCACATTTCTCCCAAATAGATCACATCTTCTCCAAGAAATACCAGATTTCCCCCTTCAAATAGGACCTTCTCACCCAGAAATACCTGTTTCATCCCCAAAAGAGGACAGTTTCTTCCAGAAATGCCACATTTCTCCCAAATATAGCACATCTTCTCCAAGAAATATCAGGTTTCCCAATTGTAATAAGACCTTTTCACCCTCAAATACCTCTTTCATCCCCAAAAGAGGACAGTTTCTTCCAGAAATGCCACATTTCTCCCAAATATATCACATCTTCTCCAAGAAATACCTGCTTTCCCCCTTCAAATGGGACCTTTTCACCCTCAAATACATCTTTTATCCCAAAAGAGGACAGTTTCTTCAAGAAATGCCACATTTCTCCCAAATAGATCACATCTTCTCCAAGAAATACCAGCTTTCCCCCTTCAAATAGGACCTTTTCACCCACAAATACCTCTTTTATCCCCAAAAGAGGACATTTTCTTCCAGAAATGCCACATTTCTCCCAAATATATCACAACTCCTCCAAGAAATACCAGCTTTCCCACTTCAAATAGGACCTTTTCACCCACAAATACCTCTTTTATCCCCAAAAGAGGACAGTTTCTTCCAGAAATGCCACATTTCTCCCAAATATATCACATCTTCTCCAAGAAATACCAGGTTTCCCCCTTCAAATAGGACCTTTTCACACACAAATACCACTTTTATCCCCAAAATAGTACAGTTTCTGCCAGAAAGGCCACATTTCTCCCAAATATATCACATCTTCTCCAAGAAATACCTGCTTTCCCCCTTCAAATAAGACCTTTTCTCCCACAAATAAAAGCCTTCTCCCCCCAAATAGGACAGTTTATTCCAGAAATGCCACATTTCTCCCAAACATATCACATCTTCTCCAAGAAATACCAGGTTTCCCCCTTCAAATAGGACCTTTTCACCCACAAATACCTCTTTTATCCCCAAAAGAGGACAGTTTCTTCAAGAAATGCCATATTTCTCCCAAATATATGACATCTTCTCCAAGAAATAACAGCTTTCCCCCTTCAAATAGGACCTTTTCACCCACAAAAAATTCTTTTATCCCCAAAATACGACAGTTTCGTCCAGAAATGCCTGATTTCTCCCAAATATATCACATCTTCTCCAAGAAATACCAGCTTTCCCCCTTCAAATAGGACCTTTTCTCCCACAAATACCTGTTTTATCCCCAAAATAGGACAGTTTCTGCCAGACATGCCACATTTCTCCCAAATATATCACATCTTCTCCAAGAAATACCTGCTTTCCCCCTTCAAATAAGACCTTTTCTCCCACAAATACCAGCCTTCTCCCCCCAAATAGGACAGTTTCTTCCAGAAAGGCCACATTTCTCCCAAACATATCACATCTTCTCCAAGAAATACCAGGTTTCCCCCTTCAAATAGGACCTTTTCACCCACAAATACCTCTTTTATCCCCAAAAGAGGACAGTTTCTTCCAGAAATGCCACATTTCTCCCAAATAGATCACATCTTCTCCAAGAAATACCAGCTTTCCCCCTTCAAATAGGACCTTCTCACCCACTAATAGCAGGCTTCTCCCCCAAATAGGACAGTTTCTTGCAGAAATGCCACATTTCTCCCAAATACATCACATCTTCTCCAAGAAATACCAGGTTTCCCCCTTCAAATAGGACCTTTTCACCCACAAATACCTCTTTTATCCCCAAAAGAGGACAGTTTCTTCCAGACATGCCACATTTCTCCCAAATATATCACATCTCCTTCAAGAAATACCAGCTTTCCCCCTTCAAATAGGACCTTTTCACCCACAAATACCTGTTTTATCCCCAAAACAGGATACTTTCTACCAGAAATGCCACATTTCTCCCAAATATAGCGCATCTTCTCCAAGAAATACCAGGTTTCCCCCTTCAAATAGGACCTTTTCACCCACAAATACCTCTTTTATCCCCAAAATAGGACAGTTTCTTCCAGACATGCCACATTTCTCCCAAATATATCACATCTTCTCCAAGAAATACCAGCTTTCCCCCTTCAAATAGGAACTTTTCACCCACAAATACCTGTTTCATCCCCAAAAGAGGACAGTTTCTTTCAGAAATGCCACATTTCTCCCAAATATATCACATCTTCTCCATGAAATACCAGGTTTCCCCCTTCAAATAGGACCTTTTCACCCACAAATACCTCTTTCATCCCCAAAAGAGGACAGTTTCTTCCAGAAATGCCACATTTCTCCCAAACATATCACATCTCCTCCAAGAAATACCAGGATTCCTCCTGAAATGGGAACTTTTCACCCACAAATACCACCCTTCTCCCCCAAATAGGACAGTTTCTTCCAGACATGCCACATTTCTCCCATATATATCACATCTTCTCCATGAAATACCACGTTTCCCCCTTCAAATAGGACCTTTTCAACCACTAATACCTCTCTTATCCCCAAAAGAGGACAGTTTCTTCCAGAAAGGCCACATTTCTCCGAAACATATCACATCTTCTCCAAGAAATACCAGGTTTCCCCCTCCAAATAGGACCTTTTCACCCACAAATACCTCTTTTATCCCCAAAATAGGACAGTTTCTTCCAGACATGCCACATTTCTCCCAAATAGATCACATCTTCTCCAAGAAATAGCAGCTTTCCCCCTTCAAATAGGAACTTTTCTCCCACAAATACCTCTTTTATCCCCAAAAGAGGACAGTTTCTTGCAGAAATGCCACATTTCTCCCAAATATATCACAACTCCGCCAAGAAATACCAGGTTTCCCCCTTCAATTAGGACCTTTTCTCCATGAAATACCTCATTTATCCCCAAAAGTGGACAGTTTCTTCCAGAAAGGCCACGTTTCTCCCAAATATATCTCATCTTCTCCAAGAAATACCAGGTTTCCCCCTTCAAATAGGACCTTATCAACCACTAATACCTCTTTTATCCCCAAAAGAGGACAGTTTCTTCCAGACATGCCACATTTCTCCCAAATATATCACATCTTCTCCAAGAAATACCAGGATTCCTCCTGTAATAGGACCTTTTCTCCCTCAAATACCAGCCCTTTCCCCCCAAATAGGACAGTTTCTTCCTGCATGCCACATTTCTCCCAAATATATCACATCTTCTCCAAGAAATACCAGGTTTTCCCCTGGAAATATGACCTTATCACCCACAAATACCTCTTTTATCCCCAAAATAGGACAGTCTCTGCCAGAAAGGCCACATTTCTCCCAAACATATCACATCTTCTCCAAGAAATACCAGGTTTCCCCCTTGAATTAGGACCTTTTCACCCACAAAAAATTCTTTTATCCCCAAAATAGGACAGTTTATTCCAGAAATGCCTCATTTCTCCCAAATAGATCACCTCTTCTCCAAGAAATACCAGGTTTCCTCCTGAAATAGGACCTTTTCACCCACAAATTCCTGTTTTATCCCCAAAACAGGACACTTTCTTCCAGAAATGCCACATTTCTCCCAAATATATCACATCTTCTCCAAGAAATGCCACGTTTCCCCCTTCAAATAGGACCTTTTCACCCACAAATACCTCTTTTATCCCCAAAAGAGGACAGTTTCTTCCAGACATGGCACATTTCTCCCAAACATATCACATCTCCTCCAAGAAATACCAGGATTCCTCCAGAAATAGGAACTTTTCTCCCACAAATACCACCCTTCTCCCCCCAAATAGGACATTTTCTTCCAGACATGCGACATTTCTCCCAAACATATCACATCTTCTCCAAGAAATACCACGTTTCCCCCTTCTAATAGGACCTTTTCACCCCAAAAAACCTCTTTTATCCCCAAAAGAGGACAGTTTCTTCCAGGAATGCCACATTTCTCCCAAATATATCACATCTCCTTCAAGAAATACCAGGTTTCCCCCTTCAAATAGGACCTTCTCACCCACACATACCTCTTTTATCCCCAAAATAGGACAGTTTTTTCCAGACATGCCACATTTCTCCCAAATATATCACATCTTCTCCAAGAAATACCAGCTTTCCCCCGTCAAATAGGACCTTTTCACCCACAAATACCTCTTTTATCCCCTAAAGAGGACAGTTTCTTCCAGAAATGCCACATTTCTCCCAAATATATCACATCTTCTCCAAGAAATACCAGGTTTCCCCCTTCAAATAGGACCATTTCACCCACAAATACCTGTTTTATCCCCAAAAGAGGACAGTTTCTTCCAGAAAGGCCACATTTCTCCCAAATAGATCACATCTTCTCCAAGAAATACCACGTTTCCCCCTTCAAATAGGACCTTTTCTCCCACAAATACCTGTTTTATCCCCAGAAGAGGACAGTTTCTTCCAGAAATGCCACATTTCTCCCAAATATATCACATCTTCTCATAGAATTACCGGGTTCCCCCTTCAAATAGGACCTTTTCACCCACAAATACCTCTTTTATCCCCCAAATAGGACAGTTTCTTCCAGACATGCCACATTTCTCCCAAATAGATCACATCTTCTCCAAGAAATACCAGGTTTCCCCCTTCAAATAGGACCTTTTTACCCAAAAATACCTGTTTCATCCCAAAAGAGGACGGTTTCTTCCAGAAATGCCACATTTCTCCCAAATATACCACATCTTCTCCAAGAAATACCAGGTTTCCCCCTTCAAATAGGACCTTATCACCCACAAATACCACTTTTATCCCCAAAATAGGACAGTTTCTGCCAGAAAGGCCACATTTCTCCCAAACATATCACATCTTCTCCAAGAAATTCCACGTTTCCCCCTTCAAATAGGACCTTTTCACCCACAAAAAATTCTTTTATCCCCAAAATAGGACAGTTTCTTCCAGAAATGCCTGATATCTCCCAAATATATCACATCTTCTCCAAGAAATACCAGGTTTCCCCCTTCAAATACGACCTTTTCACCCACAAATACCTCTTTTATCCCCAGAAGAGGACAGTTTCTTCCAGACATGCCACATTTCTCCCAAATATATCACATCTTCTCCAAGAAATACCAGGATTCCTCCTGAAATAGGACCTTTTCTACCACAAATACCAGCCTTCTCCCCCCAAATAGGACAGTTTCTTCCAGAAATGCCACATTTCTCCCAAATATATCACATCTTCTCCAAGAAATACCAGGTTTCCCCCTTCAAATAGGACCTTTTCACCCACAAATACCTCTTTTATCCCCAAAAGAGGACAGTTTCTTCCAGAAATGGCACATTTCTCCCAAACATATCACATCTCCTCCAAGAAATACCAGGATACCTCCTGAAATAGGAACTTTTCTCCGACAAATACCAGCCTTCTCCTCCCAAATAGGACATTTTCTTCCAGACATGCCACTTTTCTCCCAAATAGATCACATCTTCTCCAAGAAATACCAGGTTTTCCCCTGGAAATAGGACCTTTTCACCCACAAATACCTGTTCTATCCCCATAAGAGGACAGTTTCTTCCAGAAATGCCACATTTCTCCCAAATATATCACATCTTCTCCAAGAAATACCACGTTTCCCCCTTCAAATAGGACCTTTTCCCCAAAAAAACCTCTTTTATCCCCAAAAGAGGACCGTTTCTTCCTGACATGCCACATTTCTCCCTAATATATCACATCTTCTCCAAGAAATACCAGCATTCCCCCTTCAAATAGGACCTTCTCACCCACAAATACCTCTTTTATCCCCAAAATAGGACAGTTTTTTCCAGACATGCCACATTTCTCCCAAATATATCACATCTTCTCCAAGAAATACCACGTTTCCCCCTTCAAATAGGACCTTTTCTCCCACAAATACCTGTTTTATCCCCAGAAGAGGACAGTTTCTTCCAGAAATGCCACATTTCTCCCAAATATATCACATCTTCTCATAGAATTACCGGGTTCCCCCTTCAAATAGGACCTTTTCACCCACAAATACCTCTTTTATCCCCAAAAGAGGACAGTTTCTTCCAGACATGTCACATTTCTCCCAAATAGATCACATCTTCTCCAAGAAATACCAGGTTTCCTCCTTCAAATAGGACCTTTTCACCCACAAATACCTGTTTTATCCCCAAAATACGACAGTTTCTTCCAGAAATGCCACATTTCTCCCAAATAGATCACATCTTCTCCAAGAAATACCAGGTTTCCCCCTTGAATTAGGACCTTTTCACCCACAAATACCTCTTTTATCCCCAAAAGAGGACAGTTTCTTCCAGAAAAGGCACATTTCTCCCAAACATATCACATCTCCTCCAAGAAATACCAGAATTCCTCCTGAAATAGGAACTTTTCTCACACAAATACCACCCTTCTCCCCCCAAATAGGACAGTTTCTTCCAGAAATGCCACATTTCTCCCAAATATAGCACATCTTCTCCAAGAAATACCACGTTTCCCAATCGTAATAAGACCTTTTCACCCACAAATACCTCTTTTATCCCCAAAATAGGACAGTTTCTTCCAGAAATGCCACATTTCTCCCAAATATATCACATCTTCTCCAAGAAATACCAGCTTTCCCCCTTCAAATAGGACCTTTTCACCCACAAATACCTCATTTATCCCCAAAACAGGACACTTTCTTCCAGAAAGGCCACATTTCTCCCAAATATATCTCATCCTCTCCAAGAAATACCAGGTTTCCCCCTTCAAATAGGACCTTTTCACCCACAAATACCTCTTTTATCCCCAAAATAGGAAAGTTTCTTCCAGAAATGCCACATTTCACCCAAATAGATCACATCTTCTCCAAGAAATACCTGCTTTCCCCCTTCAAATAGGACCTTTTCTCCCACAAATACCAGCCTTCTCCCCCCAAATAGGACAGTTTCTTCCAGAAATGCCACATTTCTCACAAACATATCACATCTTCTCCAAGAAATACCAGGTTTCCCCCTTCAAATAGGACCTTTTCACCCACAAATACCTCTTTTATCCCCAAAAGAGGACAGTTTCTTCCAGAAATGCCACATTTCTCCCAAATATATCACATCTTCTCCAAGAAATACCAGCTTTCCCCCTTCAAATAGGACCTTTTCACCCACTAATAGCAGGCTTCTCCCCCAAATAGGACATTTTCTTCCAGAAATGCCACATTTCTCCCAAATATATCACATCTTCTCCAAGAAATACCAGGTTTCCCCCTTCAAATAGGACCATTTCACCCACAAATACCTGTTTTATCCCCAAAAGAGGACAGTTTCTTCCAGAAATGCCACATTTCTCCCAAATATATCACATCTTCTCCAAGAAATACCAGGTTTCCCCCTTCAAATAGGACCATTTCACCCACAAATACCTGTTTTATCCCCAAAAGAGGACAGTTTCTTCCAGAAAGGCCACATTTCTCCCAAATAGATCACATCTTCTCCAAGAAATACCACGTTTCCCCCTTCAAATAGGACCTTTTCACCCACAAATACCTCTTTTATCCCCCAAATAGGACAGTTTCTTCCAGACATGCCACATTTCTCCCAAATATATCACATCTTCTCCAAGAAATACCAGCTTTCCCCCTTCAAATAGGACCATTTCACCCACAAATACCTGTTTTATCCCCAAAATAGGACAGTTTCTGCCAGACATGCCACATTTCTCCCAAATAGATCACATCTTCTCCAAGAAATACCACGTTTCCCCCTTCAAATAGGACCTTTTCACCCACAAATACCTCTTTTATCCCCCAAATAGGACAGTTTCTTCCAGACATGCCACATTTCTCCCAAATATATCACATCTTCTCCAAGAAATACCAGGTTTCCCCCTTCAAATAGGACCTTTTTACCCAAAAATACCTGTTTCATCCCAAAAGAGGACGGTTTCTTCCAGAAATGCCACATTTCTCCCAAATATACCACATCTTCTCCAAGAAATACCAGGTTTCCCCCTTCAAATAGGACCTTTTCAACCACAAATACCTGTATTATCCCTCAGATAGGACATTTTCTTCCAGAAATGCCACATTTCTCCCAAATATATCACATCTTCTCCAAGAAATACCAGGTTTTCCCCTTCAAATAGGACCTTTTCACCCACAAATACCTGTTCTATCCCCATAAGAGGACAGTTTCTTCAAGAAATGCCACATTTCTCCCAAATATATCACATCTTCTCCAAGAAATACCAGCTTTCCCCCTCGAAATAGGACCTTTTCACCCACAAATACATCTTTTATCCCCAAAAGAGGACAGTTTCTTCAAGAAATGCTACATTTCTCCCAAATATATCACATCTTCTCCAAGAAATACCACGTTTCCCCCTTCAAATAGGACCTTTTCACCCACAAAAAATTCTTTTATCCCCCAAATAGGACAGTTTCTTCCAGAAATGCCACATTTCTCCCAAATATATCACATCTTCTCCAAGAAATACCAGCTTTCCCCCTTCAAATAGGACCTTTTCACCCACAAATGCCTCTTTTATCCCCAAAAGAGGACAGTTTCTTCCAGAAAGGCCATATTTCTCCCAAATAGATCACATCTTCTCCAAGAAATAAAAGGTTTCCCCCTTCAAATAGGACCTTTTCACCCACAAATACCTGTTTTATCCCCAAAAGAGGACAGTTTCTTCCAGAAAGGCCACATTTCTCCCAAATAGATCACATCTTCTCCAAGAAATACCAGGTTTCCCCCTTCAAATAGGACCTTATCACCCACAAATACCTCTTTTATCCCCAGAAGAGGACAATTTCTTCCAGACAGGCCACATTTCTCCCAAATATATCACATCTTCTCCAAGAAATACCAGGATTCCTCCTGAAAGAGGACCTTTTCTACCACAAATACCAGCCTTCTCCCCCCAAATAGGACAGTTTCTTCCAGAAATGCCACATTTCTCCCAAATATAACACATTTTCTCCAAGAAATACCAGCTTTCCCCCTTCAAATAGGACCTTATCACCCACAAATACCACTTTTATCCCCAAAATAGGACAGTTTCTGCCAGAAAGGCCACATTTCTCCCAAACATATCACATCTTCTCCAAGAAATACCACGTTTCCCCCTTCAAATAGGACCTTTTCACCCTCAAAAAATTCTTTTATCCCCAAAATAGGACAGTTTCTTCCAGAAATGCCTGATATCTCCCAAATATATCACATCTTCTCCAAGAAATACCAGGTTTCCCCCTTCAAATAGGACCTTTTCACACACAAATACCTCTTTTATCCCTCAAATTGGACATTATCTTCCAGAAATACCACATTTCTCCCAAATATATCACAACTCCTCCAAGAAATACAAGCTTTCCCCCTTGAATTAGGACCTTTTCTCCATGAAATACCTCTTTTATCCCCAAAAAAGGACATTTTCTTCCAGAAATGCCACATTTCTCCCAAATAGATCACATCTTCTCCAAGAAATACCAGGGTTCCCCCTTCAAATAGGACCTTTTCAACCACTAATACCTGTATTATCCCTCAGATAGGACATTTTCTTCCAGAAATGCCACATTTCTCCCAAATAGATCACATCTTCTCCAAGAAATACCACGTTTCCCCCTTCAAATACGACCTTTTCACCCACAAATACCTCTTTTATCCCCAGAAGAGGACAGTTTCTTCCAGACATGCCACATTTCTCCCAAATATATCACATCTTCTCCAAGAAATACCAGGATTCCTCCTGAAAGAGGACCTTTTCTACCACAAATACCAGCCTTCTCCCCCCAAATAGGACAGTTTCTTCCAGAAATGCCACATTTCTCCCAAATATATCACATCTTCTCCAAGAAATACCAGGTTTCCCCCTTCAAATAGGACCTTTTCACCCACAAATACCTCTTTTATCCCCAAAAGAGGACAGTTTCTTCCAGAAATGGCACATATCTCCCAAACATATCACATCTCCTCCAAGAAATACCAGGATACCTCCTGAAATAGGAACTTTTCTCCGACAAATACCAGCCTTCTCCTCCCAAATAGGACATTTTCTTCCAGACATGCCACTTTTCTCCCAAATAGATCACATCTTCTCCAAGAAATACCAGGTTTTCCCCTGGAAATAGGACCATTTCACCCACAAATACCTGTTCTATCCCCATAAGAGGACAGTTTCTTCCAGAAATGCCACATTTCTCCCAAATATATCACATCTTCTCCAAGAAATACCACGTTTCCCCCTTCAAATAGGACCTTTTCCCCAAAAAAACCTCTTTTATCCCCAAAAGAGGACCGTTTCTTCCTGACATGCCACATTTCTCCCAAATATATCACATCTTCTCCAAGAAATACCAGCATTCCCCCTTCAAATAGGACCTTCTCACCCACAAATACCTATTTTATCCCCAAAATAGGAGAGTTTTTTCCAGACATGCCACATTTCTCCCAAATATATCACATCTTCTCCAAGAAATACCACGTTTCCCCCTTCAAATAGGACCTTTTCTCCCACAAATACCTGTTTTATCCCCAGAAGAGGACAGTTTCTTCCAGAAATGCCACATTTCTCCCAAATATATCACATCTTCTCATAGAATTACCGGGTTCCCCCTTCAAATAGGACCTTTTCACCCACAAATACCTCTTTTATCCCCAAAAGAGGACAGTTTCTTCCAGACATGCCACATTTCTCCCAAATAGATCACATCTTCTCCAAGAAATACCAGGTTTCCTCCTTCAAATAGGACCTTTTCACCCACAAATACCTGTTTTATCCCCAAAATACGACAGTTTCTTCCAGAAATGCCACATTTCTCCCAAATAGATCACATCTTCTCCAAGAAATACCAGGTTTCCCCCTTGAATTAGGACCTTTTCACCCACAAATACCTCTTTTATCCCCAAAAGAGGACAGTTTCTTCCAGAAAAGGCACATTTCTCCCAAACATATCACATCTCCTCCAAGAAATACCAGAATTCCTCCTGAAATAGGAACTTTTCTCCCACAAATACCACCCTTCTCCCCCCAAATAGGACAGTTTCTTCCAGAAATGCCACATTTCTCCCAAATATAGCACATCTTCTCCAAGAAATACCACGTTTCCCAATTGTAATAAGACCTTTTCACCCACAAATACCTCTTTTATCCCCAAAATAGGACAGTTTCTTCCAGAAATGCCACATTTCTCCCAAATATATCACATCTTCTCCAGGAAATACCACGTTTCCCCCTTCAAATAGGACCTTTTCACCTACAAATACCTGTTTTATCGCCGAAATAGGGCAGTTTCTTCCAGACATGTCACATTTCTACCAAATATATCACATCTTCTCCAAGAAATACCACGTTTCCCCCTTCAAATAGGACGCTTTCAACCACAAATACCTGTTTTATCCCTCAAATTGGACATATTCTTCCAGAAATGCCAGATTTCTCCCAAATAGATCACATCTTCTCCAAGAAATACCAGGTTTCCCCCTTCAAATACGACCTTTTCACCCACAAATACCTCTTTTATCCCCAGAAGAGGACAGTTTCTTCCAGAAATGCCATATTTCTCCCAAACATATCACATCTCCTCCAAGAAATACCAGGATTCCAGCTGAAATAGGAACATTTCTCCCACAAATACCACCCTTCTCCCCCCAAATAGGACATTTTCTTTAAGACATGCCACATTTCTCCCAAATATATCACATCTTCTCCAAGAAATACCAGGGTTCCCCCTTTAAATAGGACCTTTTCACCCACAAATACCTCTTTTATCCCCAAAAGAGGACCGTTTCTTCCAGAAATGCCACATTTCTCCCAAATAGATCACATCTTCTCCAAGAAATACCAGGGTACCCCTTTCAAATAGGACCTTTTCACCCACAAATACCTCTTTTATCCCCAAAAGAGGACAGTTTCTTCCAGAAATGCCACATTTCTCCCAAATATATCTCATCTTCTCCAAGAAATACCAGGATTCCTCCTGAAATAGGACCTTCTCACCCACAACTACCAGCCCTCTCCCCACAAATTGGACATTTTCTTCCAGAAATGCCTCATTTCTCCCATATATATCACATCTTCTCCAAGAAATACCAGGTTTCCCCCTTCATATACGACCTTTTCACCCACAAATACCTCTTTTATCCCCAAAAGAGGACAGTTTCTTCCAGAAAGGCCACATTTCTCCCAAATTCAATCACCTCTTCTCCAAGAAATACCACGATTCCCCCTTCAAATAGGAAATTTTCACCCACAAATACCTGTTTTATCCCCAAAGAGGACAGTTTCTTCCAGAAATGCCAGATTTCTCCCAAATAGATCACATCTTCTCCAAGAAATACCAGGGTTCCCCCTTCAAATAGGACCTTTTCTCCCACAAATACCTCTTTTATCCACAAAAGAGGACAGTTTCTGCCAGAAATGCCACATTTCTCCCAAATAGATCACATCTCCTCCAAGAAATACCAGGATTCCTCCTGAAATAGGACCTTTTCTCCCACAAATACCTCTTTTATCCCTCAAATAGGACAGTTTCTTCCAGGAATGCCACATTTCACCCAAACATATCACATCTTCTCCAAGAAATACCAGCTTTCCCCCTTCAAATAGGACCTTCTCACCCACAAATACCTCTTTTATCCCCAAAAGAGGACAGCTTCTTCCAGACATGCCACATTTCTCCCAAATAGATCACAGCTCCTCCAAGAAATACCACGGTTCCCCCTTCAAATAGGACCTTTTCTCCCACAAATACCTCTTTTATCCCCAAAAGAGGACATATTCTTCCAGAAATGCCACATTTCTCCCAAATATATCACATCTCCTAGAAATTCCAGGTTTCCTCCTGAAATAGGACCTTGTCACCCACAGATTCCTGTTTTATCCCTTTGTTCCGAGCGACTTTTCGTTTTGGCGTGTTTATCCTGTGCTACACATCAGCATTATGTGACGAATAAAATAGAAGAGAAAAGCCCCACTAATAAGGCAGCTAGAAGGTCCAGTAGCCACACACATTGTGCTTTCAGGGAGGACGTTCCAGAAAGTCGAGAGTTGTGTCTTCTTTCCTGCGGAGAAAAAAAACCCTGTTTTCAGGCAATGCAGGACGCTGAATTCGCTCCTTCTCGGCATTTCAATACCGCTCCTTCGCTCTCGTGGCTCGAAAGCGGCACTCGCGGTTAACCGCTCCGGAGTGTCTGCAGTTGCTGGCCGGTCCATCGCGGTTCTGCCCGAGTGCCGCTTGCAGCCTTCAGCAGCGCTCTCGTTTCTCTCGGATGCCGGGAAAGAGCGACTTCAGCCGAATGCTTTCCTCCGACGAGTGAGCGGCTTCTTCTGCGCACATCGCAATGGAGAGCTTCTGACTTCTCCATGTGTCCATGCAGAATGCACTACGCTTCTCTCTCATTCTTATCCCTTTCTTCCGAGCGACATTTCGTTTTGGAGTGTTTATCCGATGCTACACTTCAGCATTCTGTGACGAATAGAGTAGAAGAGAAAAGACCCACTAATAAGGCAGCTAGAAGCTCCAGTAGCCACACACGTTGTGCTTTCAGGGAGGACGTTCCAGAAAGTCGAGAGTTGTGGCTTCTTTCCTGCGGAGAAAAAAACCCCTGTTTTCAGGCAATGCAGTAGGCTGAATTCGCACGTTCTCGGCATTTCAATACCGCTCCTTCGCTCTCGTGGCTCGAAAGCGGCACTCGCGCTGAACCGCTCCGGAGAGTCTGCAGTTGCTGTCCGGTCCATCGCGGTTCTGCCCGAGTGCCGCTTGCAGCCTTCAGCAGCGCTCTCGTTTCTCTCGGATGCCGGGAAAGAGCGACTTCAGCCGGATGCTTTCCTCCGACGAGTGAGCGGCTTCTTCTGCGCACATCGCAATGGAGCGCTTTTGACTTCTCCATGTGTCCATGCAGAATGCACTACGCTTCTCTCTCATTCTTATCCCTTCCTTCCGAGCGACATTTCGTTTTGGAGTGTTTATCCGATGCTACACTTCAGCATTCTGTGACGAATAGAGTAGAAGAGAAAAGCCCCACTAATAAGGCAGCTAGAAGTTCGAGGAGCGACCCACGTTGTGCTTTCGGGGAGGACGTTCCAGAAAGTCGAGAGTTGTGGCTTCTTTCCTGCGGAGAAAAAACCCCCTGTTTTCAGGCAATGCAGGACGCTGAATTCGCATCTTCTCGGCATAGGAATACCGCTCCTTCGCTCTCGTGGCTCGAAAGCGGCACTCGCGCTGAACCGCTCCGGAGAGTCTGCAGTTGCTGGCCGGTCCATCGCGGTTCTGCCCGAGTGCCGCTTGCAGCCTTCAGCAGCGCTCTCGTTTCTCTCGGATGCCGGGAAAGAGCGACTTCAGCCGGATGCTTTGCTCCGACGAGTGAGCGGCTTCTTCTGCGCACATCGCAATGGAGAGCTTCTGACTTCTCCATGTGTCCATGCAGAATGCACTACGCTTCTCTCTCATTCTTATCCCTTTCTTCCGAGCGACATTTCGTTTTGGAGTGTTTATCCGATGCTACACTTCAGCATTCTGTGACGAATAAAATAGAAGAGGAAAGCCCCACTAATAAGGCAGCTAGAAGGTCCAGTAGCCACACACATTGTGCTTTCAGGGAGGACGTTCCAGAAAGTCGAGAGTTGTGGCTTCTTTCCTGCGGAGAAAAAACCCCCTGTTTTCAGGCAATGCAGGACGCTGAATTCGCACGTTCTCGGCATTTCAATACCGCTCCTTCGCTCTCGTGGCTCGAAAGCGGCACTCGCGCTGAACCGCTCCGGAGAGTCTGCAGTTGCTGGCCGGTCCATCGCGGTTCTGCCCGAGTGCCGCTTGCAGCCTTCAGCAGCGCTCTCGTTTCTCTCGGATGCCGGGAAAGAGCGACTTCAGCCGGATGCTTTGCTCCGACGAGTGAGCGGCTTCTTCTGCGCACATCGCAATGGAGAGCTTCTGACTTCTCCATGTGTCCATGCAGAATGCACTACGCTTCTCTCTCATTCTTATCCCTTTGTTCCGAGCGACATTTCGTTTTGGAGTGTTTATCCGATGCTACACTTCAGCATTCTGTGACGAATAGAGTAGAAGAGAAAAGCCCCACTAATAAGGCAGCTAGAAGTTCGAGGAGCGACACACGTAGTGCTTTCAGGGAGGACGTTCCAGAAAGTCGAGAGTTGTGGCTTCTTTCCGGCGGAGAAAAAACCCCCTGTTTTCAGGCTATTCAGTAGTCTGCAACTGCAGACTGTCCGGTGTGGTTCAGCGCAAATGCCGCTTTCGAGCCACGAGAGAGGAGGAGCGGCATTCCAATGCCGAGAACGAGCGAATTCAGCCTACTGCATTGCCTGAAAACAGGGGGTTTTTTCTCCGCAGGAAAGAAGCCACAACTCTCGACTTTCTGGAACGTCCTCCCCGAAAGCACAACGTGTGTCGCTCCTCGAACTTCTAGCTGCCTTATTAGTGTGGTTTCCACTTCTACTCTATTCGTCACAGAACGCTGAAGTGTAGCATCGGATAAACACTCCAAAACGAAATGTCGCTCGGAAGAAAGGGATAAGAATGAGAGAGAAGCGTAGTGCATTCTGCATGGACACATGGAGAAGTCAGAAGCGCTCCATTGCGATGAGCGCAGAAGAAGCCGCTCACTCGTCGGAGCAAAGCATCCGGCTGAAGTCGCTCTTTCCCGGCATCCGAGAGAAACGAGAGCGCTGCTGAAGGCTGCAAGCGGCACTCGGGCAGAACCGCGATGGACCGGACAGCAACTGCAGACTCTCCGGAGCGGTTCAGCGCGAGTGCCGCTTTCGAGCCACGAGAGCGAAGGAGCGGTACTGAAATGCCGAGAACGTGCGAATTCAGCGTCCTGCAATGCCTGAAAACAGGGGTATTTTTCTCCGCAGGAAAGAAGCCACAACTCTCGACTTTCTGGAACGTCCTCCCTGAAAGCACAATGTGTGTGGCTACTGGACCTTCTAGCTGCCTTATTAGTGGGGCTTTCCTCTTCTATTTTATTCGTCACAGAATGCTGAAGTGTAGCAGCGGATAAACACTCCAAAACGAAATGTCGCTCGGAAGAAAGGGATAAAACAGGAATGTGTGGGAGACAAGGTCCTCTTTCAGGAGGAAACCTGGTATTTCTTGAAGGAGATGTGATATATTTGGGAGAAATGTGGCATTTCTGGAAGAATATGTCCTCTTTTGGGGATAAAACAGGTACTTGTGGGTGAAAATGTCCTATTTGAAGGGGGAAACGTGGTATTTCTTGGAGAAGGTGTGATATATTTGGGAGAAATGTGGCATTTCTGGAAGAAAATGACCTATTTTGGAGATAAAAGAGGTATTTGTGGGTGAGAAGGTCCTATTTGAAGGGGGAAACCTGGTATTTCTTGGAGAAGATGTGATATATTTGGGAGAAATGTGGCATGTCTGGAAGAAACTGTCCTCTTTTGGGGATAAAAGATGTATTAGTGGGTGAAAAGGTCCTATTTGAAGGGGGAAAGCTGGTATTTCTTGGAGAAGATGTGATATGTTTGGGAGAAATGTGGCATTTCTGGAAGAAACTGTCCTCTTTTGGGGATAAAAGAGGTATTTGTGGGTGAAAGGATCCTATTTGAAGGGGGAACGCTGGTATTTCTTGGAGAAGATGTGGTATATTTGGGAGAAATGTGGCATTTCTTGAAGAAAATTTCCTATTTTGAGGATCAAACAGGTTCTTGTGCGTGAAAAGGTCCTATTTGAAGGGGAAAAGCTGGTATTTCATGGAGAAGATGTGATACATTTGGGAGAAATCTGGCCGTTCTGGAAGAAAAAGTCCTATTTTCTGGGGAGAAGGCTGGTATTTGTGGGAGAAAAGGTCCTATTTAAATGGGGAAAGCTGGTATTTCTTGAAGGAGATGTGAAATATTTGGGAGAAATGTGGCATGTCTGGAAGAAACTGTCCTCTTCTGGGGATAAAAGAGGTATTTGTGGGTGAAAAGGTCCTATTTGAAGGGGGAAACCTGGTATTTCTTGGAGAAGATGTGATCTATTTGGGAGAAATGTGGCATTTCTGGAAGAAACTGTCCTATTTGGGGGAGAAGCCTGCTATTAGTGGGTGAAAAGGTCCTATTTGAAGGGGGAAAGCTGGTATTTCTTGGAGAAGATGTGATATATTTGGGAGAAATGTGGCATGTCAGGAAGAAACTGTCCTCTTTTGGGGATAAAAGAGGTATTTGTGGGTGAAAAGGTCCTATTTGAAGGGGGAAAGCTGGTATTTCTTGGAGAAGATGTGATATATTTGGGAGAAATGTGGCATGTCTGGAAGAAACTGTCCTATTTGGGGGGAGAAGGCTTGTATTTGTGGGAGAAAAGGTCCTATTTGAAGGGGGAAAGCAGGTATTTCTTGGAGAAGATGTGATATATTTGGGAGAAATGTGGCCTTTCTGGAAGAAACTGTCCTATTTGGGGGATAAAAGAGGTATTTGTGGGTGAAAAGGTCCTATTTGAAGGGGGAAACCTGGTATTTCTTGGAGAAGATGAGATATATTTGGGAGAAATGTGGCCTTTCTGGAAGAAAGTGTCCTGTTTTGGGGATAAAAGAGGTATTTGTGTGTGAAAAGGTCCTATTTGAAGGGGGAAACCTGGTATTTCTTGGAGAAGATGTGATATATTTGGGAGAAATGTGGCCTTTCTGGAAGAAACTGTCCTCTTTTGGGGATAAAAGAGGTTTTTTTGGGGAAAAGGTCCTATTTGAAGGGGGAAACGTGGTATTTCTTGGAGAAGATGTAATATATTTGGGAGAAATGTGGCATTTCTGGAAGAAACTGTTCTATTTTGGGGATAAAAGAGGTATTTGTGGGTGAAAAGGTCCTATTTGAAGGGGGAAAGCTGTTATTTCTTGGAGAAGATGTGATATATTTTGGAGAAATGTGGCATGTCTGGAAGAAAATGTCCTATTTGGGGGGAGAAGGGTGGTATTTGTGGGAGAAAAGTTCCTATTTCAGGAGGAATCCTGGTATTTCTTGGAGAAGATGTGATATATTTGGGAGAAATGTGGCATGTCTGGAAGATACTGTCCAATTTGGGGGGAGACGGCTGGTAGTTTTGGGTGAGAAGGTCCTCTTTCAGGAGGAATCCTGGCATTTCTTGGAGAAGATGTGATATATTTGGGAGAAATGTGGCATTTCTGGAAGAAAATGTCCAATTTGGGGGGAGACGGCTGGTAGTTTTGGGTGAGAAGGTCCTCTTTCAGGAGGAATCCTGGCATTTCTTGGAGAAGATGTGATATATTTGGGAGAAATGTGGCATTTCTGGAAGAAACTGTCCTCTTTTGGGGATAAAAGAGGTATTAGTGGTTGAAAAGGTCCTATTTGAAGGGGGAACCCTGGTATTTCTTGGAGAAGATGTGATCTATTTGGGAGAAATGTGGCATGTCTGGAAGAAACTGTCCTCTTTTGGGGATAAAACAGGCATTTCATGGAGAAAAGGTCCTAATTGAAGGGGGAAACGTGGTATTTCTTGGAGGAGTTGTGATATATTTGGGAGAAATGTGGCATTTCTGGAAGAAACTGTCCTCTTTTGGGGATAAAACAGGTATTTGTGGGAGAAAAGGTCCTATTTGAAGGGGGAAACCTGGTATTTCTTGGAGAAGATGTGATATATTTGGGAGAAACGTGGCATTCCTGGAAGAAACTGTCCTCTTTTGGGGATAAAAGAGGTATTAGTGGTTGAAAAGGTCCTATTTGAAGGGGGAAACGTGGTATTTCTTGGAGAAGATGTGATATATTTGGGAGAAATGTGCCATTTCTGGAAGAAACTGTCCTCTTATGGGGATAGAACAGGTATTTGTGGGTGAAAAGGTCCTATTTCCAGGGGAAAACCTGGTATTTCTTGGAGAAGATGTGATCTATTTGGGAGAAAAGTGGCATGTCTGGAAGAAAATGTCCTATTTGGGGGGAGAAGGGTGGTATTTGTCGGAGAAAAGTTCCTATTTCAGGAGGAATCCTGGTATTTCTTGGAGGAGATGTGATATGTTTGGGAGAAATCTGGCCTTTCTGGAAGAAACTGTCCTATTTTGGGGATAAAAGAGGTATTTGTGGGTGAAAAGGTCCTATTTGAAGGGGGAAACGTGGTATTTCTTGGAGAAGATGTGATCTATTTGGGAGAAATGTGGCATTTCTGGAAGAAACTGTCCTCTTTTGGGGGAGAAGCCTGCTATTATTGGGTGAAAAGATCCTATTTGAAGGGGGAAAGCTGGTATTTCTTGGAGAAGATGTGATATATTTGGGAGAAATCTGGCATTTCTGGAAGAAACTTTCCTATTTTGGGGATAAAACAGGTATTTGTGGGTGAAAAGGTCCTATTTGAAGGGGGAAACCTGGTATTTCTTGGAGAAGATGTGATATGTTTGGGAGAAATGTGGCATGTCAGGAAGAAACTGTCCTATTTGGGGGGAGAAGTCTGGTATTTGTGGGAGAAAAGGTCCTATTTGAAGGGGGAAACGTGGTATTTCTTGGAGAAGATGTGATATATTTGGGAGAAATGTGGCATGTCTGGAAGAAACTGTCCTATTTGAGGGATAAAGAGGTATTTGTGGGTGAGAAGGTCCTATTTGAAGGGGGAAACCTGGTATTTCTTGGAGAAGATGTGATCAATTTGGGAGAAATGTGGCCTTTCTGGAATAAACTGTCCTCTTCTGGGGATAAAACAGGTATTTGTGGGAGAAAAGGTCCTATTTGAAGGGGGAAACCTGGTATTTCATGGAGAAAATGTGATATATTTGGGAGAAATGTGGCATTTCTGGAAGAAAATGTCCTATTTGGGGGGAGAAGGCTGGTATTTGTCGGAGAAAAGTTCCTATTTCAGGAGGAATCCTGGTATTTCTTGGAGGAGATGTGATATGTTTGGGAGAAATGTGGCATTTCTGGGAGAAACTGTCCTCTTTAGGGGATAAAAGAGGTATTAGAGGTTGAAAAGTTCCTATTTGAAGGGGGAAACCTGGTATTTCTTGGAGAAGATGTGATTTATTTAAGAGAAATGTGGCATTTCTGGAAGAAACTGTCCTATTTGGGGGGAGCAGGCTGGTATTTGTGGTAGAAAAGGTCCTCTTTCAGGAGGAATCCTAGTATTTCTTGGAGAAGATGTGATATATTTGGGAGAAATGTGGCCTTTCTGGATGAAACTGTCCTCTTTTGGGGATAAAAGAGGTATTTGTGGGTGAAAAGGTCCTATTTGAAGGGGGAAACCTGGTATTTCTTGGAGAAGATGATATATATTTGGGAGAAATCAGGCATTTCTGGAAGAAACTGTCCTATTTTGGGGATAAAAGAATTTTTTGTGGGTGAAAATGTCCTATTTGAAGGGGGAACCCTGGCATTTCTTGGAGAAGATGTGATATGTTTGGGAGAAATGTGGCCTTTCTGGCAGAAACTGTCCTATTTTGGGGATAAAAGTGGTATTTGTGGGTGAAAAGGTCCTATTTGAAGGGGGAAACCTGGTATTTCTTGGAGAAGATGTGATATATTTGGGAGAAATGTGGCATGTCAGGAAGAAACTGTCCTATTTAGGGGATAAAACAGGTATTTGTGGGTGAAAAGTTCCGATTAGAAGGGGGAACCCTGGTATATCTTGGAGAAGATGTGATATATTTGGGAGAAATGTGGCATGTCTGGAAGAAACTGTCCTATTTTGGGGATAAAAGAGGTATTTGTGGGTGAAAAGGTCCTATTTGAAGGGGGAAACGTGGTATTTCTTGGAGAAGATGTGATATATTAGGGAGAAATGTGGCATGTCTGGAAGAAACTGTCCTCTTCTGGGTATAAAAGAGGTTTTTTTGGGGAATAGGTCCTATTTGAAGGGGGAAACGTGGTATTTCTTGGAGAAGATGTGATATATTTGGGAGAAATGTGGCATTCCTGTAAGAAACTGTCCTCTTATGGGGATACAACAGGTATTTGTGGGTGAAAAGTTCCTATTTCCAGGGGAAAACCTGGTATTTCTTGGAGAAGATGTGATATATTTGGGAGAAATCTGGCATGTCTGGAAGAAACTGTCCTATTTGGGGGAGAAGGGTGGTATTTGTGGGAGAAAAGTTCCTATTTCAGGAGGAATCCTGGTATTTCTTGGAGGAGATGTGATATGTTTGGGAGAAATGGGCCATTTCTGGAAGAAACTGTCCTCTTTTGGGGATAAAAGAGGTATTTGTGGGTGAAAAGGTCCTATTTGAAGGGGGAAACCTGGTATTTCTTGGAGAAGATGTGATCTATTTGGGAGAAATGTGGCATGTCTGGAAGAAACTGTCCTCTTTTGGGGATAAAAGAATTTTTTGAGGGTGAAAAGGTCCTAATTCAAGGGGGAAACCTGGTATTTCTTGGAGGAGATGTGATATGTTTGGGAGAAATGTGGCCTTTCTGGAAGAAACTGTCCTCTTTTGGGGATAAAAGTGGTATTTGTGGGTGAGAAGGTCCTATTTGAAGGGGGAAACTTGGTATTTCTTGGAGAAGATGTGATCTATTTGGGAGAAATGTGGCATTTCTGGAAGAAACTGTCCTCTTTTGGGGATAAAAGAGGTATTTGTGGGTGAAAAGGTCCTATTTGAACGGGGAAACGTGGCATTTCTTGGAGAAGATGTGATATATTTGGGAGAAATGTGGCATTTCTGGAAGAAACTGTCCTATTTTGGGGATAAAAGAGGTATTTGAGGGTGAAAAGGTCATATTTGAAGGGGGAAATGTGGCATTTCTTGGAGAAGATGTGATATATTTGGGAGAAATGTGGCAATTCTGGAAGAAACTGTACTCTTTTGGGGATAAAACAGGTATTTGTGGGTGAAAACGTTGTATTTGAAGGGGGAAACCTGTTATTTCTTGGAGAAGATGTGATATATTTGGGAGAAATGTGGCATTTCTGGAAGAAACTGTCCTCTTTTGGGGATAAAACAGGTACTTGAGGGTGAAAAGGTCCTATTTGAAGGGGGAAACCTGGTATTTCTTGGAGAAGATGTGATATATTTGGGAGAAATGTGGCATTTCTGGAAGAAACTGTCCTCTTTTGGGAATAAAACTGGTATTTGTGGGTGAAAAGGTCCTATTTGAAGGGGGAAAGCTGGTATTTCTTGGAGAAGATGTGATCTATTTCGAAGAAATGTGGCCTTTCTGGAAGAAAATGTCCTATTTTGGGGATAAAAGAGGTATTTGTCGGTGAAAAGGTCCTATTTGAAGGGGTAACCCTGGTATTTCTTGGAGAAGATGTGATCTATTTGGGAGAAATGTGGCATTTCTGGAAGAAGCTGTCCTATTTTGGGGATAAAAGAGGTATTTGTGGGTGAAAAGGTCCTATTTGAAGGGGGAACCCTGGTATTTCTTGGAGAAGATGTGATATATTTGGGAGAAATGTGGCATTTCTGGAAGAAACTGTCCTCTTTTGGGGATAAAAGAGGTATTTGTGGGTGAAAAGGTCCTATTTGAAGGGGGAAACCTGGTATTTCTTGGAGAAGAGGTGATATATTTGGGAGAAATGTGGCATGTCTGGAAGAAAATGTCCAATTTGGGGGGAGAAGGCTGGTAGTTTTGGGTGAGAAGGTCCTATTTCAGGAGGAATCCTGGCATTTCTTGGAGAAGATGTGATATATTTGGGAGAAATCTGGCCTTTCTGGAAGAAAATGTCAAATTTGGGGGGAGAAGGCTGGTAGTTTTGGGTGAGAAGGTCCTATTTCAGGAGGAATCCTGGCATTTCTTGGAGAAGATGTGATATATTTGGGAGAAATGTGGCATTTCTGGAAGAAACTGTCGTACTTTGGGGATAAAACAGGTATTTGTGGGTGAATAGGTCCTATTTGAAGGGGGAAACGTGGTATTTCTTGGAGAAGATGTGATCTATTTGGGAGAAATGTGGCATTTCTGGAAGAAACTGTCCTATTTTGGGGATAAAAGAGGTATTTGTGGGTGAAAAGGTCCTATTTGAAGGGGGAACCCCGGTATTTCTTGGAGAAGATGTGATATATTTGGGAGAAATGTGGCAATTCTGGAAGAAACTGTCCTCTTTTGGGGATAAAACAGGTATTTGTGGGTGAAAACGTTGTATTTGAAGGGGGAAACCTGTTATTTCTTGGAGAAGATGTGATATATTTGGGAGAAATGTGGCATTTCTGGAAGAAACTGTCCTCTTTTGGGGATAAAAGAGGTATTTGTGGGTGAAAAGGTCCTATTTGAAGGGGGAAACCTGGTATTTCTTGGAGAAGATGTGATATATTTGGGAGAAATGTGGCATTTCTGGAAGAAACTGTCCTATTTTGGGGATAAAAGAGGTATTTGTGGGTGAGAAGGTCCTACTTGTAGGAGGAACCCCGGTATTTCTTGGAGAAGATGTGATATATTTGGGAGAAATGTGGCATGTCTGGAAGAAACTGTCCTCTTTTGGGGATAAAACAGGTATTTGTGGGTGAAAAGGTCCTATTTGAAGGGGGAAACCTGGTATTTCTTGGAGAAGATGTGATATATTTGGGAAAAATGTGGCATGTCTGGAAGAAACTGTCCTATTTGGGGGATAAAACAGGTATTTGTGGGAGAAAAGGTCCTATTTGAAGGGGGAAAGCTGGTATTTCTTGGAGAAGATGTGATGTATTTGGGAGAAATGTGGCCTTTCTGGAAGAAAATGTCCAATTTTTGCGGAGAAGGATGGTAGTTTTGGGTGAGAAGGTCCAATTTCAGGAGGAGTCCTGGTATTTCTTGTAGAAGATATGATATATTTGGGAGAAATGTGGCCTTTCTGGAAGAAAATGTCAAATTTGGGGGGAGAAGGCTGGTAGTTTTGGGTGAGAAGGTCCTATTTCAGGAGGAATCCTGGCATTTCTTGGAGAAGATGTGATATATTTGGGAGAAATGTGGCATTTCTGGAAGAAACTGTCCTATTTTGGGGATAAAAGAGGTATTAGTGGTTGAAAAGGTCCTATTTTAAGGGGGAAACGTGGTATTTCTTGGAGAAGAGGTGATATATTTGGGAGAAATGTGGCATGTCTGGTTGAAAATGTCCTATTTGGGGGGAGAAGGCTGGTACTTTTGGAAGAAAAGGTCCTATTTCAGGAGGAATCCTGGTATTTCTTGGAGAAGATGTGATATATTTAGGAGAAATCTGGCATTTCTGGAAGAAACTGCTCTCTTTTGGGGATAAAAGAGGTATTTGTGGGTGAAAATTTCCTATTTGAAGGGGGAAACCTGGTATTTCTTGGAGAAGATATGATATATTTGGGAGAACTGTGGCATGTCAGGAAGAAACTGTCCTCTTTTGGGGATAAAACAGGTATTTGTGGGTGAAAAGGTCCAATTTGAAGGGGGAAACCTGGTATATCTTGGAGAAGATGTGATATATTTGGGAGAAATCTGGCATTTCTGGAAGAATATGTTCAATTTGAGGGATAAAACAGGTATTTGTGGTTGAAAAGGTCCTATTTGAAGGGGGAAACCTGGTATTTCTTGGAGAAGATGTGATATATTTGGGAGAAATGTGGCATGTCTGGAAGAAACTGTCCTCTTTTGGGGATAAAAGAGGTATTTGTGGGTGAAAAGGTCCTATTTGAAGGGGGAAACGTGGTATTTCTTGGAGAAGATGTGGTATATTTGGGAGAAATGTGGCATTTCTGGAAGAAACTGTCCTCTTTTGGGGATAAAACAGGTATTTGTGGGTCAAAACGTTGTATTTGAAGGGGGAAACGTGGTATATCTTGGAGAAGATGTGATATATTTGGGAGAAATGTGGCATTCCTGGAAGAAACTGTCCTATTTTGGGGATAAAAGAGGTATTAGTGGTTGAAAAGGTCCTATTTGAAGGGGGAAACGTGGTATTTCTTGGAGAAGATGTGATATGTATGGGAGAAATGTGGCATTTCTGGAAGAAACTGTCCTATTTTGGGGATAAAAGAGGTATTTGTGGGTGAAAAGGTCCTATTTGAAGGGGGAACCCTGGTATATCTTGGAGAAGATGTGATCTATTTGGGAGAAATGTGGCATTTCTGGAAGAAACTGTCCTCTTTTGGGGATAAAAGAGGTATTTGTGGGTGAAGAGGTCCTATTTGAAGGGGGAAAGCTGGTATTTCTTGGAGAAGATGTGATATATTTGGGAGAAATGTGGCATTTCTGGAAGAAACTGTCCTGTTTTGGGGATAAAACAGGTATTTGTGGGAGAAAAGGTCCTATTTGAAGGGGGAAAGCTGGTATTTCTTGAAGAAGATGTGATCTATTTGGGAGAAATGTGGCCTTTCTGGAAGAAAATGTCCAATTTTGGCGGAGAAGGATGGTAGTTTTGGGTGAGAAGGTCCAATTTCAGGAGGAATCCTGGTATTTCTTGGAGAAGATATGATATATTTGGGAGAAATGTGGCCTTTCTGGAAGAAAATGTCAAATTTGGGGGGAGAAGGCTGGTAGTTTTGGGTGAGAAGGTCCTATTTCAGGAGGAATCCTGGCATTTCTTGGAGAAGATGTGATATATTTGGGAGAAATGTGGCATTTCTGGAAGAAACTGTCCTCTTTTGGGGATAAAATTGGTATTAGTGGTTGAAAAGATCGTATTTCCAGGGGGAAACCTGGTATATCTTGGAGAAGATGTGATCTATTTGGGAGAAATGTGGCATTTCTGGAAGAAACTGTCCTCTTTTGGGATAAAACAGGTATTTGTGGGTGAAAATTTCCTATTTGAAGGGGGAAACCTGTTATTTCTTGGAGAAGATATGATCTATTTGGGAGAAATGTGGCATTTCTGGAAGAAACTGTCCTATTTTGTGGATAAAAGAGGTATTTTTGGGTGAAAAGGTCCTATTTGAAGGGGGAAACGTGGTATTTCCTGGAGAAGATGTGATATATTTGGTAGAAATGTGGCATTTCTGGAAGAAACTGTCCTCTTTTGGGGATAAAAGAGGTATTTGTGGTTGAAAAGGTCCTATTTGAAGGGGGAAACCTGGTATTTCTTGGAGAAGATGATATATATTTGGGAGAAATGAGGCATTTCTGGAAGAAAATGTCCAATTTGGGGGGAGAAGGCTGGTAGTTGTGGGTGAGAAGGTCCCATTTCAGGAGGAATCCTGGTATTTCTTGGAGAAGATGTGATATATTTGGGAGAAATGTGGCATTTCTGGAAAAAACTGTCCTCTTTTGGGGATAAAAGAGGTATTTGTGGGTGAAAAGGTCCTATTTGAAGGGGGAAACCTGGTATTTCTTGGAGAAGATGTGATATATTTGGGAGAAATGTGGCATTTCTGGAAGAAACTGTCCTCTTTTGGGGATAAAAGAGGTATTTGTGGGTGAAAAGGTCCTATTTGAAGGGGGAAAGCTGGTATTTCTTGGAGAAGATGTGATATATTTGGGAGAAATGTGGCATTTCTGGAAGAAACTGTCCTCTTTTGGGGATAAAAGAGGTATGTGTGGGTGAAAAGTTCCTATTTGAAGGGGGAAAACCTGGTATTTCTTGGAGAAGAGGTGATATATTTGGGAGAAATGTGGCATGTCTGGTTGAAAATGTCCAATTTGGGGGGAGAAGGCTGGTACTTTTGGGAGAAAAGGTCCTATTTCAGGAGGAATCCTGGTATTTCTTGGAGGAGATGTGATATGTTTGGGAAAAATGTGGCCTTTCTGGAAGACACTGTCCTCTTTTGGGGATAAAACAGGTATTTGTGGGTGAAAAGGTCCTATTTGAAGGGGGAAAGCTGGTATTTCTTGGAGAAGATGTGATATATTTGGGAGAAATCTGGCATTTCTGGAAGAAACTTTTCTCTTTTGGGGATAAAAGAGGTATTTGTGGGTGAAAATTTCCTATTGGAAGGGGGAAACCTGGTATTTCTTGGAGAAGATATGATATATTTGGGAGAACTGTGGCATGTCAGGAAGAAACTGTCCTCTTTTGGGGATAAAACAGGTATTTGTGGGTGAAAAGGTCCTATTTGAAGGGGGAAACCTGGTATATCTTGGAGTAGATGTGATATATTTGGGAGAAATCTGGCATTTCTGGAAGAATATGTTCAATTTGAGGGATAAAACAGGTATTTGTGGTTGAAAAGGTCCTATTTGAAGGGGGAAACCTGGTATTTCTTGGAGAAGATGTGATCTATTTGGGAGAAATGTGGCATGTCTGGAAGAAACTGTCCTGTTTTGGGGATAAAAGAGGTATTTGTGGGTGAAAAGGTCCTATTTGAAGGGGGAAACGTGGTATTTCTTGGAGAAGATGTGATATATTTGGGAGAAATGTGGCATTTCTGGAAGAAACTGTCCTCTTTTGGGGATAAAACAGGTATTTGTGGGTCAAAACGTTGTATTTGAAGGGGGAAAAGTGGTATATCTTGGAGAAGATGTGATATATTTGGGAGAAATGTGGCATTCCTGGAAGAAACTGTCCTATTTTGGGGATAAAAGAGGTATTAGTGGTTGAAAAGGTCCTATTTGAAGGGGGAAAGGTGGTATTTCTTGGAGAAGATGTGATATGTATGGGAGAAATGTGGCATTTCTGGAAGAAACTGTCCTCTTTTGGGGATAAAAGAGGTATTTGTGGGTGAAAAGGTCCTATTTGAAGGGGGAACCCTGGTATATCTTGGAGAAGATGTGATCTATTTGGGAGAAATGTGGCATTTCTGGAAGAAACTGTCCTCTTTTGGGGATAAAAGAGGTATTTGTGGGTGAAGAGGTCCTATTTGAAGGGGGAAAGCTGGTATTTCTTGGAGAAGATGTGATATATTTGGGAGAAATGTGGCATTTCTGGAAGAAACTGTCCTGTTTTGGGGATAAAACAGGTATTAGTGGGAGAAAAGGTCCTATTTCGAGGGGGAAAGCTGGTATTTCTTGGAGAAGATGTGATCTATTTGGGAGAAATGTGGCATGTCTGGAAGAAAATGTCCAATTTGGGGGGAGAAGGGTGGTAGTTTTGGGTGAGAAGGTCCTATTTCAGGAGGAATCCTGGTATTTCTTGGAGAAGATGTGATATATTTGTGAGAAATGAGGCATTTCTGGAAGAAAATGTCCAATTTGTGGGGAGAAGGCTGGTAGTGTGGGTGAGAAGGTCCTATTTCAGGAGGAATCCTGGTATTTCTTGGAGAAGATGTGATATATTTGGGAGAAATGTGGCCTTTCTGGAAGAAACTGTCCTCTTTTGGGGATAAAAGAGGTATTTGTGGGTGAAAAGGTCCTATTTGAAGGGGGAAACCTGTTATTTCTTGGAGAAGATGTGATATATTTGGGAGAAATGTGGCATTTCTGGAAGAAACTGTCCTCTTTTGGGGATAAAAGAGGTATTTGTGGGTGAAAAGGTCCTATTTGAAGGGGGAACCTGGTATTTCTTGGAGAAGATGTGATATATTTGGGAGAAATGTGCCATTTCTGGAAGAAACTGTCCTGTTTTGGGGATAAAAGAGGTATTTGTGGGTGAAAAGGTCCTATTTGAAGGGGGAAACCTGGTATTTCTTGGAGAAGATGTGATCTATTTGGGAGAAATGAGGCATTTCTGGAAGAAAATGTCCAATTTGTGGGGAGAAGGCTGGTAGTTGTGGGTGAGAAGGTCCCATTTCAGGAGGAATCCTGGTATTTCTTGGAGAAGATGTGATATATTTGGGAGAAATGTGGCCTTTCTGGAAGAAACTGTCCTCTTTTGGGGATAAAAGAGGTATTTGTGGGAGAGAAGGTCCTATTTGAAGGGGGAAAGCTGGTATTTCTTGGAGAAGATGTCATATATTTGGGAGAAATGTGGCATTTCTGGAAGAAACTGTCCTCTTTTGGGGATAAAACAGGTATTTCATGGAGAAAAGGTCCTATTTGAAGGGGGAACCCTGGTATTTCTTGGAGAAGATGTGATATATTTGGGAGAAATGTGGCATGTCTGGAAGAAACTGTACTCTTTTGGGGATAAAAGAGGTATTTGTGGGTGATAAGGTCCTATTTGAAGGGGGAAAGCTGGTATTTCTTGGAGAAGATGTGATGTATTTGGGAGAAATGTGGCATTTCTGGAAGAAACTGTCCTCTTTTGGGGATAAAAGAGGTATTTGTGGGAGAAAAGGTCCTATTTGAAGGGGGAAAGCTGGTATTTCTTGGAGAAAATGTGATCTATTTGGGAGAAATGTGGCATGTCTGGAAGAATATGTCCAATTTGGGGGGAGAAGGCTTGTAGTTTTCGGTGAGAAGGTCCTATTTCAGGAGGAATCCTGGTATTTCTTGGAGAAGATGTGATATATTTGGGAGAAATGTGGCCTTTCCGGAAGAACCTGTCCTCTTTTGGGGATAAAAGAGGTATTAGTGGTTGAAAAGGTCCTATTTCCTGGGGGAAACCTGGTATTTCTTGGAGAAGATGTGATATATTTGGGAGAAATGTGGCATTTCTGGAAGAAAATGTCCTCTTTTGGGGATAAAAGAGGTATTTCATGGAGAAAAGGTCCTAATTCAAGGGGGAAACCTGGTATTTCTTGGAGAAGATGTGATCTATTTGGGAGAAATGTGGCATGTCAGGAAGAAACTGTCCTCTTTTGGGGATAAAACAGGTATTTGTGGGAGAAAAGGTCCTATTTGAAGGAGGAAACCTGGTATTTCTTGGAGAAGCTGTGATATATTTGGGAGAAATGTGGCATTTCTGGAAGAAACGGTCCTCTTTTGGGGATAAAAGAGGTATTTGTGGGTGAAAAGGTCCTATTTGAAGGGGGAAACCTGGTATTTCTTGGAGAAGATGTGATCTATTTGGGAGAAATGTGGCATTTCTGGAAGACACTGTCCAATTTTGGGGATAAAACAGGTATTTGTGGGTGAAAAGGTCCTATTTGAAGGGGGAAAGCTGGTATTTCTTGGAGAAGATGTGATATATTTGGGAGAAATGTGGCATTTCTGGAAGAAACTGTCCTATTTTGGGGATAAAAGTGGTATTTGTGGGTGAAAAGTTCCTATTTGAAGGGGGAAACCTGGTATTTCTTGGAGAAGAGGTGATATATTTGGGAGAAATGTGGCATGTCTGGCAGAAACTGTGCTATTTGGGGGATAAAACAGGTATGTGTGGGAGAAAAGGTCCTATTTGAAGGGGGAAAGCTGGTATTTCTTGGAGAAGATGTGATCTATTTGGGAGAAATCTGGCATTTCTGGAAGAAAATGTCCAATTTGGGGGGAGAAGGCTGGTAGTTTTGGGTGAGAAGGTCCTATTTCAGGAGGAATCCTGGCATTTCTTGGAGAAGATGTGATATATTTGGGAGAAATGTGGCCTTTCTGGAAGAAACTGTCCTCTTTTGGGTTTAAAAGAGGTAGTAGTGGTTGAAAAGGTCCTATTTGAAGGGGGAAAGCTGGTATTTCTTGGAGAAGATGTGATCTATTTGGGAGAAATGAGGCTTTTCTGGAAGAAAATGTCCAATTTGTGGGGAGAGGGCTGGTAGTTGTGGGTGAGAAGGTCCTCTTTCAGGAGGAATCCTGTTATTTCTTGGAGAAGATGTGATGTATTTGGGAGAAATGTGGCATTTCTGGAAGAAACTGTCCTCTTTTGGGGATAAAAGAGGTATTTGTGGGTGAAAAGGTCCTATTTGAAGGGGGAAACCTGGTATTTCTTGGAGAAGATGTGATATATTTGGGAGAAATGTGGCATTTCTGGAAGAAAATGTCCTCTTTTGGGGATAAAAGAGGTATTTCATGGAGAAAAGGTCCTAAATGAAGGGGGAAACTTGGTAGTTCTTGGAGAAGATGTGATATATTTGGGACAAATCTGGCATTCCTGGAAGAAACTGTCCTCTTTTAGGGATAAAAGAGGTTTCTTGGGGGAAAAGGTCCTATTTGAAGGGGGAAACCTGGTATTTCTTGGAGAAGATGTGATATGTTTGGGAGAAATGTGGCATTTCTGGAAGAAACTGTCCTCTTTTGGGGGAGAAGGGTGGTATTTGTGGGAGAAATGTTCCTATTTCAGGAGGAATCCTGGTATTTCTTGGAGGAGATGAGATATATTTGGGAGAAATCTGGCATTTCTGGAATAAACTGCCCTCTTTTGGGGATACAAGAGGTATTTGTGGGTGAAAAGGTCCTATTTGAAGGGGGAAAGCTGGTATTTCTTGGAGAAGATGTGATGTATTTGGGAGAAATGTGGCATTTCTGGAAGAAACTGTCCTATTTGGGGGATAAAAGAGGTATTTGTGGGTGAAAAGGTCCTATTTGAAGTGGGAAACCTGGTATTTCTTGGAGAAGATGTGATATATTTGGGAGAAATCTGGCATTTCTGGAAGAAACTGACTTATTTGGGGGGAGAAGCCTGCTATTAGTGGGTGAAAAGGTCCTATTTGAAGGGGGAGAGCTGGTATTTCTTGGAGAAGAGGTGATATATTTGGTAGAAATGTGCCATTTCTGGAAGAAACTGTCCTCTTTTGGGGATATAACAGGTATTTGTGGGTGAAAAGGTCCTATTTGAAGGGGGAAACCTGGTATTTCTTGGAGAAGATGTGATGTATTTGGGAGAAATCAGGCATTTCTGGAAGAAACTGTCCTATTTGGGGGATAAAAGAATTTTTTGTGGGTGAAAAGGTCCTATTTGAAGGGGGAAACCAGGTATTTCTAGGAGAAGATGTGATATGTTTGGGAGAAATGTGGCCTTTCTGGCAGAAACTGTCCTATTTTGGGGATAAAAGTGGTATTTGTGTGTGAAAAGGTCCTATTTGAAGGGGGAAACCTGGTATTTCTTGGAGAAGATGTGATCTATTTGGGAGAAATGTGGCCTTTCTGGAAGAAACTGTCCTCTTTTGGGGATAAAACAGGTATTTGTGGGTGAAATGGTCCTATTTGAAGGGGGAAATGTGGCATTTCTTGGAGAAGATGTGATATATTTGGGAGAAATGTGGCATTTCTTGAAGAAACTGTCCTCTTTTGGGGATAAAACAGGTACTTGTGGGTGAAATGGTCATATTTGAAGGGGGAAACCTGGTATTTCTTGGAGAAAATGTGATATATTAGGGAGAAATGTGGCATTTCTTGAAGAAACTGTCCTCTTTTGGGGATAAAACAGGTATTTGTGGGTGAAAACGTTGTATTTGAAGGGGGAAACCTGTTATTTCTTGGAGAAGATGTGATCTATTTGGGAGAAATGTGGCATGTCTGGAAAAAACTGTCCTCTTTTGGGGATAAAAGAGGTATTAGAGGTTGAAAAGGTCCTATTTGAAGGGGAATTCCAGGAATGCCAGATTTCTCCCAAATATATCCCATCTTCTCCAAGAAATGCCACGTTTCCCCCTTCAAATAGGACCTTTTTACCCACAAATACTTCTTTTATCCCCAAAAGAGGACAGTTTCTTCCAGAAATGCCGCATTTCTCCCAAATAGATAACATCTTCTCCAAGAAATACCAGGATTCCTCCTGAAAGAGGACCTTTTCTCCCTCAAATACCAGCCTTCTCCCCCCAAATAGGACAGTTTCTTCCTGACATGCCACATTTCTCCCAAATATATCACATCTTCTCCAAGAAATAACAGGTTTCCCCCTTCAAATAGGACCTTATCACCCACAAATACCACTTTTATCCCCAAAAGAGGACAGTTTCTGCCAGAAAGGCCACATTTCTCCCAAACATATCACATCTTCTCCAGGAAATACCAGGTTTCCCCCTTCAAATAGGACCTTTTCACCCTCAAAAAATTGTTTTATCCCCAAAAGAGGACAGTTTCTTCCGGAAGTGCCTGATTTCTCCCAAATATATCACATCTTCTCCAAGAAATAACTGCTTTCCCCCTTCAAATAGGACCTTTTCACCCTCAAATACCTCTTTATCCCTCAAATAGGACAGTTTCTTCCAGACATGCCACATTTCTCCCAAATATATCACATCTTCTCCAAGAAATACCAGGTTTCCCCCTTCAGATAGGACCTTTTCTCCCACAAATACCTCTTTTATCCCCAAATGAGGACAGTTTCTTCCAGAAATGCCACATTTCTCCCAAATAGATCACATCTTCTCCAAGAAATACCGGCTTTCCCCCTTCAAATAGGAACTTTTCACCCACAAATACCTCTTTTATCCCCAAAAGAGGACAGCTTCTTCCAGACATGCCACATTTCTCCCAAATATATCACATCTTCTCCAAGAAATAACAGCTTTCCCCCTTCAAATAGGACCTTATCACCCACAAATACCTCTTTTATCCCAAAAGAGGTCAGTTTCTTACCGAAATGCCACATTTCTCCCAAATAGATCACATCTTCTCCAAGAAATACCAGGGTTCCCCCTTCAAATAGGACCTTTTCACCCACAAATACCTGTTTGATCCCCAAAAGAGGACAGTTTCTTCCAGACATGCCACATTTCTCCCAAATATACCACATCTTCTCCAAGAAATACCACGTTTCCTCCTTGAAATAGGACCTTTTCACCCACAAATACCTCTTGTATCCCCAAAATAGGACAGTTTCTTCCAGACATGCCACATTTCTCCCAAATAGATCACATCTTCTCCAAGAAATACCAGGTTTCCCCCTTCAAATAGGACCTTTTCAACCACTAATACCTGTTTTACCCCTCAAATTGGACATATTCTTCCAGAAGTGCCACATTTCTCCCAAATAGGTCACATCTTCTCCAAGAAATACCACGGTTCCCCCTACAAATAGGACCTTTTCACCCACAAATACCTCTTTTATCCCCAAAATAGGACAGTTTCTTCAAGAAATGCCACATTTCTCCCAAATATATCATATCTTCTCCAAGAAATACCAGCTTTCCCCCTTCAAATAGGGCCTTTTCACACACAAATAACTGTTCTATCCCCAAAAGAGGACAGTTTCTTCCAGAAAGGCCACATTTCTCCCAAATAGATCACATCTTCTCCAAGAAATACCAGGTTTTCCCCTTCAAATAGGACCTTTTCACCCACAAATACCTCTTTTATCCCCAAAAGAGGACAGTTTCTTCCAGACATGCCACATTTCTCCCAAATATATCACATCTTCTCCAAGAAATACCAGGGTTCCCCCTTCAAATAGGACCTTTTCACCCACAAATACCTCTTTTATCCCCAAAAGAGGACAGTTTCTTCCAGACATGCCACATTTCTCCCAAATATATCACATCTTCTCCAAGAAATACCAGGATTCCTCCTGAAATAGGACCTTCTCACCCTCAACTACCAGCCTTCTCCCCACAAATTGGACATTTTCTTCCAGAAATGCCTCATTTCTCCCAAATAGATCACATCTTCTCCAAGAAATACCAGGTTTCCCCCTTCAAATAGGACCTTTTCACCCACAAATACCTCTTTTATCCCCAAAAGAGGACAGGTTCTTCCAGAAAGGCCACATTTCTCCCAAACATATCACATCTCCTCCAAGAAATACCAGGATTCCTCCTGAAATAGGACCTTTTCTCCCACAAAAACCAGCCTTCTCCCCCCAAATAGGACATCTTCTTCCAGAAAGGCCACATATCACCCAAATATATCACATCTTCTCCAAGAAATACCAACTTTCCCCCTTCAAATAGGTCCTTTTCACCTACAAATACCTCTTTTATCCCCAAAATAGATCAGTTACGTCCAGAAATGCCACATTTCACCCAAACATATCACATCTTCTCCAAGAAATACCAGGATACCCCCTTCAAATAGGACCTTATCACCCACAAATACCTGTTCTACCTCCAAAAGAGGACAGTTTCTTCCAGAAATGCCACATTTCTCCCAAATATATCACATCTTCTCCAAGAAATTCCAGGTTTCCCCCTTCAAAAGGACCTTTTCACCCACAAATACCTCTTTTATCCCCAAAAGAGGACAGATTCTTCCAGACATGCCACATTTCTCCCAAATATATCACATCTTCTCCAAGAAATACCACGTTTCCCCCTTCAAATAGGACCTTTTCACCAACAAATACCTGTTTTATCCCTCAAAATGGACATATTCTTCCAGAAATGCCAGATTTCTCCCAAATATATCACATCTTCTCTAAGAAATACCACGTTTCCCCCTTCAAAGAGGACCATTTCACCCACAAATACCTCTTTTATCCCCAAAAGAGGACAGTTTCTTCCAGAAATGCCACATTTCTCCCAAATATATCATATCTTCTCCAAGAAATACCAGGTTTCCCCCTTCAAATAGGACCTTATCACCCACAAATACCACTTTTATCCCCAAAATAGGACAGCTTCTGCCAGAAAGGCCACATTTCTCCCAAACATATCACATCTTCTCCAAGAAATACCACGTTTCCTCCTTGAAATAGGACCTTTTCACCCACAAATACCTCTTGTATCCCCAAAAGAGGACAGTTTCTTCCAGACATGCCACATTTCTCCCAAATAGTTCACATCTTCTCCAAGAAATACCAGGTTTCCCCCTTCAATATAGGACCTTTTCACCCACAAGTACTTGTTTTATCCCCAAAAGAGGACAGTTTCTTCCAGAAATGCCACATTTCTCCCAAATAGATCACATCTTCTCCAAGAAATACCACGGTTCCCCCTTCAAATAGGACATTTTCTCCCACAAATACCTGTTCTATCCCCAAAACAGGACATTTTCTTCCTGACATGCCACATTTCTCCCAAACATATCACATCTTCTCCAAGAAATACCACGTTTCCCCCTTCAAATAGGACCTTTTCTCCCACAAATACCTCTTTTATCCCCAAAAGAGGACATTTTCTTCCAGAAATGCCACATTTCTCCCAAATAGATCACATCTTCTCCAAGAAATACCAGGTTTCCCCCTTCAAATAGGACCTTTTCAAGCACACATACCTCTTTTATCCCCAAAAGAGGACAGTTTCTTCCAGACATGCCACATTTCTCCCAAATATACCACATCTTCTCCAAGAAATACCACGTTTCCCCCTTCAAATAGGACCTTTTCACCCACAAATACCTCTTTTATCCCCAAAAGAGGACAGTTTCTTCCAGAAATGCCACATTTCTCCCAAATAGATCACATCTTCTCCAAGAAATACCAGCTTTCCCCCTTCAAATTGGACCTTTTCACCCACAAATACCTCTTTTATCCCCAAAAGAGGACAGTTTCTTCCAGAAATGCCACATATCTCCCAAATAGATCACATCTTCTCCAAGAAATACCAGGATTCCTCCTGAAATAGGACCTTCTCACACACAACTACCAGCCCTCTCCCCACAAATTGGACATTTTCTTCCAGAAATGCCTCATTTCTCCCAAATATATCACATCTTCTCCAAGAAATACCTGCTTTCCCCCTTCAAATAGGACCTTTTCACCCACAAATACCTCTTTGATCCCCAAAAGAGGACAGTTTCTTCCAGAAATGCCACATTTCTCCCAAATATATCACATCTTCTCCAAGAAATATCAGGATTCCTCCTGAAATAGGACCTTCTCACCGAAAACTACCAGCCTTCTCCCCCCAAATTGGACATTTTCTTCCAGAAATGCCTCATTTCTCCGAAATAGATCACATCTTCTCCAAGAAATACCAGCTTTCCCCCTTCAAATAGGACCTTTTCACCCACAAATACCTGTTTGATCCCCAAAATAGGACAGCTTCTTCCAGAAATGCCACATTTCTCCCAAATAGATCACATCTTCTCCAAGAAATACCGGGTTTCCAACTTCATATAGGACCTTTTCAACCACAAATACCTCTTTTATCCCCAAAAGAGGACAGTTTCTTCCAGAAATGCCACATTTCTCCCAAATATATCACATCTTCTCCAAGAAATACCAGGTTTCCCCCTTTAAATAGGACCTTTTCTCCATGAAATACCGGTTTTATCCCCAAAAGAGGACAGTTTCTTCCAGACATGCCACATTTCTCCCAAATATACCACATCTTCTCCAAGAAATACCACGTTTCCCCCTTCAAATAGGACCTTTTCACCCACAAATACCTGTTTTATCCCTCAAATTGGACATATTCTTCCAGAAATGCCTCATTTCAACCAAATATATCACATTTTCTCCAAGAAATACCACGTTTCCCCCTTCAAATAGGACCTTTTCACCCACAAATACCTCTTTTATCCCCAAAATACGACAGTTTCTTCCAGAAATGCCAGATTTCTCCCAAATATATCACATCTTCTCCAAGAAATACCAGGATTCCCCTTCAAATAGGACCTTTTCACACACAAATACCTGTTCTATCCCCAAAAGAGGACAGTTTCTTCCAGAAATGCCACATTTCTCCCAAATAGATCACATCTTCTCCAAGAAATACCAGGTTTCCCCCTTCAAATAGGACATTTTCAACCACAAATTCCTCTTTTATCCCCAAAATAGGACAGTTTCTGCCAGAAATGCCACATTTCTCCCAAATAGATCACATCTCCTCCAAGAAATACCAGGATTCCTCCTGAAATAGGACCTTTTCTCCCACAAATACCACCCTTCTCCCCCCAAATAGGACATTTTCTTCCAGAAAGGCCACATATCACCCAAATATATCACATCTTCTCCAAGAAATACCAGCTTTCCCCCTTCAAATAGGACCTTTTCACCTACAAATACCTCTTTTATCCCCAAAAGAGGACAGTTTCTTCCAGAAATGCCTCATTTCACCCAAACATATCACATCTTCTCCAAGAAATACCAGCTTTCCCCCTTCAAATACGACCTTTTCACCCACAAATACCTGTTTTATCCCCAAAAGAGGACAGTTTCTTCCAGAAATGCCACATTTCTCCCAAATATACCACATCTTCTCCAAGAAATACCACGTTTCCCCCTTCAAATAGGACCTTTTCACCCACAAATACCTGTTTTATCCCCAAAATAGGACAGTTTCTTCCAGACATGCCACATTTCTCCCAAATATATCACATCTTCTCCATGAAATACCAGGTTTCCCCCTTCAGATAGGACCTTTTCACCCGCAAATACCTCTTTTATCCCCAAAATAGGACAGCTTCTTCCAGAAATGCCACATTTCTCCCAAATATATCACATCTCCAAGAAATACCAGGTTTCCTCCTGAAATAGGACCTTGTCACCCACAGATTCCTGTTTTATCCCTTTGTTCCGAGTGACTTTTCGTTTTGGAGTGTTTTTCCGATGCTACACTTCAGCATTCTGTGACGAATAGAGTAGAAGGGAAAAGCCCCACTAATAAGGCAGCTAGAAGTTCGAGGAGCGACACACGTAGTGCTTTCAGGGAGGACGTTCCAGAAAGTCGAGAGTTGTGGCTTCTTTCCGGCGGAGAAAAAACCCCCTGTTTTCAGGCTATTCAGTAGTCTGCAACTGCAGACTGTCCGGTGTGGTTCAGCGCAAATGCCGCTTTCGAGCCACGAGAGAGGAGGAGCGGGATTCCTATGCCGAGAACGAGCGAATTCAGCCTACTGCATTGCCTGAAAACAGGGGGTTTTTTCTCCGCAGGAAAGAATGCTTTCAGAATGTCACAGAATGCTGAAGTGTAGCATCGGATAAACACTCCAAAACGAAATGTCGCTCGGAAGAAAGGGATAAGAATGAGAGAGAAGCGTAGTGCATTCTGCATGGACACATGGAGAAGTCAGAAGCGCTCCATTGCGATGTGCGCAGAAGAAGCCGCTCACTCGTCGGAGCAAAGCATCCGGCTGAAGTCGCTCTTTCCCGGCATCCGAGAGAAACGAGAGCGCTGCTGAAGGCTGCAAGCGGCACTCGGGCAGAACCGCGATGGACCGGCCAGCAACTGCAGACTCTCCGGAGCGGTTCAGCGCGAGTGCCGCTTTCGAGACACGAGAGCGAAGGAGCGGTATTGAAATGCCGAGAAGGAGCGAATTCAGCGTCCTGCATTGCCTGAAAACAGGGGGTTTTTTCTCCGCAGGAAAGAAGCCACAACTCTCGACTTTCTGGAACGTCCTCCCCGAAAGCACTACGTGTGTCGCTCCTCGAACTTCTAGCTGCCTTATTAGTGTGGTTTCCACTTCTACTCTATTCGTCACAGAATGCTGAAGTGTAGCATCGGATAAACACTCCAAAACGAAATGTCGCTCGGAAGAAAGGGATAAGAATGAGAGAGAAGCGTAGTGCATTCTGCATGGACAGAAGGAGAAGTCAGAAGCGCTCCATTGCGATGTGCGCAGAAGCCGCTCACTCGTCGGAGCAAAGCATCCGGCTGAAGTCGCTCTTTCCCGGCATCCGAGAGAAACGAGAGCGCTGCTGAAGGCTGCAAGCGGCACTCGGGCAGAACCGCGATGGACCGGCCAGCAACTGCAGACTCTCCGGAGCGGTTCAGAGCGAGTGCCGCTTTCGAGCCACGAGAGTGAAGGAGCGGTATTCCTATGCCGAGAAGGTGCGAATTCAGCGTCCTGCATTGCCTGAAAACAGGGGTATTTTTCTCCGCAGGAAAGAAGCCACAACTCTCGACTTTCTGGAACGTCCTCCCTGAAAGCAAATGTGTGTGGCTACTGGACCTTCTAGCTGCCTTATTAGTGGTGCTTTCCTCTTCTATTTTATTCGTCACAGAATGCTGAAGTGTAGCAGCGGATAAACACTCAAAAACGAAAAGTCGCTCGGAACAAAGGGATAAAACAGGAATCTGAGGGTGACAAGGTCCTATTTCAGGGGGAATCCTGGTATTTCTTAAAGATGTGATATATTTGGGAGAAATGTGGCATTTCTGGAAGAAACTGTCCTATTTTGGGGATAAAACAGGTATTTGTGGGTGAAAAGGTCCTATTTGAAGAGGGAAACGTGGTATTTCTTGGAGAAGATGTGATATATTTGGGAGAAATCTGGCCTTTCTGGAAGAAACTGTCCTCTTTTGGGGACAAAACAGGTATTTGTGGTTGAAAAGGTCCTTTTGAAGGGGGAAACCTGGTATTTCTTGGAGAAGATGTGATATATTTGGGAGAAATGTGGCATTTCTGGAAGAAACTGTCCTAGTTTGGGGATAAAAGAGGTATTTGTGGGAGAAAAGTTCCTATTTGAAGGGGGAAACCTGGTATTTCTTGGAGAAGATGTGATATATTTGGGAGAAATGTGGCATTTCTGGAAGAATCTGTCCTCTTTTGGGGATAAAGAGGTATTTGTGGGTGAAAAGGTCCTATTCGAAGGGGGAAAGCTGGTATTTCTTGGAGAAGATGTGATATATTTGGGAGAAATGTGGCATGTCTGGAAGAAACTGTCCTATTTTGGGGATAAAAGAGGTATTTGTGGGTGAAAAGGTCCTATTTGAAGGGGGAATGCAGGTATTTCTTGGAGAAGATGTGATCTATTTGGGAGAAATGTGGCAAGTCTGGAAGAAAATGTCCTATTTGGGGGGAGAAGGCTGGTATTTGAGGGAGAAAAGGTCCTCTTTCAGGAGGAATCCTGGTATTTCTTGGAGAAGATATGATCTATTTGGGAGAAATGTGGCATTTCTGGAAGAAACTGTCCTATTTGGGGGATAAAAGAGGTATTTGTGGGTGAAAACGTTGTATTTCAAGGGGGAAAGCTGGTAATTCTATGAGAAGATGTGATATATTTGGGAGAAATGTGGCATGTCAGGAAGAAACTGTCCTATTTTGGGGATAAAAGAGGTATTTGTGGGTGAAAAGGTCCTATTTGAAGGGGGAAAGCTGGTATTTCTTGGAGAAGATGTGATATGTTTGGGAGAAATGTGGCATGTCAGGAAGAAACTGCCCTATTTGGGGGGACAAGGCTGGTATTTGTCGTAGAAAAGGTCCTCTTTCAGGGGGAATCCTGGTATTTCTTGGAGAAGATGTGATATATTTGGGAGAAATGTGGCATGTCTGGAAGAAACTGTCCTCTTTTGGGGATAAAAGAGGTATTTGTGGGTGAAAAGGTCATATTTGAAGGGGGAAAGCTGGTATTTCTTGGAGAAGATGTGATCTATTTGGGAGAAATGTGGCATGTCAGGAAGAAACTGTCCTATTTGAGGGATAAAAGAGGTATTTGTGGGTGAAAAGGTCGTATTTGAAGGGGGAAACCTGGTAATTCTATGAGAAGATGTGATATATTTGGGAGAAATGTGGCCTTTCCGGAAGAAACTGTCCTCTTTTGGGGATAAAAGAGGTATTTGTGGGTGAAAAGGTCCTATTTGAAGGGGGAAACGTGGCATTTCTTGGAGAAGATGTGATATGTTTGGGAGAAATGTGGCATTTCTGGAAGAAACTGTCCTCTTTTGGGGATAAAACAGGTATTTGTGGGTGAAAAGGTCATATTAGAAGGGGGAAAGCTGGTATTTCTTGGAGAAGATGTGATCTATTTGGGAGAAATGTGGCATTTCTTGAAGAAACTGTCCTCTTTTGGGGATAAAAGAGGTACTTGTGGGTGAAAAGGTCCTATTTGAAGGGGGAAAGCAGGTATTTCTTGGAGAAGATGTGGTATATTTGGGAGAAATGTGGCATTTCTGGAAGAAACTGTCCTCTTTTGGGGATCAAAGAGGTATTTGTGGGTGAAAAGGTCCTATTTGAAGGGGGAACCCTGGTATTTCTTGGAGAAGATGTGATATATTTGGGAGAAACCTGGCATTTCTGGAAGAAACTGTCCTATTTTGGGGATAAAAGAGGTATTAGTGGGTGAAAAGGTCCTATTTGAAGGGGGAAAGCTGGTATTTCTTGGAGAAGATGTGATATATTTGGGAGAAATGTGGCATTTCTGGAAGAAACTGTCCTCTTCTGGGGATAAAAGAGGTTTTTGTGGGTGATAAGGTCCTATTTGAAGTGGGAACCCTGGTATTTCTTGGAGAAGATGTGATATGTTTGGGAGATATGTGGCATTTCTGGAAGAAACTGTCCTCTTTTGGGGATAAAAGAGGTATTTGTGGGTGAAAAGGTCCTATTTGAAGGGGGAAACCTGGTATTTCTTGGAGAAGAGGTGATATATTTGGGAGAAATGTGGCATGTCTGGCAGAAACTGTCCTATTTGGGGGATAAAACAGGTATTTGTGGGAGAAAAGGTCCTATTTGAAGGGGGAAAGCTGGTATTTCTTGGAGAAGATGTGATCTATTTGGGAGAAATGTGGCCTTTCTGGAAGAAAATGTCCAATTTGTAGGGAGAAGGCTGGTAGTTGTGGGTGAGAAGGTCCTATTTCAGGAGGAATCCTGGTATTTCTTGGAGAAGATGTGATCTATTTGGGAGAAATGTGGCATGTCTGGAAGAAAATGTCCAATTTGGGGGGAGAAGGCTGGTAATTTTGGGTGAGAATGTCCTATTTCAGGAGGAATCCTGGCATTTCTTGGAGAAGATGCGATATATTTGGGAGAAATGTGGCATTTCTGGAAGAAACTGTCCCCTTTTGGGGATAAAAGAGGTATTAGTGGTTGAAAAGTTCCTATTTGAAGGGGGAAACCTGGTATTTCTTGGAGAAGATGATATATATTTGGGAGAAATGTGGCCTTTCTGGAAGAAACTGTCCTCTTTTGGGGATAAAAGAGGTATTTGTGGGTGAAAAGTTCCTATTTGAAGGGGGAACCCTGGTATTTCTTGGAGAAGATGTGATCTATTTGGGAGAAATGTGGCATGTCTGGAAAAAACTGTCGTATTTTGGGGATAAAAGAGGTATTTGTGGGTGAGAAGGTCCTATTTGAAGGGGGAAACCTGGTATTTCTTGGAGAAGATGTGATCTATTTGGGAGAAATCTGGCCTTTCTGGAATAAACTGTCCTCTTTTGGGGATAAAAGAGGTTTTTTTTGGGAAAAGGTCCTATTTGAAGGGGGAAATGTGGTATTTCTTGGAGAAGATGTGATATATTTGGGAGAAATCTGGCATGTCTGGAAGAAAATGTCCAATTTGGGGGGAGAAGGGTGGTATTTGTGGGAGAAAAGTTCCTATTTCAGGAGGAATCCTGGTATTTCTTGGAGGAGATGTGATATATTTGGGAGAAATGTGGCCTTTCTGGAAGAAACTGTCCTCTTTTGGGGATAAAACAGGTAGTTTTGGGTGAAAAGGTCCTATTTGAAGGGGGAAACCTGGTATTTCTTGGAGAAGATGTGATATGTTTGGGAGAAATATGGCATTTCTGGAAGAAACTGTCCTCTTTTGGGGATAAAAGAGGTATATGTGGGTGAAAAGGTCCTATTTGAAGGGGGAAACGTGGTATTTCTTGGAGGAGATGTGATCTATTTGGGAGAAATGTGGCATTTCTGGAAGAAACTGTCCTCTTTTGGGGATAAAAGAGGTATTTGTATGTGAAAAGGTCCAATTTGAAGGGGGAAAGCTGGTATTTCTTGGAGAACATGTGATATATCTGGGAGAAATCTGGCATTTCTGGAAGAAAGTGTCCTGTTTTGGGGATAAAACAGGTATTTGTGGGAGAAAAGGTCCTATTTGAAGGGGGAAACCTGGTATTTCTTGGAGAAGATGTGATATCTCTGGGAGAAATGTGGCATGTCTGGAAGAATCTGTACTATTTTGGGGATAAAACAGGTATTTGTGGGTGAAAAGGTCCTATTTGAAGGGGGAAAGCTGGTATTTCTTGGAGAAGATGTGATATATTTGGGAGAATTGTGGCATTTCTGCAAGAAACTGTCCTGTTTTGGGGATAAAACAGGTATTTGTGGGTGAAAAGGTCCTATTTGAAGGGGGAAACGTGGTATTTCTTGGAGAAGATGTGATATGTTTGGAAGAAATGTGGCATGTCAGGAAGAAACTGTCCTATTTGGGGGAGAAGGCTGGTATTTGTGGGAGAAAAGGTCCTATTTGAAGGGGAAATGCAGGTATTTCTTGGAGAAGATGTGATATACTTGGGAGAAACGTGGCATGTCTGGAAGAAACTGTCCTATTTGAGGGATAAAGAGGTATTTGTGGGTGAAAAGATCCTATTTGAAGGGGGAAAGCAGGTATTTCTTGGAGAAGATGTGATATATTTGGGAGAAATGTGGCATGTCAGGAAGAAATCGTTCTATTTTGGGGATAAAAGAGGTATTTGTGGGTGAAAAGGTCCTATTTGAAGGGGGAAAGCTGGTATTTCTTGGAGAAGATGTGATATATTTGGGAGAAATGTGGCATTTCTGGCAGAAACTGTCCTCTTTTGGGGATCAAAGAGGTATTTGTGGGTGAAAAGGTCCTATTTGAAGAGGGAAACCTGGTATTTCTTGGAGAAGATGTGATATATTTGGGAGAAATGTGGCATTTCTGTAAGAAAAAGTCCAATTTGGTGGAAGAAGGCTGGTATTTGTGGGAGAAAAGTTCCTATTTCAGGAGGAATCCTGGTATTTCTTGGAGAAGATGTGATCTATTTGGGAGAAATGTGGCATGTCTGGAATAAACTGTCCTCTTTTGGGCATAAAACAAGTATTTGTGGGAGAAAAGGTCCTATTTGAAGGGGGAAAGCTGGTATTTCTTGGAGAAGATGTGATCTATTTGGGAGAAATGTTGCATGTCTGGAAGAAACTGTCCTCTTTTGGGGATAAAAGAGGAATTTGTGGGTGAAAAGGTCCTATTTGAAGGGGGAAATGTGGTATTTCTTGGAGAAGATGTGATATATTTGGGAGAAATGTGGCATTTCTGGAAGAAACTGTCGTATTTTGGGGAAAAAAGAGGTATTTGTGGGTGACAAGGTCCTATTTGAAGGAGGAAAGCTGGTATTTCTTGGAGAAGATGTGATATATTTGGGAAAAATGTAGCATTTCAGGAAGAAAACGTCCTATTTGTGGGATAAAAGAGTTATTTGTGGGTGAAAAGGACCTATTTGAAGGGGGAAAGCTGGTATTTCTTGGAGAAAATGTGATATATTTGGGAGAAATGTGGCATGTCTGGAAGAAACTGTCCTCTTTTGGGGATAAAAGAGGTATTTGTGGGTGAAAAGGTCCTATTTGAAGGGGGAAAGCTGGTATTTCTTGGAGAAGATGTGATCTATTTGGGAGAAATGTGGCATTTCTGGAAGAAAAAGTCCAATTTTGGGTGGAGAAGGCCTGTATTTGTGGGCGAAAAGTTCCTATTTGAAGGGGGAATCCTGGTATTTCTTGGAGAAGATGTGGTATATTTGGGAGAAATGTGGCATGTCTGGAAGAAACTGTCCTCTTTTGGGGATAAAAGAGGTATTTGTGGGTGAAAAGGTCCTATTTGAAGGGTGAAACGTGGTATTTCTTGGAGAAAATGTGCTATATTTGGGAGAAATGTGGCATTTCTGGAAGAAACGGTCCTCTTTTGGGGATAAAAGAGGTATTTGTGGGTGAAAAGGTCGTTTTTGAAGGGGGAAACGTGGTATTTCTTGGAGAAGATGTGATCTATTTGGGAGATATGTGGCATTTCTGGAAGAAACTGTCCTCTTTTGGGGATAAAAGAGGTATTTGTGGGTGACAAGGTCCTATTTGAAGGGGGAACCCTGGTATTTCTTGGAGAAGATGTGATGTGTTTGGGAGAAATGTGGCCTTTCTGGAAGAAACTGTCCTATTTTGGGGATAAAAGAGGTACTTGTGTGTGAAAAGTTCCTATTTCCAGGGGGAAAGCTGTTATTTCTTGGAGAAGATGTGATATATTTGGGAGAAATCTGGCATTTCTGGAAGAAAATGTCCAATTTGGGGGGAGAAGGCTGGTATTTGTGGGATAAAAGGTCCTTTTTCAGGAGGAATACTGGAAACTCTTGGAGAAGATGTGATCTATTTGGGAGAAATGTGGCATTTCTGGCAGAGACTGTCGTATTTGAAGAATAAAGGAGGTATTTATGGGTGAAAAGGTCCTATTTCCAGGAGGAATCCTGGTATTTCTTGGAGAGGATGTGGTATATTTGGAGAAATGTGGCTTGTCTGGAAGAAAGTGTCCTGTTTTGGGAATAAAACAGGTATTTGTGGGTGAAAAGGTCCTATTTGAAGGGGGAAACCTGGTATTTCTTGAAGAAGATGTGATCTATTTGGGAGAAATGTGGCATTTCTGGAAGAAACAGTCCTCTTTTGGGGATAAAGAGGTGTTTGTGGGTGAAATGTTCCTATTTGAAGGGGGAACCCTGGTATTTCTTGGAGAAGATGTGATATATTTGGGAGAAATGTGGCATTTCTGGAAGAAACTGTCCTATTTTGTGGATAAAAGAGGTATTTGTGGGTGAAAAGGTCCTATTTGAAGGGGGAAAGCTGGTATTTCATCGAGAAGATGTGATATATTTGGGAGAAATGTGGCCTTTCTGGAAGTAACTGTCCTATTTTGGGGATAAAAGAGGTATTTGTGGGTGAAAAGGTCCTACTTGAAGGGGGAAACGTCGTATTTCTTGGAGAAGATGTGGTATATTTGGGAGAAATGTGGCCTTTCTGGAAGAAACTGTCGTATTTTGGGGATCAAACAGCTATTTGTGGGTGAAAAGGTCCTATTTGAAGTGGGAAACCTGGCATTTCTTGGAGAAGATGTGATATATTTGGGAGAAATGTGGCATTTCAGGAAGAAACTGTCCTCTTTTGGGGATAAAACAGGTATTTGTGGGAGAAAAGGTCCTATTTCAGAAGCAATCCAGGAATTCCTTGGAGAAGATGTGAAATATTCGTTAAAAATCTGGCATTTCTGGAAGAAAGTGTCCAATTTTGGGGATAAAACAGGTATTTGTGGGTGAAAAGGTCCTATTTGAAGATGGAAACGTTGTATTTCTTGGAGAAGATGTGATCTATTTGGGAGAAATGTGGCATTTCTGGAAGAAACTGTCCTCTTTTGGGGATAAAAGAGGTATTTGTGGGTGAAAAGGTCCTATTTGAAGGGGGAAAGCTGGTATTTCTTGGAGAAGATGTGATATATTTGGGAGAAATGTGGCCTTTCTGGAAGAAACTGTCTTTTTTTGGGGATAAAAGAGGTATTTGTGGGTGAAAAGGTCCTATTTGAAGGGGGAAAGCTGGTATTTCTTGGAGAAGATGTGATATATTTGGGAGAAATGTGGCATTTCTGGAAGAAACTGTCCTATTTTGGGGATAAAAGAGGTATTTGTGGGTGAAAAGGTCGTATTTGAAGGGGGAAAGGTGGTATTTCTTGGAGAAGATGTGATCTATTTGGGAGAAATGTGGCATTTCTGGAAGAAACGGTCCTCTTTTGGGGATAAAAGAGGTATTTTTGGGTGAAAAGGTCCTATTTGAAGGGGGAAAGCTGGTATTTCTTGGAGAAGATGTGATATGTTTGGGAGAAATAAGGCATTTCTGGAAGATACTGTCCTCTTTTAGGGATAAAAGAGGTATTTGTGGGAGAAAAGGTCATATTTCAGGAGGAATCCAGGAATTCCATGGAACAGATGTGATACATTTGGGAGAAATGTGGCATTTCTGGAAGACAGTGTCCTATTTTGGGGATAAAAGAGGTATGTGTGGGTGCAAAGGTCGTATTTGAAGGGGGAAACGTGGTATTTCTTGGAGAAGATGTGATATATTTGGGAGAAATGTGGCATTTCTGGAAGAAACTGTCCTCTTTTGGGGATAAAAGAGGTATTTGTGGGTGAAAAGGTCCTATTTCAAGGGGGAACCTGGTATTTCTTGGAAAAGATGTTCTATATTTGGGAGAAATCTGGCATGTCTGGAAGAAAAAGTCAAATTCGGGGGGAGTAGGCTGGTATTTGTGGGAGAAAAGTTCCTATTTAAAGAAGGAAACGTGGTATTTCTTGGAGGAGATGTGATCTATTTGGGAGAAATCTGGCATGTCAGGAGGAAAACGTCCTCAATTGGCGATAAAAGAGGCATTTGTGGGTGAAATGGTCCTATTTGAAGTGGGAAACGTGGTATTTCTTGGAGAAGATGTGGTATATTTGGGAGAAATGTGGCCTTTCTGGATGAAACTGTCCTCTTTTGGGGATAAAAGAGGTATTTGTGGGTGAAAAGGTCCTATTTGAAGGGGGAAAGCTGGTATTTCTTGGATAAGATGTGATCTATTTGGGAGAAATGTGGCATTTCTGGAAGAAACTGTCCACTTTTGGGGATAAAAGAGGTATTTGTGGGTGAAAAGGTCCTATTTGAAGGGGGAAACGTGGTATTTCTTGAAGAAGATGTGATCTATTTGGGAGAAATGTGGCATTTCTGGAAGAAGCTGTCCCATTTTGGGGATAAAAGAGGTGTTTGTGGGTGAAAAGGTCCTATTTGTAGGGTGAAACGTGGTATTTCTTGGAGAAGATGTGATATATTTGGGAGAAATGTGGCATTTCTGGAAGAAACTGTCCTCTTTTGGGGATAAAAGAGGTATTTGTGGGTGAAAAGGTCCTATTTGAAGGGGGAAAGCTGGTATTTCTTGGAGAAGATGTGATCTATTTGGGAGAAATGTGGCATTTCTGGAAGAAACAGTCCACTTAGAGGGATAAAAGAGGTATTTGTGGGTGAAAAGGTCCTATTTGTAGGGGAAAACCGGTATTTCTTGGAGAAGATGTGGTATATTTGGGAGAAATGTGGCATGTCTGGAAGAAACTGTCCTCTTTTGGGGATAAAACAGCTATTTGTGGGTGACGAGGTCCAATTTCCAGGGGTTAAGCTCGTATTTCTTGGAGAAGATGTGATGTATTTGGGAGAAATGTGGCATTTCTGGAAGAAACTGTCGTATTTTGGGGATAAAATAGGTATTTGTGGGTGAAAAGGTCCTATTTGAAGGGGGAAAGCTGGTATTTCTTGGAGAAGATGTGATATATTTGAGAGAAATGTGGCATTTCTGGAAGAAACTGTCCTATTTTGGGGATAAAAGAGGTATTTGTGGGTGAAAAGGTCCTATTTGAAGGGGGAAAGCTGGTATTTCATGGAGAAGATGTGATATATTTGGGAGAAATGTGGAATTTCTGGAAGAAACTGTCCTATTTTGGGGCTAAAACAGGTATTTGTGGGTGAAAAGGTCCTGTTTGAAGGGGAAAGCTGGTATTTCTTGAAGAAGATGTGATATATTTGGGAGAAATGTGGCATTTCTGGCAGAAACAGTCCTCTTTTGGGGATAAGGGAGGTACTTGTGGGTGAAAAGGTCCTATTTGAAGGGGGAAACCTGGTATTTCTCGGAGAAGATGTGATATATTTGGGAGAAATCTGGCATTTCTGGAAGAAAAAGTCCAATTTGGGGGGAGAAGTCTGGTATTTGTGGGAGAAAAGTTCCTATTTCTGGAAGAATCCTGGTATTTCTTGAAGAAGATGTGATATATTTGGGAGAAATGTGGCATTTCAGGAAGAAACTGTCCTCTTTTGGGGATAAAACAGGTATTTGTGGGAGAAAAGGTCCTATTTCAGAAGCAATCCAGGAATTCCTTGGAGAAGATGTGAAATATTCGTTAAAAATCTGGCATTTCTGGAAGAAAGTGTCCAATTTTGGGGATAAAACAGGTATTTGTGGGTGAAAAGGTCCTATTTGAAGATGGAAACGTTGTATTTCTTGGAGAAGATGTGATCTATTTGGGAGAAATGTGGCATTTCTGGAAGAAACTGTCCTCTTTTGGGGATAAAAGAGGTATTTGTGGGTGAAAAGGTCCTATTTGAAGGGGGAAAGCTGGTATTTCTTGGAGAAGATGTGATATATTTGGGAGAAATGTGGCCTTTCTGGAAGAAACTGTCTTTTTTTGGGGATAAAAGAGGTATTTGTGGGTGAAAAGGTCCTATTTGAAGGGGGAAAGCTGGTATTTCTTGGAGAAGATGTGATATATTTGGGAGAAATGTGGCATTTCTGGAAGAAACTGTCCTATTTTGGGGATAAAAGAGGTATTTGTGGGTGAAAAGGTCGTATTTGAAGGGGGAAAGGTGGTATTTCTTGGAGAAGATGTGATCTATTTGGGAGAAATGTGGCATTTCTGGAAGAAACGGTCCTCTTTTGGGGATAAAAGAGGTATTTTTGGGTGAAAAGGTCCTATTTGAAGGGGGAAAGCTGGTATTTCTTGGAGAAGATGTGATATGTTTGGGAGAAATAAGGCATTTCTGGAAGATACTGTCCTCTTTTAGGGATAAAAGAGGTATTTGTGGGAGAAAAGGTCATATTTCAGGAGGAATCCAGGAATTCCATGGAACAGATGTGATACATTTGGGAGAAATGTGGCATTTCTGGAAGACAGTGTCCTATTTTGGGGATAAAAGAGGTATGTGTGGGTGCAAAGGTCGTATTTGAAGGGGGAAACGTGGTATTTCTTGGAGAAGATGTGATATATTTGGGAGAAATGTGGCATTTCTGGAAGAAACTGTCCTCTTTTGGGGATAAAAGAGGTATTTGTGGGTGAAAAGGTCCTATTTCAAGGGGGAACCTGGTATTTCTTGGAAAAGATGTTCTATATTTGGGAGAAATCTGGCATGTCTGGAAGAAAAAGTCAAATTCGGGGGGAGTAGGCTGGTATTTGTGGGAGAAAAGTTCCTATTTAAAGAAGGAAACGTGGTATTTCTTGGAGGAGATGTGATCTATTTGGGAGAAATCTGGCATGTCAGGAGGAAAACGTCCTCAATTGGCGATAAAAGAGGCATTTGTGGGTGAAATGGTCCTATTTGAAGTGGGAAACGTGGTATTTCTTGGAGAAGATGTGGTATATTTGGGAGAAATGTGGCCTTTCTGGATGAAACTGTCCTCTTTTGGGGATAAAAGAGGTATTTGTGGGTGAAAAGGTCCTATTTGAAGGGGGAAAGCTGGTATTTCTTGGATAAGATGTGATCTATTTGGGAGAAATGTGGCATTTCTGGAAGAAACTGTCCACTTTTGGGGATAAAAGAGGTATTTGTGGGTGAAAAGGTCCTATTTGAAGGGGGAAACGTGGTATTTCTTGAAGAAGATGTGATCTATTTGGGAGAAATGTGGCATTTCTGGAAGAAGCTGTCCCATTTTGGGGATATAAGAGGTGTTTGTGGGTGAAAAGGTCCTATTTGTAGGGTGAAACGTGGTATTTCTTGGAGAAGATGTGATATATTTGGGAGAAATGTGGCATTTCTGGAAGAAACTGTCCTCTTTTGGGGATAAAAGAGGTATTTGTGGGTGAAAAGGTCCTATTTGAAGGGGGAAAGCTGGTATTTCTTGGAGAAGATGTGATCTATTTGGGAGAAATGTGGCATTTCTGGAAGAAACAGTCCACTTAGAGGGATAAAAGAGGTATTTGTGGGTGAAAAGGTCCTATTTGTAGGGGAAAACCGGTATTTCTTGGAGAAGATGTGGTATATTTGGGAGAAATGTGGCATGTCTGGAAGAAACTGTCCTCTTTTGGGGATAAAACAGCTATTTGTGGGTGACGAGGTCCAATTTCCAGGGGTTAAGCTCGTATTTCTTGGAGAAGATGTGATGTATTTGGGAGAAATGTGGCATTTCTGGAAGAAACTGTCGTATTTTGGGGATAAAATAGGTATTTGTGGGTGAAAAGGTCCTATTTGAAGGGGGAAAGCTGGTATTTCTTGGAGAAGATGTGATATATTTGAGAGAAATGTGGCATTTCTGGAAGAAACTGTCCTATTTTGGGGATAAAAGAGGTATTTGTGGGTGAAAAGGTCCTATTTGAAGGGGGAAAGCTGGTATTTCATGGAGAAGATGTGATATATTTGGGAGAAATGTGGAATTTCTGGAAGAAACTGTCCTATTTTGGGGCTAAAACAGGTATTTGTGGGTGAAAAGGTCCTGTTTGAAGGGGAAAGCTGGTATTTCTTGAAGAAGATGTGATATATTTGGGAGAAATGTGGCATTTCTGGCAGAAACAGTCCTCTTTTGGGGATAAGGGAGGTACTTGTGGGTGAAAAGGTCCTATTTGAAGGGGGAAACCTGGTATTTCTCGGAGAAGATGTGATATATTTGGGAGAAATCTGGCATTTCTGGAAGAAAAAGTCCAATTTGGGGGGAGAAGTCTGGTATTTGTGGGAGAAAAGTTCCTATTTCTGGAAGAATCCTGGTATTTCTTGAAGAAGATGTGATATATTTGGGAGAAATGTGGCATTTCTGGAAGAAACTGTCCTCTTTTGGGGATAAAAGAGGTATTTGTGGGTGAAAAGGTCCTATTTGAAGGGGGAAAGCTGGTATTTCTTCGAGAAGATGTGATATATTTGGGAGAAATGTGGCCGTTCTGGAAGTAACTGTCCTATTTTGGGGATAAAAGAGGTATTTGTGGGTGAAAAGGTCCTACTTGAAGGGGGAAACGTCGTATTTCTTGGAGAAGATGTGGTATATTTGGGAGAAATGTGGCCTTTCTGGAAGAAACTGTCGTATTTTGGGGATCAAACAGCTATTTGTGGGTGAAAAGGTCCTATTTGAAGGGGGAAACCTGGCATTTCTTGGAGAAGATGTGATATATTTGGGAGAAATGTGGCATTTCTGGAAGAAACTGTCCTCTTTTGGGGATAAAACAGGTATTTGTGGGAGAAAAGGTCCTATTTCAGAAGTAATCCAGGAATTCCTTGGAGAAGATGTGATATATTCGTTAAAAATCTGGCATTTCTGGAAGAAACTGTCCAATTTTGGGGATAAAACAGGTATTTGTGGGTGAAAAGGTCCTATTTGAAGATGGAAACGTTGTATTTCTTGGAGAAGATGTGATCTATTTGGGAGAAATGTGGCATTTCTGGAAGAAACTGTCCTATTTTTGGGATAAAAGAGGTATTTGTGGGTGAAAAGGTCCTATTTGAAGGGGGAAACCTGGTATTTCTTGGAGAAGATGTTCTATACTTGGGAGATATCGGGAATTTCTGGAAGAAAATTTCCAATTTGAGGGATAAAAGAGGTATTTGTGGGTGAAAAGGTCCTATTTGAAGGGGGAAAGCTGGTATTTCTTGGAGAAGATGTGATATATTTGGGAGAAATGTGGCATTTCTGGAAGAAACTGTCCTCTTTTGGGGATAAAAGAGGTATTTGTGGGTGAAAAGGTCCTATTTGAAGGGGGAAAGCTGGTATTTCTTGGAGAAGATGTGATCTATTTGGGAGAAATGTGGCATTTCTGGAAGAAACTGTCCTATTTTGGGGATAAAAGAGGTATTTGTGGGTGAAAAGGTCGTATTTGAAGGGGGAAACGCGGTATTTCTTGGAGAAGATGTGATCTATTTGGGAGAAATGTGGCATTTCTGGAAGAAACTGTCCTCTTTTGGGGATAAAAGAGGTATTTTTGGGTGAAAAGGTCCTATTTGAAGGGGGAAATCTGGTATTTCTTGGAGAAGATGTGATATGTTCGGGAGAAATAAGGCATTTCTGGAAGATACTGTCCTCTTTTGGGGATAAAAGAGGTATTTGTGGGAGAAAAGGTCATATTTCAGGAGGAATCCAGGAATTCCATGGAGAAGATGTGATACATTTGGGAGAAATGTGGCATTTCTGGAAGACAATGTCCTATTTTGGGGATAAAACAGGTATTTGTGGGTGAAAAGGTCGTATTTGAAGGGGGAAAGCTGGTATATCTTGGAGAAGATGTGATATATTTGGGAGAAATGTGGCATTTCTGGAAGAAACTGTCCTCTTTTGGGGATAAAAGAGGTATTTGTGGGTGAAAAGGTCCTATTTCAAGGAGGAACCTGGTATTTCTTGGAAAAGATGTTCTATATTTGGGAGAAATCTGGCATGTCTGGAAGAAAAAGTCCTATTTGGGGGGAGTAGGCTGGTATTTGTGGGAGAAAAGTTCCTATTTGAAGGGGGAAACGTGGTATTTCTTGGAGAAGTTGTGGTATATTTGGGAGAAATCTGGCATGTCAGGAGGAAAACGTCCTCAATTGGCTATAAAAGAGGCATTTGTGGGTGAAATGGTCCTATTTGAAGGGGGAAACGTGGTATTTCTTGGAGAAGATGTGATATATTTGGGAGAAATGTGGCATTTCTGGAAGAAACTGTCCTCTTTTGGGGATAAAAGAGGTATTTGTGGGTGAAAAGGTCCTATTTGAAGGGGGAAAGCTGGTATTTCTTGGAGAAGATGTGATATATTTGGGAGAAATGTGGCATTTCTGGAAGAAACTGTCCTCTTTTGGGGATAAAAGAGGTATTTGTGGGTGAAAAGGTCCTATTTGAAGAGGGAAACCTGGTATTTCTTGGAGAAGATGTGATATATTTGGGAGAAATGTGGCATTTCTGGAAGAAGCTGTCCCATTTTGGGGATAAAAGAGGTGTTTGTGGGTGAAAAGGTCCTATTTGTAGGGTGAAACGTGGTATTTCTTGGAGAAGATGTGATATATTTGGGAGAAATGTGGCATGTCTGGAAGAAACGGTCCTCTTTTGGGGATAAAACAGGTATTTGTGGGTGAAAAGGTCCTATTTGAAGGGGGAAAGCTGGTATTTCTTGGAGAAGATGTGATCTATTTGGGAGAAATGTGGCATTTCTGGAAGAAACAGTCCTCTTAGAGGGATAAAAGAGGTATTTGTGAGTGAAAAGGTCCTATTTGTAGGGGAAACCCGGTATTTCTTGGAGAAGATGTGGTATATTTGGGAGAAATGTGGCATGTCTGGAAGAAACTGTCCTCTTTTGGGGATAAAACAGCTATTTGTGGGTGACGAGGTCCAATTTCCAGGGGTTAAGCTGGTATTTCTTGGAGAAGCTGTGATGTATTTGGGAGAAATGTGGCATTTCTGGAAGAAACTGTCGTATTTTGGGGATAAAAGAGGTATTTGTGGGTGAAAAGGTCCTATTTGAAGGGGGAAAGCTGGTATTTCTTGGAGAAGATGTGATCTATTTGGGAGAAATGTGGCATTTCTGGAAGAAACTGTCCTCTTTTGGGGATAAAAGAGGTATTTGTGGGTGAAAAGGTCCTATTTGAAGGGGGAAAGCTGGTATTTCTTGGAGAAGATGTGATATATTTGGGAGAAATGTGGCATTTCTGGAAGAAACTGTCCTATTTTGGGGCTAAAACAGGTATTTGTGGGTGAAAAGGTCCTGTTTGAAGGGGAAAGCTGGTATTTCTTGGAGAAGATGTGATATATTTGGGAGAAATGTGGCATTTCTGGAAGAAAAAGTCCAATTTTGGGGGAGAAGTCTGGTATTTGTGGGAGAAAAGGTTCTATTTCTGAAAGAATCCTGGTATTTCTTGGAGAAGATGTGATATATTTGGGAGAAATGTGGCATGTCTGGAAGAAAAAGTCCAATTTTGGGGGGAGATGGCTTGTATTTGTGGGCGAAAAGTTCCTATTTGAAGGGGGAATCCTGGTATTTCATGGAGAAGATATGGTATATTTGGGAGAAAAGTGGCATGTCTGGAAGAAACTGTCCTCTTTTGGGGATAAAAGAGGTATTTGTGGGTGAAAAGGTCCTATTTGAAGGGGGAAACGTGGTATTTCTTGGAGAAAATGTGCTATATTTGGGAGAAATGTGACATTTCTGGAAGAAACGGTCCTCTTTTGGGGATAAAAGAGGTATTTGTGGGTGAAATGGTCGTATTTGAAGGGGGAAACGTGGTATTTCTTGGAGAAGATGTGATCTATTTGGGAGAAATGTGGCATTTCTGGAAGAAACTCTCCTATTTTGGGGATCAAACAGGTATTTGTGGGTGAAAAGGTCCTATTTGAAGGGGGAAAGCTGGTATTTCTTGGAGAAGATGTGATCTATTTGGGAGAAATGTGGCCTTTCTGGAAGAAACTGTCGTATTTTGGGGATAAAAGAGGTATTTGTGGGTGTAAAGGTCCTATTTGAAGGGGGAAAGCTGGTATTTCTTGGAGAAGATGTGATCTATTTGGGAGAAATGTGGCATTTCTGGAAGAAACTGTCCTATTTTGGGGATAAAAGAGTTATTTGTGGGTGAAAAGGTCCTATTTGAAGAGGGAAACCTGGTATTTCTTGGAGAAGATGTGATATATTTGGGAGAAATGTGGCATTTCTGGAAGAGAAAGTCCAATTTGGGGGGAGAAGGCAGGTATTTGTGGGAGAAAAGTTCCTATTTCAGGAGGAATCCTGGTATTTCTTGGAGAAGATGTGGTATGTTTGGGAGAAATCTGGCATGTCTGGAAGAAACTGTCCTCTTTTGGGGATAAAACAAGTATTTGTGGGAGAAAAAGTCCTATTTGAAGGGGGAAAGCTGGTATTTCTTGGAGAAGATGTGATCTATTTGGGAGAAATGTTGCATGTCTGGAAGAAACTGTCCTCTTTTGGGGATAAAAGAGGTATTTGTGGGTGAAAAGGTCCTATTTCAAGGGGGAAACCTGGTATATCTTGGAGAAGATGTGATATATTTGGGAGAAATGTGGCCTTTCTGGAAGAAACTGTCCTATTTTGGGGATAAAAGAATTATTTGTGGGTGAAAAGGTCCTATTTGAAGGGGGAAAGCTGGTATTTCTTGGAGAAGATGTGATATATTTGGGAAAAATGTAGCATTTCAGGAAGAAAACGTCCTATTTGTGGGATAAAAGAGGTATTTGTGGGTGAAAAGGACCTATTTGAAGGGGGAATGCTGGTATTTCTTGGAGAAGATGTGATATATTTGGGAGAAATGTGGCATTTCTGGAAGATACTGTCGTCTTTTGGGGATAAAAGAGGTATTTGTGTTTGAAAAGTTCCTATTTGAAGGGGGAAGGCTGGTATTTCTTGGAGAAGATGTGATCTATTTGGGAGAAATGTGGCATTTCTGGCAGAAACTGTCCTATTTTGGGATTAAAAGAGGTATTTGTGGGTGAAAAGGTCCTATTTGAAGGGGGAAAGCTGGTATTTCTTGGAGAAGATGTGATCTATTTGGGAGAAATGTGGCATTTCTGGAAGAAACTGTCCAATTTTGGGGGGAGAAGGCCTGTATTTGTGGGCGAAAAGTTCCTATTTGAAGGGGGAATCCTGGTATTTCTTGGAGAAGATGTGGTATATTTGGGAGAAATGTGGCATGTCTGGAAGAAACTGTCCTCTTTTGGGGATAAAAGAGGTATTTGTGGGTGAAAAGGTCCTATTTGAAGGGTGAAACGTGGTATTTCTTGGAGAAAATGTGCTATATTTGGGAGAAATGTGGCATTTCTGGAAGAAACGGTCCGCTTTTGGGGATAAAAGAGGTATTTGTGGGTGAAAAGGTCGTATTTGAAGGGGGAAACCTGGTATTTCTTGGAGAAGATGTGATCTATTTGGGAGAAATGTGGCATTTCTGGAAGAAACTGTCCTCTTTTGGGGATAAAACAGGTATTTGTGGGTGAAAAGGTCCTATTTGAAGGGGGAAAGCTGTTATTTCTTGGAGAAGATGTGATCTATTTGGGAGAATTGTGGCATTTCTGAAGAAAAAGTCCAATTTGTGGGGAGAAGGCAGGTATTTGTGGGAGAAAAGTTCCTATTTCAGGAGGAATCCTGGTATTTCTTGGAGAAGATGTGATATATTTGGGAGAAATCTGGCATTTCTGGAAGAAACTGTCCTCTTTTGGGGATCAAACAGGTATTTGTGGGAGAAAAGGTCCTATTTGAAGGGGGAAAGCTGGTATTTCTTGGAGAAGATGTGATATATTTGGGAGAAATGTTGCATGTCTGGAAGAAACTGTCCTCTTTTGGGGATAAAAGAGGTATTTGTGGGTGAAAAGGTCCTATTTGAAGGGGGAAAGCTGGTATTTCTTGGAGAAGATGTGATATATTTGGGAGAAATGTGGCCTTTCTGGAAGAAACTGTCGTATTTTGGGGATAAAAGAGGTATTTGTGGGTGTAAAGGTCCTATTTGAAGGGGGAAAGCTGGTATTTCTTGGAGAAGATGTGATATATTTGGGAAAAATGTAGCATTTCAGGTAGAAAACGTCCTATTTGTGGGATAAAAGAGGTATTTGTGGGTGAAAAGGACCTATTTGAAGGGGGAAAGCTGGTATTTCTTGGAGAAGATGTGATATATTTGGGAGAAATGTGGCATTTCTGGAAGATACTGTCCTCTTTTGGGGATAAAAGAGGTATTTGTGGGTGAAAAGGTCCTATTTGAAGGGGGAAAGCTGGTATTTCTTGGAGAAGATGTGATCTATTTGGGAGAAATGTGGCATTTCTGGAAGAAAAAGTCCAATTTTGGGGGGAGAAGGCTTGTATTTGTGGGCGAAAAGTTCCTATTTGAAGGGGGAATCCTGGTATTTCTTGGAGAAGATGTGATATATTTGGGAGAAATGTGGCCTTTCTGGATGAAACTGTCCTCTTTTGGGGATAAAAGAGGTATTTGTGGGAGAAAAGGTCCTATTTGAAGGGTGAAAGCTGGTATTTCTTGGAGAAAATGTGATATATTTGGGAAAAATGTAGCATTTCAGGTAGAAAACGTCCTATTTTGGGGATAATAGCGGTATTTGTGGGTGACAAGGACCTATTTGAAGGGGGAAAGCTGGTATTTCTTGGAGAAGATGTGATCTATTTGGGAGAAATGTGGCATTTCTGGAAGAAAAAGTCCAATTTGTGGGGAGAAGGCTTGTATTTGTGGGCGAAAAGTTCCTATTTGAAGGGGGAATCCTGGTATATCTTGGAGAAGATGTGGTATATTTGGGAGAAATGTGGCATGTCTGGAAGAAACTGTCCTCTTTTGGGGATAAAAGAGGTATTTGTGGGTGAAAAGGTCCTATTTGAAGGAAGAAAACTGGTATTTCTTGGAGAAGATGTGATCTATTTGGGAGAAATGTGGCATTTTTGGAAGAAATGTCCTCGTTGGGGATAAAAGAGGTATTTGTGGGTGAAAAGGTCGTATTTGAAGGGGGAAACGTGGTATTTCTTGGAGAAGATGTGATATATTTGGGAGAAATGTGGCATGTCTGGAAGAAACTGTCCTATTTTGGTGATAAAAGAGGTATTTGTGGGTGAAAAGGTCCTTTTTGAAGAGGGAAACTTGGTATTTCTTGGAGAAGATGTGATATATTTGGGAGAAATCTGGCATTTCTGGAAGAAAAAGTCCAATTTGGGGGGAGAAGGCAGGTATTTGTGGGAGAAAAGTTCCTATTTCAGGAGGAATCCTGGTATTTCTTGGAGAAGATGTGATCTATTTGGGAGAAATCTGGCATTTATGGAAGAAACTGTCCTCTTTTGGGGATAAAACAAGTATTTGTGGGAGAAAAGGTCCTATTTGAAGGGGGAAACCTGGTATTTCTTGGAGTAGATGTGATATATTTGGGAGAAATGTTGCATGTCTGGAAGAAACTGTCCTCTTTGGGGAATAAAAGTGGTATTTGTGGGTGAAAAGTTCCTGTTTCAAGGGGGAAAGCTGGTATTTCTTGGAGAAGATGTGATCTATTTGGGAGAAATGTGGCATTTCTGGAAGAAACTGTCCTATTTTGGGGATAAAAGAATTATTTGTGGGAGAAATACTCCTATTTCAGGAGGAATCGTGGTATTTCTTGGAGAAGATGTGATATATTTGGGAGAAATCTGGCATTTCTGGAAGAAACTGTTCTATTTTGGGGATCAAACAGGTATTTGTGGGAGAAAAGGTCCTATTTGAAGGGGGAAACCTGGTATTTCTTGGAGAAGATGTGATCTATTTGGGAGAAATGTTGCATGTCTGGAAGAAACTGTCCTCTTTTGGGGATCAAAGAGGTATTTGTGGGTGAAAAGGTCCTATTTGAAGGGGGAAGGCTGGTATTTCTTGGAGAAGATGTGATATATTTGGGAGAAATGTGGCCTTTCTGGACGTAACTGTTCTATTTTGGGGATAAAAGAGGTACTTGTGGGTGAAAAGGTCCTATTTGAAGGGGGAAAGCTGGTATTTCTTGGAGAAGATGTGATATATTTGGGAAAAATGTAGCATTTCAGGTAGAAAACGTCCTATTTGTGGGATAAAAGAGGTATTTGTGGGTGACAAGGACCTATTTGAAGGGGGAAAGCTGTTATTTCTTGGAGAAGATGTGATCTATTTGGGAGAAATGTGGCATTTCTGGAAGAAAAAGTCCAATTTTGGGGGGAGAAGGCTTGTATTTGTGGGCGAAAAGTTCCTATTTGAAGAGGGAATCCTGGTATTTCTTGGAGAAGATGTGGTATATTTGGGAGAAATGTGGCATGTCTGGAAGAAACTGTCCTCTTTTGGGGATAAAAGAGGTATTTGTGGGTGAAAAGGTCCTATTTGAAGGGGGAAAGCTGGTATTTCTTGGAGAAGATGTGATATATTTGGGAGAAATGTGGCATTTCTGGAAGAAACTGTCCTATTTTGGGGATAAAAGAGGTATTTGTGGGTGAAAAGGTCCTATTTGAAGGGGGAAAGCTGGTATTTCTTGGAGAAGATGTGATATATTTGGGAGAAATGTGGCCTTTCTGGAAGAAACTGTCGTATTTTGGGGATAAAAGAGGTATTTGTGGGTGTAAAGGTCCTATTTGAAGGGGGAAAGCTGGTATTTCTTGGAGAAGATGTGATATATTTGGGAAAAATGTAGCATTTCAGGTAGAAAACGTCCTATTTGTGGGATAAAAGAGGTATTTGTGGGTGAAAAGGACCTATTTGAAGGGGGAAAGCTGGTATTTCTTGGAGAAGATGTGATATATTTGGGAGAAATGTGGCATTTCTGGAAGAAACTGTCCTATTTTGGGGATCAAAGAGGTATTTGTGGGTGAAAAGTTCCTATTTGAAGGGGGAAAGCTTGTATTTCTTGGAGAAGATGTGATATATTTGGGAGAAATGTGGCATTTCTGGCAGAAACTGTCGTATTTTGGGGATAAAAGAGGTATTTGTGGGTGAAAAGGTCCTATTTGAAGAGGGAAAGCTGGTATTTCTTGGAGAAGATGTGATCTATTTGGGAGAAATGTGGCATTTCTGGAAGAAAAAGTCCAATTTTGGGGGGAGAAGGCTTGTATTTGTGGGTGAAAAGTTCCTATTTGAAGGGGGAATCCTGGTATTTCTTGGAGAAGATGTGATATATTTGGGAGAAATGTGGCCTTTCTGGATGAAACTGTCCTCTTTTGGGGATAAAAGAGGTATTTGTGGGAGAAAAGGTCCTATTTGAAGGGTGAAAGCTGGTATTTCTTGGAGAAAATGTGATATATTTGGGAAAAATGTAGCATTTCAGGTGGAAAACGTCCTATTTTGGGGATAAAAGCGGTATTTGTGGGTGACAAGGACCTATTTGAAGGGGGAAAGCTGGTATTTCTTGGAGAAGATGTGATATATTTGGGAGAAATGTGGCATTTCTGGAAGAAAAAGTCCAATTTGTGGGGAGAAGGCTTGTATTTGTGGGCGAAAAGTTCCTATTTGAAGGGGGAATCCTGGTATTTCTTGGAGAAGATGTGGTATATTTGGGAGAAATGTGGCATGTCTGGAAGAAACTGTCCTCTTTTGGGGATAAAAGAGGTATTTGTGGGTGAAAAGGCCCTATTTGAAGGAAGAAAACTGGTATTTCTTGGAGAAGATGTGATCTATTTGGGAGAAATGTGGCATTTCTGGAAGAAACGGTCCTCGTTGGGGATAAAAGAGGTATTTGTGGGTGAAAAGGTCGTATTTGAAGGGGGAAACGTGGTATTTCTTGGAGAAGATGTGATATATTTGGGAGAAATGTGGCATGTCTGGAAGAAACTGTCCTATTTTGGTGATAAAAGAGGTATTTGTGGGTGAAAAGGTCCTATTTGAAGAGGGAAACTTGGTATTTCTTGGAGAAGATGTGATATATTTGGGAGAAATGTGGCATTTCTGGAAGAAAAAGTCCAATTTTGGGGGGAGATGGCTTGTCTTTGTGGGCGAAAAGTTCTTATTTGAAGGGGGAATCCTGGTATTTCTTGGAGAAGATGTGGTATATTTGGGAGAAAAGTGGCATGTCTGGAAGAAACTGTCCTCTTTTGGGGATAAAAGAGGTATTTGTGGGTGAAAAGGTCCTATTTCGAGGGGGAAACGTGGTATTTCTTGGAGAAAATGTGCTATATTTGGGAGAAATGTGACATTTCTGGAAGAAACGGTCCTCTTTTGGGGATAAAAGAGGTATTTGTGGGTGAAATGGTCGTATTTGAAGGGGGAAACGTGGTATTTCTTGGAGAAGATGTGATCTATTTGGGAGAAATGTTGCATGTCTGGAAGAAACTGTCCTCTTTTGGGGATAAAAGAGGTATTTGTGGGTGAAAAGGTCCTATTTGAAGAGGGAAACCTGGTATTTCTTGGAGAAGATGTGATATATTTGGGAGAAATGTGGCATTTCTGGAAGAGAAAGTCCAATTTGGGGGGAGAAGGCAGGTATTTGTGGGAGAAAAGTTCCTATTTCAGGAGGAATCCTGGTATTTCTTGGAGAATATGTGATATGTTTGGGAGAAATCTGGCATGTCTGGAATAAACTGTCCTCTTTTGGGGATAAAACAAGTATTTGTGGGAGAAAAAGTCCTATTTGAAGGGGGAAAGCTGGTATTTCTTGGAGAAGATGTGATCTATTTGGGAGAAATGTTGCATGTCTGGAAGAAACTGTCCTCTTTTGGGGATAAAAGAGGTATTTGTGGGTGAAAAGGTCCTATTTCAAGGGGGAAACCTGGTATATCTTGGAGAAGATGTGATATATTTGGGAGAAATGTGGCCTTTCTGGAAGAAACTGTCGTATTTTCGGGATAAAAGAGGTATTTGTGGGTGAAAAGGTCCTATTTGAAGGGGGAAAGCTGGTATTTCTTGGAGAAGATGTGATATATTTGGGAAAAATGTAGCATTTCTGGAAGAAAACGTCCTATTTGTGGGATAAAAGAGGTATTTGTGGGTGAAAAGGACCTATTTGAAGGGGGAAAGCTGGTATTTCTTGGAGAAGATGTGATCTATTTGGGAGAAATGTGGCATTTCTGGAAGAAACTGTCGTGTTTTGGGGATAAAAGAGGTATTTGTGGGTGAAAAGGTCCTATTTGAAGGGGGAAAGCTGGTATTTCTTGGAGAAGATGTGATATATTTGGGAGAAATGTGGGATTTCTGGCAGAAACTGTCCTATTTTGTTGATAAAAGAGGTATTTGTGGGTGAAAAGGTCCTATTTGAAGGGGGAAAGCTGGTATTTCTTGGAGAAGATGTGATATATTTGGGAAAAATGTAGCATTTCAGGTGGAAAACGTCCTATTTTGGGGATAAAAGCGGTATTTGTGGGTGACAAGGACCTATTTGAAGGGGGAAAGCTGGTATTTCTTGGAGAAGATGTGATATATTTGGGAGAAATGTGGCATTTCTGGAAGAAAAAGTCCAATTTGTGGGGAGAAGGCTTGTATTTGTGGGCGAAAAGTTCCTATTTGAAGGGGGAATCCTGGTATTTCTTGGAGAAGATGTGGTATATTTGGGAGAAATGTGGCATGTCTGGAAGAAACTGTCCTCTTTTGGGGATAAAAGAGGTATTTGTGGGTGAAAAGGCCCTATTTGAAGGAAGAAAACTGGTATTTCTTGGAGAAGATGTGATCTATTTGGGAGAAATGTGGCATTTCTGGAAGAAACGGTCCTCGTTGGGGATAAAAGAGGTATTTGTGGGTGAAAAGGTCGTATTTGAAGGGGGAAACGTGGTATTTCTTGGAGAAGATGTGATATATTTGGGAGAAATGTGGCATGTCTGGAAGAAACTGTCCTATTTTGGTGATAAAAGAGGTATTTGTGGGTGAAAAGGTCCTATTTGAAGAGGGAAACTTGGTATTTCTTGGAGAAGATGTGATATATTTGGGAGAAATGTGGCATTTCTGGAAGAAAAAGTCCAATTTTGGGGGGAGATGGCTTGTCTTTGTGGGCGAAAAGTTCTTATTTGAAGGGGGAATCCTGGTATTTCTTGGAGAAGATGTGGTATATTTGGGAGAAAAGTGGCATGTCTGGAAGAAACTGTCCTCTTTTGGGGATAAAAGAGGTATTTGTGGGTGAAAAGGTCCTATTTCGAGGGGGAAACGTGGTATTTCTTGGAGAAAATGTGCTATATTTGGGAGAAATGTGACATTTCTGGAAGAAACGGTCCTCTTTTGGGGATAAAAGAGGTATTTGTGGGTGAAATGGTCGTATTTGAAGGGGGAAACGTGGTATTTCTTGGAGAAGATGTGATCTATTTGGGAGAAATGTTGCATGTCTGGAAGAAACTGTCCTCTTTTGGGGATAAAAGAGGTATTTGTGGGTGAAAAGGTCCTATTTGAAGAGGGAAACCTGGTATTTCTTGGAGAAGATGTGATATATTTGGGAGAAATGTGGCATTTCTGGAAGAGAAAGTCCAATTTGGGGGGAGAAGGCAGGTATTTGTGGGAGAAAAGTTCCTATTTCAGGAGGAATCCTGGTATTTCTTGGAGAATATGTGATATGTTTGGGAGAAATCTGGCATGTCTGGAATAAACTGTCCTCTTTTGGGGATAAAACAAGTATTTGTGGGAGAAAAAGTCCTATTTGAAGGGGGAAAGCTGGTATTTCTTGGAGAAGATGTGATCTATTTGGGAGAAATGTTGCATGTCTGGAAGAAACTGTCCTCTTTTGGGGATAAAAGAGGTATTTGTGGGTGAAAAGGTCCTATTTCAAGGGGGAAACCTGGTATATCTTGGAGAAGATGTGATATATTTGGGAGAAATGTGGCCTTTCTGGAAGAAACTGTCGTATTTTCGGGATAAAAGAGGTATTTGTGGGTGAAAAGGTCCTATTTGAAGGGGGAAAGCTGGTATTTCTTGGAGAAGATGTGATATATTTGGGAAAAATGTAGCATTTCTGGAAGAAAACGTCCTATTTGTGGGATAAAAGAGGTATTTGTGGGTGAAAAGGACCTATTTGAACGGGGAAAGCTGGTATTTCTTGGAGAAGATGTGATCTATTTGGGAGAAATGTGGCATTTCTGGAAGAAACTGTCGTGTTTTGGGGATAAAAGAGGTATTTGTGGGTGAAAAGGTCCTATTTGAAGGGGGAAAGCTGGTATTTCTTGGAGAAGATGTGATATATTTGGGAGAAATGTGGGATTTCTGGCAGAAACTGTCCTATTTTGTTGATAAAAGAGGTATTTGTGGGTGAAAAGGTCCTATTTGAAGGGGGAAAGCTGGTATTTCTTGGAGAAGATGTGATCTATTTGGGAGAATTGTGGCATTTCTGAAGAAAAAGTCCAATTTGTGGGGAGAAGGCAGGTATTTGTGGGCGAAAAGTTCCTATTTCAGGAGGAATCCTGGTATTTCTTGGAGAAGATGTGATATATTTGGGAGAAATCTGGCATTTCTGGAAGAAACTGTCCTCTTTTGGGGATCAAACAGGTATTTGTGGGAGAAAAGGTCCTATTTGAAGGGGGAAAGCTGGTATTTCTTGGAGAAGATGTGATATATTTGGGAGAAATGTTGCATGTCTGGAAGAAACTGTCCTCTTTTGGGGATAAAAGAGGTATTTGTGGGTGAAAAGGTCCTATTTGAAGGGGGAAAGCTGGTATTTCTTGGAGAAGATGTGATATATTTGGGAGAAATGTGGCATTTCTGGAAGAAACTGTCGTATTTTGGGGATAAAAGAGGTATTTGTGGGTGAAAAGGTCCTATTTGAAGGGGGAAAGCTGGTATTTCTTGGAGAAGATGTGATATATTTGGGAAAAATGTAGCATTTCAGGTAGAAAACGTCCTATTTGTGGGATAAAAGAGGTATTTGTGGGTGAAAAGGACCTATTTGAACGGGGAAAGCTGGTATTTCTTGGAGAAGATGTGATATATTTGGGAGAAATGTGGCATTTCTGGAAGATACTGTCCTCTTTTGGGGATAAAAGAGGTATTTGTGGGAGAAAAGTTCCTATTTGAAGGGGGAAAGCTGGTATTTCTTGGAGAAGATGTGATATATTTGGGAGAAATGTGGCATTTCTGGCAGAAACTGTCCTATGTTGGGGATAAAAGAGGTATTTGTGGGTGAAAAGGTCCTATTTGAAGGGGGAAAGCTGGTATTTCTTGGAGAAGATGTGATCTATTTGGGCGAAATGTGGCATTTCTGGAAGAAAAAGTCCAATTTTGGGGGGAGAAGGCTTGTATTTGTGGGCGAAAAGTTCCTATTTGAAGGGGGAATCCTGGTATTTCTTGGAGAAGATGTGATCTATTTGGGAGAAATGTGGCATGTCTGGAAGAAACTGTCCTCTTTTGGGGATCAAACAGGTATTAGTGGGTGAAAAGGTCCTATTTGAAGGGGGAAAGCTGGTATTTCTTGGAGAAGATGTGGTATATTTGGGAGAAATGTTGCATGTCTGGAAGAAACTGTCCTCTTTTGGGGATCAAAGAGGTATTTGTGGGTGAAAAGGTCCTATTTGAAGGGGGAAAGCTGGTATTTCTTGGAGAAGATGTGATATATTTGGGAAAAATGTAGCATTTCAGGTAGAAAACGTCCTATTTGTGGGATAAAAGAGGTATTTGTGGGTGACAAGGTCCTATTTGAAGGGGGAAAGCTGTTATATCTTGGAGAAGATGTGATCTATTTGGGAGAAATGTGGCATTTCTGGAAGAAAAAGTCCAATTTGGGGGGAGAAGTCTGGTATTTGTGGGAGAAAAGATCCTATTTCTGGAAGAATCCTGGTATTTCTTGGAGAAGATGTGATATATTTGGGAGAAATGTGGCATTTCTGGAAGAAATAGTCCAATTTTGGGGGGAGATGGCTTGTATTTGTGGGCGAAAAGTTCCTATTTGAAGGGGGAATCCTGGTATTTCTTGGAGAAGATGTGGTATATTTGGGAGAAAAGTGGCATGTCTGGAAGAAACTGTCCTCTTTTGGGGATAAAAGAGGTATTTGTGGGTGAAAATGTCCTATTTCGAGGGGGAAACGTGGTATTTCTTGGAGAAAATGTGCTATATTTGGGAGAAATGTGACATTTCTGGAAGAAACGGTCCTCTTTTGGGGATAAAAGAGGTATTTGTGGGTGAAAAGGTCGTATTTGAAGGGGGAAACGTGGTATTTCTTGGAGAAGATGTGATATATTTTGGAGAAATGTGGCCTTTCTGGAAGAAACTGTCCTATTTTGGGGATCAAACAGGTATTTGTGGGAGAAAAGGTCCTATTTGAAGGGGGAAAGCTGTTATTTCTTGGAGAAGATGTGATCTATTTGGGAGAAATGTTGCATGTCTGGAAGAAACTGTCCTCTTTTGGGGATAAAAGAGGTATTTGTGGGTGAAAAGGTCCTATTTGAAGGGGGAAAGCTGGTATTTCTTGGAGAAGATGTGATCTATTTGGGAGAAATGTGGCATTTCTGGAAGAAACTGTCCTATTTTGGGGATAAAAGAGGTATTTGTGGGTGAAAATGTCCTATTTGAAGAGGGAAACCTGGTATATCTTGGAGAAGATGTGATCTATTTGGGAGAAATGTGGCATTTCTGGAAGAGAAAGTCCAATTTGGGGGGAGAAGGCAGGTATTTGTGGGAGAAAAGTTCCTATTTCAGGAGGAATCCTGGTATTTCTTGGAGAAGATGTGATATGTTTGGGAGATATCTGGCATGTCTGGAATAAACTGTCCTCTTTTGGTTATAAAACAAGTATTTGTGGGAGAAAAAGTCCTATTTGAAGGGGGAAAGCTGGTATTTCTTGGAGAAGATGTGATCTATTTGGGAGAAATGTTGCATGTCTGGAAGAAACTGTCCTCTTTCGGGGATAAAAGAGGTATTTGTGGGTGAAAAGGTCCTATTTCAAGGGGGAAACCTGGTATATCTTGGAGAAGATGTGATATATTTGGGAGAAATGTGGCCTTTCTGGAAGAAACTGTCGTATTTTGGGGATAAAAGAGGTATTTGTGGGTGAAAAGGTCCTATTTGAAGGGGGAAAGCTGGTATTTCTTGGAGAAGATGTGATATATTTGGGAAAAATGTAGCATTTCAGGAAGAAAACGTCCTATTTGTGGGATAAAAGAGGTATTTGTGGGTGAAAAGGACCTATTTGAAGGGGGAAAGCTGGTATTTCTTGGAGAAGATGTGATATATTTGGGAGAAATGTGGCATTTCTGGAAGAAACTGTCATCTTTTGGGGGGAGAAGGCCTGTATTTGTGGGCGAAAAGTTCCTATTTGAAGGGGGAATCCTGGTATTTCTTGGAGAAGATGTGATATATTTGGGAGAAATGTGGCATGTCTGGAAGAAACTGTCCTCTTTTGGGGATAAAAGAGGTATTTGTGGGTGAAAAGGTCCTATTTGAAGGGTGAAACGTGGTATTTCTTGGAGAAAATGTGCTATATTTGGGAGAAATGTGGCATTTCTGGAAGAAACGGTCCGCTTTTGGGGATAAAAGAGGTATTTGTGGGTGAAAAGGTCCTATTTGAAGGGGGAAACGTGGTATTTCTTGGAGAAGATGTGATCTATTTGGGAGAAATGTGGCATTTCTGGAAGAAACTGTCCTCTTTTGGGGATAAAAGAGGTATTTGTGGGTGAAAAGGTCCTATTTGAAGGGGGAAAGCTGTTATTTCTTGGAGAAGATGTGATCTATTTGGGAGAATTGTGGCATTTCTGAAGAAAAAGTCCAATTTGTGGGGAGAAGGCAGGTATTTGTGGGCGAAAAGTTCCTATTTCAGGAGGAATCCTGGTATTTCTTGGAGAAGATGTGATATATTTGGGAGAAATGTGGCATTTCTGGAAGAAACTGTTCTATTTTGGGGATCAAACAGGTATTTGTGGGAGAAAAGGTCCTATTTGAAGGGGGAAAGCTGGTATTTCTTGGAGAAGATGTGATATATTTGGTAGAAATGTTGCATGTCTGGAAGAAACTGTCGTATTTTGGGGATAAAAGAGGTATTTGTGGGTGAAAAGGTCCTATTTGAAGGGGGAAATCTGGTATTTCTTGGAGGAGATGTTCTATATTTGGGAGAAATTTGGCATTTCTGGAAGAAACTGTCCTATTTTGGGGATAAAAGAGGTATTTGTGGGTGAAAAGGTCCTATTTGAAGGGGGAAAGCTGGTATTTCTTGGAGAAGATGTGATCTATTTGGGAGAAATGTGGCATTTCTGGAAGAAAAAGTCCAATTTGTGGGGAGAAGGCTTGTATTTGTGGGCGAAAAGTTCCTATTTGAAGGGGGAATCCTGGTATTTCTTGGAGAAGATGTGGTATATTTGGGAGAAATGTGGCATGTCTGGATGAAACTGTCCTATTTTGGGGATAAAAGAGGTATTTGTGGGTGAAAAGGTCCTATTTGAAGGAAGAAAACTGGTATTTCTTGGAGAAGATGTGATCTATTTGGGAGAAATGTGGCATTTCTGGAAGAAACTGTCGTATTTTGGGGATAAAAGAGGTATTTGTGGGTGAAAAGGTCCTATTTGAAGGGGGAAAGCTGGTATTTCTTGGAGAAGATGTGATCTATTTGGGAGAAATGTGGCATTTCTGGAAGAAACTGTCCTCTTTTGGGGATAAAAGAGGTATTTGTGGGTGAAAAGGTCCTATTTGAAGGGGGAAAGCTGGTATTTCTTGGAGAAGATGTGATCTATTTGGGAGAAATGTGGCATTTCTGGAAGAAACTGTCCTATTTTGGGGCTAAAACAGGTATTTGTGGGTGAAAAGGTCCTGTTTGAAGGGGAAAGCTGGTATTTCTTGGAGAAGATGTGATATATTTGGGAGAAATGTGGCATTTCTGGAAGAAAAAGTCCAATTTTGGGGGAGAAGTCTGGTATTTGTGGGAGAAAAGATCCTATTTCTGGAAGAATCCTGGTATTTCTTGGAGAAGATGTGATATATTTGGGAGAAATGTGGCATTTCTGGAAGAAAAAGTCCAATTTTGGGGGGAGATGGCTTGTATTTGTGGGCGAAAAGTTCCTATTTGAAGGGGGAATCCTGGTATTTCTTGGAGAAGATATGGTATATTTGGGAGAAAAGTGGCATGTCTGGAAGAAACTGTCCTCTTTTGGGGATAAAAGAGGTATTTGTGGGTGAAAAGGTCCTATTTGAAGGGGGAAACGTGGTATTTCTTGGAGAAAATGTGCTATATTTGGGAGAAATGTGACATTTCTTGAAGAAACGGTCCTCTTTTGGGGATAAAAGAGGTATTTGTGGGTGAAATGGTCGTATTTGAAGGGGGAAACGAGGTATTTCTTGGAGAAGATGTGATCTATTTGGGAGAAATGTGGCATTTCTGGAAGAAACTGTCCTATTTTGGGGATCAAACAGGTATTTGTGGGTGAAAAGGTCCTATTTGAAGGGGGAAAGCTGGTATTTCTTGGAGAAGATGTGATCTATTTGGGAGAAATGTTGCATGTCTGGAAGAAACTGTCCTCTTTTGGGGATAAAAGAGGTATTTGTGGGTGAAAAGGTCCTATTTGAAGGGGGAAACCTGGTATTTCTTGGAGAAGATGTGATCTATTTGGGAGAAATGTGGCATTTCTGGAAGAAACTGTCCTATTTTGGGGATAAAAGAGTTATTTGTGGGTGAAAAGGTCCTATTTGAAGAGGGAAACCTGGTATTTCTTGGAGAAGATGTGATATATTTGGGAGAAATGTGGCATTTCTGGAAGAGAAAGTCCAATTTGGGGGGAGAAGGCAGGTATTTGTGGGAGAAAAGTTCCTATTTCAGGAGGAATCCTGGTATTTCTTGGAGAAGATGTGGTATGTTTGGGAGAAATCTGGCATGTCTGGAATAAACTGTCCTCTTTTGGGGATAAAACAAGTATTTGTGGGAGAAAAAGTCCTATTTGAAGGGGGAAAGCTGGTATTTCTTGGAGAAGATGTGATCTATTTGGGAGAAATGTTGCATGTCTGGAAGAAACTGTCCTCTTTTGGGGATAAAAGAGGTATTTGTGGGTGAAAAGGTCCTATTTCAAGGGGGAAACCTGGTATATCTTGGAGAAGATGTGATATATTTGGGAGAAATGTGGCCTTTCTGGAAGAAACGGTCCTCTTTTGGGGATAAAAGAGGTATTTGTGGGTGAAAAGGTCCTATTTGAAGGGGGAAAGCTGGTATTTCTTGGAGAAGATGTGATATATTTGGGAAAAATGTAGCATTTCAGGAAGAAAACGTCCTATTTGTGGGATAAAAGAGGTATTTGTGGGTGAAAAGGACCTATTTGAAGGGGGAATGCTGGTATTTCTTGGAGAAGATGTGATATATTTGGGAGAAATGTGGCATTTCTGGAAGATACTGTCCTCTTTTGGGGATAAAAGAGGTATTTGTGGGTGAAAAGGTCGTATTTGAAGGGGGAAACGTGGTATTTCTTGGAGAAGATGTGATCTATTTGGGAGAAATGTGGCATTTCTGGAAGAAACTGTCCTATTTTGGGGATCAAACAGGTATTTGTGGGAGAAAAGGTCCTATTTGAAGGGGGAAAGCTGTTATTTCTTGGAGAAGATGTGATCTATTTGGGAGAAATGTTGCATGTCTGGAAGAAACTGTCCTCTTTTGGGGATAAAAGAGGTATTTGTGGGTGAAAAGGTCCTATTTGAAGGGGGAAAGCTGGTATTTCTTGGAGAAGATGTGATCTATTTGGGAGAAATGTGGCATTTCTGGAAGAAACTGTCCTATTTTGGGGATAAAAGAGGTATTTGTGGGTGAAAATGTCCTATTTGAAGAGGGAAACCTGGTATTTCTTGGAGAAGATGTGATCTATTTGGGAGAAATGTGGCATTTCTGGAAGAGAAAGTCCAATTTGGGGGGAGAAGGCAGGTATTTGTGGGAGAAAAGTTCCTATTTCAGGAGGAATCCTGGTATTTCTTGGAGAAGATGTGATATGTTTGGGAGATATCTGGCATGTCTGGAATAAACTGTCCTCTTTTGGTTATAAAACAAGTATTTGTGGGAGAAAAAGTCCTATTTGAAGGGGGAAAGCTGGTATTTCTTGGAGAAGATGTGATCTATTTGGGAGAAATGTTGCATGTCTGGAAGAAACTGTCCTCTTTCGGGGATAAAAGAGGTATTTGTGGGTGAAAAGGTCCTATTTCAAGGGGGAAACCTGGTATATCTTGGAGAAGATGTGATATATTTGGGAGAAATGTGGCCTTTGTGGAAGAAACTGTCGTATTTTGGGGATAAAAGAGGTATTTGTGGGTGAAAAGGTCCTATTTGAAGGGGGAAAGCTGGTATTTCTTGGAGAAGATGTGATATATTTGGGAAAAATGTAGCATTTCAGGAAGAAAACGTCCTATTTGTGGGATAAAAGAGGTATTTGTGGGTGAAAAGGACCTATTTGAAGGGGGAAAGCTGGTATTTCTTGGAGAAGATGTGATATATTTGGGAGAAATGTGGCATTTCTGGAAGAAACTGTCATCTTTTGGGGGGAGAAGGCCTGTATTTGTGGGCGAAAAGTTCCTATTTGAAGGGGGAATCCTGGTATTTCTTGGAGAAGATGTGATATATTTGGGAGAAATGTGGCATGTCAGGAAGAAACTGTCCTCTTTTGGGGATAAAAGAGGTATTTGTGGGTGAAAAGGTCCTATTTGAAGGGTGAAACGTGGTATTTCTTGGAGAAAATGTGCTATATTTGGGAGAAATGTGGCATTTCTGGAAGAAACGGTCCGCTTTTGGGGATAAAAGAGGTATTTGTGGGTGAAAAGGTCCTATTTGAAGGGGGAAACGTGGTATTTCTTGGAGAAGATGTGATCTATTTGGGAGAAATGTGGCATTTCTGGAAGAAACTGTCCTCTTTTGGGGATAAAAGAGGTATTTGTGGGTGAAAAGGTCCTATTTGAAGGGGGAAAGCTGTTATTTCTTGGAGAAGATGTGATCTATTTGGGAGAATTGTGGCATTTCTGAAGAAAAAGTCCAATTTGTGGGGAGAAGGCAGGTATTTGTGGGCGAAAAGTTCCTATTCCAGGAGGAATCCTGGTATTTCTTGGAGAAGATGTGATATATTTGGGAGAAATCTGGCATTTCTGGAAGAAACTGTTCTATTTTGGGGATCAAACAGGTATTTGTGGGAGAAAAGGTCCTATTTGAAGGGGGAAAGCTGGTATTTCTTGGAGAAGATGTGATATATTTGGTAGAAATGTTGCATGTCTGGAAGAAACTGTCGTATTTTGGGGATAAAAGAGGTATTTGTGGGTGAAAAGGTCCTATTTGAAGGGGGAAATCTGGTATTTCTTGGAGGAGATGTTCTATATTTGGGAGAAATTTGGCATTTCTGGAAGAAACTGTCCTATTTTGGGGATAAAAGAGGTATTTGTGGGTGAAAAGGTCCTATTTGAAGGGGGAAAGCTGGTATTTCTTGGAGAAGATGTGATCTATTTGGGAGAAATGTGGCATTTCTGGAAGAAAAAGTCCAATTTGTGGGGAGAAGGCTTGTATTTGTGGGCGAAAAGTTCCTATTTGAAGGGGGAAACGTGGTATTTCTTGGAGAAGATGTGGTATATTTGGGAGAAATGTGGCATGTCTGGAAGAAACTGTCCTATTTTGGGGATAAAAGAGGTATTTGTGGGTGAAAAGGTCCTATTTGAAGGAAGAAAACTGGTATTTCTTGGAGAAAATGTGATCTATTTGGGAGAAATGTGGCATTTCTGGAAGAAACTGTCGTATTTTGGGGATAAAAGAGGTATTTGTGGGTGAAAAGGTCCTATTTGAAGGGGGAAAGCTGGTATTTCTTGGAGAAGATGTGATGTATTTGGGAGAAATGTGGCATTTCTGGATGAAACTGTCCTCTTTTGGGGATAAAAGAGGTATTTGTGGGTGAAAAGGTCCTATTTGAAGGGGGAAAGCTGGTATTTCTTGGAGAAGATGTGATCTATTTGGGAGAAATGTGGCATTTCTGGAAGAAACTGTCCTATTTTGGGGCTAAAACAGGTATTTGTGGGTGAAAAGGTCCTGTTTGAAGGGGAAAGCTGGTATTTCTTGGAGAAGATGTGATATATTTGGGAGAAATGTGGCATTTCTGGAAGAAAAAGTCCAATTTTGGGGGAGAAGTCTGGTATTTGTGGGAGAAAAGATCCTATTTCTGGAAGAATCCTGGTATTTCTTGGAGAAGATGTGATATATTTGGGAGAAATGTGGCATTTCTGGAAGAAAAAGTCCAATTTTGGGGGGAGATGGCTTGTATTTGTGGGCGAAAAGTTCCTATTTGAAGGGGGAATCCTGGTATTTCTTGGAGAAGATATGGTATATTTGGGAGAAAAGTGGCATGTCTGGAAGAAACTGTCCTCTTTTGGGGATAAAAGAGGTATTTGTGGGTGAAAAGGTCCTATTTGAAGGGGGAAACGTGGTATTTCTTGGAGAAAATGTGCTATATTTGGGAGAAATGTGACATTTCTGGAAGAAACGGTCCTCTTTTGGGGATAAAAGAGGTATTTGTGGGTGAAATGGTCGTATTTGAAGGGGGAAACGTGGTATTTCTTGGAGAAGATGTGATATATTTGGGAGAAATGTGGCATTTCTGGAAGAAACTGTCCTATTTTGGGGATCAAACAGGTATTTGTGGGTGAAAAGGTCCTATTTGAAGGGGGAAAGCTGGTATTTCTTGGAGAAGATGTGATCTATTTGGGAGAAATGTTGCATGTCTGGAAGAAACTGTCCTCTTTTGGGGATAAAAGAGGTATTTGTGGGTGAAAAGGTCCTATTTGAAGGGGGATACCTGGTATTTCTTGGAGAAGATGTGATCTATTTGGGAGAAATGTGGCATTTCTGGAAGAAACTGTCCTATTTTGGGGATAAAAGAGTTATTTGTGGGTGAAAAGGTCCTATTTGAAGAGGGAAACCTGGTATTTCTTGGAGAAGATGTGATATATTTGGGAGAAATGTGGCATTTCTGGAAGAGAAAGTCCAATTTGGGGGGAGAAGGCAGGTATTTGTGGGAGAAAAGTTCCTATTTCAGGAGGAATCCTGGTATTTCTTGGAGAAGATGTGGTATGTTTGGGAGAAATCTGGCATGTCTGGAATAAACTGTCCTCTTTTGGGGATAAAACAAGTATTTGTGGGAGAAAAAGTCCTATTTGAAGGGGGAAAGCTGGTATTTCTTGGAGAAGATGTGATCTATTTGGGAGAAATGTTGCATGTCTGGAAGAAACTGTCCTCTTTTGGGGATAAAAGAGGTATTTGTGGGTGAAAAGGTCCTATTTCAAGGGGGAAACCTGGTATATCTTGGAGAAGATGTGATCTATTTGGGAGAAATGTGGCCTTTCTGGAAGAAACTGTCGTATTTTGGGGATAAAAGAGGTATTTGTGGGTGAAAAGGTCCTATTTGAAGGGGGAAAGCTGGTATTTCTTGGAGAAGATGTGATATATTTGGGAAAAATGTAGCATTTCAGGAAGAAAACGTCCTATTTGTGGGATAAAAGAGGTATTTGTGGGTGAAAAGGACCTATTTGAAGGGGGAATGCTGGTATTTCTTGGAGAAGATGTGATATATTTGGGAGAAATGTGGCATTTCTGGAAGATACTGTCGTCTTTTGGGGATAAAAGAGGTATTTGTGTTTGAAAAGTTCCTATTTGAAGGGGGAAGGCTGGTATTTCTTGGAGAAGATGTGATATATTTGGGAGAAATGTGGCATTTCTGGCAGAAACTGTCCTATTTTGGGATTAAAAGAGGTATTTGTGGGTGAAAAGGTCCTATTTGAAGGGGGAAAGCTGGTATTTCTTGGAGAAGATGTGATCTATTTGGGAGAAATGTGGCATTTCTGAAAGAAACTGTCCAATTTTGGGGGGAGAAGGCCTGTATTTGTGGGCGAAAAGTTCCTATTTGAAGGGGGAATCGTGGTATTTCTTGGAGAAGATGTGGTATATTTGGGAGAAATGTGGCATGTCTGGAAGAAACTGTCCTCTTTTGGGGATAAAAGAGGTATTTGTGGGTGAAAAGGTCCTATTTGAAGGGTGAAACTTGGTATTTCTTGGAGAAAATGTGCTATATTTGGGAGAAATGTGGCATTTCTGGAAGAAACGGTCCGCTTTTGGGGATAAAAGAGGTATTTGTGGGTGAAAAGGTCGTATTTGAAGGGGGAAACGTGGTATTTCTTGGAGAAGATGTGATCTATTTGGGAGAAATGTGGCATTTCTGGAAGAAACTGTCCTCTTTTGGGGATAAAACAGGTATTTGTGGGTGAAAAGGTCCTATTTGAAGGGGGAAAGCTGTTATTTCTTGGAGAAGATGTGATCTATTTGGGAGAATTGTGGCATTTCTGAAGAAAAAGTCCAATTTGTGGGGAGAAGGCAGGTATTTGTGGGAGAAAAGTTCCTATTTCAGGAGGAATCCTGGTATTTCTTGGAGAAGATGTGATATATTTGGGAGAAATCTGGCATTTCTGGAAGAAACTGTCCTCTTTTGGGGATCAAACAGGTATTTGTGGGAGAAAAGGTCCTATTTGAAGGGGGAAAGCTGGTATTTCTTGGAGAAGATGTGATATATTTGGGAGAAATGTTGCATGTCTGGAAGAAACTGTCCTCTTTTGGGGATAAAAGAGGTATTTGTGGGTGAAAAGGTCCTATTTGAAGGGGGAAAGCTGGTATTTCTTGGAGAAGATGTGATATATTTGGGAGAAATGTGGCCTTTCTGGAAGAAACTGTCGTATTTTGGGGATAAAAGAGGTATTTGTGGGTGTAAAGGTCCTATTTGAAGGGGGAAAGCTGGTATTTCTTGGAGAAGATGTGATATATTTGGGAAAAATGTAGCATTTCAGGTAGAAAACGTCCTATTTGTGGGATAAAAGAGGTATTTGTGGGTGAAAAGGACCTATTTGAAGGGGGAAAGCTGGTATTTCTTGGAGAAGATGTGATATATTTGGGAGAAATGTGGCATTTCTGGAAGATACTGTCCTCTTTTGGGGATAAAAGAGGTATTTGTGGGTGAAAAGTTCCTATTTGAAGGGGGAAAGCTTGTATTTCTTGGAGAAGATGTGATATATTTGGGAGAAATGTGGCATTTCTGGCAGAAACTGTCCTATTTTGGGGATAAAAGAGGTATTTGTGGGTGAAAAGGTCCTATTTGAAGGGGGAAAGCTGGTATTTCTTGGAGAAGATGTGATCTATTTTGGAGAAATGTGGCATTTCTGGAAGAAAAAGTCCAATTTTGGGGGGAGAATGCTTGTATTTGTGGGCGAAAAGTTCCTGTTTGAAGGGGGAATCCTGGTATTTCTTGGAGAAGATGTGATATATTTGGGAGAAATGTGGCCTTTCTGGATGAAACTGTCCTCTTTTGGGGATAAAAGAGGTATTTGTGGGAGAAAAGGTCCTATTTGAAGGGTGAAAGCTGGTATTTCTTGGAGAAAATGTGCTATATTTGGGAAAAATGTAGCATTTCAGGTAGAAAACGTCCTATTTTGGGGATAAAAGCGGTATTTGTGGGTGACAAGGACCTATTTGAAGGGGGAAAGCTGGTATTTCTTGGAGAAGATGTGATATATTTGGGAGAAATGTGGCATTTCTGGAAGAAAAAGTCCAATTTGTGGGGAGAAGGCTTGTATTTGTGGGCGAAAAGTTCCTATTTGAAGGGGGAATCCTGGTATTTCTTGGAGAAGATGTGGTATATTTGGGAGAAATGTGGCATGTCTGGAAGAAACTGTCCTCTTTTGGGGATAAAAGAGGTATTTGTGGGTGAAAAGGTCCTATTTGAAGGAAGAAAACTGGTATTTCTTGGAGAAGATGAGATCTATTTGGGAGAAATGTGGCATTTCTGGAAGAAACTGTCCTATTTTGGGGCTAAAACAGGTATTTGTGGGTGAAAAGGTCCTGTTTGAAGGGGAAAGCTGGTATTTCTTGGAGAAGATGTGATATATTTGGGAGAAATGTGGCATTTCTGGAAGAAAAAGTCCAATTTTGGGGGAGAAGTCTGGTATTTGTGGGAGAAAAGATCCTATTTCTGGAAGAATCCTGGTATTTCTTGGAGAAGATGTGATATATTTGGGAGAAATGTGGCATTTCTGGAAGAAAAAGTCCAATTTTGGGGGGAGATGGCTTGTATTTGTGGGCGAAAAGTTCCTATTTGAAGGGGGAATCCTGGTATTTCTTGGAGAAGATATGGTATATTTGGGAGAAAAGTGGCATGTCTGGAAGAAACTGTCCTCTTTTGGGGATAAAAGAGGTATTTGTGGGTGAAAAGGTCCTATTTGAAGGGGGAAACGTGGTATTTCTTGGAGAAAATGTGCTATATTTGGGAGAAATGTGACATTTCTGGAAGAAACGGTCCTCTTTTGGGGATAAAAGAGGTATTTGTGGGTGAAATGGTCGTATTTGAAGGGGGAAACGTGGTATTTCTTGGAGAAGATGTGATATATTTGGGAGAAATGTGGCATTTCTGGAAGAAACTGTCCTATTTTGGGGATCAAACAGGTATTTGTGGGTGAAAAGGTCCTATTTGAAGGGGGAAAGCTGGTATTTCTTGGAGAAGATGTGATCTATTTGGGAGAAATGTTGCATGTCTGGAAGAAACTGTCCTCTTTTGGGGATAAAAGAGGTATTTGTGGGTGAAAAGGTCCTATTTGAAGGGGGATACCTGGTATTTCTTGGAGAAGATGTGATCTATTTGGGAGAAATGTGGCATTTCTGGAAGAAACTGTCCTATTTTGGGGATAAAAGAGTTATTTGTGGGTGAAAAGGTCCTATTTGAAGAGGGAAACCTGGTATTTCTTGGAGAAGATGTGATATATTTGGGAGAAATGTGGCATTTCTGGAAGAGAAAGTCCAATTTGGGGGGAGAAGGCAGGTATTTGTGGGAGAAAAGTTCCTATTTCAGGAGGAATCCTGGTATTTCTTGGAGAAGATGTGGTATGTTTGGGAGAAATCTGGCATGTCTGGAATAAACTGTCCTCTTTTGGGGATAAAACAAGTATTTGTGGGAGAAAAAGTCCTATTTGAAGGGGGAAAGCTGGTATTTCTTGGAGAAGATGTGATCTATTTGGGAGAAATGTTGCATGTCTGGAAGAAACTGTCCTCTTTTGGGATAAAAGAGGTATTTGTGGGTGAAAAGGTCCTATTTCAAGGGGGAAACCTGGTATATCTTGGAGAAGATGTGATCTATTTGGGAGAAATGTGGCCTTTCTGGAAGAAACTGTCGTATTTTGGGGATAAAAGAGGTATTTGTGGGTGAAAAGGTCCTATTTGAAGGGGGAAAGCTGGTATTTCTTGGAGAAGATGTGATATATTTGGGAAAAATGTAGCATTTCAGGAAGAAAACGTCCTATTTGTGGGATAAAAGAGGTATTTGTGGGTGAAAAGGACCTATTTGAAGGGGGAATGCTGGTATTTCTTGGAGAAGATGTGATATATTTGGGAGAAATGTGGCATTTCTGGAAGATACTGTCGTCTTTTGGGGATAAAAGAGGTATTTGTGTTTGAAAAGTTCCTATTTGAAGGGGGAAGGCTGGTATTTCTTGGAGAAGATGTGATATATTTGGGAGAAATGTGGCATTTCTGGCAGAAACTGTCCTATTTTGGGATTAAAAGAGGTATTTGTGGGTGAAAAGGTCCTATTTGAAGGGGGAAAGCTGGTATTTCTTGGAGAAGATGTGATCTATTTGGGAGAAATGTGGCATTTCTGAAAGAAACTGTCCAATTTTGGGGGGAGAAGGCCTGTATTTGTGGGCGAAAAGTTCCTATTTGAAGGGGGAATCGTGGTATTTCTTGGAGAAGATGTGGTATATTTGGGAGAAATGTGGCATGTCTGGAAGAAACTGTCCTCTTTTGGGGATAAAAGAGGTATTTGTGGGTGAAAAGGTCCTATTTGAAGGGTGAAACTTGGTATTTCTTGGAGAAAATGTGCTATATTTGGGAGAAATGTGGCATTTCTGGAAGAAACGGTCCGTTTTGGGGATAAAAGAGGTATTTGTGGGTGAAAAGGTCGTATTTGAAGGGGGAAACGTGGTATTTCTTGGAGAAGATGTGATCTATTTGGGAGAAATGTGGCATTTCTGGAAGAAACTGTCCTCTTTTGGGGATAAAACAGGTATTTGTGGGTGAAAAGGTCCTATTTGAAGGGGGAAAGCTGTTATTTCTTGGAGAAGATGTGATCTATTTGGGAGAATTGTGGCATTTCTGAAGAAAAAGTCCAATTTGTGGGGAGAAGGCAGGTATTTGTGGGAGAAAAGTTCCTATTTCAGGAGGAATCCTGGTATTTCTTGGAGAAGATGTGATATATTTGGGAGAAATCTGGCATTTCTGGAAGAAACTGTCCTCTTTTGGGGATCAAACAGGTATTTGTGGGAGAAAAGGTCCTATTTGAAGGGGGAAAGCTGGTATTTCTTGGAGAAGATGTGATATATTTGGGAGAAATGTTGCATGTCTGGAAGAAACTGTCCTCTTTTGGGGATAAAAGAGGTATTTGTGGGTGAAAAGGTCCTATTTGAAGGGGGAAAGCTGGTATTTCTTGGAGAAGATGTGATATATTTGGGAGAAATGTGGCCTTTCTGGAAGAAACTGTCGTATTTTGGGGATAAAAGAGGTATTTGTGGGTGTAAAGGTCCTATTTGAAGGGGGAAAGCTGGTATTTCTTGGAGAAGATGTGATATATTTGGGAAAAATGTAGCATTTCAGGTAGAAAACGTCCTATTTGTGGGATAAAAGAGGTATTTGTGGGTGAAAAGGACCTATTTGAAGGGGGAAAGCTGGTATTTCTTGGAGAAGATGTGATATATTTGGGAGAAATGTGGCATTTCTGGAAGATACTGTCCTCTTTTGGGGATAAAAGAGGTATTTGTGGGTGAAAAGTTCCTATTTGAAGGGGGAAAGCTTGTATTTCTTGGAGAAGATGTGATATATTTGGGAGAAATGTGGCATTTCTGGCAGAAACTGTCCTATTTTGGGGATAAAAGAGGTATTTGTGGGTGAAAAGGTCCTATTTGAAGGGGGAAAGCTGGTATTTCTTGGAGAAGATGTGATCTATTTTGGAGAAATGTGGCATTTCTGGAAGAAAAAGTCCAATTTTGGGGGGAGAATGCTTGTATTTGTGGGCGAAAAGTTCCTGTTTGAAGGGGGAATCCTGGTATTTCTTGGAGAAGATGTGATATATTTGGGAGAAATGTGGCCTTTCTGGATGAAACTGTCCTCTTTTGGGGATAAAAGAGGTATTTGTGGGAGAAAAGGTCCTATTTGAAGGGTGAAAGCTGGTATTTCTTGGAGAAAATGTGCTATATTTGGGAAAAATGTAGCATTTCAGGTAGAAAACGTCCTATTTTGGGGATAAAAGCGGTATTTGTGGGTGACAAGGACCTATTTGAAGGGGGAAAGCTGGTATTTCTTGGAGAAGATGTGATATATTTGGGAGAAATGTGGCATTTCTGGAAGAAAAAGTCCAATTTGTGGGGAGAAGGCTTGTATTTGTGGGCGAAAAGTTCCTATTTGAAGGGGGAATCCTGGTATTTCTTGGAGAAGATGTGGTATATTTGGGAGAAATGTGGCATGTCTGGAAGAAACTGTCCTCTTTTGGGGATAAAAGAGGTATTTGTGGGTGAAAAGGTCCTATTTGAAGGAAGAAAACTGGTATTTCTTGGAGAAGATGTGATCTATTTGGGAGAAATGTGGCATTTCTGGAAGAAACGGTCCTCGTTGGGGATAAAAGAGGTATTTGTGGGTGAAAAGGTCGTATTTGAAGGGGTTAACGTGGTATTTCTTGGAGAAGATGTGATCTATTTGGGAGAAATGTGGCATGTCTGGAAGAAACTGTCCTATTTTGGTGATAAAAGAGGTATTTGTGGGTGAAAAGGTCCTATTTGAAGAGGGAAACTTGGTATTTCTTGGAGAAGATGTGATATATTTGGGAGAAATCTGGCATTTCTGGAAGAAAAAGTCCAATTTGGGGGGAGAAGGCAGGTATTTGTGGGAGAAAAGTTCCTATTTCAGGAGGAATCCTGGTATTTCTTGGAGAAGATGTGATCTATTTGGGAGAAATCTGGCATTTATGGAAGAAACTGTCCTCTTTTGGGGATAAAACAAGTATTTGTGGGAGAAAAGGTCCTATTTGAAGGGGGAAACCTGGTATTTCTTGGAGAAGATGTGATATATTTGGGAGAAATGTTGCATGTCTGGAAGAAACTGTCCTCTTTGGGGAATAAAAGAGGTATTTGTGGGTGAAAAGTTCCTGTTTCAAGGGGGAAAGCTGGTATTTCTTGGAGAAGATGTGATCTATTTGGGAGAAATGTGGCATTTCTGGAAGAAACTGTCCTATTTTGGGGATAAAAGAATTATTTGTGGGAGAAATACTCCTATTTCAGGAGGAATCGTGGTATTTCTTGGAGAAGATGTGATATATTTGGGAGAAATCTGGCATTTCTGGAAGAAACTGTTCTATTTTGGGGATCAAACAGGTATTTGTGGGAGAAAAGGTCCTATTTGAAGGGGGAAACCTGGTATTTCTTGGAGAAGATGTGATCTATTTGGGAGAAATGTTGCATGTCTGGAAGAAACTGTCCTCTTTTGGGGATCAAAGAGGTATTTGTGGGTGAAAAGGTCCTATTTGAAGGGGGAAGGCTGGTATTTCTTGGAGAAGATGTGATATATTTGGGAGAAATGTGGCCTTTCTGGAAGAAACTGTCGTATTTTGGGGATAAAAGAGGTACTTGTGGGTGAAAAGGTCCTATTTGAAGGGGGAAAGCTGGTATTTCTTGGAGAAGATGTGATATATTTGGGAAAAATGTAGCATTTCAGGTAGAAAACGTCCTATTTGTGGGATAAAAGAGGTATTTGTGGGTGACAAGGACCTATTTGAAGGGGGAAAGCTGTTATTTCTTGGAGAAGATGTGATCTATTTGGGAGAAATGTGGCATTTCTGGAAGAAAAAGTCCAATTTTGGGGGGAGAAGGCTTGTATTTGTGGGCGAAAAGTTCCTATTTGAAGAGGGAATCCTGATATTTCTTGGAGAAGATGTGGTATATTTGGGAGAAATGTGGCATGTCTGGAAGAAACTGTCCTCTTTTGGGGATAAAAGAGGTATTTGTGGGTGAAAAGGTCCTATTTGAAGGGGGAAAGCTGGTATTTCTTGGAGAAGATGTGATATATTTGGGAGAAATGTGGCATTTCTGGAAGAAACTGTCCTATTTTGGGGATAAAAGAGGTATTTGTGGGTGAAAAGGTCCTATTTGAAGGGGGAAAGCTGGTATTTCTTGGAGAAGATGTGCTATATTTGGGAAAAATGTAGCATTTCAGGTAGAAAACGTCCTATTTGTGGGATAAAAGAGGTATTTGTGGGTGACAAGGACCTATTTGAAGGGGGAAAGCTGTTATTTCTTGGAGAAGATGTGATCTATTTGGGAGAAATGTGGCATATCTGGAAGAAAAAGTCCAATTTTGGGGGGAGAAGGCTTGTATTTGTGGGCGAAAATTTCCTATTTGAAGGGGGAATCCTGGTATTTCTTGGAGAATATGTGGTATATTTGGGAGAAATGTGGCATGTCTGGAAGAAACTGCCCTCTTTTGGGGATAAAAGAGGTATTTGTGGGTGGAAAGGTCCTATTTGAAGGGTGAAACGTGGTATTTCTTGGAGAAAATGTGCTATATTTGGGAGAAATGTGGCATTTCTGGAAGAAACGGTCCTCTTTTGGGGATAAAAGTGGTATTTGTGGGTGAAAAGGTCCTGTTTGAAGGGGAAAGCTGGTATTTCTTGGAGAAGATGTGATATATTTGGGAGAAATCTGGCATTCCTGGAAGAAAATGTCCAATTTGGGGGGAGAAGTCTGGTATTTGTGGGAGAAAAGATCCTATTTCTGGAAGAATCCTGGTGTTTCTTGGAGAAGATGTGATATATTTGGGAGAAATGTGGCCTTTCTGGAAGAAAAAGTCCAATTTTGGGGGGAGATGGCTTGTATTTGTGGGCGAAAAGTTCCTATTTGAAGGGGGAATCCTGGTATTTCTTGGAGAAGATGTGGTATATTTGGGAGAAAAGTGGCATGTCTGGAAGAAACTGTCCTCTTTTGGGGATAAAACAGGTATTTGTGGGTGAAAAGGTCCTATTTCGAGGGGGAAACGTGGTATTTCTTGGAGAAAATGTGCTATATTTTGGAGAAATGTGACATTTCTGGAAGAAACGGTCCTCTTTTGGGGATAAAAGAGGTATGTGTGGGTGAAAAGGTCGTATTTGAAGGGGGAAACGTGGTATTTCTTGGAGAAGATGTGATCTATATGGGAGAAATGTGGCATTTCTGGAAGAAACTGTCCTATTTTGGGGATCAAACAGGTATTTGTGGGAGAAAAGGTCCTATTTGAAGGGGGAAAGCTGGTATTTCTTGGAGAAGATGTGATCTATTTGGGAGAAATGTTGCATGTCTGGAAGAAACTGTCCTCTTTTGGGGATAAAAGAGGTATTTGTGGGTGAAAAGGTCCTATTTGAAGGGGGAAACCTGGTATTTCTTGGAGAAGATGTGATCTATTTGGGAGAAATATGGCATTTCTGGAAGAAACTGTCTTATTTTGGGGATAAAAGAGGTATTTGTGGGTGAAAAGGTCCTATTTGAAGAGGGAAACCTGGTATTTCTTGGAGAAGATGTGATATATTTGGGAGAAATGTGGCATTTCTGGAAGAGAAAGTCCAATTTGGGGGGAGAAGGCAGGTATTTGTGGGAGAAAAGTTCCTATTTCAGGAGGAATCCTGGTATTTCTTGGAGAATATGTGATATGTTTGGGAGAAATCTGGCATGTCTGGAAGAAACTGTCCTCTTTTGGGGATAAAACAAGTATTTGTGGGAGAAAAAGTCCTATTTGAAGGGGGAAAGCTGGTATTTCTTGGAGAAGATGTGATCTATTTGGGAGAAATGTTGCATGTCTGGAAGAAACTGTCCTCTTTTGGGGATAAAAGAGGTATTTGTGGGTGAAAAGGTCCTATTTCAAGGGGGAAACCTGGTATATCTTGGAGAAGATGTGATCTATTTGGGAGAAATGTGGCCTTTCTGGAAGAAACTGTCGTATTTTCGGGATAAAAGAGGTATTTGTGGGTGAAAAGGTCCTATTTGAAGGGGGAAAGCTGGTATTTCTTGGAGAAGATGTGATATATTTGGGAAAAATGTAGCATTTCAGGAAGAAAACGTCCTATTTGTGGGATAAAAGAGGTATTTGTGGGTGAAAAGGACCTATTTGAAGGGGGAAAGCTGGTATTTCTTGGAGAAGATGTGATCTATTTGGGAGAAATGTGGCATTTCTGGAAGAAACTGTCGTCTTTTGGGGATAAAAGAGGTATTTGTGGGTGAAAAGGTCCTATTTGAAGGGGGAAAGCTGGTATTTCTTGGAGAAGATGTGATATATTTGGGAGAAATGTGGGATTTCTGGCAGAAACTGTCCTATTTTGGGGATAAAAGAGGTATTTGTGGGTGAAAAGGTCCTATTTGAAGGGGGAAAGCTGGTATTTCTTGGAGAAGATGTGATCTATTTGGGAGAATTGTGGCATTTCTGAAGAAAAAGTCCAATTTGTGGGGAGAAGGCAGGTATTTGTGGGCGAAAAGTTCCTATTTCAGGAGGAATCCTGGTATTTCTTGGAGAAGATGTGATATATTTGGGAGAAATCTGGCATTTCTGGAAGAAACTGTCCTCTTTTGGGGATCAAACAGGTATTTGTGGGAGAAAAGGTCCTATTTGAAGGGGGAAAGCTGGTATTTCTTGGAGAAGATGTGATATATTTGGGAGAAATGTTGCATGTCTGGAAGAAACTGTCCTCTTTTGGGGATAAAAGAGGTATTTGTGGGTGAAAAGGTCCTATTTGAAGGGGGAAAGCTGGTATTTCTTGGAGAAGATGTGATATATTTGGGAGAAATGTGGCCTTTCTGGAAGAAACTGTCGTATTTTGGGGATAAAAGAGGTATTTGTGGGTGAAAAGGTCCTATTTGAAGGGGGAAAGCTGGTATTTCTTGGAGAAGATGTGATATATTTGGGAAAAATGTAGCATTTCAGGTAGAAAACGTCCTATTTGTGGATAAAAGAGGTATTTGTGGGTGAAAAGGACCTATTTGAACGGGGAAAGCTGGTATTTCTTGGAGAAGATGTGATATATTTGGGAGAAATGTGGCATTTCTGGAAGATACTGTCCTCTTTTGGGGATAAAAGAGGTATTTGTGGGAGAAAAGTTCCTATTTGAAGGGGGAAAGCTGGTATTTCTTGGAGAAGATGTGATATATTTGGGAGAAATGTGGCATTTCTGGCAGAAACTGTCCTATGTTGGGGATAAAAGAGGTATTTGTGGGTGAAAAGGTCCTATTTGAAGGGGGAAAGCTGGTATTTCTTGGAGAAGATGTGATCTATTTGGGCGAAATGTGGCATTTCTGGAAGAAAAAGTCCAATTTTGGGGGGAGAAGGCTTGTATTTGTGGGCGAAAAGTTCCTATTTGAAGGGGGAATCCTGGTATTTCTTGGAGAAGATGTGATCTATTTGGGAGAAATGTGGCATGTCTGGAAGAAACTGTTCTATTTTGGGGATCAAACAGGTATTAGTGGGTGAAAAGGTCCTATTTGAAGGGGGAAAGCTGGTATTTCTTGGAGAAGATGTGGTATATTTGGGAGAAATGTTGCATGTCTGGAAGAAACTGTCCTCTTTTGGGGATCAAAGAGGTATTTGTGGGTGAAAAGGTCCTATTTGAAGGGGGAAAGCTGGTATTTCTTGGAGAAGATGTGATATATTTGGGAAAAATGTAGCATTTCAGGTAGAAAACGTCCTCTTTTGGGGATAAAAGAGGTATTTGTGGGTGACAAGGTCCTATTTGAAGGGGGAAAGCTGTTATATCTTGGAGAAGATGTGATCTATTTGGGAGAAATGTGGCATATCTGGAAGAAAAAGTCCAATTTTGGGGGGAGAAGGCTTGTATTTGTGGGCGAAAAGTTCCTATTTGAAGGGGGAATCCTGGTATTTCTTGGAGAAGATGTGGTATATTTGGGAGAAATGTGGCATGTCTGGAAGAAACTGTCCTCTTTTGGGGATAAAAGAGGTATTTGTGGGTGAAAAGGTCCTATTTGAAGGGTGAAACGTGGTATTTCTTGGAGAAAATGTGCTATATTTGGGAGAAATGTGGCATTTCTGGAAGAAACGGTCCTCTTTTGGGGATAAAAGTGGTATTTGTGGGTGAAAAGGTCCTGTTTGAAGGGGAAAGCTGGTATTTCTTGGAGAAGATGTGATATATTTGGGAGAAATCTGGCATTTCTGGAAGAAAAAGTCCAATTTGGGGGGAGAAGTCTGGTATTTGTGGGAGAAAAGATCCTATTTCTGGAAGAATCCTGGTATTTCTTGGAGAAGATGTGATATATTTGGGAGAAATGTGGCATTTCTGGAAGAAAAAGTCCAATTTTGGGGGGAGATGGCTTGTATTTGTGGGCGAAAAGTTCCTATTTGAAGGGGGAATCCTGGTATTTCTTGGAGAAGATGTGGTATATTTGGGAGAAAAGTGGCATGTCTGGAAGAAACTGTCCTCTTTTGGGGATAAAAGAGGTATTTGTGGGTGAAAATGTCCTATTTCGAGGGGGAAACGTGGTATTTCTTGGAGAAAATGTGCTATATTTGGGAGAAATGTGACATTTCTGGAAGAAACGGTCCTCTTTTGGGGATAAAAGAGGTATTTGTGGGTGAAAAGGTCGTATTTGAAGGGGGAAACGTGGTATTTCTTGGAGAAGATGTGATATATTTGGGAGAAATGTGGCATTTCTGGAAGAAACTGTCCTATTTTGGGGATCAAACAGGTATTTGTGGGAGAAAAGGTCCTATTTGAAGGGGGAAAGCTGGTATTTCTTGGAGAAGATGTGATCTATTTGGGAGAAATGTTGCATGTCTGGAAGAAACTGTCCTCTTTTGGGGATAAAAGAGGTATTTGTGGGTGAAAAGGTCCTATTTGAAGGGGGAAACCTGGTATTTCTTGGAGAAGATGTGATCTATTTGGGAGAAATGTGGCATTTCTGGAAGAAACTGTCCTATTTTGGGGATAAAAGAGGTATTTGTGGGTGAAAATGTCCTATTTGAAGAGGGAAACCTGGTATTTCTTGGAGAAGATGTGATCTATTTGGGAGAAATGTGGCATTTCTGGAAGAGAAAGTCCAATTTGGGGGGAGAAGGCAGGTATTTGTGGGAGAAAAGTTCCTATTTCAGGAGGAATCCTGGTATTTCTTGGAGAAGATGTGATATGTTTGGGAGATATCTGGCATGTCTGGAATAAACTGTCCTCTTTTGGTTATAAAACAAGTATTTGTGGGAGAAAAAGTCCTATTTGAAGGGGGAAAGCTGGTATTTCTTGGAGAAGATGTGATCTATTTGGGAGAAATGTTGCATGTCTGGAAGAAACTGTCCTCTTTTGGGGATAAAAGAGGTATTTGTGGGTGAAAAGGTCCTATTTCAAGGGGGAAACCTGGTATATCTTGGAGAAGATGTGATATATTTGGGAGAAATGTGGCCTTTCTGGAAGAAACTGTCGTATTTTGGGGATAAAAGAGGTATTTGTGGGTGAAAAGGTCCTATTTGAAGGGGGAAAGCTGGTATTTCTTGGAGAAGATGTGATATATTTGGGAAAAATGTAGCATTTCAGGAAGAAAACGTCCTATTTGTGGGATAAAAGAGGTATTTGTGGGTGAAAAGGACCTATTTGAAGGGGGAAAGCTGGTATTTCTTGGAGAAGATGTGATATATTTGGGAGAAATGTGGCATTTCTGGAAGAAACTGTCATCTTTTGGGGGGAGAAGGCCTGTATTTGTGGGCGAAAAGTTCCTATTTGAAGGGGGAATCCTGGTATTTCTTGGAGAAGATGTGGTATATTTGGGAGAAATGTGGCATGTCTGGAAGAAACTGTCCTCTTTTGGGGATAAAAGAGGTATTTGTGGGTGAAAAGGTCCTATTTGAAGGGGGAAACGTGGTATTTCTTGGAGAAAATGTGCTATATTTGGGAGAAATGTGGCATTTCTGGAAGAAACGGTCCGCTTTTGGGGATAAAAGAGGTATTTGTGGGTGAAAAGGTCCTATTTGAAGGGGGAAACGTGGTATTTCTTGGAGAAGATGTGATCTATTTGGGAGAAATGTGGCATTTCTGGAAGAAACTGTCCTCTTTTGGGGATAAAAGAGGTATTTGTGGGTGAAAAGGTCCTATTTGAAGGGGGAAAGCTGTTATTTCTTGGAGAAGATGTGATCTATTTGGGAGAATTGTGGCATTTCTGTAGAAAAAGTCCAATTTGTGGGGAGAAGGCAGGTATTTGTGGGCGAAAAGTTCCTATTTCAGGAGGAATCCTGGTATTTCTTGGAGAAGATGTGATATATTTGGGAGAAATGTGGCATTTCTGGAAGAAACTGTTCTATTTTGGGGATCAAACAGGTATTTGTGGGAGAAAAGGTCCTATTTGAAGGGGGAAAGCTGGTATTTCTTGGAGAAGATGTGATATATTTGGTAGAAATGTTGCATGTCTGGAAGAAACTGTCGTATTTTGGGGATAAAAGAGGTATTTGTGGGTGAAAAGGTCCTATTTGAAGGGGGAAAGCTGGTATTTCTTGGAGGAGATGTTCTATATTTGGGAGAAATTTGGCATTTCTGGAAGAAACTGTCCTATTTTGGGGATAAAAGAGGTATTTGTGGGTGAAAAGGTCCTATTTGAAGGGGGAAAGCTGGTATTTCTTGGAGAAGATGTGATCTATTTGGGAGAAATGTGGCATTTCTGGAAGAAAAAGTCCAATTTGTGGGGAGAAGGCTTGTATTTGTGGGCGAAAAGTTCCTATTTGAAGGGGGAATCCTGGTATTTCTTGGAGAAGATGTGGTATATTTGGGAGAAATGTGGCATGTCTGGAAGAAACTGTCCTCTTTTGGGGATAAAAGAGGTATTTGTGGGTGAAAAGGTCCTATTTGAAGGAAGAAAACTGGTATTTCTTGGAGAAAATGTGATCTATTTGGGAGAAATGTGGCATTTCTGGAAGAAACGGTCCTCATTGGGGATAAAAGAGGTATTTGTGGGTGAAAAGGTCGTATTTGAAGGGGGAAACGTGGTATTTCTTGGAGAAGATGTGATATATTTGGGAGAAATGTGGCATGTCTGGAAGAAACTGTCCTATTTTGGGGATAAAAGAGGTATTTGTGGGTGAAAAGGTCCTATTTGAAGGGGGAAACCTGGTATTTCTTGGAGAAGATGTGATATATTTGGGAGAAATATTGCATGTTTGGAAGAAACTGTCCTCTTTTGGGAATAAAAGAGGTATTTGTGGGTGAAAAGTTCCTGTTTCAAGGGGAAAAGCTGGTATTTCTTGGAGAAGATGTGATCTATTTGGGAGAAATGTGGCATTTCTGGAAGAAACTGTCCTATTTTGGGGATAAAAGAATTATTTGTGGGAGAAATACTCCTATTTCAGGAGGAATCGTGGTATTTCTTGGAGAAGATGTGATATATTTGGGAGAAATCTGGCATTTCTGGAAGAAACTGTTCTATTTTGGGGATCAAACAGGTATTTGTGGGAGAAAAGGTCCTATTTGAAGGGGGAAACCTGGTATTTCTTGGAGAAGATGTGATCTATTTGGGAGAAATGTTGCATGCCTGGAAGAAACTGTCCTATTTTGGGGATAAAAGAGGTATTTGTGGGTGAAAAGGTCCTATTTGAAGGGGGAAAGCTGGTATTTCTTGGAGAAGATGTGATCTATTTGGGAGAAATGTGGCATGTCTGGAAGAAACTGTCGTATTTTGGGGATAAAAGAGAAATTTGTGGGTGAAAAGGTCCTATTTGAAGGGGGAAACGTGGTATTTCTTGGAGAAGATGTGATCTATTTGGGAGAAATGTGGCATGTCTGGAAGAAACTGTCCTCTTTTGGGGATAAAAGAGAAATTTGTGGGTGAAAAGGTCCTATTTGAAGGGGGAAAGCTGTTATTTCTTGGAGAAATGTGATCTATTTGGGAGAAATGTGGCATTTCTGGAAGAAAAAGTCAAATTTGGGGGGAGAATGCAGGTATTTGTGGGAGAAAATTTCCTATTTCAGGAGGAATCCTAGTATTTCTTGGAGAAGATGTGATCTATTTGGGAGAAATGTGGCATTTCTGGAAGAAACTGTCCTATTTTGGGGATAAAAGAATTATTTGTGGGAGAAATACTCCTATTTCAGGAGGAATCGTGGTATTTCTTGGAGAAGATGTGATATATTTGGGAGAAATCTGGCATTTCTGGAAGAAACTGTTCTATTTTGGGGATCAAACAGGTATTTGTGGGAGAAAAGGTCCTATTTGAAGGGGGAAACCTGGTATTTCTTGGAGAAGATGTGATCTATTCGGGAGAAATGTTGCATGTCTGGAAGAAACTGTCCTCTTTTGGGGATAAAAGAGGTATTTGTGGGTGAAAAGGTCCTATTTGAAAGGGGAAACCTGGTATTTCTTGGAGAAGATGTGATATATTTGGGAGAAATGTGGCCTTTCTGGAAGAAACTGTCCTATTTTGGGGATAAAAGAGGTATTTGTGGGTGAAAAGGTCCTATTTGAAGGGGGAAAGCTGGTATTTCTTGGAGAAGATGTGATATATTTGGGAAAAATGTAGCATTTCAGGTAGAAAACGTCCTATTTGTGGGATAAAAGAGGTATTTGTGGGTGACAAGGACCTATTTGAAGGGGGAAAGCTGTTATTTCTTGGAGAAGATGTGATCTATTTGGGAGAAATGTGGCATTTCTGGAAGAAAAAGTCCAATTTTGGGGGGAGAAGGCTTGTATTTGTGGGCGAAAAGGTCCTATTTGAAGGGGGAATCCTGGTATTTCTTGGAGAAGATGTGGTATATTTGGGAGAAATGTGGCATGTCTGGAAGAAACTGCCCTCTTTTGGGGATAAAAGAGGTATTTGTGGGTGAAAAGGTCCTATTTGAAGGGTGAAACGTGGTATTTCTTGGAGGAGATGTGATATATTTGGGAGAAATGTGGCATTTCTGGAAGAAACGGTCCTCTTTTGGGGATAAAAGTGGTATTTGTGGGTGAAAAGGTCGTATTTGAAGGGGGAAACTTGGTATTTCTTGGAGAAGATGTGATCTATTTGGGAGAAATGTGGCATTTCTGGAAGAAAAAGTCCAATTTGGGGGGAGAAGGCAGGTATTTGTGGGAGAAAAGTTCCTATTTCAGGAGGAATCCTGGTATTTCTTGGAGAAGATGTGATCTATTTGGGAGAAATGTGGCATGTCTGGAATAAACTGTCCTCTTTTGGGGATAAAACAAGTATTTGTGGGAGAAAAGGTCCTATTTGAAGGGGGAAAGCTGGTATTTCTTGGAGAAGATGTGATATATTTGGGAGAAATGTTGCATGTTTGGAAGAAACTGTCCTCTTTGGGGAATAAAAGAGGTATTTGTGGGTGAAAAGTTCCTGTTTCAAGGGGGAAAGCTGGTATTTCTTGGAGAAGATGTGATACATTTGGGAGAAATGTGGCATTTCTGGAAGAAACTGTCCTATTTTGGGGATAAAAGAGGTATTTGTGGGAGAAAAGTTCCTATTTCAGGAAGAATCCAGGAATTCCTAGGTGAAGATGTGTTCTATTTGGGAGAAATGTGGCATTTCTGGAAGAAACTGTCCTATTTTGGGGATAAAACAGGTATTTGTGGGAGAAAAGGTCCTATTTCAGGAAGAATCCCGGAATTCCTTGGAGAAGATGTGATCTATTTGGGAGAAATGTGGCATTTCTGGAAGAAACTGTCCAATTTTGGGGGGAGAAGGCAGGTATTTGTGGGAGAAAAGTTCTTATTTCAGGAGGAATCCTAGTATTTCTTGGAGAAGATGTGATCTATTTGGGAGAAATGTGGCATTTCTGGAAGGAACTGTCCTATTTTGGGGATAAAGGAATTATTTGTGGGAGAAATACTCCTATTTCAGGAGGAATCGTGGTATTTCTTGGAGAAGATGTGATATATTTGGGAGAAATGTGGCATTTCTGGAAGAAACTGTTCTATTTTGGGGATCAAACAGGTATTTGTGGGAGAAAAGGTCCTATTTGAAGGGGGAAACCTGGTATTTCTTGGAGAAGATGTGATCTATTTGGGAGAAATGTTGCATGTCTGGAAGAAACTGTCCTCTTTTGGGGATAAAAGAGGTATTTGTGGGTGAAAAGGTCCTATTTGAAGGGGGAAAGCTGGTATTTCTTGGAGAAGATGTGATCTATTTGGGAGAAATGTGGCCTTTCTGGAAGAAACTGTCGTATTTTGGGGATAAGGGAGGTATTTGTGGGTGACAAGGTCCTATTTGAAGGGGGAAACGTGGTATTTCTTGGAGAAGATGTGATATATTTGGGAAAAATGTAGCAATTCAGGTAGAAAACGTCCTATTTGTGGGATAAAAGAGGTATTTGTGGGTGAAAAGGTCCTACTTGAAGGGGGAAAGCTGGCATTTCTTGGAGAAGATGTGATCTATTTGGGAGAAATGTGGCATGTCTGGAAGAAACTGTCCTCTTTTGGGGATAAAAGAGAAATTTGTGGGTGAAAAGGTCCTATTTGAAGGGGGAAAGCTGTTATTTCTTGGAGAAGATGTGATCTATTTGGGAGAAATGTGGCATTTCTGGAAGAAAAAGTCCAATTTGGGGGGAGAAGGCAGGTATTTGTGGGAGAAAAGTTCCTATTTCAGGAGGAATCCTGGTATTTCTTGGAGAAGATGTGATCTATTTGGGAGAAATGTGGCATGTCTGGAATAAACTGTCCTCTTTTGGGGATAAAACAAGTATTTGTGGGAGAAAAGGTCCTATTTGAAGGGGGAAAGCTGGTATTTCTTGGAGAAGATGTGATCTATTTGGTAGAAATGTTGCATGTCTGGAAGAAACTGTCCTCTTTTGGGGATAAAAGAGGTATTTGTGGGTGAAAAGGTCGTATTTGAAGGGGGAAAGCTGTTATTTCTTGGAGAAGATATGATATATTTGGGAGAAATGTGGCATGTCTGGAAGAAACTGTCGTATTTTGGGGATAAAAGAGGTATTTGTGGGTGAAAAGGTCCTATTTGAAGGAGGAAAGATGGTATTTCTTGGAGAAGATGTGATATATTTGGGAAAAATGTAGCATTTCAGGAAGAAAACGTCCTATTTGTGGGATAAAAGAGGTATTTGTGGGTGAAAAGGACCTATTTGAAGGGGGAAAGCTGGTATTTCTTGGAGAAAATGTGATATATTTGGGAGAAATGTGGCATTTCTAGCAGAAACTGTCCTCTTTTGGGGATGAAAGAGGTATTTGTGTTTGAAAAGGTCCTATTTGAAGGGGGAAAGCTGGTATTTCTTGGAGAAGATGTGATCTATTTGGGAGAAATGTGGCATTTCTGGAAGAAAAAGTCCAATTTTGGGGGGAGAAGGCCTGTATTTGTGGGCGAAAAGTTCCTATTTGAAGGGGGAATCCTGGTATTTCTTGGAGAAGATGTGGTATATTTGGGAGAAATGTGGCATGTCTGGAAGAAACTGTCCTCTTTTGGAGATAAAACAGCTATTTGTGGGTGACGAGGTCCAATTTCCAGGGGTTAAGCTGGTATTTCTTGGAGAAGATGTGATGTATTTGGGAGAAATGTGGCATTTCTGGAAGAAACTGTCGTATTTTGGGGATAAAACAGGTATTTGTGGGTGAAAAGATCCTATTTGAAGGGGGAAACCTGTTATTTCTTGGAGAAGATGTGATCTATTTGGGAGAAATGTGGCATTTCTGGCAGAAACTGTCCTCTTTTGGGGATAAAAGAGGTATTTGTGGGTGAAAAGGTCCTATTTGAAGGGGGAAAGCTGGTATTTCTTGGAGAAGATGTGATATTTTTGGGAGAAATGTGGCATTTCTGGAAGAAACTGTCCTATTTTGGGGCTAAAACAGGTATTTGTGGGTGAAAAGGTCCTGTTTGAAGGGGAAAGCAGGTATTTCTTGGAGAAGATGTGATATATTTGGGAGAAATGTTGCATTTCTGGCAGAAACTGTCCTCTTTTGGGGATAAGGGAGGTATTTGTGGGTGAAAAGGTCCTATTTGAAGGGGGAAACCTGGTATTTCTCGGAGAAGATGTGATATATTTGGGAGAAATCTGGCATTTCTGGAAGAAAAAGTCCAATTTGGGGGGAGAAGTCTGGTATTTGTGGGAGAAAAGATCCTATTTCTGGAAGAATCCTGGTATTTCTTGGAGAAGATGTGATATATTTGGGAGAAATGTTGCATGTTTGGAAGAAACTGCCCTCTTTGGGGAATAAAAGAGGTATTTGTGGGTGAAAAGTTCCTGTTTCAAGGGGGAAAGCTGGTATTTCTTGGAGAAGATGTGATCTATTTGGGAGAAATGTGGCATTTCTGGAAGAAACTGTCCTCTTTTGGGGATAAAAGAGGTATTTGTTGGAGAAAAGTTCGTATTTCAGGAAGAATCCAGGAATTCCTACGTGAAGATGTGTTCTATTTGGGAGAAATGTGGCATTTCTGGAAGAAACTGTCCTCTTTTGGGGATAAAACAGGTATTTGTGGGAGAAAAGGTCCTATTTCAGGAAGAATCCCGGAATTCCTTGGAGAAGATGTGATCTATTTGGGAGATATGTGGCATTTCTGGAAGAAACTGTCCAATTTTGGGGGGAGAAGGCAGGTATTTGTGGGAGAAAAGTTCTTATTTCAGGAGGAATCCTAGTATTTCTTGGAGAAGATGTGATCTATTTGGGAGAAATGTGGCATTTCTGGAAGGAACTGTCCTATTTTGGGGATAAAAGAATTATTTGTGGGAGAAATACTCCTATTTCAGGAGGAATCGTGGTATTTCTTGGAGAAGATGTGATATATTTGGGAGAAATGTGGCATTTCTGGAAGAAACTGTTCTATTTTGGGGATCAAACAGGTATTTGTGGGAGAAAAGGTCCTATTTGAAGGGGGAAAGCTGGTATTTCTTGGAGAAGATGTGATCTATTTGGGAGAAATGTTGCATGTCTGGAAGAAACTGTCCTCTTTTGGGGATAAAAGAGGTATTTGTGGGTGAAAAGGTCCTATTTGAAGGGGGAAAGCTGGTATTTCTTGGAGAAGATGTGATATATTTGGGAGAAATGTGGCCTTTCTGGAAGAAACTGTCGTATTTTGGGGATAAAAGAGGTATTTGTGGGTGACAAGGTCGTATTTGAAGGGGGAAACGTGGTATTTCTTGGAGAAGATGTGATATATTTGGGAAAAATGTAGCAATTCAGGTAGAAAACGTCCTATTAGTGGGATAAAAGAGGTATTTGTGGGTGAAAAGGTCCTACTTGAAGGGGGAAAGCTGGCATTTCTTGGAGAAGATGTGATCTATTTGGGAGAAATGTTGCATGTCTGGAAGAAACTGTCCTCTTTTGGGGATCAAAGAGGTATTTGTGGGTGAAAAGGTCCTATTTGAAGGGGGAAAGCCTGGTATTTCTTGGAGAAGATGTGATCTATTTGGGAGAAATGTGGCATTTCTGGAAGAAAAAGTCCAATTTGGGGGGAGAAGGCAGGTATTTGTGGGAGAAAAGTTCCTATTTCAGGAGGAATCCTGGTATTTCTTGGAGAAGATGTGATCTATTTGGGAGAAATGTGGCATGTCTGGAGTAAACTGTCCTCTTTTGGGGATAAAACAAGTATTTGTGGGAGAAAAGGTCCTATTTGAAGGGGGAAAGCTGGTATTTCTTGGAGAAGATGTGATCTATTTGGTAGAAATGTTGCATGTCTGGAAGAAACTGTCCTCTTTTGGGGATAAAAGAGGTATTTGTGGGTGAAAAGGTCCTATTTGAAGGGGGAACCCTGGTATTTCTTGGAGGAGATATGATATATTTGGGAGAAATGTGGCCTTTCTGGAAGAAACTGTCGTATTCTGGGGATAAAAGAGGTATTTGTGGGTGAAAAGGTCCTATTTGAAGGAGGAAAGCTGGTATTTCTTGGAGAAGATGTGATATATTTGGGAAAAATGTAGCATTTCAGGAAGAAAACGTCCTATTTGTGGGATAAAAGAGGTATTTGTGGGTGAAAAGGACCTATTTGAAGGGGGAAAGCTGGTATTTCTTGGAGAAAATGTGATATATTTGGGAGAAATGTGGCATTTCTGGCAGAAACTGTCCTCTTTTGGGGATAAAAGAGGTATTTGTGTTTGAAAAGGTCCTATTTGAAGGGGGAAACCTGGTATTTCTTGGAGAAGATGTGATCTATTTGGGAGAAATGTGGCATTTCTGGAAGAAAAAGTCCAATTTTGGGGGGAGAAGGCCTGTATTCGTGGGCGAAAAGTTCCTATTTGAAGGGGGAATCCTGGTATTTCTTGGAGAAGATGTGGTATATTTGGGAGAAATGTGGCATGTCTGGAAGAAACTGTCCTCTTTTGGAGATAAAACAGCTATTTGTGGGTGACGAGGTCCAATTTCCAGGGGTTAAGCTGGTATTTCGTGGAGAAGATGTGATGTATTTGGGAGAAATGTGGCATTTCTGGAAGAAACTGTCGTATTTTCTTGATAAAACAGGTATTTGTGGGTGAAAAGGTCCTATTTGAAGGGGGAAACCTGTTATTTCTTGGAGAAGATGTGATCTATTTGGGAGAAATGTGGCATTTCTGGCAGAAACTGTCCTCTTTTGGGGATAAGGGAGGTATTTGTGGGTGAAAAGGTCCTGTTTGAAGGGGAAAGCTGGTATTTCTTGGAGAAGATGTGATATATTTGGGAGAAATGTGGCATTTCTGGCTGAAACTGTCCTCTTTTGGGGATAAGGGAGGTATTTGTGGGTGAAAAGGTCCTATTTGAAGGGGGAAACCTGGTATTTCTTGGAGAAGATGTGATATATTTGGGAGAAATGTGGCATTTCTGGAAGAAAAAGTCCAATTTGGGGGGAGAAGTCTGGTATTTGTGGGAGAAAAGATCCTATTTCTGGAAGAATCCTGGTATTTCTTGGAGAAGATGTGATATATTTGGAAGAAATGTGGCATTTCTGGAAGAAACTGTCCTCTTTTGGGGATAAAAGAGGTATTTGTTGGTGAAAAGGTCCTATTTGAAGGGGGAAACGTGGTATTTCTTGGAGAAAATGTGCTATATTTGGGAGAAATGTGACATTTCTGGAAGAAACTGTCCTCTTTTGGGAATAAAAGAGGTATTTGTGGGTGAAAAGGTCGTATTTGAAGGGGGAAACCTGGTATTTCTTGGAGAAGATGTGATCTATTTGGGAGAAATCTGGCATTTCTGGAACAAACTGTCCTATTTTGGGGATCAAACAGGTATTTGTGGGAGAAAAGGTCCTATTTGAAGGGGAAAACCTGGTATTTCTTGGAGGAGTTGTGATATATTTGGGAGAAATGTGGCATTTCTGGAAGAAACTGTCCTCTTTTGGGGATAAAAGAGGTATTTGTGGGTGAAAAGGTCCTATTTGAAGAGGGAAACCTGGTATTACTTGGAGAAGATGTGATATATTTGGGAGAAATGTGGCATTTCTGGAAGAGAAAGTCCAATTTGGGGGGAGAAGGCAGTTATTTGTGGGAGAAAAGTTCCTATTTCAGGAGGAATCCTGGTATTTCTTGGAGAAGATGTGATATATTTGGGAGAAATCTGGCATGTCTGGAATAAACTGTCCTCTTTTGGGGAAAAAACAAGTATTTGTGGGAGAAAAAGTCCTATTTGAAGGGGGAAACCTGGTATTTCTTGGAGAAGATGTGATCTATTTGGGAGAAATGTTGCATGTCTGGAAGAAATTGTCCTCTTTTGGGGATAAAACAGGTATTTGTGGGTGAAAAGGTCCTATTTGAAGGGGGAAAGCTGGTATTTCTTGGAGAAGATGTTCTATACTTGGGAGATATCTGGAATTTCTGGAAGAAAATTTCCAATTTGAGGGATAAAAGAGGTATTTGTGGGTGAAAAGGTCCTATTTGAAGGGGGAAATCTGGTATTTCTTGGAGAAGATGTGATATATTTGGGAAAAATGTAGCATTTCAGGAAGAAAACGTCCTATTTGTGGGATAAAAGAGGTATTTGTGGGTGAAAAGGACCTATTTGAAGGGGGAAAGCTGGTATTTCTTGGAGAAGATGTGATATATTTGGGAGAAATGTGGCATTTCTGGAAGAAACTGTCCTATTTTGGGGATAAAAGAGGTATTTGTGGGTGAAAAGGTCCTATTTGAAGGGGGAAAGCAGGTATTTCTTGGAGAAAATGTGATATATTTGGGAGAAATGTGGCATTTCTGGCAGAAACTGTCCTCTTTTGGGGATGAAAGAGGTATTTGTGTTTGAAAAGGTCCTATTTGAAGGGGGAAACCTGGTATTTCTTGGAGAAGATGTGATCTATTTGGGAGAAATGTGGCATTTCTGGAAGAAAAAGTCCAATTTTGGGGGGAGAAGGCCTGTATTTGTGGGCGAAAAGTTCCTATTTGAAGGGGGAATCCTGGTATTTCTTGGAGAAGATGTGGTATATTTGGGAGAAATGTGGCATGTCTGGAAGAAACTGTCCTCTTTTGGAGATAAAACAGCTATTTGTGGGTGACGAGGTCCAATTTCCAGGGGTTAAGCTGGTATTTCTTGGAGAAGATGTGATGTATTTGGGAGAAATGTGGCATTTCTGGAAGAAACTGTCGTATTTTGGGGATAAAACAGGTATTTGTGGGTGAAAAGGTCCTATTTGAAGGGGGAAACCTGTTATTTCTTGGAGAAGATGTGATCTATTTGGGAGAAATGTGGCATTTCTGGCAGAAACTGTCCTCTTTTGGGGATAAAAGAGGTATTTGTGGGTGAAAAGGTCCTATTTGAAGGGGGAAAGCTGGTATTTCTTGGAGAAGATGTGATATTTTTGGGAGAAATGTGGCATTTCTGGAAGAAACTGTCCTATTTTGGGGCTAAAACAGGTATTTGTGGGTGAAAAGGTCCTGTTTGAAGGGGAAAGCAGGTATTTCTTGGAGAAGATGTGATATATTTGGGAGAAATGTTGCATTTCTGGCAGAAACTGTCCTCTTTTGGGGATAAGGGAGGTATTTGTGGGTGAAAAGGTCCTATTTGAAGGGGGAAACCTGGTATTTCTCGGAGAAGATGTGATATATTTGGGAGAAATCTGGCATTTCTGGAAGAAAAAGTCCAATTTGGGGGGAGAAGTCTGGTATTTGTGGGAGAAAAGATCCTATTTCTGGAAGAATCCTGGTATTTCTTGGAGAAGATGTGATATATTTGGGAGAAATGTTGCATGTTTGGAAGAAACTGCCCTCTTTGGGGAATAAAAGAGGTATTTGTGGGTGAAAAGTTCCTTTTTCAAGGGGGAAAGCTGGTATTTCTTGGAGAAGATGTGATCTATTTGGGAGAAATGTGGCATTTCTGGAAGAAACTGTCCTATTTTGGGGATAAAAGAGGTATTTGTGGGAGAAAAGTTCGTATTTCAGGAAGAATCCAGGAATTCCTAGGTGAAGATGTGTTCTATTTGGGAGAAATGTGGCATTTCTGGAAGAAACTGTCCTATTTTGGGGATAAGACAGGTATTTGTGGGAGAAAAGGTCCTATTTCAGGAAGAATCCCGGAATTCCTTGGAGAAGATGTGATCTATTTGGGAGATATGTGGCATTTCTGGAAGAAACTGTCCAATTTTGGGGGGAGAAGGCAGGTATTTGTGGGAGAAAAGTTCTTATTTCAGGAGGAATCCTAGTATTTCTTGGAGAAGATGTGATCTATTTGGGTGAAATGTGGCATTTCTGGAAGGAACTGTCCTATTTTGGGGATAAAAGAATTATTTGTGGGAGAAATACTCCTATTTCAGGAGGAATCGTGGTATTTCTTGGAGAAGATGTGATATATTTGGGAGAAATCTGGCATTTCTGGAAGAAACTGTTCTATTTTGGGGATCAAACAGGTATTTGTGGGAGAAAAGGTCCTATTTGAAGGGGGAAAGCTGGTATTTCTTGGAGAAGATGTGATCTATTTGGGAGAAATGTTGCATGTCTGGAAGAAACTGTCCTCTTTTGGGGATAAAAGAGGTATTTGTGGGTGAAAAGGTCCTATTTGAAGGGGGAAAGCTGGTATTTCTTGGAGAAGATGTGATATATTTGGGAGAAATGTGGCCTTTCTGGAAGAAACTGTCGTATTTTGGGGATAAAAGAGGTATTTGTGGGTGACAAGGTCGTATTTGAAGGGGGAAACGTGGTATTTCTTGGAGAAGATGTGATATATTTGGGAAAAATGTAGCAATTCAGGTAGAATACGTCCTATTTGTGGGATAAAAGAGGTATTTGTGGGTGAAAAGGTCCTACTTGAAGGGGGAAAGCTGGCATTTCTTGGAGAAGATGTGATCTATTTGGGAGAAATGTGGCATGTCTGGAAGAAACTGTCCTCTTTTGGGGATAAAAGAGGTATTTGTGGGTGAAAAGGTCCTATTTGAAGAGGGAAACCTGGTATTTCTTGGAGAAGATGTGATCTATTTGGGAGAAATGTGGCATTTCTGGAAGAGAAAGTCCAATTTGGGGGGAGAAGGCAGGTATTTGTGGGAGAAAAGTTCCTATTTCAGGAGGAATCCTGGTATTTCTTGGAGAAGATGTGATCTATTTGGGAGAAATGTGGCATGTCTGGAATAAACTGTCCTCTTTTGGGGATAAAACAAGTATTTGTGGGAGAAAAGGTCCTATTTGAAGGGGGAAAGCTGGTATTTCTTGGAGAAGATGTGATCTATTTGGTAGAAATGTTGCATGTCTGGAAGAAACTGTCCTCTTTTGGGGATAAAGGAGGTATTTGTGGGTGAAAAGGTCCTATTTGAAGGGGGAACCCTGGTATTTCTTGGAGGAGATATGATATATTTGGGAGAAATGTGGCCTTTCTGGAAGAAACTGTCGTATTTTGGGGATAAAAGAGGTATTTGTGGGTGAAAAGGTCCTATTTGAAGGAGGAAAGCTGGTATTTCTTGGAGAAGATGTGATATATTTGGGAAAAATGTAGCATTTCAGGAAGAAAACGTCCTATTTGTGGGATAAAAGAGGTATTTGTGGGTGAAAAGGACCTATTTGAAGGGGGAAAGCTGGTATTTCTTGGAGAAAATGTGATATATTTGGGAGAAATGTGGCATTTCTGGCAGAAGCTGTCCTCTTTTGGGGATAAAAGAGGTATTTGTGTTTGAAAAGGTCCTATTTGAAGGGGGAAACCTGGTATTTCTTGGAGAAGATGTGATCTATTTGGGAGAAATGTGGCATTTCTGGAAGAAAAAGTCCAATTTTGGGGGGAGAAGGCCTGTATTCGTGGGCGAAAAGTTCCTATTTGAAGGGGGAATCCTGGTATTTCTTGGAGAAGATGTGGTATATTTGGGAGAAATGTGGCATGTCTGGAAGAAACTGTCCTCTTTTGGAGATAAAACAGCTATTTGTGGGTGACGAGGTCCAATTTCCAGGGGTTAAGCTGGTATTTCGTGGAGAAGATGTGATGTATTTGGGAGAAATGTGGCATTTCTGGAAGAAACTGTCGTATTTTGGGGATAAAACAGGTATTTGTGGGTGAAAAGGTCCTATTTGAAGGGGGAAACCTGTTATTTCTTGGAGAAGATGTGATCTATTTGGGAGAAATGTGGCATTTCTGGCAGAAACTGTCCTCTTTTGGGGATAAGGGAGGTATTTGTGGGTGAAAAGGTCCTGTTTGAAGGGGAAAGGTGGTATTTCTTGGAGAAGATGTGATCTATTTGGGAGAAATGTGGCATTTCTGGCTGAAACTGTCCTCTTTTGGGGATAAGGGAGGTATTTGTGGGTGAAAAGGTCCTATTTGAAGGGGGAAACCTGGTATTTCTTGGAGAAGATGTGATATATTTGGGAGAAATGTGGCATTTCTGGAAGAAAAAGTCCAATTTGGGGGGAGAAGTCTGGTATTTGTGGGAGAAAAGATCCTATTTCTGGAAGAATCCTGGTATTTCTTGGAGAAGATGTGATATATTTGGAAGAAATGTGGCATTTCTGGAAGAAACTGTCCTCTTTTGGGGATAAAAGAGGTATTTGTTGGTGAAAAGGTCCTATTTGAAGGGGGAAACGTGGTATTTCTTGGAGAAAATGTGCTATATTTGGGAGAAATGTGACATTTCTGGAAGAAACTGTCCTCTTTTGGGAATAAAAGAGGTATTTGTGGGTGAAAAGGTCGTATTTGAAGGGGGAAACCTGGTATTTCTTGGAGAAGATGTGATCTATTTGGGAGAAATCTGGCATTTCTGGAACAAACTGTCCTATTTTGGGGATCAAACAGGTATTTGTGGGAGAAAAGGTCCTATTTGAAGGGGAAAACCTGGTATTTCTTGGAGGAGTTGTGATATATTTGGGAGAAATGTGGCATTTCTGGAAGAAACTGTCCTCTTTTGGGGATAAAAGAGGTATTTGTGGGTGAAAAGGTCCTATTTGAAGAGGGAAACCTGGTATTACTTGGAGAAGATGTGATATATTTGGGAGAAATGTGGCATTTCTGGAAGAGAAAGTCCAATTTGGGGGGAGAAGGCAGGTATTTGTGGGAGAAAAGTTCCTATTTCAGGAGGAATCCTGGTATTTCTTGGAGAAGATGTGATATATTTGGGAGAAATCTGGCATGTCTGGAATAAACTGTCCTCTTTTGGGGATAAAACAAGTATTTGTGGGAGAAAAAGTCCTATTTGAAGGGGGAAAGCTGGTATTTCTTGGAGAAGATGTGATCTATTTGGGAGAAATGTTGCATGTCTGGAAGAAACTGTCCTCTTTTGGGGATAAAACAGGTATTTGTGGGTGAAAAGGTCCTATTTGAAGGGGGAAAGCTGGTATTTCTTGGAGAAGATGTTCTATACTTGGGAGATATCTGGAATTTCTGGAAGAAAATTTCCAATTTGAGGGATAAAAGAGGTATTTGTGGGTGAAAAGGTCCTATTTGAAGGGGGAAAGCTGGTATTTCTTGGAGAAGATGTGATATATTTGGGAAAAATGTAGCATTTCAGGAAGAAAACGTCCTATTTGTGGGATAAAAGAGGTATTTGTGGGTGAAAAGGACCTATTTGAAGGGGGAAAGCTGGTATTTCTTGGAGAAGATGTGATATATTTGGGAGAAATGTGGCATTTCTGGAAGAAACAGTCCTATTTTGGGGATAAAAGAGGTATTTGTGGGTGAAAAGGTCCTATTTGAAGGGGGAAAGCAGGTATTTCTTGGAGAAAATGTGATATATTTGGGAGAAATGTGGCATTTCTGGCAGAAACTGTCCTATTTTGGGGATCAAAGAGGTATTTGTGGTTGAAAAGGTCCTATTTGAAGGGGGAAAGCTGGTATTTCTTGGAGAAGATGTGATCTATTTGGGAGAAATGTGGCATTTCTGGAAGAAACTGTCCAATTTTGGGGGGAGAAGGCCTGTATTTGTGGGTGAATAGGTCCTATTTGAAGGGGGAATCCTGGTATTTCTTGGAGAAGATGTGGTATATTTGTGAGAAATGTGGCATGTCTGGAAGAAACTGTCCTCTTTTGGGGATAAAAGAGGTATTTGTGGGTGAAAAGGTCCTATTTGAAGGGTGAAACGTGGTATTTCTTGGAAAAAATGTGCTATATTTGGGAGAAATGTGGCATTTCTGGAAGAAACGGTCCGCTTTTGGGGATAAAACAGGTATTTGTGGGTGAAAAGGTCGTATTTGAAGGGGGAAACGTGGTATTTCTTGGAGAAGATGTGATATATTTGGGAGAAATGTGGCATTTCTGGAAGAAACTGTCCTCTTTTGGGGATAAAAGAGGTATTTGTGGGTGAAAAGGTCCTATTTGAAGGGGGAAAGCAGGTATTTCTTGGAGAAGATGTGATCTATTTGGGAGAATTGTGGCATTTCTGAAGAAAAAGTACAATTTGTGGGGAGAAGGCAGGTATTTGTGGGAGAAAAGTTCCTATTTCAGGAGGAATCCTGGTATTTCTTGGAGAAGATGTGATATATTTGGGAGAAATCTGGCATTTCTGGAAGAAACTGTTTTATTTTGGGGATCAAACAGGTATTTGTGGGAGAAAAGGTCCTATTTGAAGGGGGAAAGCTGGTATTTCTCGGAGAAGATGTGATATATTTGGGAGAAATGTTGCATGTCTGGAAGAAACTGTCGTATTTTGGGGATAAAAGAGGTATTTGTGGGTGAAAAGGTCCTATTTGAAGGGGGAAAGCTGGTATTTCTTGGAGAAGATGTGATATATTTGGGAGAAATGTGGCCTTTCCGGAAGAAACTGTCCTATTTTGGGGATAAAAGAGGTATTTGTGGGTGAAAAGGTCCTATTTGAAGGGGGAAAGCTGTTATTTCTTGGAGAAGATGTGATATATTTGGGAAAAATGTAGCATTTCAGGTAGAAAACGTCCTATTTGTGGGATAAAAGAGGTATTTGTGGGTGAAAAGGACCTATTTGAAGGGGGAAAGCTGGTATTTCTTGGAGAAGATGTGATCTATTTGGGAGATATGTGGCATTTCTGGAAGAAACTGTCCTCTTTTGGGGATGAAAGAGGTATTTGTGTTTGAAAAGGTCCTATTTGAAGGGGGAAACCTGGTATTTCTTGGAGAAGATGTGATCTATTTGGGAGAAATATGGCATTTCTGGAAGAAAAAGTCCAATTTTGGGGGGAGAAGGCCTGTATTTGTGGGCGAAAAGTTCCTATTTGAAGGGGGAATCCTGGTATTTCTTGGAGAAGATGTGGTATATTTGGGAGAAATGTGGCATGTCTGGAAGAAACTGTCCTCTTTTGGAGATAAAACAGCTATTTGTGGGTGACGAGGTCCAATTTCCAGGGGTTAAGCTGGTATTTCTTGGAGAAGATGTGATGTATTTGGGAGAAATGTGGCATTTCTGGAAGAAACTGTCGTATTTTGGGGATAAAACAGGTATTTGTGGGTGAAAAGGTCCTATTTGAAGGGGGAAACGTGGTATTTCTTGGAAAAAATGTGCTATATTTGGGAGAAATGTGGCATTTCTGGCAGAAACTGTCCTCTTTTGGGGATAAAAGAGGTATTTGTGGGTGAAAAGTTCCTATTTGAAGGGGGAAAGCTGGTATTTCTTGGAGAAGATATGATATTTTTGGGAGAAATGTGGCATTTCTGGAAGAAACTGTCCTATTTTGGGGATAAAACAGGTATTTGTGGGTGAAAAGGTCCTGTTTGAAGGGGAAAGCTGGTATTTCTTGGAGAAGATGTGATATATTTGGGAGAAATGTGGCATTTCTGGCAGAAACTGTCCTCTTTTGGGGATAAGGGAGGTATTTGTGGGTGAAAAGGTCCTATTTGAAGGGGGAAACCTGGTATTTCTCGGAGAAGATGTGATATATTTGGGAGAAATCTGGCATTTCTGGAAGAAAAAGTCCAATTTGGGGGGAGAAGTCTGGTATTTGTGGGAGAAAAGATCCTATTTCTGGAAGAATCCTGGTATTTCTTGGAGAAGATGTGATATATTTGGGAGAAATGTTGCATGTTTGGAAGAAACTGCCCTCTTTGGGGAATAAAAGAGGTATTTGTGGGTGAAAAGTTCCTGTTTCAAGGGGGAAAGCTGGTATTTCTTGGAGAAGATGTGATCTATTTGGGAGAAATGTGGCATTTCTGGAAGAAACTGTCCTATTTTGGGGATAAAAGAGGTATTTGTTGGAGAAAAGTTCGTATTTCAGGAAGAATCCAGGAATTCCTAGGTGAAGATGTGTTCTATTTGGGAGAAATGTGGCATTTCTGGAAGAAACTGTCCTATTTTGGGGATAAGACAGGTATTTGTGGGAGAAAAGGTCCTATTTCAGGAAGAATCCCGGAATTCCTTGGAGAAGATGTGATCTATTTGGGAGATATGTGGCATTTCTGGAAGAAACTGTCCAATTTTGGGGGGAGAAGGCAGGTATTTGTGGGAGAAAAGTTCTTATTTCAGGAGGAATCCTAGTATTTCTTGGAGAAGATGTGATCTATTTGGGAGAAATGTGGCATTTCTGGAAGGAACTGTCCTGTTTAGGGGATAAAAGAATTATTTGTGGGAGAAATACTCCTATTTCAGGAGGAATCGTGGTATTTCTTGGAGAAGATGTGATATATTTGGGAGAAATCTGGCATTTCTGGAAGAAACTGTTCTATTTTGGGGATCAAACAGGTATTTGTGGGAGAAAAGGTCCTATTTGAAGGGGGAAAGCTGGTATTTCTTGGAGAAGATGTGATCTATTTGGGAGAAATGTTGCATGTCTGGAAGAAACTGTCCTCTTTTGGGGATAAAAGAGGTATTTGTGGGTGAAAAGGTCCTATTTGAAGGGGGAAAGCTGGTATTTCTTGGAGAAGATGTGATATATTTGGGAGAAATGTGGCCTTTCTGGAAGAAACTGTCGTATTTTGGGGATAAAAGAGGTATTTGTGGGTGACAAGGTCGTATTTGAAGGGGGAAACGTGGTATTTCTTGGAGAAGATGTGATATATTTGGGAAAAATGTAGCAATTCAGGTAGAAAACGTCCTATTTGAGGGATAAAAGAGGTATTTGTGGGTGAAAAGGTCCTACTTGAAGGGGGAAAGCTGGCATTTCTGGGAGAAGATGTGATCTATTTGGGAGAAATGTGGCCTTTCTGGAAGAAACTGTCCTCTTTTGGGGATAAAAGAGAAATTTGTGGGTGAAAAGGTCCTATTTGAAGGGGGAAAGCTGTTATTTCTTGGAGAAGATGTGATCTATTTGGGAGAAATGTGGCATTTCTGGAAGAAAAAGTCCAATTTGGGGGGAGAAGGCAGGTATTTGTGGGAGAAAAGTTCCTATTTCAGGAGGAATCCTGGTATTTCTTGGAGAAGATGTGATCTATTTGGGAGAAATGTGGCATGTCTGGAATAAACTGTCCTCTTTTGGGGATAAAACAAGTATTTGTGGGAGAAAAGGTCCTATTTGAAGGGGGAAAGCTGGTATTTCTTGGAGAAGATGTGATCTATTTGGTAGAAATGTTGCATGTCTGGAAGAAACTGTCCTCTTTTGGGGATAAAAGAGGTATTTGTGGGTGAAAAGGTCCTATTTGAAGGGGGAACCCTGGTATTTCTTGGCGAAGATATGATATATTTGGGAGAAATGTGGCCTTTCTGGAAGAAACTGTCGTATTTTGGGGATAAAAGAGGTATTTGTGGGTGAAAAGGTCCTATTTGAAGGAGGAAAGCTGGTATTTCTTGGAGAAGATGTGATATATTTGGGAAAAATGTAGCATTTCAGGAAGAAAACGTCCTATTTGTGGGATAAAACAGCTATTTGTGGGTGACGAGGTCCAATTTCCAGGGGTTAAGCTGGTATTTCTTGGAGAAGATGTGATGTATTTGGGAGAAATGTGGCATTTCTGGAAGAAACTGTCGTATTTTGGGGATAAAACAGGTATTTGTGGGTGAAAAGGTCCTATTTGAAGGGGGAAACCTGTTATTTCTTGGAGAAGATGTGATCTATTTGGGAGAAATGTGGCATTTCTGGCAGAAACTGTCCTATTTTTGGGATAAGGGAGGTATTTGTGGGTGAAAAGGTCCTGTTTGAAGGGGAAAGGTGGTATTTCTTGGAGAAGATGTGATCTATTTGGGAGAAATGTGGCATTTCTGGCTGAAACTGTCCTCTTTTGGGGATAAGGGAGGTATTTGTGGGTGAAAAGGTCCTATTTGAAGGGGGAAACCTGGTATTTCTTGGAGAAGATGTGATATATTTGGGAGAAATGTGGCATTTCTGGAAGAAAAAGTCCAATTTGGGGGGAGAAGTCTGGTATTTGTGGGAGAAAAGATCCTATTTCTGGAAGAATCCTGGTATTTCTTGGAGAAGATGTGATATATTTGGAAGAAATGTGGCATTTCTGGAAGAAACTGTCCTCTTTTGGGGATAAAAGAGGTATTTGTTGGTGAAAAGGTCCTATTTGAAGGGGGAAACGTGGTATTTCTTGGAGAAAATGTGCTATATTTGGGAGAAATGTGACATTTCTGGAAGAAACTGTCCTCTTTTGGGAATAAAAGAGGTATTTGTGGGTGAAAAGGTCCTATTTGAAGGGGGAACCCTGGTATTTCTTGGAGAAGATGTTCTCTATTTGGGAGAAATCTGGCATTTCTGGAAGAAACTGTCCTACTTTGGGGATCAAACAGGTATTTGTGGGAGAAAAGGTCCTATTTGAAGGGGGAAAGCTGGTATTTCTTGGAGAAGATGTGATCTATTTGGGAGAAATGTTGCATGTCTGGAAGAAACTGTCCTCTTTTGGGGATAAAAGAGGTATTTGTGGGTGAAAAGGTCCTATTTGAAGGGGGAAACGTGGTATTTCTTGGAGAAGATGTGATCTATTTGGGAGAAATATGGCATTTCTGGAAGAAACTGTCGTATTTTGGGGATAAAAGAGGTATTTGTGGGTGAAAAGGTCCTATTTGAAGAGGGAAACCTGGTATTACTTGGAGAAGATGTGATATATTTGGGAGAAATGTGGCATTTCTGGAAGAGAAAGTCCAATTTGGGGGGAGAAGGCAGGTATTTGTGGGAGAAAAGTTCCTATTTCAGGAGGAATCCTGGTATTTCTTGGAGAAGATGTGATATATTTGGGAGAAATCTGGCATGTCTGGAATAAGCTGTCCTCTTTTGGGGATAAAACAAGTATTTGTGGGAGAAAAAGTCCTATTTGAAGGGGGAAAGCTGGTATTTCTTGGAGAAGATGTGATCTATTTGGGAGAAATGTTGCATGTCTGGAAGAAACTGTCCACTTTTGGGGATAAAACAGGTATTTGTGGGTGAAAAGGTCCTATTTGAAGGGGGAAAGCTGGTATTTCTTGGAGAAGATGTTCTATACTTGGGAGATATCTGGAATTTCTGGAAGAAAATTTCCAATTTGAGGGATAAAAGAGGTATTTGTGGGTGAAAAGGTCCTATTTGAAGGGGGAAACCTGGTATTTCTTGGAGAAGATGTGATATATTTGGGAAAAATGTAGCATTTCAGGAAGAAAACGTCCTATTTGTGGGATAAAAGAGGTATTTGTGGGTGAAAAGGACCTATTTGAAGGGGGAAACGTGGTATTTCTTGGAGAAGATGTGATCTATTTGGGAGAAATGTGGCATTTCTGGAAGAAACTGTCCTATTTTGGGGATAAAAGAGGTATTTGTGGGTGAAAAGGTCCTATTTGAAGGGGGAAAGCAGGTATTTCTTGGAGAAAATGTGATATATTTGGGAGAAATGTGGCATTTCTGGAAGAAACTGTCCACTTTTGGGGATCAAAGAGGTATGTGTGGGTGAAAAGGTCCTATTTGAAGGGGGAAAGCTGGTATTTCTTGGAGAAGATGTGATCTATTTGGGAGAAATGTGGCATTTCTGGAAGAAACTGTCCAATTTTGGGGGGAGAAGGCCTGTATTGGTGGGTGAATAGGTCCTATTTGAAGGGGGAATCCTGGTATTTCTTGGAGAAGATGTGGTATATTTGTGAGAAATGTGGCATGTCTGGAAGAAACTGTCCTCTTTTGGGGATAAAAGAGGTATTTGTGGGTGAAAAGGTCCTATTTGATGGGTGAAACGTGGTATTTCTTGGAGAAAATGTGCTATATTTCGGAGAAATGTGGCATTTCTGGAAGAAACGGTCCGCTTTTGGGGATAAAAGAGGTATTTGTGGGTGAAAAGGTCGTATTTGAAGGGGGAAACGTGGTATTTCTTGGAGAAGATGTGATATATTTGGGAGAAATGTGGCATTTCTGGAAGAAACTGTCCTCTTTTGGGGATAAAAGAGGTATTTGTGGGTGAAAAGGTCCTATTTGAAGGGGGAAAGCTGGTATTTCTTGGAGAAGATGTGATCTATTTGTGAGAAATATGGCATTTCTGGAAGAAAAAGTCCACTTTGGGGGGAGAAGGCAGGTATTTGTGGGAGAAAAGTTCCTATTTCAGGAGGAATCCTGGTATTTCTTGGAGAAGATGTGATATATTTGGGAGAAATCTGGCATTTCTGGAAGAAACTGTTTTATTTTGGGGATCAAACAGGTATTTGTGGGAGAAAAGGTCCTATTTGAAGGGGGAAAGCTGGTATTTCTCGGAGAAGATGTGATATATTTGGGAGAAATGTTGCATGTCTGGAAGAAACTGTCGTATTTTGGGGATAAAAGAGGTATTTGTGGGTGAAAAGGTCCTATTTGAAGGGGGAAAGCTGGTATTTCTTGGAGAAGATGTGATATATTTGGGAGAAATGTGGCCTTTCTGGAAGAAACTGTCCTATTTTGGGGATAAAAGAGGTATTTGTGGGTGAAAAGGTCCTATTTGAAGGGGGAAAGCTGGTATTTCTTGGAGAAGATGTGATATATTTGGGAAAAATGTAGCATTTCAGGTAGAAAACGTCCTATTTGTGGGATAAAAGAGGTATTTGTGGGTGAAATGGACCTATTTGAAGGGGGAAAGCTGGTATTTCTTGGAGAAGATGTGATCTATTTGGGAGAAATGTGGCATTTCTGGAAGAAACTGTCCTCTTTTGGGGATGAAAGAGGTATTTGTGTTTGAAAAGGTCCTATTTGAAGGGGGAAACCTGGTATTTCTTGGAGAAGATGTGATCTATTTGGGAGAAATATGGCATTTCTGGAAGAAAAAGTCCAATTTTGGGGGGAGAAGGCCTGTATTTGTGGGCAAAAAGTTCCTATTTGAAGGGGGAATCCTGGTATTTCTTGGAGAAGATGTGATATATTTGGGAGAAATGTGGCATGTCTGGAAGAAACTGTCCTCTTTTGGAGATAAAACAGCTATTTGTGGGTGACGAGGTCCAATTTCCAGGGGTTAAGCTGGTATTTCTTGGAGAAGATGTGATGTATTTGGGAGAAATGTGGCATTTCTGGAAGAAACTGTCGTATTTTGGGGATAAAACAGGTATTTGTGGGTGAAAAGGTCCTATTTGAAGGGGGAAACCTGTTATTTCTTGGAGAAGATGTGATCTATTTGGGAGAAATGTGGCATTTCTGGCAGAAACTGTCCTCTTTAGGGGATAAAAGAGGTATTTGTGGGTGAAAAGGTCCTATTTGAAGGGGGAAAGCTGGTATTTCTTGGAGAAGATATGATATTTTTGGGAGAAATGTGGCATTTCTGGAAGAAACTCTCCTATTTTGGGGCTAAAACAGGTATTTGTGGGTGAAAAGGTCCTGTTTGAAGGGGAAAGCAGGTATTTCTTGGAGAAGATGTGATATATTTGGGAGAAATGTGGCATTTCTGGCAGAAACTGTCCTCTTTTGGGGATAAGGGAGGTATTTGTGGGTGAAAAGGTCCTATTTGAAGGGGGAAACCTGGTATTTCTCGGAGAAGATGTGATATATTTGGGAGAAATCTGGCATTTCTGGAAGAAAAAGTCCAATTTGGGGGGAGAAGTCTGGTATTTGTGGGAGAAAAGATCCTATTTCTGGAAGAATCCTGGTATTTCTTGGAGAAGATGTGATATATTTGGGAGAAATGTTGCATGTTTGGAAGAAACTGCCCTCTTTGGGGAATAAAAGAGGTATTTGTGGGTGAAAAGTTCCTGTTTCAAGGGGGAAAGCTGGTATTTCTTGGAGAAGATGTGATCTATTTGGGAGAAATGTGGCATTTCTGGAAGAAACTGTCCTATTTTGGGGATAAAAGAGGTATTTGTTGGAGAAAAGTTCGTATTTCAGGAAGAATCCAGGAATTCCTAGGTGAAGATGTGTTCTATTTGGGAGAAATGTGGCATTTCTGGAAGAAACTGTCCTATTTTGGGGATAAAACAGGTATTTGTGGGAGAAAAGGTCCTATTTCAGGAAGAATCCCGGAATTCCTTGGAGAAGATGTGATCTATTTGGGAGATATGTGGCATTTCTGGAAGAAACTGTCCAATTTTGGGGGGAGAAGGCAGGTATTTGTGGGAGAAAAGTTCTTATTTCAGGAGGAATCCTAGTATTTCTTGGAGAAGATGTGATCTATTTGGGAGAAATGTGGCATTTCTGGAAGGAACTGTCCTATTTAGGGGATAAAAGAATTATTTGTGGGAGAAATACTCCTATTTCAGGAGGAATCGTGGTATTTCTTGGAGAAGATGTGATATATTTGGGAGAAATCTGGCATTTCTGGAAGAAACTGTTCTATTTTGGGGATCAAACAGGTATTTGTGGGAGAAAAGGTCCTATTTGAAGGGGGAAAGCTGGTATTTCTTGGAGAAGATGTGATCTATTTGGGAGAAATGTTGCATGTCTGGAAGAAACTGTCCTCTTTTGGGGATAAAAGAGGTATTTGTGGGTGAAAAGGTCCTATTTGAAGGGGGAAAGCTGGTATTTCTTGGAGAAGATGTGATATATTTGGGAGAAATGTGGCCTTTCTGGAAGAAACTGTCGTATTTTGGGGATAAAAGAGGTATTTGTGGGTGACAAGGTCGTATTTGAAGGGGGAAACGTGGTATTTCTTGGAGAAGATGTGATATATTTGGGAAAAATGTAGCAATTCAGGTAGAAAACGTCCTATTTGAGGGATAAAAGAGGTATTTGTGGGTGAAAAGGTCCTACTTGAAGGGGGAAAGCTGGCATTTCTGGGAGAAGATGTGATCTATTTGGGAGAAATGTGGCCTTTCTGGAAGAAACTGTCCTCTTTTGGGGATAAAAGAGAAATTTGTGGGTGAAAAGGTCCTATTTGAAGGGGGAAAGCTGTTATTTCTTGGAGAAGATGTGATCTATTTGGGAGAAATGTGGCATTTCTGGAAGAAAAAGTCCAATTTGGGGGGAGAAGGCAGGTATTTGTGGGAGAAAAGTTCCTATTTCAGGAGGAATCCTGGTATTTCTTGGAGAAGATGTGATCTATTTGGGAGAAATGTGGCATGTCTGGAATAAACTGTCCTCTTTTGGGGATAAAACAAGTATTTGTGGGAGAAAAGGTCCTATTTGAAGGGGGAAAGCTGGTATTTCTTGGAGAAGATGTGATCTATTTGGTAGAAATGTTGCATGTCTGGAAGAAACTGTCCTCTTTTGGGGATAAAAGAGGTATTTGTGGGTGAAAAGGTCCTATTTGAAGGGGGAACCCTGGTATTTCTTGGCGAAGATATGATATATTTGGGAGAAATGTGGCCTTTCTGGAAGAAACTGTCGTATTTTGGGGATAAAAGAGGTATTTGTGGGTGAAAAGGTCCTATTTGAAGGAGGAAAGCTGGTATTTCTTGGAGAAGATGTGATATATTTGGGAAAAATGTAGCATTTCAGGAAGAAAACGTCCTATTTGTGGGATAAAAGAGGTATTTGTGGGTGAAAAGGACCTATTTGAAGGGGGAAAGCTGGTATTTCTTGGAGAAAATGTGATATATTTGGGAGAAATGTGGCATTTCTGGCAGAAACTGTCCTCTTTTGGGGATAAAAGAGGTATTTGTGTTTGAAAAGGTCCTATTTGAAGGGGGAAACCTGGTATTTCTTGGAGAAGATGTGATCTATTTGGGAGAAATGTGGCATTTCTGGAAGAAAAAGTCCAATTTTGGGGGGAGAAGGCCTGTATTTGTGGGCGAAAAGTTCCTCTTTGAAGGGGGAATCCTGGTATTTCTTGGAGAAGATGTGGTATATTTGGGAGAAATGTGGCATGTCTGGAAGAAACTGTCCTCTTTTGGAGATAAAACAGCTATTTGTGGGTGACGAGGTCCAATTTCCAGGGGTTAAGCTGGTATTTCTTGGAGAAGATGTGATGTATTTGGGAGAAATGTGGCATTTCTGGAAGAAACTGTCGTATTTTGGGGATAAAACAGGTATTTGTGGGTGAAAAGGTCCTATTTGAAGGGGGAAACCTGTTATTTCTTGGAGAAGATGTGATCTATTTGGGAGAAATGTGGCATTTCTGGCAGAAACTGTCCTCTTTTGGGGATAAGGGAGGTATTTGTGGGTGAAAAGGTCCTGTTTGAAGGGGAAAGCTGGTATTTCTTGGAGAAGATGTGATATATTTGGGAGAAATGTGGCATTTCTGGCTGAAACTGTCCTCTTTTGGGGATAAGGGAGGTATTTGTGGGTGAAAAGGTCCTATTTGAAGGGGGAAACCTGGTATTTCTTGGAGAAGATGTGATATATTTGGGAGAAATCTGGCATTTCTGGAAGAAAAAGTCCAATTTGGGGGGAGAAGTCTGGTATTTGTGGGAGAAAAGATCCTATTTCTGGAAGAATCCTGGTATTTCTTGGAGAAGATGTGATATATTTGGAAGAAATATGGCATTTCTGGAAGAAACTGTCCTCTTTTGGGGATAAAAGAGGTATTTGTTGGTGAAAAGGTCCTATTTGAAGGGGGAAACGTGGTATTTCTTGGAGAAAATATGCTATATTTGGGAGAAATGTGACATTTCTGGAAGAAACTGTCCTCTTTTGGGAATAAAAGAGGTATTTGTGGGTGAAAAGGTCCTATTTGAAGGGGGAACCCTGGTATTTCTTGGAGAAGATGTTCTCTATTTGGGAGAAATCTGGCATTTCTGGAAGAAACTGTCCTACTTTGGGGATCAAACAGGTATTTGTGGGAGAAAAGGTCCTATTTGAAGGGGGAAAGCTGGTATTTCTTGGAGAAGATGTGATCTATTTGGGAGAAATGTTGCATGTCTGGAAGAAACTGTCCTCTTTTGGGGATAAAAGAGGTATTTGTGGGTGAAAAGGTCGTATTTGAAGGGGGAAACGTGGTATTTCTTGGAGAAGATGTGATCTATTTGGGAGAAATATGGCATTTCTGGAAGAAACTGTCCTCTTTTGGGGATAAAAGAGGTATTTGTGGGTGAAAAGGTCCTATTTGAAGAGGGAAACCTGGTATTACTTGGAGAAGATGTGATGTATTTGGGAGAAATGTGGCATTTCTGGAAGAGAAAGTCCAATTTGGGGGGAGAAGGCAGGTATTTGTGGGAGAAAAGTTCCTATTTCAGGAGGAATCCTGGTATTTCTTGGAGAAGATGTGATATATTTGGGAGAAATCTGGCATGTCTGGAATAAGCTGTCCTCTTTTGGGGATAAAACAAGTATTTGTGGGAGAAAAAGTCCTATTTGAAGGGGGAAAGCTGGTATTTCTTGGAGAAGATGTGATCTATTTGGGATAAATGTGGCCTTTCTGGAAGAAACTGTCCTATTTTGGGGATAAAACAGGTATTTGTGGGTGAAAAGGTCCTATTTGAAGGGGGAAAGCTGGTATTTCTTGGAGAAGATGTTCTATACTTGGGAGATATCTGGAATTTCTGGAAGAAAATTTCCAATTTCAGGGATAAAAGAGGTATTTGTGGGTGAAAAGGTCCTATTTGAAGGGGGAAACCTGGTATTTCTTGGAGAAGATGTGATATATTTGGGAAAAATGTAGCATTTCAGGAAGAAAACGTCCTATTTGTGGGATAAAAGAGGTATTTGTGGGTGAAAAGGACCTATTTGAAGGGGGAAACGTGGTATTTCTTGGAGAAGATGTGATCTATTTGGGAGAAATGTGGCATTTCTGGAAGAAACTGTCCTATTTTGGGGATAAAAGAGGTATTTGTGGGTGAAAAGGTCCTATTTGAAGGGGGAAAGCAGGTATTTCTTGGAGAAAATGTGATATATTTGGGAGAAATGTGGCATTTCTGGAAGAAACTGTCCACTTTTGGGGATCAAAGAGGTATGTGTGGGTGAAAAGGTCCTATTTGAAGGGGGAAAGCTGGTATTTCTTGGAGAAGATGTGATCTATTTGGGAGAAATGTGGCATTTCTGGAAGAAACTGTCCAATTTTGGGGGGAGAAGGCCTGTATTTGTGGGTGAATAGGTCCTATTTGAAGGGGGAATCCTGGTATTTCTTGGAGAAGATGTGGTATATTTGTGAGAAATGTGGCATGTCTGGAAGAAACTGTCCTCTTTTGGGGATAAAAGAGGTATTTGTGGGTGAAAAGGTCCTATTTGAAGGGTGAAACGTGGTATTTCTTGGAGAAAATGTGCTATATTTCGGAGAAATGTGGCATTTCTGGAAGAAACGGTCCGCTTTTGGGGATAAAAGAGGTATTTGTGGGTGAAAAGGTCGTATTTGAAGGGGGAAACGTGGTATTTCTTGGAGAAGATGTGATATATTTGGGAGAAATGTGGCATTTCTGGAAGAAACTGTCCTATTTTGGGGATAAAAGAGGTATTTGTGGGTGAAAAGGTCCTATTTGAAGGGGGAAAGCTGGTATTTCTTGGAGAAGATGTGATCTATTTGGGAGAAATATGGCATTTCTGGAAGAAAAAGTCCACTTTGGGGGGAGAAGGCAGGTATTTGTGGGAGAAAAGTTCCTATTTCAGGGGGAATCCAAGTATTTCTTGGAGAAGATGTGATCTATTTGGGAGAAATGTGGCATTTCTTGAAGAAACTGTCCTATTCTGGGGATAAAAGAATTATTTGTGGGAGAAATACTCCTATTTCAGGAGGAATCGTGGTATTTCTTGGAGAAGATGTGATATATTTGGGAGAAATGTGGCATGTCTGGAAGAAACTGTTCTATTTTGGGGATCAAACAGGTATTTGTGGGAGAAAAGGTCCTATTTGAAGGGTGAAAGCTGGTATTTCTTGGAGAAGATGTGATCTATTTGGGAGAAATGTTGCATGTCTGGAAGAAACTGTCCTCTTTTGGGGATAAAAGAGGTATTTGTGGGTGAAAAGGTCCTATTTGAAGGGGGAAAGCTGGTATTTCTTGGAGAGGATGTGATATATTTGGGAGAAATGTGGCCTTTCTGGAAGAAACTGTCCTATTTTGGGGATAAAAGAGGTATTTGTGGGTGTAAAGGTCCTATTTGAAGGGGGAAAGCTGGTATTTCTTGGAGAAGATGCGATATATTTGGGAAAAATGTAGCATTTCAGGTAGAAAACGTCCTATTTGTGGGATAAAAGAGGTATTTGTGGGTGACAAGGACCTATTTGAAGGGGGAAAGCTGTTATTTCTTGGAGAAGATGTGATCTATTTGGGAGAAATGTGGCATTTCTGGGTAAAAAAGTCCAATTTTGGGGGGAGAAGGCTTGTATTTGTGGGCGAAAAGTTCCTATTTGAAGGGGGAATCCTGGTATTTCTTGGAGAAGATGTGGTATATTTGGGAGAAATGTGGCATGTCTGGAAGAAACTGTCCTCTTTTGGGGATAAAAGAGGTATTTGTGGGTGAAAAGGTCCTATTTGAAGGGTGAAACGTGGTATTTCTTGGAGAAAATGTGCTATATTTGGGAGAAATGTGGCATTTCTGGAAGAAACGGTCCTCTTTTGGGGATAAAAGAGGTATTTGTGGGTGAAAAGGTCGTATTTGAAGGGGGAAACGTGGTATTTCTTGGAGAAGATGTGATCTATTTGGGAGAAATGTTGCATGTCTGGAAGAAACTGTCCTATTTTGGGGATAAAAGAGGTATTTGTGGGTGAAAAGGTCCTATTTGAAGAGGGAAAGCTGGTATTTCTTGGAGAAGAAGTGATATATTTGGGAGAAATGTGGCATTTCTGGAAGAAAAAGTCCAATTTGGGGGGAGAAGGCAGGTATTTGTGGGAGAAAAGTTCCTATTTCAGGAGGAATCCTGGTATTTCTTAGAGAAGATGTGATCTATTTGGGAGAAATGTTGCATGTCTGGAAGAAACTGTCCTCTTTTGGGGATAAAACAAGTATTTGTGGGAGAAAAGGTCCTATTTGAAGGGGGAAAGCTGGTATTTCTTGGAGAAGATGTGATATATTTGGGAGAAATGTGGCCTTTCTGGAAGTAACTGTCCTATTTTGGGGATAAAAGAGGTATTTGTGGGTGAAAAGGTCCTATTTGAAGGGGGAACCCTGGTATTTCTTGGAGAAGATGTGATCTATTTGGGAGAAATGTGGCATGTCAGGAAGAAACTGTCCTCTTTTGGGTATAAAAGAGGTATTTGTGGGTGAAAAGGTCCTATTTGAAGGGGGAACCTGGTATTTCTTGGTGAAGATGTGCTATATTTGGGAGAAATGTGGCCTTTCTGGAAGAAACTGTCCTCTTTTGGGGATAAAACAGGTATTTGTGGGTGAAAACGTTGTATTTGAAGGGGGAAACCTGTTATTTCTTGGAGAAGATGTGATATATTTGGGAGAAATGTGGCATTTCTGGCAGAAACTGTCCTATTTTGGGGATAAAAGAGGAATTTGTGGGTGAATAGGTCCTATTTCGAGGGGGAATCCTGGAATTTCTTGGAGAAGATGTGATATATTTGGGAGAAATGTGGCCTTTCTGGAAGAAACTGTCCTCTTTTGGGGATAAAAGAGGTATTTGTGGGTGAAAAGGTCCTATTTGAAGGGGGGAAAGCTGGTATTTCTTGGAGGAGATGTGAATTATTAGGGAGAAATGTGGCATTTCTGGCAGAAACTGTCCTATTTTCGGAATCAAAAAGGTATTTGTGGGATAAGAGGTCCTATTTTAAGGTGGAAACATGGAATTTCTTGGAGAAGATGTGATCTATTTGGGAGAAATATGGCCTTTCTGGAAGAAACTGTCGTATTTTGGGATAAAAGAGGTATTTGTTGGTGAAAAGGTCCTATTTGAAGGGGGAAACCTGGTATATCTTGGAGAAGATGTGATATATTTGGGAGAAATGTGGCATGTCTGGAAGAAACTGTCCTCTTTTGGGGATAAAAGAGGTATTTGTGGGTGAAAAGTTCCTTTTTCCAGGGGGAAACCTGGTATTTCTTGGAGAAGATGTGATATATTTGGGAGAAACGTGGCCTTTCTGGAAGAAACTGTCCTATTTTGGGGATAAAAGAGGTATTTGTGGGTGAAAAGGTCCTATTTGAAGGGGGAAACCTGGTATATCTTGGAGAAGATGTGATATATTTGGAGAAATGTGGCCTTTCTGGAAGAAACTGTCCTCTTTTGGGGATAAAAGAGGTATTTGTGGGTGACATGGTCCTATTTCAGGAGTAATCCCGGTATTTCTTGGAGAAGATGTGATATGTTTGGGAGTAATGTGGCCTTTCTGGAAGAAAATGTCTAATTTGGGGGGAGAATGCTGGTATTTGTGGGTGACAAGGTCCTATTTGAAGGGGGAAAGCTGGTATTTCTTGGAGAAGATGTGATATATTTGGGAGAAACGTGGCATTTCTGGAAGAAACTGTCCTATTTTGGGGATAAAAGAGGTATTTGTGGGTGAAAAGGTCCTATTTGAAGGGGGAAACCTGGTATTTCTTGGAGAAGATGTGATCTATTTGGGATAAATGTGGCCTTTCTGGAAGAAACTGTCCTATTTTGGGCATAAAAGAGGTATTTGTGGTTGAAAAGGTCCTATCTGAAGGGGGAATCGTGGTATTTCTTGGAGAAGATGTGATCTATTTGGGAGAAATGTGGCATTTCTGGAAGAAACTGTCCTCATTGGGGATAAAAGAGGTATTTGAGGGTGAAAAGGTCCTATTTGAAGGGGGAAAGCTGGTATTTCTTGGAGAAGATGTGATATATTTGGGAGAAATGTGGCATGTCTGGAAGAAACTGTCCTATTTTGGGGATAAAAGAGGTATTTGCGGGTGAAAAGGTCCTATTTGAAGGGGGAAACCTGTTATTTCTTGGAGGAGATGTGATATATTTGGGAGAAATGTGGCATTTCTGGAAGAAACTGTCCTTTTTTGTGGATAAAACAGGTATTTGTGGGTGAAAAGGTTCTAATTGAAGGGGGAAAGCTGGTATTTCTTGGAGAATATGCGATATATTTGGGAGAAATCTGGCCTTTCTGGAAGAAACTGGCCAGTTTGGGGGGAGAAGGCAGGTATTTGTGGGAGAAAAGTTTTTATTTCAGGAGGAAACCTGGTATTTCTGGGAGAAGATGTGATATATTTGGGCGAAATGTGGCATTTCTGGAAGAAACTGTCCTCTTTTGGGGAGAAAAGAGGTATTTGTGGGTGAAAAGGTCCTATTTGAAGGGGGAAAGCTGGTATTTCTTGGAGAAGATGTGATATATTTGGGAGAAATGTGGCCTTTCTGGAAGAAACTGTACTCTTTTGGGGATAAAAGAGGTATTTGTGGGTGAAAAGGTCCTATTTGAAGGGGGAACCCTGGTATTTCTTGGAGAAGATGTGATCTATTTGGGAGAAATGTGGCATGTCAGGAATAAACTGTCCTCTTTTGGGGATCAAAGTGGTATTTGTGGGTGAAAAGGTCCTATTTGAAGGGGGAACCTGGTATTTCTTGGTGAAGATGTGCTATATTTGGGAGAAATGTGGCCTTTCTGGAAGAAACTGTCCTCTTTTGGGGATAAAACAGGTATTTGTTGGTGAAAACGTTGTATTTGAAGGAGGAAACCTGTTATTTCTTGGAGAAGATGTGATATATTTGGGAGAAATCTGGCATTTCTGGAAGAAACTGTCCTATTTTGGGGATAAAAGAGGAATTTGTGGGTGAAAAGGTCCTATTTCGAGGGGAAATCCTGGAATTTCTTGGAGAATATGTGATATATTTGGGAGAAATGTGGCCTTTCTGAAAGAAACTGTCGTATTTTGGGGATAAAAGAGGTATTTGTGGGTGAAAAGGTCCTATTTGAAGGGGGGAAACCTGGTATTTCTTGGAGGAGATGTGATTTATTTGGGAGAAATGTGGCATTTCTGGCAGAAACTGTCCTATTTTCGGAATCAAAAAGGTATTTGTGGGATAAAAGGTCCTATATGAAGGTGGAAACATGGAATTTCTTGGAGAAGATGTGATATATTTGGGAGAAATGTGGCCTTTCTGGAAGAAACTGTCGTATTTTGGGGATAAAAGAGGTATTTGTGGGTGAAAAGGTCCTATTTCCAGCGGGAAACCTGGTATATCTTGGAGAAGATGTGATATATTTGGGAGAAATGTGGCCTTTCTGGAAGAAACTGTCCTCTTTTGGGGATAGAAGAGGTATTTGTGGGTGAAAAGGTCCTTTTTCCAGGGGGAAACCTGGTATTTCTTGGAGAAGATGTGATATATTTGGGAGAAATGTGGCATGTCTGGAAGAAAATGTCCTATTTTGGGGATAAAAGAGGTATTTGTGGGTGAAAAGGTCCTATTTGAAGGGGGAAACCTGGTATTTCTTGGAGAAGATGTGATATATTTGGGAGAAATGTGGCATTTCTGGAAGAAACTGTCCTCTTTTGGGGATCAAAGAGGTATTTGTGGGTGAAAAGGTCCTATTTGAAGGGGGAAACGTGGTATTTCTTGGAGAAGATGTGATATATTTGGGTGAAATGTGGCATTTCGGAAGAAACTGTCGTATTTTGGGGATAAAAGAGGCATTTGTGGGTGAAAAGGTCCTATTTGAAGGGGGAAAGCTGGTATTTCTTGGAGAAGATGTGATATATTTGGGAGAAATGTGGCATGTCTGGAAGAAACTGTCGTGTTTTGGGGATAAAAGAGGTATTTGTGGGTGAAAAGGTCCTATTTCGAGGGGGAACCCTGGTATTTCTTGGAGAAGATGTGCTATATTTGGGAGAAATGTGGCATGTGAGGAAGAAACTGTCCTCTTTTGGGGATAAAAGAGGTATTTGTGGGTGTAATGGTCCTATTGGAAGGGGGAAAGCTGGTATTTCTTGGAGAAGATGTGATATATTTGGGAGAAATCTGGCATTTCAGGTAGAAACTGACGTATTTTGGGGATAAAAGAGGTATTTGTGGGTGAAAAGGTCCTATTTGAAGGGGGAAAGCTGGTATTTGTTGGAGAAGATGTGATATATTTGGGAGAAATGTGGCATTTCTTGAAGAAACTGTCCTATTTTGGGGATCAAAGAGGTATTTGTGGGAGAAAAGGTCCTATTTGAAGGGGGAAACGTGGTATTTCTTGGAGAAGATGTGATATATTTGGGAGAAATGTGGCATTTCTGGAAGAAACTGTCCTATTTTGTGGATCAAAGAGGTATTTGTGGGTGAAAAGGTCCTATTTGAAGGAAGAAAACTGGTATTTCTTGGAGAAGATGTGATATATTTGGGAGAAATGTGGCCTTTCTGGAAGAATCTGCCCTATTTTGGGGATAAAAGAGGTATTTGTGGGTGAAAAGGTCCTATATCGAGGCGGAAACATGGTATTTCTTGGAGAAGATGTGATACATTTGGGAGAAATGTGGCATTTCAGGAAGAAAAACTCCAATTTGGGGGGAGAAGTCTGGTATTTGTGGGAGAATATTTCCTATTTCCAGGGGGAAACCTGGTATTTCTTGGAGAAGATGTGATATATTTGGGAGAAATGTGGCATGTCTGGAAGAAACTGTCCTCTTTTCGGGATAAAAGAGGTATTTGTGGGTGACAAGGTCCTATTTGAAGGGGGAAACGTGGTATTTCTTGGAGAAGATGTGATATATTTGGAAGAAATCTGGCATTTCTGGAAGAAAAAGTCCAATTTGGGGAGAGACGGCTGGTATTTGTGGGAGAAAAGGTCCTATTTCAGGAGGAATCCTGGTATTTCATGGAGAAGATGTGATATATTTGGGAGAAATGTGGCATTAGTGGAAGAAACTGTCGTATTTGTGCGATAAAAGAGGTATTTGTGGGTGAAAAGTTCCTATTTGAAGGGTGAAACCTGGTATTTCGTGGAGAAGATGTTCTATACTTGGGAGAAATCAGGCATTTCAGGAAGAAACTGTCCTCTTTTGGGGATCAATAGGTATTTGTGGGTGAAAAGGTCCTATTTCAAGGGGGAAAGCTGGTATTTCTTGGAGAAGATGTGATATATTTGGGAGAAATGTGGCCTTTCTGGAAGAAACTGTCGTATTTTGGGGATAAAAGAGGTATTTGTGGGTGAAAAGGTCCTATTTGAAGGGGGAAACCTGGTATATCTTGGAGAAGATGTGATATATTTGGGAGAAATTTGGCCTTTCTGGAAGAAACTGTCCTCTTTCGGGGATAAAAGAGGTATTTGTGGGTGAAAAGTTCCTATTTCCAGGGGGAAACCTGGTATTTCTTGGAGAAGATGTGATATATTTGGGAGAAATGTGGCATGTCTGGAAGAAAATGTCCTATTTTGGGGATAAAGGAGGTATTTGTGGGTGACAAGGTCCTATTTGAAGGGGGAAAGCTGGTATTTCTTGGAGAAGATGTGATATATTTGGGAGAAATGTGGCATGTCTGGAAGAAACTGTCCTATTTTGGGGATAAAAGAGGTATTTGTGGGTGAAAAGGTCCTATTTGAAGGGGGAAAGCTGGTATTTCTTGGAGAAGATGTGATATATTTGGGAGAAATGTGGCATGTCAGGAAGAAACTGGCCAGTTTGGGGGGAGAAGGCAGGTATTTGTGGGAGAAAAGTTTTTATTTCAGGAGGAAACCTGGTATTTCTTGGAGAAGATGTGATATATTTGGGAGAAATGTGGCCTTTCTGGAAGAAACTGTCCTATTTTGGGGATGAAACAGGTATTTCTGGGTGAAAAGTTCCTATTTGAAGGGGGAAACCTGTTATTTCTTGGAGAAGATGTGATATATTTGGGAGAAAAGTGGCCTTTCTCGAAGAAACTGTCCTCTTTTGGGGATAAAAGAGGTATTTGTGGGTGAAAAGTTCCTATTTGAAGGGGGAAACCTGGTATTTCTTGGAGAAGATGTGATATATTTGGGAGAAATGTGGCATGTCTGGAAGAAACTGTCCTATTTTGGGGATCAAAGAGGTATTTGTGGGTGAAAAGTTCCTATTTGAAGGAGGAAACCTGGTATTTCTTGGAGTAGATGTGATATATTTGGGAGAAATGTGGCATTTCTGGAAGAATCTGTCCTCTTATGGGGATAAAAGAGGTATTTGTGGGTGAAAAGGACTTATTTGAAAGGGGAAACGATGTGATTCTTGGAGAAGCTGTGATATATTTGGGAGAAATGTGGCATGTCAGGAAGAAACTGTCCTCTTTTGGGGATGAAACAGGTATTTGTGGGTGAAAAGGTCCTATTTGAAGGGAGAAACGTGGTATTTCTTGGAGAAGATGTGATATATTTGGGAGTAATGTGGCCTTTCTGGAAGAAAATGTCCAATTTGGGGGGAGAATGCTGGTATTTGTGGGTGAAAAGGTCCTATTTGAAGGGGGAAACCTGGTATTTCTTGGAGAAGATGTGATATATTTGGGAGAAATCTGGCCTTTCTGGAAGAAACTGGCCAGTTTGGGGGGAGAAGGCAGGTATTTGTGGGAGAAAAGTTTTTATTTCAGGAGGAAACCTGGTATTTCTGGGAGAAGATGTGATATATTTGGGCGAAATGTGGCATTTCTGGAGGAAACTGTCGTATTTTGGGGAGAAAAGAGGTATTTGTGGGTGAAAAGGTCCTGTTTGAAGGGGGAAAGCTGGTATTTCTTGGAGAAGCTGTGATATATTTGGGAGAAATGTGGCCTTTCTGGAAGAAACTGTCCTATTTTGGGGATAAAAGAGCTATTTGTGGGTGAAAAGGTCCTATTTGAAGTGGGAACCCTGGTATTTCTTGGAGAAGATGTGATCTATTTGGGAGAAATGTGGCATGTTAGGAAGAAACTGTCCTCTTTTGGGGATCAAAGTGGTATTTGTGGGTGAAAAGGTCCTATTTGAAGGGGGAACCTGGTATTTCTTGGTGAAGATGTGCTATATTTGGGAGAAATGTGGCCTTTCTGGAAGAAACTGTCCTCTTTTGGGGATAAAAGAGGTATTTGTGGGTGAAAAGGTCCTATTTGAAGGGGGAAACCTGTTATTTCTTGGAGAAGATGTGATATATTTGGGAGAAATCTGGCATTTCTGGAAGAAACTGTCCTATTTTGGGGATAAAAGAGGAATTTGTGGGTGAATAGGTCCTATTTCAAGGGGAAATCCTGGAATTTCTTGGAGAAGATGTGATATATTTGGGAGAAATGTGGCCTTTCTGGAAGAAACTGTCCTATTTTGGGGATAAAAGAGGTATTTGTGGGTGAAAAGGTCCTATTTGAAGGGGGGAAAGCTGGTATTTCTTGGAGGAGTTGTGATTTATTGGGGAGAAATGTGGCATTTCTGGAAGAAACTGTCCTATTTTCGGAATCAAAAAGGTATTTGTGGGATAAAAGGTCCTATTTGAAGGTGGAAACATGGAATTTCTTGGAGAAGATGTGATCTATTTGGGAGAAATGTGGCCTTTCTGGAAGAAACTCTCCTCTTTTGGGGATAAAAGAGGTATTTGTGGGTGAAAAGGTCCTTTTTCCAGGGGGAAACCTGGTATTTCTTGGAGAAGATGTGATATATTTGGGAGAAATCTGGCATTCCTGGAAGAAACTGTCCTCTTTTGGGGATAAAAGAGGTATTTGTGGGTGAAAAGGTCCTATTTGAAGGGGGAAAGCTGGTATTTCTTGGAGAAGATGTGATATATTTGGGAGAAATTTGGCCTTTCTGGAAGAAACTGTCCTCTTTTGGGGATAAAAGAGGTATTTGTGGGTGAAAAGGTCCTATTTGAAGGGGGAAACGTGGTATTTCTTGGAGAAGATGTGATATATTTGGGAGAAATCTGGCATGTCTGGAAGAAACAGTCCTATTTTGGGGATAAAAGAGGTATTTGTGGGTGAAAAGGTCCTATTTCGAGGGGAAACGTGGTATTTCTTGGAGAAGATGTGATATATTTGGGAGAAATGTGGCACTTCTGGAAGAAACCGTCCTATTTTCGGGATAGAACAGGTATTTGTGGGTGACAAGGTCGTATTTGAAGGGGGAAACGTGGTATTTCTTGGAGAAGATGTGATATATTTGGGAGAAATGTGGCGTGTCAGGAAGAAACGGTCCAACTTTGGGATAAAAGAGGTATTTGTGGGTGAAAAGGTCCTATTTCAGGAGGAATACTGGTATTTCTTAGAGAAGATGTGATATATTTGGGAGAAATCAGGCATTTCTGGAAGAAACTGTCGTCTTTTGGGGATAAATGAGGTATTTGTGTGTGATAAGTTCCTATTTCAAGGGGAAAGCTGCTATTTCTTGGAGAAGATGTGATATATTTGGGAGAAATGTGGCATTTCTTGAAGAAACTGTAGTATTTTGGGGATAAAAGAGGTATTTGTGGGTGAGAAGGTCCTATTTGAAGGGGGAAAGCTGGTATTTCTCGGAGAAGATGTGATCTATTTGGGAGAAATGTGGCATTTCTGGAAGAAACTGTCCTCTTTTGGGGATAAAAGAGGTATTTGTGGGAGAAAAGGTCCTATTTCAGGAGTAATCCTGGTATTTCTTGGAGAAGCTGTGATATATTTGGGAGAAATCTGGCATTTCTGCAAGAAAAAGTCAAATCTGGGGGGAGAAGGCAGGTATTTGTCGGAGAAATTTTCCTATTTCAGGAGGAATCCAGGTATTTCTTGGAGAAGATGTGATATATTTGGGAGAAATGTGGCATTTCTGGAAGAAACTGTCCTATTTTGGGGATCAAACAGGTATTTGTGGGTGAAAAGGTCCTATTTGAAGGGGGAAAGCTGGTATTTCTTGGAGAAGATGTGATAGATTTGGGAGAAATGTGGCATGTCTGCAAGAAACTGTCCTCTTTTGGGGATACAAGAGGTATTTGTGGGAGAAAAGGTCCTATTTCAGGGGTAATCCAGGAATTCCTTGGAGAAGATGCGGTATATTTGGGAGAAATCTGGCATTTCTGGAGGAAACTGTCCTGTTTTGGGGATAAAAGAGGTATTTGTGGGTGAAAAGGTCCTATTTCCTGGGGGAAACCTGGTATTTCTTGGAGAAGATGTGATATATTTGGGAGGAATGTGGCCTTTCTGGAAGAAACTGTCCTATTTTGGGGATAAAACAGGTATTTGTGGGTGAAAAGTTCGTATTCGAAGGGGTAACCCTGGTATTTCTTGGAGAAGATGTGATATATTTGGGAGAAATGTGGCATTTCTGGAGGAAAATGTCCTATCTGGGGGATAAAAGAGGTATTTGTGGGTGAAAAGGTCCTATTTGAAGGGGGAAACGTGGTATTTCTTGGAGAAGATGTGGTATATTTGGTAGAAATGAGGCATGTCTGGAAGAAACTGTGCTATTTTGGGGTTAAAACTGGTATTTGTGGATGACAAGGTCCTATTTGAAGGGGGAAACGTGGTATTTCTTGGAGAAGATGTGATACGTTTGGGAGAAATCTGGCATTTCTGGAAGATAAAGTCCAATTTGGGGAGAGAAGGCTGGTATTTTAGAGAGAAAATGTCATATTTCAGGAGGAATCCTGGTATTTCTTGGAGAAGATGTGATATATTTGGGAGAAATCTGGCATGTCAGGAAGAAAATGTCGTATTTGCTGGATAAATAGGTATTTGTGGGTGAAAAGGTCCTATTTGAAGGGGGAAAGCAGGTATTTCTTGGAGAAGATGTGATATATTTGGGAGAAATGTGGCATGTCTGGAAGAAACTGTCCTCTTTTGGGGATAAAAGAGGTATTTGTGGGTGAAAAGTTCCTATTTCCAGGGGGAATCCTGGTATTTCTTGGAGAAGATGTTCTATACTTGGGAGAAATCTGGCATTTCTGGAAGAAACTGTCGTATTTTGGGGATAAAAGAGGTATTTGTGGGTGAAAAAGTCCTATTTGAAGGGGGAAAGCTGGTATTTCTTGGAGGAGTTGTGATATATTTGGGAGAAATGTGGCCTTTCTGGAAGAAACTGTCGTATTTTGGGGATAAAAGAGGTATTTGTGGGTGAAAAGGTCCTATATGAAGGGGGAAACGTGGTATTTCTTGGAGAAGATGTGATATTTTTGGGAGAAATCTGGCATTTCTGGAAGAAACTGTCCTATTTTGGGGATAAAAGAGGTATTTGTGGGTGAAAAGGTCCTATTTGAAGGGGGAAAGCTGGTATTTCTTGGAGAAGATGTGATATATTTGGGAGAAATGTGGCATTTCTGGAAGAAACTGTCCTCTTTTGGGGATGAAAGAGGTATTTGTGGGAGAAAAGTTCCTATTTCAGGAGGAAACCTGGTATTTCTTGGGGAAGATGTGATCTATTTGGGAGAAATCAGGCATGTCAGGAAGAAACTGTCCTCTTTGGGGGATAAAAGAGGCATTTGTGGGTGAAAAGGTCCTATTTGAAGGGTGAAACCTGGTATTTCTTGGAGAAGATGTGGTATATTTGGGAGAAATGTGGCATTTCTGGCAGAAACTGTCCTCTTTTGGGGATAAAAGAGGTATTTGTGGGTGAAAAGGTCCTATTTGAAGGGGGAAAGCTGGTATTTCTTGGAGAAGCTGTGATATATTTGGGAGAAATGTGGCATTTCTGGAAGAAACTGTCCTCTTTTGGGGATGAAAGAGGTATTTGTGGGAGAAAAAGTCCTATTTCATGAGTAATCCTGGTATTTCTTGGAGAAGATGTGATCTATTAGGGAGAAATGTGGCATTTCTGGAAGAAACTGTCCTCTTTTGGGGATAAAAGAGGTATTTGTGTGTGAAAAGTTCCTATTTCCAGGGGGAAAGCTGTTATTTCTTGGAGAAAATGTGATATATTTGGGAGAAATGTGGCATTTCTGGAAGATAATGTCCTCTTTTGGGGATAAAAGAGGTATTTGTTGGTGACAAGGTCCTATTTGAAGGGGGAAAGCTGGTATTTCGTGGATTAGATGTGATATATTTGGGGGAAATGTGGCATTTCTGGAAGAAACTGTCCTCTTTTGGGGAGAAAAGAGGTATTTGTGGGTGAAAAGGTCCTATTTGAAGGGGGAAACCTGGTATTTCTTGGAGAAGATGTGATATATTTGGGAGAAATGTGGCATGTCAGGAAGAAACTGTCCTCTTTTGGGGATAAAACAGGTATTTGTGGGTGAAAAGGTCCTATTTGAAGGGGGAAACCTGGTATTTCTTGGAGAAGATGTGATCTATTTGGGAGAAATGTGGCATTTCTGGAAGAAACTGTCCTATTTTGGGGATAAAACAGGTATTTCTGGGTGAAAAGTTCCTATTTGAAGGGGGAAACCTGGTATTTCTTGGAGAAGATGTTCTATACTTGGGAGAAATCAGGCATTTCTGGAAGAAACTGTCGTATTTTGGGCATAAAACAGGTATTTGTGGGAGAAAGGGTCCTATTTGAAGGGGGAAACCTGGTATTTCTTGGAGAAGATGTGATATATTTGGGAGAAATGTGGCATTTCTGGAAGAAACTGTCGTATTTTGGGGATAAAAGAGGTGTTCGTGGGAGAATACGTCCTATTTCCAGGGGGAGTCCTGATATTTCTTGGAGAAGATGTGATATGTTTGGGAGAAATGTGGCATTTCTGGAAGAAACTGTCCTATTTTGGGGATACAACAGGTATTTGTGGATGAAAAGGTCCTATTTCAAGGTGGAAACCAGGTATTTCTTGGAGAAGATGTGGTATATTTGGGCGAAATGTGGCATTTCTGGCAGAAACTGTCCTATTTTGGGGTTCAAAGAGGTATTTGTGGGTGAAAAGGTCCTATTTCAAGGTGGAAACCAGGTATTTCTTGGAGAAGATGTGGTATATTTGGGAGAAATTTGGCATTTCTGGCAGAAACTGTCCTATTTTGGGGATCAAACAGGTATTTGTGGGTGAAAAGGTCGTATTTGAAGGGGGAAAGCTGGTATTTCTTGGAGAAGCTGTGATATATTTGGGAGAAATCTGGCATTTCTGGAAGAAAAAGTCAAATCTGGGGGGAGAAGGCAGGTATTTGTGGGAGAACAGTTCCTATTTCAGGAGGAATCCAGGTATTTCTTGGAGAAGATGTGGTATATTTGGGAGAAATGTGGCATGTCTGGAAGAAACTGTCCTCTTTTGGGGATGAAACAGGTATTTGTGGGTGAAAAGGTCCTATTTCAGGAGTAATCCTGGTATTTCTTGGAGGAGATGTGATCTATTTGGGAGAAATGTGGCTTTTCTGGAAGAAACTGTCCTATTTTGGGGATAAAAGAGGTATTTCTGGGAGAAAAGGTCCTACTTGAAGGGAGAAAGCTGATATTTCTTGGAGAAGATGTTCTATATTTGGGAGAAATGTGGCATTTCTGGATGAAACTGTCGTATTTTGGGGATGAAACAGGTATTTGTGGGTGAAAAGGTCCTATTTGAAGGGGGAAACGTGGCATTTCTAGGAGAAGATGTGATATATTTGGGAGAAATGTGGCATTTCTGGCAGAAACTGTCCTCTTTTGGGGATAAAAGAGGTATTTGTGGGTGAAAAGGTCCTATTTGAAGGGTGAAAGCTGGTATTTCTTGGAGAAGATGTGATCTATTTGTGAGAAATGTGGCATTTCTGGAAGAAACTGTCCTATTTTGGGGATCAAAGAGGTATTTGTGTGTGAAAAAGTCCTATTTGAAGGGGGAAAGCTGGTATTTCTTGGAGAAGATGTGATATATTTGGGAGAAATGTGGCATGTCTGGAAGAAACTGTCCTATTTTGGGGATAAAAGAGGTATTTGTGGGTGAAAAGGTCCTATTTCAAGGGGGAAACGTGGTATTTCTTGGAGAAGATGTTCTATACTTGGGAGAAATGTGGCATTTCTGGAAGAAAATGTCCTCTTTTGGGGATAAAAGAGCTATTTGTGGGTGAAAAGGTCCTATTTGAAGGGGGAAAGCTGGTATTTCTTGGAGAAGATGTGATCTATTTGGGAGAAATGTGGCCTTTCTGGAAGAAACTGTCGTATTTTGGGGATAAAAGAGGTATTTGTGGGTGACAAGGTCCTATTTGAAGGGGGAAAGCTGGTATTTCTTGGAGAAGATGTGATCTATTTGGGAGAAATGTCGCATTTCTGGAAGAAACTGTCCTCTTTTGGGGGATAAAACAGGTATTTGTTGGTGAAAAGGTCCTATTTCAGGAGTAATCCTGGTATTTCTTGGAGAAGATGTGATATATTTGGGAGAAATGTGGCATTTCTGGAAGAAACTGTCCTGTTTTGGGGATCAATCAGGTATTTGTGGGTGAAAAGGTCCTATTGGAAGGGGGAAACCTGGTATTTCTTGGAGAAGATGTGATCTATTTGGGAGAAATGTGGCATTTCTGGAAGAAACTGTCCTATTTTGGGGATAAAAGAGGTAGTTGTGGGAGAAAAGGTCCTATTTCAGAAGTAATCCTGGTATTTCTCGGAGAAGATGTGATCTATTTGGGAGAAATGTGGCATTTCTGGAAGAAACTGTCCTATTTTGGGGATCAAAGAGGTATTTGTGGGTGAAAAGGTTCTATTTGAAGGGGGAAACGTGGTATTTCTTGGAGAAGATGTGATATATTTGGGAGAAATGTGGCATTTCTGAAAGATAATGTCCTCTTTTGGGGATAAAAGAGGTATTTGTGGGTGAAAAGGTCCTATTTGAAGGGGGAAACCTGGTATTTCTTGGAGAAGATGTGATCTATTTGGGAGAAATGTGGCATTTCTGGAAGAAAGTGTCGTATTTTGGGGATCAAACAGGTATTTGTGATTGAAAAGGTCCTATTTGAAGGGGGAAACCTGGTATTTCTTGGAGGAGATGTGATCTATTTGGGAGAAATGTGGCATTTCTGGAAGAAACTGTCCTATTTTGGGGATAAAAGAGGTATTTGTGGGTGAAAAGGTCCTATTTGAAGGGGGAAACCTGGTATATCTTTTAGAAGATGTGCTATATTTGGGAGAAATGTGGCATTTCTGGAAGAAACTGTCGTATTTTTGGGATAAAAGAGGTATTTTTGGGTGAAAAGGTCCTATTTGAAGGGGGAAACCTGGTATTTCTTGGAGAAGATGTGATATATTTGGGAGAAATGTGGCATTTCTGGAAGAAACTGTCCTCTTTTGGGGAGAAAAGAGGTATTTGTGGGTGAAAAGGTCCTATTTGAAGGGGGAAACCTGGTATTTCTTGGAGAAGATGTGATATATTTGGGAGAAATGTGGCATTTCTGGAAGAAACTGTCCTATTTTGGGGATCAAAGAGGTATTTGTGGGTGAAAAGGTCCTATTTGAAGGGGGAAAGCTGGTATTTCTTGGAGAAGATGTGATATATTTGGGAGAAATATGGCATGTCTGGAAGAAACTGTCCTATTTTGGGGATAAAAGAGGTATTTGTGGGTGAAAAGGTCCTATTTCAAGGGGGAAACCTGGTATTTCTTGGAGAAGATGTTCTATACTTGGGAGAAATCTGGCATTTCTGGAAGAAAATGTCCTCTTTTGGGGATAAAAGAGCTATTTGAGGGTGAAAAGGTCCTATTTGAAGGGGGAAAGCTGGTATTTCTTGGAGAAGTTGTGATCTATTTGGGAGAAATGTGGCATTTCTGGAAGAAACTGTCGTCTTTTGGGGATAAAAGAGGTATTTGTGGGTGAAAAGGTCCTATTTGAAGGGGGAAAGCTGGTATTTCTTGGAGAAGATGTGATCTATTTGGGAGAAATGTCGCATTTCTGGAAGAAACTGTCCTCTTTTGGGGGATAAAAGAGGTATTTGTGGGTGAAAAGGTCCTATTGGAAGGGGGAACCCTGGTATTTCTTGGAGAAGATGTGATCTATTTGGGAGAAATGTGGCATTTCTGGAAGAAACTGTCCTATTTTGGGGATAAAAGAGGTATTTGTGGGAGAAAAGGTCCTATTTCAGAATTAATCCTGGTATTTCTCGGAGAAGATGTGATCTATTTGGTAGAAATGTGGCATTTCTGGAAGAAACTGTCCTATTTTGGGGATCAAAGAGGTATTTGTGGGTGAAAAGTTCCTATTTGAAGGGGGAAAGCTGGTATTTCTAGGAGAAGATGTGATATATTTGGGAGAAATCTGGCATTTCTGAAAGATAATGTCCTCTTTTGGGGATAAAAGAGGTATTTGTGGGTGAAAAGGTCCTATTTGAAGGGTGAAACGTGGTATTTCTTGGAGAAAATGTGCTATATATGGGAGAAATGTGGCATTTCTGGAAGAAACTGTCCTATTTTGGGGATAAAACAGGTATTTGTGGGTGAAAAGTTCCTATTTGAAGGGGGAAACCTGGTATTTCTTGGAGAAGATGTTCTATACTTGGGAGAAATCTGGCATTTCTGGCAGAAACTGTCGTATTTTGGGCATAAAAGAGGTATTTGTGGGAGAAAAGTTCCTATTTGAAGGGGGAAAGCTGGTATTTCTTGGAGAAGATGTGATATATTTGGTAGAAATGTGGCATTTCTGGCAGAAACTGTCCACTTTTGGGGATAAAAGAGGTATTTGTGGGTGAAAAGGTCCTATTTGAAGGGGGAAACCTGGTATTTCTTGGAGAAGATGTGATATATTTTGGAGAAATCTGGCATTTCTTGAAGAAAATGTCGTATTTGTTGGATAAATAGGTATTTGTGGGTGAAAAGTTCCTATTTGAAGGGGGAAAGCTGGTATTTCTTGGTGAAGATGTGATATATTTGGGAGAAATGTGGCCTTTCTGGAAGAAACTGTCCTCTTTTGGGGATAAAACAGGTATTTGTGGGAGAACACGTCCTATTTCCAGGGGGAGTCCTGATATTTCTTGGAGAAGATGTGATATATTTGGGAGAAATGTGGCATGTCAGGAAGAAACTGTCGTATTTTGGGGATAAAAGAGGTATTTGTGGGTGAAAAGGTCCTATTTGAAGGGGGAAACCTGGTATTTCTTGGAGAAGATGTGATATGTTTGGGAGTAATGTGGCATTTCTGGAAGAAACTGTCGTATTTTGGGCATAAAACAGGTATTTGGGGGAGAAAAGGTCCTATTTGAAGGGGGAAAGCTGATATTTCTTGGAGAAGATGTGATATATTTGGGAGAAATGTGGCATTTCTGGAAGAAACTGTCGTATTTTTGGGATAAAAGAGGTATTTTTGGGTGAAAAGGTCCTATTTCAAGGGGGAAACCTGGTATATCTTTTAGAAGATGTGATATATTTGGGAGAAATGTGGCATTTCTGGCAGAAACTGACCTCTTTTGGGGATAAAAGAGGTATTTGTTGTTGAAAAGGTCCTATTTGAAGGGTGAAAGCTGGTATTTCTTGGAGAAGATGTGATATATTTGGGAGAAATGTGGCATTTCTGGCAGAAACTGTCCTATTTTGGGGATAAAAGAGGTATTTGTGGGTGAAAAGGTCCTATTTCAAGGGGGAAAGCTGGTATTTCTTGGAGAAGATGTGATATATTTGGGAGAAATGTGGCATGTCTGGAAGAAACTGTCCTATTTTGGGGATAAAAGAGGTATTTGTGGGTGAAAAGGTCCTATTTCAAGGGGGAAACGTGGTATTTCTTGGAGAAGATGTTCTATACTTGGGAGAAATCTGGCATTTCTGGAAGAAACTGTCCTCTTTTGGGGATAAAAGAGCTATTTGTGGGTGAAAAGGTCCTATTTGAAGGGGGAAAGCTGGCATTTCTTGGAGAAGATGAGATATATTTGGGAGAAATCTGGCATGTCTGGAAGAAACTGTTCTATTTTGGGGATAGAACAGGTATTTGTGGGTGACAAGGTCCTATTTGAAGGGGGAAAGCTGGTATTTCTTGGAGAAGATGTGATCTATTTGATAGATATGTGGCATTTCTGGAAGAAACTGTCCTATTTGGGGGATAAAACAGGTATTTGTGGGTGAAAAGGTCCTATTTCAGGAGTAATCCTGGTATTTCTTGGAGAAGATGTGATATATTTGGGAGAAATGTGGCATTTCTGTAAGAAACTGTCCTGTTTTGGGGATCAAACAGGTATTTGTGGGTGAAAAGGTCCTATTTGAAGGGGGAACCCTGGTATTTCTTGGAGAAGATGTGATCTATTTGGGAGAAATGTGGCATTTCTGGCAGAAACTGTCCTCTTTTGGGGATAAAAGAGGTATTTGTGGGAGAAAAGGTCCTATTTCAGAAGTAATCCTGGTATTTCTTGGAGAAGATGTGATATTTTTTGGAGAAATCTGGCATTTCTGGAAGAAACTGTCCTATTTTGGGGTTCAAAGAGGTATTTGTGCTTGAAAAGGTTCTATTTGAAGGGGGAAACGTGGTATTTCTTGGAGAAGATGTGATATATTTGGGAGAAATGTGGCATTTCTGGAAGAAACTGTCCACTTTTGGGGATAAAAGAGGTATTTGTGGGTGAAAAGGTCCTATTTGAAGGGGGAAACCTGGTATTTCTTGGAGAAGATGTGATATATTTTGGAGAAATCTGGCATTTCTTGAAGAAAATGTCGTATTTGTTGGATAAATAGGTATTTGTGGGTGAAAAGTTCCTATTTGAAGGGGGAAAGCTGGTATTTCTTGGTGAAGATGTGATATATTTGGGAGAAATGTGGCCTTTCTGGAAGAAACTGTCCTCTTTTGGGGATAAAACAGGTATTTGTGGGAGAATACGTCCTATTTCCAGGGGGAGTCCTGATATTTCTTGGAGAAGATGTGATATATTTGGGAGAAATGTGGCATGTCAGGAAGAAACTGTCCCATTTTGGGGATAAAAGAGGTATTTGTGGGTGAAAAGGTCCTATTTGAAGGGGGAAACCTGGTATTTCTTGGAGAAGATGTGATCTATTTGGGAGAAATGTGGCATTTCTGGAAGAAACTGTCGGATTTTGGGCATAAAACAGGTATTTGTGGGAGAAAAGGTCCTATTTGAAGGGGGAAAGCTGATATTTCTTGGAGAAGATGTGATATATTTGGGAGAAATGTGGCATTTCTGGAAGAAACTGTCGTATTTTTGGGATAAAAGAGGTATTTTTGGGTGAAAAGGTCCTATTTCAAGGGGGAAACCTGGTATATCTTTTAGAAGATGTGATATATTTGGGAGAAATGTGGCATTTCTGGCAGAAACTGTCCTCTTTTGGGGATAAAAGAGGTATTTGTTGTTGAAAAGGTCCTATTTGAAGGGTGAAAGCTGGTATTTCTTGGAGAAGATGTGATATATTTGGGAGAAATGTGGCATTTCTGGCAGAAACTGTCCTATTTTGGGGATAAAAGAGGTATTTGTGGGTGAAAAGGTCCTATTTGAAGGGGGAAAGCTGGTATTTCTTGGAGAAGATGTGATATATTTGGGAGAAATGTGGCATGTCTGGAAGAAACTGTCCTCTTTTGGGTATAAAAGAGGTATTTGTGGGTGAAAAGGTCCTATTTCAAGGGGGAAACGTGGTATTTCTTGGAGAAGATGTTCTATACTTGGGAGAAATCTGGCATTTCTGGAAGAAACTGTCCTCTTTTGGGGATAAAAGAGCTATTTGTGGGTGAAAAGGTCCTATTTGAAGGGGGAAAGCTGGCATTTCTTGGAGAAGATGTGATATATTTGGGAGAAATGTGGCATGTCTGGAAGAAACTGTTCTATTTTGGGGATAGAACAGGTATTTGTGGGTGACAAGGTCCTATTTGAAGGGGGAAACCTGGTATTTCTTGGAGAAGATGTGATATATTTGATAGATATGTGGCATTTCTGGAAGAAACTGTCCTATTTGGGGGATAAAACAGGTATTTGTGGGTGAAAAGGTCCTATTTCAGGAGTAATCCTGGTATTTCTTGGAGAAGATGTGATATATTTGGGAGAAATGTGGCATTTCTGTAAGAAACTGTCCTGTTTTGGGGATCAAACAGGTATTTGTGGGTGAAAAGGTCCTATTTGAAGGGGGAACCCTGGTATTTCTTGGAGAAGATGTGATCTATTTGGGAGAAATGTGGCATTTCTGGCAGAAACTGTCCTCTTTTGGGGATAAAAGAGGTATTTGTGGGAGAAAAGGTCCTATTTCAGAAGTAATCCTGGTATTTCTTGGAGAAGATGTGATATTTTTTGGAGAAATCTGGCATTTCTGGAAGAAACTGTCCTATTTTGGGGTTCAAAGAGGTATTTGTGCTTGAAAAGGTTCTATTTGAAGGGGGAAACGTGGTATTTCTTGGAGAAGATGTGATATATTTGGGAGAAATGTGGCATTTCTGGAAGAAACTGTCCACTTTTGGGGATAAAAGAGGTATTTGTGGGTGAAAAGGTCCTATTTGAAGGGGGAAACCTGGTATTTCTTGGAGAAGATGTGATATATTTTGGAGAAATCTGGCATTTCTTGAAGAAAATGTCGTATTTGTTGGATAAATAGGTATTTGTGGGTGAAAAGTTCCTATTTGAAGGGGGAAAGCTGGTATTTCTTGGTGAAGATGTGATATATTTGGGAGAAATGTGGCCTTTCTGGAAGAAACTGTCCTCTTTTGGGGATAAAACAGGTATTTGTGGGAGAATACGTCCTATTTCCAGGGGGAGTCCTGATATTTCTTGGAGAAGATGTGATATATTTGGGAGAAATGTGGCATGTCAGGAAGAAACTGTCCCATTTTGGGGATAAAAGAGGTATTTGTGGGTGAAAAGGTCCTATTTGAAGGGGGAAACCTGGTATTTCTTGGAGAAGATGTGATCTATTTGGGAGAAATGTGGCATTTCTGGAAGAAACTGTCGTATTTTGGGCATAAAACAGGTATTTGTGGGAGAAAAGGTCCTATTTGAAGGGGGAAAGCTGATATTTCTTGGAGAAGATGTGATATATTTGGGAGAAATGTGGCATTTCTGGAAGAAACTGTCGTATTTTTGGGATAAAAGAGGTATTTTTGGGTGAAAAGGTCCTATTTCAAGGGGGAAACCTGGTATATCTTTTAGAAGATGTGATATATTTGGGAGAAATGTGGCATTTCTGGCAGAAACTGTCCTCTTTTGGGGATAAAAGAGGTATTTGTTGTTGAAAAGGTCCTATTTGAAGGGTGAAAGCTGGTATTTCTTGGAGAAGATGTGATATATTTGGGAGAAATGTGGCATTTCTGGCAGAAACTGTCCTATTTTGGGGATAAAAGAGGTATTTGTGGGTGAAAAGGTCCTATTTGAAGGGGGAAAGCTGGTATTTCTTGGAGAAGATGTGATATATTTGGGAGAAATGTGGCATGTCTGGAAGAAACTGTCCTATTTTGGGGATAAAAGAGGTATTTGTGGGTGAAAAGGTCCTATTTCAAGGGGGAAACGTGGTATTTCTTGGAGAAGATGTTCTATACTTGGGAGAAATCTGGCATTTCTGGAAGAAACTGTCCTCTTTTGGGGATAAAAGAGCTATTTGTGGGTGAAAAGGTCCTATTTGAAGGGGGAAAGCTGGCATTTCTTGGAGAAGATGTGATATATTTGGGAGAAATGTGGCATGTCTGGAAGAAACTGTTCTATTTTGGGGATAGAACAGGTATTTGTGGGAGAAAAGGTCCTATTTGAAGGGGGAAACCTGGTATTTCTTGGAGAAGATGTGATATATTTGATAGATATGTGGCATTTCTGGAAGAAACTGTCCTATTTGGGGGATAAAACAGGTATTTGTGGGTGAAAAGGTCCTATTTCAGGAGTAATCCTGGTATTTCTTGGAGAAGATGTGATATATTTGGGAGAAATGTGGCATTTCTGTAAGAAACTGTCCTGTTTTGGGGATCAAACAGGTATTTGTGGGTGAAAAGGTCCTATTTGAAGGGGGAAACCTGGTATTTCTTGGAGAAGATGTGATCTATTTGGGAGAAATGTGGCATTTCTGGCAGAAACTGTCCTCTTTTGGGGATAAAAGAGGTATTTGTGGGAGAAAAGGTCCTATTTCAGAAGTAATCCTGGTATTTCTTGGAGAAGATGTGATATTTTTTGGAGAAATCTGGCATTTCCGGAAGAAACTGTCCTATTTTGGGGATCAAAGAGGTATTTGTGCTTGAAAAGGTTCTATTTGAAGGGGGAAACGTGGTATTTCTTGGAGAAGATGTGATATATTTGGGAGAAATGTGGCATTTCTGAAAGATAATGTCCTCTTTTGGGGATAAAAGAGGTATTTGTGGGTGAAAAGGTCCTATTTGATGGGGGAAACATGGTATTTCTTGGAGAAGATGTTCTATACTTGGGAGAAATGTGGCATTTCTGGAAGAAAATATCCTCTTTTGGGGATAAAAGAGTTATTTGTGGGTGAAAAGGTCATATTTCCAGGGGGAAAGCTGTTATTTCTTGGAGAAGATGTGATCTATTTGGGTGAAATGTGGCATTTCAGGAAGAAAATGTCCTATTTTGGGGATCAAACAGGTATTTGTTGGTGAAAAGGTCCTATTTGAAGGGGGAAACCTGGTATTTCTCGGAGAAGATGTGATCTATTTGGGAGAAATGTGGCATTTCTGGAAGAAACTGTCCTCTTTTGGGGATAAAAGAGGTATTTGTGGGTGAAAAGGTCCTTTTTCCAGGGGGAGTCCTGGTATTTCTTGGAGAAGATGTGATATATTTGGGAGAAATGTGGCATTTCTGGAAGAAACTGTCCTCTTTTGGGGATCAAACTGGTATTTGTGGGTGACAAGGTCCTATTTGAAGTGGGAAACCTGGTATTTCTTGGAGAAGATGTGATATATTTGGGAGAAATTTGGCATTTCTGGAAGAAACTGTCCTCTTTTGGGGATAAAAGAGGTATTTGTGGGTGAAAAGGTCCTATTTCCAGGGGGAAAGCTGGTATTTCTTGGGAATATGTTCTATACTTGGGAGAAATCTGGAATTTCTGGAAGAAAATTTCCTATTTGAGGGATAAAAGAGGTATTTGTGGGTGAAAAGGTCCTATCTCTAGTGGGAGACCTGGTATTTCTTGGAGAAGATGTGATATATTTGGGAGAAATCTGACGTGTCAGAAAGAAACTGTCCTCTTTTGGGGATAAAAGAGGTATTTGTGGGTGAAACGGTCCTATTTCCAGGGGGAAACCTGGTATTTCTTGGAGAAGATGTGATATATTTGGGAGAAATGTGGCATTTCTGGCAGAAACTGTCCTCTTTTGGGGATAAAAGAGGTATTTGTGGGTGAAAAGGTCCTATTTGAAGGGGGAAAGCTGGTATTTCTTGGAGAAGATGTGATATATTTGGGAGAAATGTGGCATTTCTGGCAGAAACTGTCCTCTTTTGGGGATAAAAACTTCAACTTCAACTTCCCTGGCATATGCTGGGAATACAATGCAGCGCAGAAGAAGCAGTCTAGGAGGTTTCTGGAGTGTATGGAGGATAACTTTCTGATGCAGCTGGTGAGAGAGCCTACGAGAGGAGCTGCCCCGCTAGACCTGCTGTTCGCAAACAGAGAAGGTCTGATGGAAGATGTGGTGGTCGGGGGCTGTCTTGGACAGAGTGACCATGAGATGGTAGAGTTCTCCATTCTTGGTGGAGCCAGGAGGAAGAACAGCCAAACTGTTACCTTGGACTTCCGGAGGGCGGACTTTGAATTGTTTAGAAGACTAGTAGGGGGAGTCCCCTGGGTTTCGGTCTTAGAGGGTCAAGGGGTCCAAGACAACTGGTTGCTCTTCAAGAAGGTAGTCTTACAGGCGCAGGAGCGGGCTGTCCCCCTGAGCTGCAAAAAGAGCCGGCGGGGAAGGAGACCGGTGTGGATGAATAGGGAACTATTCTTGAGGCTCCGGGAGAAAAAGAGAATCTACCTCCTGTGGAAGAAGGGACGGGCGACTCAGAAAGAGTACAGAGAAGTTGTGAAGATGTGCAGGGAGAAAATCAGAAAGGCGAAAGCCCAGCTCGAACTCAACCTGGCCGCTGGGATAAAAAGAAACAAGAAACCCTTTTACAAATATATCAACAGTAAGAGGAGAACTAAGGAGAATCTCCACTCTTTACTGGATGAGGCTGGGAATGTGACTACTGAGGATAAGGAAAAGGCGGAGGTCCTGAACGCCTTCTTTACGTCTGTCTTTAAAGGTCAGACCAGTTATCCTCAAGGCACTCCGCTTTTTGACCTGATAGTCTCGGCTGGGGAGCAGGCTAAACCATCCACGATTCAGGAGGAAACAGTCAGAGACCTGCTACTCCAACTGGACTGTCCCAAGTCCATGGGGCCGGATGAGATTCACCCGAGAGTGCTGAGGGAACTGGCGGAGGTGATAGCCGAGCCGCTTTCCATCATCTCTCAGCGCTCCTTGTTGACTGGTGAAGTACCAGAAGACTGGAAGCTTGCCAATGTGACTCCCATCTACAAGAAGGGCTGTAAGGAGGACCCGGGGAACTCCAGGCCTGTTAGCCTGACCTCGGTGCCGGGGAAGGTTATGGAGCAGATTGTCTTGAGGGAGATCACGCGGCAAGTGCGGGGCAACCGGGGGATCAGGCCTAGCCAGCATGGGTTCACGAAGGGCAGGTCCTGCTTGACCAACCTGATCTCCTTCTATGATCTAGTGAGCCGCCTGGTGGATGAGGGAAAGGTTGTTGATGTAGTCTACCTAGACTTCAGCAAAGCCTTTGACACTGTCTCCCACAGTATTCTCCTGCAGAAGCTGGCAGTTCGTGGCTTGGACAGGTACACTCTTGGCTGGGTAAGGAACTGGCTGGAGGGCCGGGCCCAGAGAGTGGTGGTCAATGGAGCCAAATCCAGCTGGTTACCGGTCACGAGGGGGTTCCCCAGGGGTCGGTGCTGGGGCCTGTCCTCTTCAAGATCTTTATTGATGACCTGGATGAGGGCATTGAGTGCACCCTCAGTAAGTTTGCAGATGACACCAAGCTGGCTGGAAGTGTCGATCTGCCTGGGGGTAGCGAGGCCCTACAGAGGGATCTGGACAGGCTGGAGAGCTGGGCTGAAGCCAATGGGATGAGGTTTAATAAGACCAAATGCCGGGTCCTACACTTTGGCCACGGCAACCCCAAGCAACGCTACAGGCTTGGGGCGGAGTGGCTGGAAGACTGTGTAGAGGAAATGGCCCTGGGGGTGTTGGTTGACGCTCGGCTAAACATGAGCCGGCAGTGTGCCCGGGTAGCCAAGAAGGCCAATGGCATCTTGGCTTGCATCAGAAGTAGTGTGACCAGCAGGAGCAGGGAAGTAATTGTCCCCCTGTACTCAGCTCTGGTGAGGCCGCACCTTGAGTACTGTGTCCAGTTCTGGGCCCCTCACTACAAGAAAGACATTGAGGCCCTGGAGCGTGTTCAAAGAAGGGCAACCAAACTGGAGAGGGGTCTGGAGCACAGGCCTTATGAGGAGCGGCTGAGGGAGCTGGGATTGTTCAGTCTGGAGAAGAGGAGGCTCAGGGGAGACCTTCTTGCTCTCTAGAACTACCTGAAGGGAGGTTGTAGCGAGCTGGGGGTCGGCCTCTTCTCTCGGGTAACTGGTGATAGGACTAGGGGGAATGGTTTCAAGCTGCGCCAGGGAAGATTCAGACTGGATATTAGGAAATACTACTTTTCTGAAAGGGTGGTCAGGCACTGGAATGGGTTGCCCAGGGAGGTGGTGGGGTCACCGACCCCAGAGCTGTTCAAGAAACGATTCGATGTTGTGTTCAGGGATATAGTTTAGCGAGAACCATGGGTGATAGGTGGATGGTTGGACTGGATGATCTTATAGGTCTTTTCCAACCTTAGTGATTCTGCGATTCGGTGATTGTGTGATTCTTTTCACCCACAAATAACTGTTTTAGCCCCAAAAAAGGACAGTTTCTTCAAGACATGCCACATTTCTCCCAAATAGATCACATCTTCTCCAAGAAATACCAGCTTTCCCCCTTCAAATAGGACCTTTTCACCCACAAATACCTGTTTTATCCCAAAAAGAGGACAGTTTCTTCCAGACATGCCACATTTCTCCCAAATATATCACATCTTCTCCAAGAAATACCAGGTTTCCCCCTTCAAATAGGACCTTTTCACCCACTAATACCGCTTTTATCCCCAAAATAGGACAGTTTCTTCCAGAAAGGCCACATTTCTCCCAAATATATCACATCTTCTCCAAGAAATACCAGATTTCCGCCTTCAAATAGGAACTTTTCACCCACAAATACCTGCCTTCTCCCCCCAAATTGGACTTTTTCTTCCAGAAATGCCACATTTCTCCCAAATACATCACATCTTCTCCAAGAAATACCAGCTTTCCCCCTGGAAATAGGAACTTTTCACCCACAAATACCTCTTTTATCCCAAAAATAGGACAGTTTCTTCCAGAAATGCCACATTTCTCCCAAATATATCTCATCTTCTCCAAGAAATACCAGCTTTCCCCATTCAAGTAAGACCTCTTCACCCAAAAATACCTCTTTTATCCCCAAAATAGGACAGCTTCTTCCAGAAATGCCACATTTCTCCAAAATATATCACATCTTCTCCAAGAAATACCAGCTTTCCCCCTTCAAATAGGACCTTTTCACCCACAAATACCTCTTTTATCCCCAAAATAGGACAGTTTCTGCCAGAAATGCCACATTTCTCCCAAATATAGCACATCTTCTCCAAGAAATACCAGCTTTCCCCCTGGAAATAGGAACTTTTCACCCACAAATTCCTCTTTTATCCCCAAAATAGGACAGTTTCTTCTAGAAATGCCATATTTCTCCCAAATAGATCACATCTTCTCCAAGAAATACCAGCTTTCACCCTTCAAATAGGACCTTTTCACCCACAAATACCTCTTTTATCCCCAAAAGAGGACGTTTTCTACCAGAAATGCCACATTTCTCCCAAATACATCACATCTTCTTCAAGAAATACCAGCTTTCCCCCTTCAAATAGGACCTTTTCACCCACAAATACCTGTTTCATCCCCAAAAGAGGACAGTTTCTTCCAGAAAGGCCACATTTCTCCCAAATATATCACATCTTCTCCAAGAAATACCACGTTTCCCCCTTCAAATAGGACCTTTTCACCCACAAATACCTCTTTTATCCCCAAAATAGGACAGTTTCTTCCAGAAAGGCCACATTTCTCCCAAACATATCACATCTTCAGCAATACCACGTTTCCCCCTACAAATAGGACCTTTTCACCCACAAATACCTCTTTTATCCCCAAAATAGGACAGTTTCTTCCAGAAATGCCACATTTCTCCCAAATATACCGCATCTTCTCCAAGAAATACCAGGATACCTCCTGAAGTAGGAACTTTTCTCCCTCAAATATCAGCCTTCACACCCCACATTGGACTTTTTCTTCCTGAAATGCCACATTTCTACCAAATATATCACATCTTCTCCAAGAAATACCAGGATTCCCCCTGGAAATAGGAACTTTTCACCCACAAATACCTCTTTGATCCCCAAAATAGGACAGATTCTGCCAGACATGCCACATTTCTCCCAAATTTATCACATCTTCTCCAAGAAATACCAGGATTACCCCTGGAAGTAGCACATTTTCTTCCGCAAATACCTGTTTGATCCCCAAAAGAGGTCAGTTTCATCAAGAAAGGCCACATTTCTCCCAATTATATCACATCTTCTCCAAGAAATACCAGGTTTCCCCCTTCAAATAGGACCTTGTCACCCACAAATACCTGATTTATCCCTCAAATTGCAAATTTTCTTCCAGAAATTCCAGATTTCTCCCAAGTATAGAACATCTACTCCAAGAAATACCAGCTTTCTCCCTTCAAATAGGACCTTTTCACACTGTAATACCTGTTTTAACTCCAAAATAGGACAGTTTCTTCCAGAAATGCCACATTTCTACCAAATATATCACATCTTCTCCAAGAAATACCAGGATTACTCCTGAAATAGGACCTTTTCTCCCACAAATACCTGTTTTATGCCCAAAATACGACAGTTTCTTCCAGAAATGCCATATTTCTCCCAAATATATAACATCTTCTCCAAGAAATACCAGGTTTCCCCCTTCAAATAGGACCTTTTCACCCACAAATACCAGTTTTATCCCCAAAATAGGACAGTTTCTTCCAGAAAGGCCACATTTCTCCCAAACATATCACATTTTCAGAAATACCAGGTTTCCCCCTTCAAATAGGATATTTTCACCCACAAATACCTGTTTTATCCCCAAAAGAGGACAGTTTCTTCCAGACATGCCACATTTCTCCCAAATATATCACATCTTCTCCAAGAAATACCAGCTTTCCCCCTTCAAATACAACGTTTTCACCCACAAATACCTGTTTTAACTCCAAAATAGGACAGTTTCTTCCAGACATGCCACATTTCTCCCAAATAGATCACATCTTCTCCAAGAAATACCAGGTTTCCCCCTTCAAATAGGACCTTTTCACCCACAAATACCTCTTTTATCCCCAAAATAGGACAGTTTCTTACAGACATGCAATATTTCTCCCAAATATATCACATCTTCTCCAAGAAATACCAGGTTTCCCCCTTCAAATAGGACCTTTTCACCCACAAATACCTCTTTTATCCCCAAAATAGGACAGTTTCATCCAGAAAGGCCACATTTCTCCCAAATATATCACATCTTCTCCAAGAAATACCAGTATTCCTCCTGAAATAGGACCTTTTCTCCCACGAATACCAGCCTTCTCCCCCCAAATTGGACAGTTTCTTCCAGAAATGCCACATTTCTCCCAAATATATCACATCTTCTCCAAGAAATACCAGCTTTCCCCCTTCAAATAGGACCTTTTCACCCTCAAATACCTCTTTTATCCCACAAGTTGGACAGTTTCTTCCAGACATGCCACATTTCTCCCAAATATATCACATCTTCTCCAAGAAATACCAGGTTTCCCCCTTCAAATAGGACCTTTTCACCTACAAATACCTCTTTTATCCCCAAAAGAGGACAGTTTCTTCCAGAAATGCCACATTTCTCCCAAATATATCACATCTTCTCCGAGAAATACGAGGATTCCTCCTGAAATAGGACCTTTTCACACAGAAATACCTCTTTTATCCCCAAAATAGGACAGTTTCTTCCAGACATGCCACATTTCTCCCAAATATATCACATCTTCTCCAAGAAATACCAGCTTTCCCCCTTGAAATAGGACCTTTTCAAACACAAACACCTGTTTTATCCCCAAAATAGGACAGTTTCTTCCTGACATGCCAGATTTCTCCGAAATATACCACATCTTCTCCAAGAAATACCAGGATTCCTCCTGAAATAGGACCTTTTCTCCCACAAATACCTCTTCTCCCCCCAAATTTGACTTTTTCTTCCAGAAATGCCACATTTCTCCCAAATATAGCACATCTTCTCCAAGAAAAACCAGCTTTCACCCTTCAAATAGGACCTTTTCACCAACAAATACCTCTTTTATCCCCAAAATAGGCAGTTTCTTCCACGCATGCCACATTTCTCCCAAATACACCACATCTTCTCAAAGAAATACCAGGTTTCTCCCTTCAAATAGGACCTTTTCACCCACAAATACCTCTTTTATCCCCCAATTTGGAAATTTTCTTCCAGACATGCCAGATTTCTCCCAATTATATCACATCTTCTCCAAGAAATACCTTGTTTCCCCCTTCAAATAGGACCTTTTCTCCCACAAACACCAGCTTTCTCCCCCCAAATTGGACATTTTCTTCCAGAAATGCCACATTTCTCCCAAATAGATCACATCTTCTCCAAGAAATACCAGGTTTCACCCCTCCCATAGGACCTTTTCACCCACAAATACCTGTTTGATCCCCAAAAGAGGACAGTTTCTTCCAGACATGCCACATTTCTCCCAAATATACCACATCTTCTCCAAGAAATACCAGGTTTCCCCCTTCAAATAGGACCTTTTCACCCACAAATACCTCTTTTATCCCCAAAATAGGACAGTTTCTTCCAGAAAGGCCACATTTCTCCCAAATAGATCACATCTTCTCCAAGAAATACCAGGTTTCACCCTTCAAATAGGACCTTTTCTCCCACAAATACCTCTTTTTTCCCCAAAATAGGATAGTTTCTTCCAGAAAGGCCACATTTCTCCCAAATATATCACATCTTCTCCAAGAAATACCAGGTTTCCCCCTTCAAATAGGACCTTGTCACCCACAAATACCTGTTTTATCCCTCAAATTGGAAATTTTCTTCCAGAAATTCCAGATTTCTCCCAAGTATAGAACATCTTCTCCAAGAAATACCAGCTTTCCCCCTTCAAATAGGACCTTCTCACGATGTAATACCTGTTTTAACCCCAAAATAGGACAGTTTCTTCAAGAAATGCCACATTTCTACCAAATATATCACATCTTCTCCAAGAAATACCAGGATTACTCCTGAAATAGGACCTTTTCTCCCACAAATACCTGTTTGATCCCCAAAAGACGACAGTTTCTTCCAGAAATGCCACATTTCTCCCAAATATATCACATCTTCTCCAAGAAATACCAGCTTTCCCCCTTCACATAGGACCTTTTCACCCAAAAATACCTGTTTTATCCCCAAAATAGGACAGTTTCTTCCTGACATGCCACATTTCTCCCAAATATACCACATCTTCTCCAAGAAATACCAGGATTCCTCCTTGAAATAGGAACTTTTCTCCCACAAATACCAGCCTTCTCCCCCCAAATTTGACTTTTTCATCCAGAAATGCCAGATTTCTCTCAAGTATAGAACATCTTCTCCAAGAAATACCATGTTTCCCCCTTCAAATAGGACCTTTTCACCCACAAATACCTGTTTGATCCCCAAAATACGACAGTTTCTTCCTGAAATGCCACATTTCTCCGAAATATATCACATCTTCTCCAAGAAATACCAGGTTTCCCCCTTCAAATAGGACCCTTTCTCCCACAAATACCTCTTTTATCCCCAAAATAGGACAGTTTCTTCCAGAAATGCCACATTTCTCCCAAATATATCACATCTTCTCCAAGAAATACCAGGGATCCCTTTTGAAATAGGACCTTTTCACCCACAAATAACTGTTTTATCCCCAAAATAGGACATTTTCTTCCAGAAATGCCACATTTCTCCCAAATATATCACATCTTCTCCACGAAATACCAGATTTCCGCCTTCAAATAGGACCTTTTCACCCACAAATACCTCTTTTATCCCCAAAATAGGACAGTTTCTTCCAGAAATGCCACATTTCTCCCAAATATATCACATCTTCTCCAAGAAATACCACGTTTCCCCCTGGAAATAGGACCTTTTCACCCACAAATACCTCTTTTATCCCCAAAAGAGGACAGTTTCTTCCAGAAATGCCACATTTCTCTCAAATGTACCACATCTTCTCCAAGAAATACCAGGTTTCCCCCTTCAAATAGGACCTTTTCACCCACAAATACCTCTTTGATCCACAAAATAGGACAGTTTCTTCCAGAAATGCCACATTTCTCCCAAATATACCACATCTCCTCCTAGAAATACCAGCATTCCCCCTTCAAATAGGACCTTTTCACCCTCAAATACCTCTTTTATCCCCAAAATAGGACAGTTTCTTCCAGACATGCCACATTTCTCCCAAATATATCACATCTTCTCCAAGAAATACAAGGTTTCCCCTTCAAATAAGACCTTTTCACCCACAAATACCTCTTTTATACCGAAAATACGACAGTTTCCTCCAGAAATGCCACATTTCTCCCAAATATACCACATCTCCACCAAGAAATACCAGCTTTCCCCCTTCAAATAGGACCTTTTCACCCACAAATTCCTTTTTGATCCCCAAAATAGGACAGTTTCTTCCAGAAATGCCACATTTCTCCCAAATAGATCACATCTTCTCCAAGAAATACCACGTTTCCCCCTTCAAATAGGACCTTTTCACCCTCAAATACCTCTTTTATCCCCAAAATAGGACAGTTTCTTCCAGAAATGCCACATTTCTCCCATATGTATCACATCTTCTCCAAGAAATACCAGGTTTCACCCTTCAAATAGGAACTATTCACCCACAAATACCTCTTTTATCGCACAAATACGACAGTTTCTTCCAGAAAGGCCACATTTCTCCCAAATATATCACATCTTCTCCAAGAAATACAAGGATTCCTCCTGAAATAGGAACTTTCTCGCAAAAATACCAGCATTCCCCACACAAATAGGATATTTTCCTCCATAAATGCCGCATTTCTCCCAAATATATCACATCTTCTCCAAGAAATACCAGCTTTCCCCCTTCAAATAGGATCTTTTCACCCCACAAATACCTCTTTTATCCCCAAAATTGACCAGTTTCTTCCAGAAAGGCCACATTTCTCCCAAATAGATCACATCTTCTCCAAGAAATACCAGGATTCCCCCTGGAAATAGGACCTTTTCACCCACAAATACCTCTTTTATCCCCAAAATACGACAGTTTCTTCCAGAAATGCCACATTTCTCCCAAATATATCACATCTTCTCCAAGAAATACCAGGGTTCCCCCTTCAAATAGGACCTTTTCACCCACAAATAGCCGTTAGATCCCCAAAATAGGACGTTTTCTTAAAGAAAGGCCACATTTCTCCCAAATAGATCACATCTTCTCCAAGAAATACCAGCTTTCCCCTTTGAAATAGGACATTTTCACCCATAAATACCTGTTTTATCCCCAAAATAGGACAGTTTCTTCCAGACATGCCACATTTCTCCCAAATATATCACATCTTCTCCAAGAAATACCAGGGTTCCCCCTGGAAATAGGACCTTTTCACCCACAAATACCTCTTTTATCCCCAGAATAGGACAGTTTCCTCCAGAAATGCCACATTTCTCCCAAATATATCACATCTTCTCCAAGAAATACCAGGATTCCTCCTGAAATAGGAACTTTTCTCCCACAAATACCTGTTTTATCCCCAAAACAGAACATTTTCTTCCAGACATGCCAGATGTCTCCCAAATATATCACATCTTCTCCAAGAAATACCAGGGTTCCCCCTGGAAATAGGACCTTTTCACCCACAAATACCTCTTTTATCCCCAAAATAGGACAGTATCCTCCAGAAATGCCTCATTTCTTCCTAATATATCACATCTCCTGCAAGAAATACCACGTTTCCCCCTTCAAATAGGACCTTTTCACCCACAAATACCTCTTTTATCCCCAAAATAGGACAGTTTCTTCCAGAAAGGCCACATTTCTCCCAAATGTACCACATCTTCTCCAACAAATACCAGGATTCCTCCCGAAATAGGGCTTTTTTAACCTTCAAATAACTTATTTCTCCCGAAAATAGGACAGTTTCTTCCAGACATGCCACATTTCTCCCAAATGTAGCACATCTTCTCCATGAAATACCAGGTTTCCCCCTTCAAATAGGAACTTTTCACCCACAAATACCTCTTTTATCCCCAAAAGAGGACAGTTTCTTCCAGACATGCCACATTTCTCCCAAATATATCACATCTTCTCCAAGAAATACCAGGATTCCTCCTGAAATAGGACCTTTTCTCCCACACATACCTGTTTTATGCCCAAAATACGACAGTTTCTTCCAGAAATGCCACATTTCTCCCAAATAGATCACATCTTCTCCAAGAAATACCAGGTTTCCCCCTTCAAATAGGACCTTTTCACCTACAAATACCTCTTTTATCCCCAAAAGACAACAGTTTCTTCCAGAAATGCCACATTTCTCCCAAATATACCACATCTTCTCCAAGAAATACCAGGATTCCTCCAGAAATAGGAACTTTTGTCCCACAAATACCAGCCTTCTCTCCCCAAATTTGACTTTTCCTTCCAGAAATGCCACATTTCTCCCGAATATATCACATCTTCTCCAAGAAGTACCAGCTTTTCTCCTGGAAATTGGACCTTTTCACCCACAAATACCTCTTTTATCCCCAAAATAGGACATTTTCTTCCAGAAATGCCACATTTCTCCCAAATATACCACATCTTCTCCAAGAAATACCAGCTTTACCCCTTCAAACTGGACCTTTTCACCCACAAATAATTCTTTTATCCCCAAAATAGGACAGTTTCTTCCAGAAATGCCACATTTCTCCCAAATATACCACATCTTCTCAAAGAAATACCAGGTTTCCCCTTTCAAATACGAACTTTTCACCCACAAATGCCTCTTTTATCCCCAAAAGAGGACAGTTTCTTCCAGAAATGCCATATTTCTCCCAAATATAGCACATCTTCTCCAAGAAATACCAGCTTTCCTCCTGAAATAGGACCTTTTCTCCCACAAATACCAGCCTTCTCCCCCCAAATTGGACATTTTCTTCCAGAAATGCCACATTTCTCCCAAATATATCACATCTTCTCCAAGAAATACCAGGATTCGTCCTGAAATAGGAACTTTTGTCCCACAAATTCCAGCCTTCTCCCCCCAAATTTTACTTTTTCTTCCAGACATGCCACATTTCTCCCAAACATATCACATCTTCTCCAAGAAATACCAGCTTTCCCCCTGGAAATAGGAACTTTTCACCCACAAATACCTCTTTTATCCCCAAAATAGGACAGTTTCTTCCAGAAATGCCACATTTCTCCCATATATATCACATCTTCTCCAAGAAATACCAGGTTTCCCCCTTCAAATAGGACCTTTTCTCCCGCAAATACCTCTTTTATCCCCTAAATAGGACAGTTTCTTCCAGAATGGCCACATTTCTCCCAAATATAACACATCTTCTCCAAGAAATACCTGCTTTCCCCCTTCAAATAGAGCCTTTTCACCCACAAATACCTCTTTTATACCCAAAATAGGACAGTTTCTTCCAGAAATGCCTGATTTCTCGCAAATAGATCACATCATCTACAAGAAATACCAGGATTCCCCCTTCAAATAGGACCTTTTCACCCACAAATACCTGTTTGATCCCCAAAAGAGGACAGTTTCTTCCAGACATGCCACATTTCTCCCAAATATATCACATCTTCTCCAAGAAATACCAGCTTTCCCCCTTCAAATAGGACCTTTTCACCCACAAATACCTCTTTTATCCCCAAAAGAGGACAGTTTCTTCCAGAAATGCCACATTTCTCCCAAATATACCACATCTTCTCCAAGAAATACCAAGTTTCCCCCTTGAAATAGGACCTTTTCACCCGCAAATACCTCTTTTTATCCCCAAAAGTGGACAGTTTGTTCCAGAAATGCCACATTCCTCCCAAATATATCACATCTTCTCAAAGTAATCCAAGGTTTCCCCCTTCAAATAGGACCTTTTCACCCACAAATACCTCTTTTATCCCCAAAATAGGACAGTTTCTTACAGAAATGCCACATTCCTCCCAAATATATCACATCTTCTCCACGAAAAACCAGCTTTCCCGCAGAAATAGGACCTTTTCGCCCACAAATACCTGTTTTATCCCCAAAAGAGGACAGTTTCTTCCTGACAGGCCAGATTTCTCCGAAATATAACACATCATCTACAAGAAATACCAGGATTCCTACAGAAATAGGAACTTTTGTCCCACAAATACCAGCCTTCTCCATCCAAATTGAACTTTTTCTTCCAGAAATGACTCATTTCTCCCAAATAGATCACATCTTCTCCAAGAAATACCAGGTTTCCCCCTTCAAATAGAACATTTTCACCCACAAATACCTCTTTGATTCCCCAAATAGGACATTTTCTTCCAGACATGCCACATTTCTCCCAAATATTTCACATCTTCTCCAAGAAATACGAGGATTCCTCCTGAAAAAGGACCTTTTCACCCACAAATACCTCTTTGATCCCCAAAAGAGGACAGTTTCTGCCAGAAATGCCACATTTCACCCAAATATATCACATCTTCTCCAAGAAATACCAGGATTCCTTCTGAAATAGGACCTTTTTACCCACAAATACCAGTTTGATTCCCAAAATAGGACAGTTTCTTCCAGAAATGCCACATTTCTCCCAAATATATCACATCTTCTACAAGAAATACCAGCATTCCCCCTTGAAAGACGACCTTTTCACCCACAAATACCTGTTTTTTCCCCAAAATAGGACAGTTTCTTCCAGAAATGCCACATTTCTCCCAAATATACCACAACTTCTCCAAGAAATATCAGTTTTCCCCCTACAAATAGGACCTTTTCACCCACAAATACCTCTTTTATCCCCAAAAGAGGACAGTTTCTTCCACACATGCCACATTTCTCCCAAACATATCACATCTTCTCCAAGAAATACCAGGATTCCTCCTGAAATAAGACCTTTTCACCCACAAATACCTCTTTTATCCCCAAAAGAGGACAGTTTCTTCCAGAAATGCCACATTTCTCCCAAATACATCACATCTTCTCCAAGAAATACCAGGTTTCCCCCTTCAAATAGGACCTTTTCACCCACAAATACCTCTTTTATCCCCAAAAGAGGACAGTTTCTTCCAGACATGCCACATTTCTCCCAAATATATCACATCTTCTCCAAGAAATACCAGGTTTCCCCCTCGAAATAGGAACTTTTCACCCACAAATACCTCTTTTATCCCCAAAAGAGGACAGTTTCTTCCAGAAATGCCACATTTCTCCCATATATATCACATCTTCTCCAAGAAATACCAGCTTTCCCCCTTCAAATAGGACCTTTTCATCCACAAATACCTCTTTTATCCCCTAAATAGGACAGTTTCTTCCAGAATGGCCACATTTCTCCCAAATATAACACATCTTCTCCAAGAAATACCTGCTTTCCCCCTTCAAATAGAGCCTTTTCACCCACAAATACCTCTTTTATCCCCAAAATAGGACAGTTTCTTCCAGAAATGCCTGATTTCTCGCAAATAGATCACATCTTCTCCATGAAATACCAGCTTTCCCCCTTCAAATAGGACCTTTTCACCCACAAATACCTCTTTTATTCCCAAAATCGGACATTTTCTTCCAGAAATGCCACATTTCTCCCAAATATATCACATCTCCTCAAAAAATACCAGCTTTCCCCCTTCAAATAGGACCTTTTCACCCTCAAATACCTGTTTTAACCCCAAAAGAGGACAGTTTCTTCCAGAAAGGCCACATTTCTCCCAAATGTACCACATCATCTACAAGAAATACCAGGATTCCCCCTTCAAATAGGACCTTTTCACCCACAAATACCTGTTTGATCCCCAAAAGAGGACAGTTTCTGCCAGAAATGCCACATTTCTCCCAAATATATCACATCTTCTCCAAGAAATACCAGATTTCCCCCTTCAAATAGGACCTTTTCACCCACAAATACCTCTTTTATCCCCAAAAGAGGACAGTTTCTTCCAGAAATGCCACATTTCTCCCAAATATACCACATCTTCTCCAAGAAATACCAAGTTTCCCCCTTGAAATAGGACCTTTTCACCCACAAATACCTCTTTTTATCCCCAAAAGTGGACAGTTTGTTCCAGAAATGCCACATTCCTCCCAAATATATCACATCTTCTCAAAGTAATCCAAGGTTTCCCCCTTCAAATAGGACCTTTTCACCCACAAATACCTCTTTTATCCCCAAAATAGGACAGTTTCTTACAGAAATGCCACATTCCTCCCAAATATATCACATCTTCTCCACGAAAAACCAGCTTTCCCGCAGAAATAGGACCTTTTCGCCCACAAATACCTGTTTTATCCCCAAAAGAGGACAGTTTCTTCCTGACAGGCCAGATTTCTCCGAAATATAACACATCATCTACAAGAAATACCAGGATTCCTACAGAAATAGGAACTTTTGTCCCACAAATACCAGCCTTCTCCATCCAAATTGAACTTTTTCTTCCAGAAATGACTCATTTCTCCCAAATATATCACATCTTCTCCAAGAAATACCAGCATTCCCCCTTGAAAGACGACCTTTTCACCCACAAATACCTGTTTTTTCCCCAAAATTGGACAGTTTCTTCCAGAAATGCCACATTTCTCCGAAATATACCACAACTTCTCCAAGAAATATCAGGTTTCCCCCTACAAATAGGACCTTTTCACCCACAAATACCTGTTTTATCCCCAAAATACGACAGTTTCTTCCACACATGCCACATTTCTCCCAAATACACCACATCTTCTCCAAGAAATACCAGGTTTCCCCTTTCAAATCGTACCTTTTCACCCACAAAAATCCTCTTTTATCCCCAAAATTGGACAGTTTCTTCCAGACATGCCAGATTTCTCCCAATTAGATCACATCTTCTCCAAGAAATACCAGGTTTCCCCCTTCAAATAGGACCTTTTCACCCTCAAATACCAGCCTTCTCCCCCCAAATTGGACATTTTCTTCCAGAAAGGCCACAATTCTCCCAAATATATCACATCTTCTCCAAGAAATACCAGGTTTCCCCCTTCAAATAGGACCTTTTCACCCACAAATACCTCTTTGATCCCCAAAAGAGGACAGTTTCTTCCAGACATGCCACATTTCTCCCAAATATATCACATCTTCTCCAAGAAATACCAGCTTTCCCCCTGGAAATAGGAACTTTTCACCCACAAATACCTCTTTTATCCCCAAAAGAGGACAGTTTCTTCCAGAAATGCCACATTTCTCCCAAATATATCACATCTTCTCCAAGAAATACCAGCTTTCCCCCTTCAAATAGGATATTTTCACCCACAAATACCTCTTTTATCCCCAAAATAGGACAGTTTCTTCCAGACATGCCACATTTCTCCCAAATATATCACATCTTCTCCAAGAAATACCAGCTTTCCCCCTTCAAATAGGAACTTTTCACCCACAAATACCTCTTTTATCCCCAAAAGAGGACAGTTTCTTCCAGAAATGCCACATTTCTCCCATATATATCACATCTTCTCCAAGAAATACCAGGTTTCCCCCTTCAAATAGGACCTTTTCACCCACAAATACCTCTTTTATCCCCTAAATAGGACAGTTTCTTCCAGAATGGCCACATTTCTCCGAAATATAACACATCTTCTCCAAGAAATACCTGCTTTCCCCCTTCAAATAGGACCTTTTCACCCTCAAATACCTGTTTTAACCCCAAAAGAGGACAGTTTCTTCCAGAAAGGCCACATTTCTCCCAAATGTACCACATCATCTACAAGAAATACCAGGATTCCCCCTTCAAATAGGACCTTTTCACCCACAAATACCTGTTTTTTCCCCCCAAATTGGACAGTTTCTTCCAGAAATGCCACATTTCTCCCAAATATACCACAACTTCTCCAAGAAATATCAGGTTTCCCCCTTCAAATAGGACCTTTTCACCCACAAATACCTGTTTTATCCCCAAAATACGACAGTTTCTTCCACACATGCCACATTTCTCCCAAATACACCACATCTTCTCCAAGAAATACCAGGTTTCCCCTTTCAAATAGTACCTTTTCACCCACAAAAAACCTCTTTTATCCCCAAAATTGGACAGTTTCTTCCTGACATGCCAGATTTCTCCCAAATATACCACATCTTCTCCAAGAAATACCAGGATTCCTCCTGAATTAGGAACTTTTCACCCACAAATACCTCTTTTATCCCAAAAATAGGACAGTTTCTTCCAGAAATGCCACATTTCTCCCAAATATATCACATCTTCTCGATGAAATACCAGGTTTCCCCCTTCAAATAGGACCTTTTCAAACACAAATACCTCTTTTATCCCCACAATAGGAGAGTTTCTTCCTGATAGGCCATATTTCTCCCAAATATAACACATCTTCTCCAAGAAATACCAGGATTCCTCCTGAAATAGGAACTTTTCACCCACAAATACCTCTTTTATCCCAAAAAGAGGACAGTTTCTTCCAGAAAGGCCACATTTCTCCCAAATATATCACATCTTCTCCAAGAAATACCAGGTTTCCCCCTTCAAATAGGACCTTTTCAAACACAAATACCTCTTTTATCCCCTAAATAGGACAGTTTCTTCCAGAATGGCCACATTTCTCCCAAATATAACACATCTTCTCCAAGAAATACCAGGATTCCTCCTGAAATAGGAACTTTTCACCCACAAATGCCTCTTTTATCCCCAAAATAGGACTGTTTCTTCCAGAAATGCCACATTTCTCCCAAATATACCACATCTTCTCCAAGAAATACCAGCTTTCCCCCTTCAAATAGGACCTTTTCACCCACAAACGCCTCTTTTATCCCCAAAAGAGGACAGTTTCTTCCTGAAATGCCACATTTCTCCCAAATATAACACATCTTCTCCAAGAAATACCAGCTTTCCTCCTGAAATAGGACCTTTTCTCCCACAAATACCGGCCTTCTCCCCCCAAATTGGACATTTTGTTCTAGAAATGCCACATTTCTCCCAAATATATCACATCTTCTCCAAGAAATACCAGGATTCCTCCTGAAATAGGAACTTTTGTCCCACAAATTCCAGCCTTCTCCCCCCAAATTTTACTTTTTCTTCCAGACATGCCACATTTCTCCCAAACATATCACATCTTCTCCAAGAAATACCAGCTTTCCCCCTTCAAATAGGACCTTTTCACCCACAAATACCTCTTTTATCCCCAAAAGAGGACAGTTTCTTCCAGAAAGGCCACATTTATCCCAAATATATCACAGCTTCTCCAAGAAATACCAGGTTTCCCCCTTCAAATAGGAACTTTTCACCCACAAATACCTGTTTTATCCCAGAAATAGGACAGTTTCTTCCAGAAATGCCACATTTCTCCCAAATATATCACATCTTCTCCAAGAAATACCAGCTTTCCACCTTCAAATAGGACCTTTTCACCCACAAATGCCTCTTTTATCCCCCAAAGAGGACAGTTTCTTCCTGAAATGCCAGATTTCTCCCAAATATACCACATCTTCTCCAAGAAATACCAGGATTCCCCCTTCAAATAGGACCTTTTCTCCCACAAATACCTCTTTTATCCCCAAAATAGGACAGTTTCTTCCAGACATGCCACATTTCTCCCAAACATATCACAGCTTCTCCAAGAAATACCAGGGATCCCCTTTGAAATAGGACCTTTTTACCCACAAATACCTGTTTTATCCCCAAAATAGGACAGTTTCTTCCAGAAAGGCCACATTTCTCCCAAATAGATCACATCTTCTCCAAGAAATACCAGGTTTCCCCCTTCAAATAGAACATTTTCACCCACAAATACCTCTTTGATTCCCCAAATAGGACATTTTCTTCCAGACATGCCACATTTCTCCCAAATATTTCACATCTTCTCCAAGAAATACGAGGATTCCTCCTGAAAAAGGACCTTTTCACCCACAAATACCTCTTTGATCCCCAAAAGAGGACAGTTTCTGCCAGAAATGCCACATTTCACCCAAATATATCACATCTTCTCCAAGAAATACCAGGATTCCTTCTGAAATAGGACCTTTTTACCCACAAATACCAGTTTGATTCCCAAAATAGGACAGTTTCTTCCAGAAATGCCACATTTCTCCCAAATATATCACATCTTCTACAAGAAATACCAGCATTCCCCCTTGAAAGACGACCTTTTCACCCACAAATACCTGTTTTTTCCCCAAAATAGGACAGTTTCTTCCAGAAATGCCACATTTCTCCCAAATATACCACAACTTCTCCAAGAAATATCAGTTTTCCCCCTACAAATAGGACCTTTTCACCCACAAATACCTCTTTTATCCCCAAAAGAGGACAGTTTCTTCCACACATGCCACATTTCTCCCAAACATATCACATCTTCTCCAAGAAATACCAGGATTCCTCCTGAAATAAGACCTTTTCACCCACAAATACCTCTTTTATCCCCAAAAGAGGACAGTTTCTTCCAGAAATGCCACATTTCTCCCAAATATATCACATCTTCTCCAAGAAATACCAGGTTTCCCCCTTCAAATAGGACCTTTTCACCCACAAATACCTCTTTTATCCCCAAAAGAGGACAGTTTCTTCCAGACATGCCACATTTCTCCCAAATATATCACATCTTCTCCAAGAAATACCAGGATTCCTCCTGAAATAAGACCTTTTCACCCACAAATACCTCTTTTATCCCCAAAAGAGGACAGTTTTTCCAGAAATGCCACATTTCTCCCAAATATATCACATCTTCTCCAAGAAATACCAGGTTTCCCCCTTCAAATAGGACCTTTTCACCCACAAATACCTCTTTTATCCCCAAAAGAGGACAGTTTCTTCCAGACATGCCACATTTCTCCCAAATATATCACATCTTCTCCAAGAAATACCAGGTTTCCCCCTCGAAATAGGAACTTTTCACCCACAAATACCTCTTTTATCCCCAAAAGAGGACAGTTTCTTCCAGAAATGCCACATTTCTCCCATATATATCACATCTTCTCCAAGAAATACCAGCTTTCCCCCTTCAAATAGGACCTTTTCATCCACAAATACCTCTTTTATCCCCTAAATAGGACAGTTTCTTCCAGAATGGCCACATTTCTCCCAAATATAACACATCTTCTCCAAGAAATACCTGCTTTCCCCCTTCAAATAGGACCTTTTCTCCCACAAATACCTGTTTTATACCCAAAAGAGGACAGTTTCTTCCAGACATGCCACATTTCTCCCAAATATATCACTTCTTCTCCAAGAAATACCAGCTTTCCCCCTTCAAATAGAAACTTTTCACCCACAAATACCTGTTTTATACCCAAATTAGGACAGTTTCTTCCAGAAAGGCCACATTTCTCCCAAATAGATCACATCTTCTCCAAGAAATACCAGGATTCCCCCTGGAAATAGGACCTTTTCACCCACAAATACCTCTTTTATTCCCAAAATCGGACATTTTCTTCCAGAAATGCCACATTTCTCCCAAATATATCACATCTCCTCAAAAAATACCAGCTTTCCCCCTTCAAATAGGACCTTTTCACCCTCAAATACCTGTTTTAACCCCAAAAGAGGACAGTTTCTTCCAGAAAGGCCAAATTTCTCCCAAATGTACCACATCATCTACAAGAAATACCAGGATTCCCCCTTCAAATAGGACCTTTTCACCCACAAATACCTGTTTGATCCCCAAAAGAGGACAGTTTCTTCCAGAAATGCCACATTTCTCCCAAATATATCACATCTTCTCCAAGAAATACCAGATTTCCCCCTTCAAATAGGACCTTTTCACCCACAAATACCTCTTTTATCCCCAAAAGAGGACAGTTTCTTCCAGAAATGCCACATTTCTCCCAAATATACCACATCTTCTCCAAGAAATACCAGGTTTCCCCCTTGAAATAGGACCTTTTCACCCACAAATACCTGTTTGATCCCCAAAATAGGACAGTTTCTTCCAGAAATGCCAGATTTCTCCCAAATATATCACATCTTCTCCAAGAAATACCAGGTTTCCCCCTGGAAATAGGACCTTTTCTCCCACAAATACGCGCCTTCTCCCCCAAAATAGGACAGTTTCTTCCAGAAATGCCAGATTTCTCCCAAATATATCACATCTTCTCCAAGAAATACCAGGTTTCCCCATGGAAATAGGACCTTTTCACCCACAAATACCTGTTTTATCCCCAAAATCGGACAGTTTCTTCCAGAAATGCCAGATTTCTCCCAAATCTATCACATCTTCTCCAAGAAATAACAGGTTTCCCGCTGGAAATAGGACCTTTTCACCCACAAATACCTCTTTTATCCCCAAAATAGGACATTTTCTTCCAGAAATGCCACATTTCTCCCAAATGGATCACATCTTCTCCAAGAAATACCAGGTTTCCCCCTTGAAATAGGACCTTTTCACCCACAAATACCTGTTTTATCCCCAAAAGAGGACAGTTTCTTCCTGAAATGCCACATTTCTCCCAAATCTATCACATCTTCTCCAAGAAATACCAGGATTCCTCCTGAAATAGGACATTTTCACCCACAAATACCTCATTTATCCCCAAAAGAGGACATTTTCTTCCAGAAATGCCAGATTTCTCCCAAATAAATCACATCTTCTCCAAGAAATACCAGGTTTCCCCCTTGAAATAGGACCTTTTCACCCACAAATACCTGTTTTTTCCCCCCAAATTGGACAGTTTCTTCCAGAAATGCCACATTTCTCCCAAATATACCACAACTTCTCCAAGAAATATCAGGTTTCCCCCTTCAAATAGGACCTTTTCACCCACAAATACCTGTTTTATCCCCAAAATACGACAGTTTCTTCCACACATGCCACATTTCTCCCAAATACACCACATCTTCTCCAAGAAATACCAGGTTTCCCCTTTCAAATAGTACCTTTTCACCCACAAAAAACCTCTTTTATCCCCAAAATTGGACAGTTTCTTCCTGACATGCCAGATTTCTCCCAAATATACCACATCTTCTCCAAGAAATACCAGGATTCCTCCTGAATTAGGAACTTTTCACCCACAAATACCTCTTTTATCCCAAAAATAGGACAGTTTCTTCCAGAAATGCCACATTTCTCCCAAATATATCACATCTTCTCCAAGAAATACCAGGTTTCCCCCTTCAAATAGAACATTTTCACCCACAAATACCTCTTTGATTCCCCAAATAGGACATTTTCTTCCAGACATGCCACATTTCTCCCAAATATTTCACATCTTCTCCAAGAAATACGAGGATTCCTCCTGAAAAAGGACCTTTTCACCCACAAATACCTCTTTGATCCCCAAAAGAGGACAGTTTCTTCCAGAAATGCCACATTTCACCCAAATATATCACATCTTCTCCAAGAAATACCAGGATTCCTTCTGAAATAGGACCTTTTTACCCACAAATACCAGTTTGATTCCCAAAATAGGACAGTTTCTTCCAGAAATGCCACATTTCTCCCAAATATATCACATCTTCTACAAGAAATACCAGCATTCCCCCTTGAAAGACGACCTTTTCACCCACAAATACCTGTTTTTTCCCTAAAATAGGACAGTTTCTTCCAGAAATGCCACATTTCTCCCAAATATACCACAACTTCTCCAAGAAATATCAGTTTTCCCCCTACAAATAGGACCTTTTCACCCACAAATACCTCTTTTATCCCCAAAAGAGGACAGTTTCTTCCACACATGCCACATTTCTCCCAAACATATCACATCTTCTCCAAGAAATACCAGGATTCCTCCTGAAATAAGACCTTTTCACCCACAAATACCTCTTTTATCCCCAAAAGAGGACAGTTTCTTCCAGAAATGCCACATTTCTCCCAAATACATCACATCTTCTCCAAGAAATACCAGGTTTCCCCCTTCAAATAGGACCTTTTCACCCACAAATACCTCTTTTATCCCCAAAAGAGGACAGTTTCTTCCAGACATGCCACATTTCTCCCAAATATATCACATCTTCTCCAAGAAATACCAGGTTTCCCCCTGGAAATAGGAACTTTTCACCCACAAATACCTCTTTTATCCCCTAAAGAGGACAGTTTCTTCCAGAAATGCCACATTTCTCCCATATATATCACATCTTCTCCAAGAAATACCAGCTTTCCCCCTTCAAATAGGACCTTTTCATCCACAAATACCTCTTTTATCCCCTAAATAGGACAGTTTCTTCCAGAATGGCCACATTTCTCCCAAATATAACACATCTTCTCCAAGAAATACCTGCTTTCCCCCTTCAAATAGGACCTTTTCTCCCACAAATACCTGTTTTATACCGAAAAGAGGACAGTTTCTTCCAGACATGCCACATTTCTCCCAAATATATCACTTCTTCTCCAAGAAATACCAGCTTTCCCCCTTCAAATAGAACCTTTTCACCCACAAATACCTGTTTTATACCCAAATTAGGACAGTTTCTTCCAGAAAGGCCACATTTCTCCCAAATAGATCACATCTTCTCCAAGAAATACCAGGATTCCCCCTGGAAATAGGACCTTTTCACCCACAAATACCTCTTTTATTCCCAAAATAGGACATTTTCTTCCAGAAATGCCACATTTCTCCCAAATATATCACATCTCCTCCAAGAAATACCAGCTTTCCCCCTTCAAATAGGACCTTTTCACCCTCAAATACCTGTTTTAACCCCAAAAGAGGACAGTTTCTTCCAGAAAGGCCACATTTCTCCCAAATGTACCACATCATCTACAAGAAATACCAGGATTCCCCCTTCAAATAGGACCTTTTCACCCACAAATACCTGTTTGATCCCCAAAATAGGACAGTTTCTTCCAGAAATGCCACATTTCTCCCAAATATATCACATCTTCTCCAAGAAATACCACGTTTCCCCCTTCAAATAGGACCTTTTCACCCACAAATACCTCTTTTATCCCCAAAATAGGACAGTTTCTTCCAGAAATGCCACATTTCTCCCAAATATACCACATCTTCTCCAAGAAATACCACGTTTCCCCCTTGAAATAGGACCTTTTCACCCGCAAATACCTCTTTTATCCCCAAAAGAGGACAGTTTCTTCCTGAAATGCCACATTTCTCCCAAATATAGCACATCATCTCCAAGAAATCCCAGTATTCCTCCTGAAATAGGAACTTTTCTCCCACAAATACCAGCCTCCTCCTCCCAGATTTGACATTTTCTTCCAGAAATGCCAGATTTCTCCCAAATATATCACATCTTCTCCAAGAAATACCAGGGTTCCCCCTTCAAATAGGAACTTTTCACCCACAAATACCTGTTTTATCCCCAAAATTGGACAGTTTCTTCCAGACATGCCAGATTTCTCCCAAATATATCACATCTTCTCCAAGAAATACCAGGTTTCCCCCTTCAAATAGGAACTTTTCACCCACAAATACCTCTTTTATCCCCAAAATAGGAAAGTTTCTTCCAGAAATGCCACGTTTCTCCCAAATATATCACATCTTCTCCAAGAAATACCAGCTTTCCCCCTTCAAATAGGACATTTTCACCCACAAATACCTCTTTTATCCCCAAAATAGGACAGTTTCTTACAGAAATGCCACATTTCTCCCTAATATACCACATCTTCTCCAAGAAATACCAGCTTTCCCCCTTGAAATAGGACCTTTTAACCCACAAGTACCTCTTTTATCCCCAAAAGAGGACAGTTTCTTCCAGAAATGCCAAATTTTTCCCAAATATAGCACATCTTCTCTGAGAAATCCCAGAATTCCTCCTGAAATAGGAACTTTTCTCCCACAAATACCAGCCTTCTCCCCCCAAATTTGATATTTTCTTCCAGAAATGCCACATTTCTACCAAATATATCACATCTTCGCCAAGAAATACCAGGTTTCCCCCTTCAAATAGGGCCTTTTCAAATACTAATACCTCTTTTATCCCCAAAAGAGGACTGTTTCTTCCGACATGCCAGATTTCTCCCAAATATACCACATCTTCAACAAGAAATACCAGGTTTCCCCCTTCAAATAGGACCTTTTCACCCACAAATACCTCTTTTATCCCCAAAAGAGGACAGTTTCTACCAGACATGCCACATTTCTCCCAAATATATCACATCTTCTCCAAGAAATACCAGGTTTCCCCCTTCAAATAGGACCTTTTCACCCACAAATACCTCTTTTATCCCCAAAATAGGACAGTTTCTTCCCGACATGCCACATTTCTCCCAAATATATCACATCTTCTCCAAGAAATACCAGCTTTCCCCCTGGAAATAGGAACTTTTCACCCACAAATACATCTTTTATCCCCAAAATAGGACAGTTTCTACCAGAAATGCCACATTTCTCCCAAATATAACACATCTTCTCCTAGAAATACCAGCTCTCCCCCTGGAAATAGGACCTTTTCACCAGCAAATACCTCTAATATCCAATAAATAGGACAGTTTCTTCCAGACATGCCACATTTCTCCCAAATAGATCACATCTTCTCCAAGAAATCCCTGGATTCCTCCTGAAATAGGTATTTTTCTCCCACAAATACCAGCCTTCTCCACCCAAATTGGACAAGTTCTTCCAGAAAGGCCACATTTCTCCCAAATATATCACTTCTTCTCCAAGAAATACCAGGTTTCCCCCAGGAAATAGGACCTTTTCACCCACAAATACCTGTTTTATCCCAAAAATAGGACAGTTTCTTCCTGACATGCCGGATTTCTCCCAAATATACCACATCTTCTCCAAGAAATACCAGGATTCCTCCTGAAATAGGAACTTTTCACCCACAAATACCTCTTTTATCCCAAAAATAGGACAGTTTCTTCCAGAAATGCCACATTTCTCCCAAATATACCACATTTTCTCCAAGAAATACCAGGTTTCCCCTTCAAATAGGACCTTTTCAAACACAAATACCTCTTTTATCCCCACAATAGGACAGTTTCTTCCAGAAAGGCCATATTTCTCCCAAATATAACACATCTTCTCCAAGAAATACCAGGATTCCTCCTGAAATAGGAACTTTTCACCCACAAATACCTCTTTTATCCCAAAAATAGGACAGTTTCTTCCAGAAATGCCTCATTTCTCCCAAATATATATCATCTTCTCCAAGAAATACCACGTTTCCCCCTTCAAATAGGACCTTTTCAAACACAAATACCTCTTTTATCCCCAAAATAGGACAGTTTCTTCCAGAAATGCCACATTTCTCTGAAATAGATCACATCTTCTCCAAGAAGTACCAGCTTTTCTCCTTGAAATAGGACCTTTTCTCCCACAAATACCTCTTTTATCCCCAAAAGAGGACAGTTTCTTCCAGAAATGCCACATTTCTCCCAAATATATCACATCATCTCCAAGAAATCCCAGTATTCCTCCTGAAATAGGAACTTTTCTCCCACAAATACCAGCCTTCTCCCCCCAGATTTGACATTTTCTTCCAGAAATGCCACATTTCTCCCAAATATATCACATCTTCTCCGAGAAATACCACGTTTCCCCCTTCAAATAGGACCTTTTCAAACACAAATACCTCTTTTATCCCCAAAATAGGACAGATTCTTCCAACATGCCACATTTCTCCCAAATATATCACATCTTCTCCAAGAAATACCAGGTTTCCCCCTTCATAGAGGATCTTTTCGTCATCAAATGCCTCTTTTATCCCCACAATAGGAAAGTTTCTTCCAGAAATGCCACGTTTCTCCCAAATATATCTCATCTTCTCCAAGAAATCCAAGGTTTCCCCCTTCAAATAGGACCTTTTCACCCACAAATACCTCTTTTATCCCCAAAATTGGACAGTTTCTTCCAGACATGCCACATTTCTCCCAAATATATCACATCTTCTCCACGAAATACCAGCTTTCCCGCTGAAATAGGACCTTTTCGCCCACAAATACCTGTTTTATCCCCAAAAGAGGACAGTTTCTTCCTGACATGCCAGATTTCTCCGAAATATAACACATCATCTACAAGAAATACCAGGATTCCTCCAGAAATAGGAACTTTTGTCCCACAAATACCAGCCTTCTCCATCCAAATTGAACTTTTTCTTCCAGAAATGACTCATTTCTCCCAAATATATCACATCTTCTCCAAGAAATACCAGCATTCCCCCTTGAAAGACGACCTTTTCACCCACAAATACCTGTTTTTTCCCCAAAATAGGACAGTTTCTTCCAGAAATGCCACATTTCTCCCAAATATACCACAACTTCTCCAAGAAATATCAGGTTTCCCCCTTCAAATAGGACCTTTTCACCCACAAATACCTGTTTTATCCCCAAAAGACGACAGTTTCTTCCACACATGCCACATTTCTCCCAAATACACCACATCTTCTCCAAGAAATACCAGCTTTCCCCTTTCAAATAGTACCTTTTCACCCACAAAAAACCTCATTTATCCCCAAAATTGGACAGTTTCTTCCAGACATGCCAGATTTCTCCCAATTAGATCACATCTTCTCCAAGAAATACCTGCTTTCCCCCTTGAAATAGGACCTTTTCACCCACAAATACCAGCCTTCTCCCCCCAAATTGGACATCTTCTTCCAGAAATGCCACATTTCTCCCAAATATATCACATCTTCTCCAAGAAATTCCAGGTTTCCCCCTTCAAATAGGACCTTTTCAAACACAAATACCTCTTTTATCCCCAAAAGAGGACAGTTCCTTCCAGAAATGCCACATTTCTCCCAAACATATCACATCTTCTCCAAGAAATACCAGGATTCCTCCTGAAATAGGACCTTTTCACCCACAAATACCTCTTTTATCCCCAAAAGAGGACAGTTTCTTCCAGAAATGCCACATTTCTCCCAAATATATCACATCTTCTCCAAGAAATACCAGGTTTCCCCCTTCAAATAGGACCTTTTCACCCACAAATACCTCTTTTATCCCCAAAATACGACAGTTTCTTCCAGACATGCCACATTTCTCGCAAATAGATCACATCTTCTCCATGAAATACCAGGATTCCCCCTTCAAATAGGACCTTTTCACCCACAAATACCTCTTTTATTCCCAAAATAGGACATTTTCTTCCAGAAATGCCACATTTCCCCAAATATATCACATCTTCTCCAAGAAATACCAGGTTTCCCCCTTCAAATAGGACCTTTTCACCCTCAAATACCTGTTTTAACCCTAGAAGAGGACAGTTTCTTCCAGAAAGGCCACATTTCTCCCATATGTACCACATCATCTACAAGAAATACCAGCTTTCCCCCTTCAAATAGGACCTTTTCACCCACAAATTCCTTTTTGATCCCCAAAATAGGACAGTTTCTTCCAGAAATGCCACATTTCACCCTAATAGATCACATCTTCTCCAAGAAATAACAGCTTTCCCCCTTCAAATAGGACCTTTTCACCCACAAATACCTCTTTTATCCCCAAAATAGGACAGTTTCTGCCAGAAATGCCACATTTCTCCCAAATATACCACATCTTCTCCAAGAAATACGTTTCCCCCTTCAAATAGGACCTTTTCACCCGCAAATACCTCTTTTATCCAAAAAGAGGACAGTTTCTTCCAGAAATGCCACATTTCTCCCAAATATAGCTCATCATCTCAAAGAAATCCCAGTATTCCTCCTGAAATAGGAACTTTTCTCCCACAAATACCAGCCTTCTCCTCCCAGATTTGACATTTTCTTCCAGAAATGCCATATTTCTCCCAAATATATCACATCTTCTCCAAGAAATACCAGGTTTCCCCCTTCAAATAGGACCTTTTCACCCACAAATACCTCTTTTATCCCCAAAATTGGACAGTTTCTTCCAGACATGCCAGATTTCCCCCAAATATATCACATCTTCTCCACGAAATACCAGGTTTCCCCCTTCAAATAGGACCTTTTCACCCACAAATACCTCTTTTATCCCCAAAATTGGACAGTTTCTTCCAGACATGCCAGATTTCTCCCAAATATATCACATCTTCTCCAAGAAATACCAGGTTTCCCCCTTCAAATAGGAACTTTTCACCCACAAATACCTCTTTTGTGCCTACAATAGGAAAGTTTCTTCCAGAGATGCCACATTTCTCCCAAATATATCACATCTACTCCAAGAAATACCAGGTTTCCCCCTTCAAATAGGGCCTTTTCAAATACTAATACCTCTTTTATCCCCAAAAGAGGACAGTTTCTTCCGACATGCCAGATTTCTCCCAAATATATCACATCTTCTCCAAGAAATACCAGCTTTCCCCCTTCAAATAGGACCTTTTCACCCACAAATACCTCTTTTATCCCCAAAAGAGGACAGTTTCTACCAGACATGCCACATTTCTCCCAAATATATCACATCTTCTCCAAGAAATACCAGGTTTCCCCCTTCAAATAGGACCTTTTCACCCACAAATACCTCTTTTATCCCCAAAATAGGACAGTTTCTTCCAGACATGCCACATTTCTCCCAAATATATCACATCTTCTCCAAGAAATACCAGCTTTCCCCCTTGAAATAGGAACTTTTCACCCACAAATACCTCTTTTATCCCCAAAAGAGGACAGTTTCTACCAGAAATGCCACATTTCTCCCAAATATAACACATCTTCTCCTAGAAATACCAGCTCTCCCCCTGGAAATAGGACCTTTTCACCAACAAATACCTCTTTTATCCACTAAATAGGACAGTTTCTTCCAGACATGCCACATTTCTCCCAAATAGATCACATCTTCTCCAAGAAATCCCTGGATTCCTCCTGAAATAGGAACTTTTCTCCCACAAATACCAGCCTTCTCCACCCAAATTGGACAAGTTCTTCCAGAAATGCCACATTTCTCCCAAATATATCACGTCTTCTCCAAGAAATACCAGCTTTCCCCCTTCAAATAGGACCTTTTCACCCACAAATACCTGTTTTATCCCAAAAATAGGACAGTTTCTTCCAGAAATGCCACATTTCTCCCAAATATATCACATCTTCTCCAAGAAATACCAGGTTTCCCCCAGGAAATAGGACCTTTTCACCCACAAATACCTGTTTTATCCCAAAAATAGGACAGTTTCTTCCTGACATGCCGGACTTCTCCCAAATATACCACATCTTCTCCAAGAAATACCAGGTTTCCCCCTTCAAATAGGACCTTTTCAAACACAAATACCTCTTTTATCCCCACAATAGGACAGTTTCTTCCAGAAAGGCCATATTTCTCCCAAATATAACACATCTTCTCCAAGAAATACCAGTATTCCTCCTGAAATAGGAACTTTTCACCCACAAATACCTCTTTTATCCCAAAAATAGGACAGTTTCTTCCAGAAAGGCCACATTTCTCCCAAATATATCACATCTTCTCCAAGAAATAACAGGTTTCCCCCTTCAAATAGGACCTTTTCAAACACAAATACCTCTTTTATCCCCACAATAGGACAGTTTCTTCCAGAAAGGCCATATTTCTCCCAAATATAACACATCTTCTCGAAGAAATACCAGGATTCCTCCTGAAATAGGAACTTTTCTCCCACAAATACCTCTTTGATCCCCAAAATAGGACATTTTCTTCCAGACATGCCACATTTCTCCCAAATAGATCACAGCTTCTCCACGAAATACCAGCTTTCCCCCTTCAAATAGGACCTTTTCATCCACAAATACCTCTTTTATCCCCAAAATACGACAGTTTCTTCCAGACATGCCACATTTCTCCCAAATAGATCACATCTTCTCCAAGAAATACCAGGTTTCCCCCTTCAAATAGGACCTTTTCGCCCACAAATACCTCTTTTATCCCAAAAATAGGACAGTTAATTCCTGACATGACAGATTTCTACCAAATATACCACATCTTCTCCAAGAAATACCAGGATTCCTCCTGAAATAGGAACTTTTGTCCCACAAATACCAGCCTTCTCCCCCCAAATTTGACTTTTTCTTCCAGACATGCCACATTTCTCCCAAATATATCACATCTTCTCCAAGATATACCACGTTTCCCGCTTCAAATAGGACCTTTTCACCCACAAATACCTCTTTTATCCCCAAAAGAGGACAGTTTCTTCCAGAAATGCCACATTTCTCCCAAATAGATCACATCTTCTCCAAGAAATACGGCGTTTCCCCCTTCAAATAGGACCTTTTCACTCACAAATACCTCTTTTATCCCACAAATTGGATATTATCTTCCAGAAATTCCTGATTTCTCCCATATATATCAGGTCTTCTCCAAGAAATACCACGTTTCCCCCTTGAAATAGGACCTTTTCAACCACAAATACCTGTTTCATCCCCAAAATAGGACATTTTCTGCCAGACATGCCAGATTTCTCCCAAATATATCACATCTTCTCCAAGAAATACCAGGTTTCCCCCTTCAAATACGACCTTTTCACCCACAAATACCTGTCTCATCCCCAAAAGAGGACAGTTTCTTCCAGAAACGCCACATTTCTCCCAAATATATCACATCTTCTCCAAGAAATAACAGCTTTCCCCCTTCTAATACAACGTTTTCACCAACAAATACTTCTTTTATCCCCAAAATAGGACTGTTTCTTCCAGACATGCCACATTTCTCCCAAATATATCACATCTTCTCCAAGAAATACCACGTTTCCCCCTTCAAATAGGACCTTTTCAAACACAAATACCTCTTTTATCCCCAAAATACGACAGTTTCTTCCAGAAATGCCAGATTTCTCCCAAATACATCACATCTTCTCCAAGAAAACCCAGTATTCCTCCTGAAATAGGAACTTTTCTCCCACAAATTCCAGCCTGCTTCCCCATAATTGGAGAGTTTCTTCCAGAAATGCCACATTTCTCCCAAATATACCACATCTTCTCCAAGAAATACCAGCTTTCCCCCTTCAAATAGGACCTTTGCACCCACAAATACCTGTTTGATCCCCAAAAGAGGACAGTTTCTTCCAGACATGCCACATTTCTCCCAAATATAACACATCTTCTCCAAGAAATACCAGGTTTCCCCCTTGAAATAGGACCTTTTAGCCCACAAATATCAGCCTTCTCCCCCCAAATTTGACTTTTTCTTCCAGAAATGCCAGATTTCTCCCAAATATACCACATCTTCTTCAAGAAATACCAGGATTCCTCCAGAAATAGGAACTTTTGTCCCACAAATATTAGCCTTCTCACCCCACATTTGACTTTTTCTTCCAGAAATGCCAAATTTCTCCGAAATATATCTCATCTTCTCCAAGAAGTACCAGCTTTTCTCCTGGAAATAGGACCTTTTCACCCACAAATACCTCTTTTATCCCCAAAATAGGACAGATTCTTCCAGAAATGCCACATTTCTCCCAAATATACCACATCTTCTCCAAGAAATACCAGGTTTCCCCCTTCAAATAGGACCTTTTCACCCATAAATACCTGTTTTATCCCCAAAAGAGGACAGTTTCTTCCAGAAATGCCAGATTTCTCCCAAATATACCACATCTTCTCCAAGAAATACCAGGTTTCCCCCTTCAAATAGGACCTTTTCACCCACAAATACCTCTTTTATCCCCAAAATAGGACAGTATCTTCCAGAAATGCCACATTTCTCCCAAATATAGCACATCTTCTCCACGAAATACCAGCTTTCCTCCTGAAATAGGACCTTTTCTCCCACAAATACCAGACTTCTCCCCCCAAATTGGACATTTTCTTCCAGAAATGCCACATTTCTCCCAAATGTACCACATCATCTACAAGAAATACCAGGATTCCTCCTGAAATAGGAACTTTTGTCCCACAAATTCCTGCCTTCTCCCCCCAAATTTGACTTTTTCTTCCAGACATGCCATATTTCTTTCAAACATATCACATCTTCTCCAAGAAATACCAGGTTTCCCCCTTCAAATAGGAACTTTTCACCCACAAATACCTCTTTTATCCCCAAAATAGGACAGTTTCTTCCAGAAACGCCACATTTCTCCCAAATGTATCACATCTTCTCCAAGAAATACCAGGTTTCCCCCTTCAAATAGGACCTTTTCACCCACAAATACCTGTTTTATCCCCAGAAGAGGACATTTTCTTCCTGACATGCCTGATTTCTCCCAAATATACCTAATCTTCTCCAAGAAATACCAGGTTTCCCCCTTCAAATAGGACCTTTTCACCCACAAATGCCTCTTTTATCCCCAAAAGAGGACAGTTTCTTCCAGAAAGGCCACATTTCTCCCAAATAGATCACATCTTCTCCAAGATATTCCAGGATTCCTCCTGAAATAGGACCTTTTCTCCCACAAATACCAGCCTTCTCCCCCAAATTGGACATTTTCTTCCAGAAATGCCACATTTCTCCCAAGTATATCACATCTCCTCCAAGAAATACCAGATTTCCCCCTTCAAATAGGAACTTTTCACCCACAAATACCTCTTTGATCCACAAAATAGGACAGTTTCTTCCAGAAAGGCCAGATTTCTTCCAAATAGATCACATCTTCTCCAAGAAATACCAGCTTTCCCCCTTCAAATAGGACCTTTTCACCCACAAATACCTCTTTTATCCCCAAAAGAGGACAGTTTCTTCCAGAAATGCCACATTTCTCCCAAATATATCACATCTTCTCCAAGAAATACCACGTTTCCCCCTTCAAATAGGACCTTTTCACTCAAAAATACCTCTTTTATCCCTCAAATTGGAAATTTTTTTCCAGAAATTCCAGATTTCTCCCATATATATCACGTCTTCTCCAAGAAATACCACGTTTCCCCCTTGAAATAGGACCTTTTCACCCACAAATACCTGTTTTATCCCCAAAATAGGACAGTTTCTTCCAGAAACGCCACATTTCTCCCAAATCTATCACATCTTCTCCAAGAAATACCACGTTTCCCCCTTCAAATAGGACCTTTTCACCCACAAATACCTGTTTCATCCCCAAAAGAGGACAGTTTCTTCCAGAAATGCCACATTTCTCCCAAATACATCACATCTTCTCCAAGAAAACCCAGTATTCCTCCTGAAATAGGAACTTTTCTCCCACAAATTCCAGCCTGCTTCCCCAAAATTGGACTTTTTCTTCCTGAAATGCCACATTTCTCCCAAATATATCACATCTTCTCCAAGAAATACCAGGTTTCCCCCTTCAAATAGGACCTTTTCACCCACAAATACCTCTTTTATCCCCAAAATAGGACAGTTTCTTCCAGAAACGCCACATTTCTCCCAAATGTATCACATCTTCTCCAAGAAATACCAGGTTTCCCCCTTCAAATAGGACCTTTTCACCCACAAATACCTGTTTTATCCCCAGAAGAGGACATTTTCTTCCTGACATGCCTGATTTCTCCCAAATATACCTAATCTTCTCCAAGAAATACCAGGTTTCCCCCTTCAAATAGGACCTTTTCACCCACAAATGCCTCTTTTATCCCCAAAAGAGGACAGTTTCTTCCAGAAAGGCCACATTTCTCCCAAATAGATCACATCTTCTCCAAGATATTCCAGGATTCCTCCTGAAATAGGACCTTTTCTCCCACAAATACCAACCTTCTCCCCCAAATTGGACATTTTCTTCCAGAAATGCCACATTTCTCCCAAGTATATCACATCTCCTCCAAGAAATACCAGATTTCCCCCTTCAAATAGGAACTTTTCACCCACAAATACCTCTTTGATCCACAAAATAGGACAGTTTCTTCCAGAAAGGCCAGATTTCTTCCAAATAGATCACATCTTCTCCAAGAAATACCAGCTTTCCCCCTTCAAATAGGACCTTTTCACCCACAAATACCTCTTTTATCCCCAAAAGAGGACAGTTTCTTCCAGAAATGCCACATTTCTCCCAAATATATCACATCTTCTCCAAGAAATACCACGTTTCCCCCTTCAAATAGGACCTTTTCACTCAAAAATACCTCTTTTATCCCTCAAATTGGAAATTTTTTTCCAGAAATTCCAGATTTCTCCCATATATATCACGTCTTCTCCAAGAAATACCACGTTTCCCCCTTGAAATAGGACCTTTTCACCCACAAATACCTGTTTTATCCCCAAAATAGGACAGTTTCTTCCAGAAACGCCACATTTCTCCCAAATCTATCACATCTTCTCCAAGAAATACCACGTTTCCCCCTTCAAATAGGACCTTTTCACCCACAAATACCTGTTTCATCCCCAAAAGAGGACAGTTTCTTCCAGAAATGCCACATTTCTCCCAAATACATCACATCTTCTCCAAGAAAACCCAGTATTCCTCCTGAAATAGGAACTTTTCTCCCACAAATTCCAGCCTGCTTCCCCAAAATTGGACTTTTTCTTCCTGAAATGCCACATTTCTCCCAAATATATCACATCTTCTCCAAGAAATACCAGGTTTCCCCCTTCAAATAGGACCTTTTCACCCACAAATACCTCTTTTATCCCCAAAAGAGGACAGTTTCTTCCAGAAATGCCACATTTCTCCCAAATAGATCACATCCTCTCCAAGAAATACCAGCTTTCCCCCTTCAAATAGGACCCCTTCAAACAGAAATACCTCTTTTATCCCTCAAATAGGACAGTTTCTTCCAGACATGCCACATTTCTCCCAAATATATCACATCTTCTCCAAGAAATACGAGGATTCCTCCTTCAAATAGGACCTTTTCACCCACAAATACCTGTTCTATCCCCAAAACAGGACAGTTTCTTCCAGAAAGGCCACATTTCTCCCAAATCGATCACATCTTCTCCAAGAAATACCAGGTTTCCCCCTTGAAATATGACCTTTTCACCCACAAATACCTCTTTTATCCCCAAAAGAGGACAGTTTCTTCCAGAAATGCCACATTTCTCCCAAATATACCACATCTTCTCCAAGAAATACCAGCTTTCCCCCTTCAAATAGGACCTTTTCACCCACAAATACCTGTTTGATCCCCAAAAGAGGACAGTTTCTTCCAGACATGCCACATTTCTCCCAAATAAAACACATCTTCTCCAAGAAATACCTGGTTTCCCCCTTGAAATAGGACCTTTTAGCCCACAAATATCAGCCTTCTCCCCCCAAATTTGACTTTTTATTCCAGAAATGCCAGATTTCTCCCAAATATACCACATCTTCTCCAAGAAATACCAGGATTCCTCCAGAAATAGGAACTTTTGTCCCTCAAATATCTGCCTTCTCCCCCCAAATTTGACTTTTTCTACCAGAAATGCCACATTTCTCCCAAATATATCACATCTTCTCCAAGAAGTACCAGCTTTTCTCCTGGAAATAGGACATTTTCACCCACAAATACCTCTTTTATGCCCAAAATAGGACAGATTCTTCCAGAAATGCCACATTTCTCCCAAATATACCACATCTTCTCCAAGAAATACCAGGTTTCCCCCTTCAAATAGGACCTTTTCACCCACAAATACCTGTTTTATCCCCAAAATAGGACAGTTTCTTCCAGAAATGCCACATTTCTCCCAAATATACCACATCTTCTCCAAGAAATACCAGGTTTCCCCCTTCAAATAGGACCTTTTCACCCACAAATGCCTCTTTTATCCCCAAAAGAGGACAGTATCTTCCAGAAATGCCACATTTCTCCCAAATATAGCACATCTTCTCCACGAAATACCAGCTTTCCTCCTGAAATAGGACCTTTTCTCCAAGAAATACCAGACTTCTCCCCCCAAATTGGACATTTTCTTCCAGAAATGCCACATTTCTCCCAAATAGATCACATCTTCTCCAAGAAATACCAGGATTCCTCCTGAAATAGGAACTTTTGTCCCACAAATTCCTGCCTTCTCCCCCCAAATTTGACTTTTTCTTCCAGACATGCCACATTTCTCCCAAACATATCACATCTTCTCCAAGAAATACCAGGTTTCCCCCTTCAAATAGGACCTTTTCACCCACAAATACCTCTTTTATCCCCAACATAGGACAGTTTCTTCCAGAAAGGCCACATTTCTCCCAAATAGGTCACATCTTCTCCAAGAAATGCCACATTTCCCCCTTCAAATAGGAACTTTTCACCCACAAATACCTCTTTTATCCCCAAAATAGGACAGTTTCTTCCAGAAATGCCATATTTCTCCCAAATAGATCACATCTTCTCCAAGAAATACGACGTTTCCCCCTTCAAATAGGAACTTTTCACTCACAAATACCTCTTTAACCAACAAATTGGAAATTTTCTTCCTGAAATTCCTGATTTCTCCCATATATATCACGTCTTCTCCAAGAAATACAACGTTTCCCCCTTGAAATAGGACCATTTCAAACACAAATACCTGTTTTATCCCCAAAATAGGACAGTTTCTTCCAGAAACGCCACATTTCTCCCAAATAGATCACATCTTCTCCAAGAAATACCAGGTTTCCACCTTGAAATAGGACCTTTTCACCCACAAATACCTCTTTTATCCCCAAAATAGGACAGTTTCTTCCAGAAATGCCACATTTCTCCCAAATATATCACATCTTCAACAAGAAATACCAGGTTTCCCCCTTCAAATAGGACCTTTTCACCCACAAATACCTGTTTTATCCCCACAATAGGAAAGTTTCTTCCAGAAATGCCACATTTCTCCCAAATAGATCACATCTTCTCCAAGAAATACCAGGTTTCCCCCTTCAAATAGGACCTTTTCACCCACAAATACCTCTTTTATCCCCAAAAGAGGACAGTTTCTTCCAGACATGCCACATTTCTCCCAAATATAGCACATCTTCTCCAAGAAATCCCAGTATTCCTCCTGAAATAGGAACTTTTCTCCACAAATACCAGCCTTCTCCCCCCAAATTTGACATTTTCTTCCAGAAATGCCACATTTCTCCCAAATATATCACATCTTCTCCAAGAAATACCAGGTTTCCCCCTTCAAATAGGACCTTTTCACCCACAAATACCTCTTTTATCCCCAAAATAGGACAGTTTCTGCCAGAAATCCCACATTTCTCCCAAACATGTCACATCTCCTCCAAGAAATACCAGGATTCCTCCTGGAATAGGACCTTTTCTCCCACAAATACCTCTTTTATCCCCAAAAGAGGACAGTTTCTTCCAGAAATGCCACATTTCTCCCAAATATATCACATCTTCTCCAAGAAATACCAGCTTTCCCCCTTCAAATAGGACCTTTTCACCCACAAATACCTGTTTGATCCCCGAAATAGGACAGTTTCTTCCACACATGCCACAATTCTCCCAAATACACCACACCTTCTCCAAGAAATACCAGGTTTCCCCCTTCAAATAGGACCTTTTCACCCATAAAAAACGTCTTTGATCCCCAAAATAGGACAGTTTCTTCCAGACATGCCACATTTCTCCCAAATAGATCACATCTTCTCCAAGAAATACCAGGTTTCCCCCTTCAAATAGGACCTTTTCACCCACAAATACCTCTTTTATTCCCAAAATAGGACAGTTTCTTCCTGACATGCCAGAGTTCTCCCAAATATATCACATCTTCTCCAAGAAATACCACGTTTCCCCCTTCAAATAGGACCTTTTCACCCACAAATACCTCTTTTATCCCCAAAAGAGGACAGTTTCTTCCAGAAATGCCACATTTCTCCCAAATATAGCATATCTTCTCCAAGAAATCCCAGTATTCCTCCTGAAATAGGAACTTTTCTCCCACAAATACCAGCCTTCTACCCCCAAATTTGACATTTTCTTCCAGAAATGCCACATTTCTCCCAAATATATCACATCTTCTCCAAGAAATACCAGGGTTCCCCCTTCAAATAGGACATTTTCTCCCACAAATACCTCTTTTATCCCCAAAATAGGAGAGTTTCTTCCAGACATGCCACATTTCTCCCAGATATACCACATCTTCTCCAAGAAATACCAGGTTTCCCCCTTCAAATAGGAACTTTTCACCCACAAATACCTGTTCTATCCCCAAAACAGGAAAGTTTCTTCCAGAAATGCCACATTTCTCCCAAATAGATCACATCTTCTCCAAGAAATACCAGGTTTCCCCCTTCAAATAAGACCTTTTCACCCACAAATACCTCTTTTATCCCCAAAAGAGGAGAGTTTCTTCCAGAAATGCCACATTTCTCCCAAATATACCACATCTTCTTCAAGAAATACCAGCTTTCCCCCTTCAAATAGGACCTTTTCACCCACAAATACCTCTTTTATCCCCAAAAGACGACAGTTTCTTCCAGATAGGCCACATTTCTCCCATATGCACCACATCTTCTCAAAGAAATACCAGGTTTCCCCCTTCAAATAGGACCTTTGCACCCACAAATACCTGTTTGATCCCCAAAAGAGGACAGTTTCTTCCAGACATGCCACATTTCTCCCAAATATAACACATCTTCTCCAAGAAATACCAGGTTTCCCCCTTGAAATAGGACCTTTTAGCCCACAAATATCAGCCTTCTCCCCCCAAATTTGACTTTTTCTTCCAGAAATGCCAGATTTCTCCCAAATATACCACATCTTCTTCAAGAAATACCAGGATTCCTCCAGAAATAGGAACTTTTGTCCCACAAATATTAGCCTTCTCCCCCCACATTTGACTTTTTCTTCCAGAAATGCCAAATTTCTCCGAAATATATCTCATCTTCTCCAAGAAGTACCAGCTTTTCTCCTGGAAATAGGACCTTTTCACCCACAAATACCTCTTTTATCCCCAAAATAGGACAGATTCTTCCAGAAATGCCACATTTCTCCCAAATATACCACATCTTCTCCAAGAAATACCAGGTTTCCCCCTTCAAATAGGACCTTTTCACCCATAAATACCTGTTTTATCCCCAAAAGAGGACAGTTTCTTCCAGAAATGCCAGATTTCTCCCAAATATACCACATCTTCTCCAAGAAATACCAGGTTTCCCCCTTCAAATAGGACCTTTTCACCCACAAATACCTCTTTTATCCCCAAAATAGGACAGTATCTTCCAGAAATGCCACATTTCTCCCAAATATAGCACATCTTCTCCACGAAATACCAGCTTTCCTCCTGAAATAGGACCTTTTCTCCCACAAATACCAGACTTCTCCCCCCAAATTGGACATTTTCTTCCAGAAATGCCACATTTCTCCCAAATGTACCACATCATCTACAAGAAATACCAGGATTCCTCCTGAAATAGGAACTTTTGTCCCACAAATTCCTGCCTTCTCCCCCCAAATTTGACTTTTTCTTCCAGACATGCCATATTTCTTTCAAACATATCACATCTTCTCCAAGAAATACCAGGTTTCCCCCTTCAAATAGGAACTTTTCACCCACAAATACCTCTTTTATCCCCAAAATAGGACAGTTTCTTCCAGAAACGCCACATTTCTCCCAAATGTATCACATCTTCTCCAAGAAATACCAGGTTTCCCCCTTCAAATAGGACCTTTTCACCCACAAATACCTGTTTTATCCCCAGAAGAGGACATTTTCTTCCTGACATGCCTGATTTCTCCCAAATATACCTAATCTTCTCCAAGAAATACCAGGTTTCCCCCTTCAAATAGGACCTTTTCACCCACAAATGCCTCTTTTATCCCCAAAAGAGGACAGTTTCTTCCAGAAAGGCCACATTTCTCCCAAATAGATCACATCTTCTCCAAGATATTCCAGGATTCCTCCTGAAATAGGACCTTTTCTCCCACAAATACCAGCCTTCTCCCCCAAATTGGACATTTTCTTCCAGAAATGCCACATTTCTCCCAAATATATCACATCTTCTCCAAGAAATACCAGGTTTCCCCCTTCAAATAGGACCTTTTCACCCACAAATACCTCTTTTATCCCCAAAATAGGACAGTTTCTTCCAGAAATGCCACATTTCTCCCAAACATGTCACATCTCCTCCAAGAAATACCAGGATTCCTCCTGAAATAGGACCTTTTCTCCCACAAATACCTCTTTTATCCCCAAAAGAGGACAGTTTCTTCCAGAAATGCCACATTTCTCCCAAATATATCACATCTTCTCCAAGAAATACCAGCTTTCCCCCTTCAAATAGGACCTTTTCACCCACAAATACCTGTTTGATCCCCGAAATAGGACAGTTTCTTCCACACATGCCACAATTCTCCCAAATACACCACACCTTCTCCAAGAAATACCAGGTTTCCCCCTTCAAATAGGACCTTTTCACCCATAAAAAACGTCTTTGATCCCCAAAATAGGACAGTTTCTTCCAGACATGCCACATTTCTCCCAAATAGATCACATCTTCTCCAAGAAATACCAGGTTTCCCCCTTCAAATAGGACCTTTTCACCCACAAATACCTCTTTTATTCCCAAAATAGGACAGTTTCTTCCTGACATGCCAGAGTTCTCCCAAATATATCACATCTTCTCCAAGAAATACCACGTTTCCCCCTTCAAATAGGACCTTTTCACCCACAAATACCTCTTTTATCCCCAAAAGAGGACAGTTTCTTCCAGAAATGCCACATTTCTCCCAAATATAGCATATCTTCTCCAAGAAATCCCAGTATTCCTCCTGAAATAGGAACTTTTCTCCCACAAATACCAGACTTCTACCCCCAAATTTGACATTTTCTTCCAGAAATGCCACATTTCTCCCAAATATATCACATCTTCTCCAAGAAATACCAGGGTTCCCCCTTCAAATAAGACCTTTTCACCCACAAATACCTCTTTTATCCCCAAAATAGGAGAGTTTCTTCCAGACATGCCACATTTCTCCCAGATATACCACATCTTCTCCAAGAAATACCAGGTTTCCCCCTTCAAATAGGAACTTTTCACCCACAAATACCTGTTCTATCCCCAAAACAGGAAAGTTTCTTCCAGAAATGCCACATTTCTCCCAAATAGATCACATCTTCTCCAAGAAATACCAGGTTTCCCCCTTCAAATAAGACCTTTTCACCCACAAATACCTCTTTTATCCCCAAAAGAGGAGAGTTTCTTCCAGAAATGCCACATTTCTCCCAAATATACCACATCTTCTTCAAGAAATACCAGCTTTCCCCCTTCAAATAGGACCTTTTCACCCACAAATACCTCTTTTATCCCCAAAAGACGACAGTTTCTTCCAGATAGGCCACATTTCTCCCATATGCACCACATCTTCTCCAAGAAATACCAGGTTTCCCCCTTCAAATAGGACCTTTGCACCCACAAATACCTGTTTGATCCCCAAAAGAGGACAGTTTCTTCCAGACATGCCACATTTCTCCCAAATATAACACATCTTCTCCAAGAAATACCAGGTTTCCCCCTTGAAATAGGACCTTTTAGCCCACAAATATCAGCCTTCTCCCCCCAAATTTGACTTTTTCTTCCAGAAATGCCAGATTTCTCCCAAATATACCACATCTTCTTCAAGAAATACCAGGATTCCTCCAGAAATAGGAACTTTTGTCCCACAAATATTAGCCTTCTCCCCCCACATTTGACTTTTTCTTCCAGAAATGCCAAATTTCTCCGAAATATATCTCATCTTCTCCAAGAAGTACCAGCTTTTCTCCTGGAAATAGGACATTTTCACCCACAAATACCTCTTTTATGCCCAAAATAGGACAGATTCTTCCAGAAATGCCACATTTCTCCCAAATATACCACATCTTCTCCAAGAAATACCAGGTTTCCCCCTTCAAATAGGACCTTTTCACCCACAAATACCTCTTTTATCCCCAAAATAGGACAGATTCTTCCAGAAATGCCACATTTCTCCCAAATATACCACATCTTCTCCAAGAAATACCAGGTTTCCCCCTTCAAATAGGACCTTTTCACCCATAAATACCTGTTTTATCCCCAAAAGAGGACAGTTTCTTCCAGAAATGCCAGATTTCTCCCAAATATACCACATCTTCTCCAAGAAATACCAGGTTTCCCCCTTCAAATAGGACCTTTTCACCCACAAATACCTCTTTTATCCCCAAAATAGGACAGTATCTTCCAGAAATGCCACATTTCTCCCAAATATAGCACATCTTCTCCACGAAATACCAGCTTTCCTCCTGAAATAGGACCTTTTCTCCCACAAATACCAGACTTCTCCCCCCAAATTGGACATTTTCTTCCAGAAATGCCACATTTCTCCCAAATGTACCACATCATCTACAAGAAATACCAGGATTCCTCCTGAAATAGGAACTTTTGTCCCACAAATTCCTGCCTTCTCCCCCCAAATTTGACTTTTTCTTCCAGACATGCCATATTTCTTTCAAACATATCACATCTTCTCCAAGAAATACCAGGTTTCCCCCTTCAAATAGGAACTTTTCACCCACAAATACCTCTTTTATCCCCAAAATAGGACAGTTTCTTCCAGAAACGCCACATTTCTCCCAAATGTATCACATCTTCTCCAAGAAATACCAGGTTTCCCCCTTCAAATAGGACCTTTTCACCCACAAATACCTGTTTTATCCCCAGAAGAGGACATTTTCTTCCTGACATGCCTGATTTCTCCCAAATATACCTAATCTTCTCCAAGAAATACCAGGTTTCCCCCTTCAAATAGGACCTTTTCACCCACAAATGCCTCTTTTATCCCCAAAAGAGGACAGTTTCTTCCAGAAAGGCCACATTTCTCCCAAATAGATCACATCTTCTCCAAGATATTCCAGGATTCCTCCTGAAATAGGACCTTTTCTCCCACAAATACCAGCCTTCTCCCCCAAATTGGACATTTTCTTCCAGAAATGCCACATTTCTCCCAAATATATCACATCTTCTCCAAGAAATACCAGGTTTTCCCCTTCAAATAGGACCTTTTCACCCACAAATACCTCTTTTATCCCCAAAATAGGACAGTTTCTTCCAGAAATGCCACATTTCTCCCAAACATGTCACATCTCCTCCAAGAAATACCAGGATTCCTCCTGAAATAGGACCTTTTCTCCCACAAATACCTCTTTTATCCCCAAAAGAGGACAGTTTCTTCCAGAAATGCCACATTTCTCCCAAATATATCACATCTTCTCCAAGAAATACCAGCTTTCCCCCTTCAAATAGGACCTTTTCACCCACAAATACCTGTTTGATCCCCGAAATAGGACAGTTTCTTCCACACATGCCACAATTCTCCCAAATACACCACACCTTCTCCAAGAAATACCAGGTTTCCCCCTTCAAATAGGACCTTTTCACCCATAAAAAACGTCTTTGATCCCCAAAATAGGACAGTTTCTTCCAGACATGCCACATTTCTCCCAAATAGATCACATCTTCTCCAAGAAATACCAGGTTTCCCCCTTCAAATAGGACCTTTTCACCCACAAATACCTCTTTTATTCCCAAAATAGGACAGTTTCTTCCTGACATGCCAGAGTTCTCCCAAATATATCACATCTTCTCCAAGAAATACCACGTTTCCCCCTTCAAATAGGACCTTTTCACCCACAAATACCTCTTTTATCCCCAAAAGAGGACAGTTTCTTCCAGAAATGCCACATTTCTCCCAAATATAGCATATCTTCTCCAAGAAATCCCAGTATTCCTCCTGAAATAGGAACTTTTCTCCCACAAATACCAGCCTTCTACCCCCAAATTTGACATTTTCTTCCAGAAATGCCACATTTCTCCCAAATATATCACATCTTCTCCAAGAAATACCAGGGTTCCCCCTTCAAATAGGACATTTTCTCCCACAAATACCTCTTTTATCCCCAAAATAGGAGAGTTTCTTCCAGACATGCCACATTTCTCCCAGATATACCACATCTTCTCCAAGAAATACCAGGTTTCCCCCTTCAAATAGGAACTTTTCACCCACAAATACCTGTTCTATCCCCAAAACAGGAAAGTTTCTTCCAGAAATGCCACATTTCTCCCAAATATATCACATCTTCTCCAAGAAATACCAGCTTTCCCCCTTCAAATAAGACCTTTTCACCCACAAATACCTCTTTTATCCCCAAAAGAGGAGAGTTTCTTCCAGAAATGCCACATTTCTCCCAAATATACCACATCTTCTTCAAGAAATACCAGCTTTCCCCCTTCAAATAGGACCTTTTCACCCACAAATACCTCTTTTATCCCCAAAAGACGACAGTTTCTTCCAGATAGGCCACATTTCTCCCATATGCACCACATCTTCTCAAAGAAATACCAGGTTTCCCCCTTCAAATAGGACCTTTGCACCCACAAATACCTGTTTGATCCCCAAAAGAGGACAGTTTCTTCCAGACATGCCACATTTCTCCCAAATATAACACATCTTCTCCAAGAAATACCAGGTTTCCCCCTTGAAATAGGACCTTTTAGCCCACAAATATCAGCCTTCTCCCCCCAAATTTGACTTTTTCTTCCAGAAATGCCAGATTTCTCCCAAATATACCACATCTTCTTCAAGAAATACCAGGATTCCTCCAGAAATAGGAACTTTTGTCCCACAAATATTAGCCTTCTCCCCCCACATTTGACTTTTTCTTCCAGAAATGCCAAATTTCTCCCAAATAGATCACATCTTCTCCAAGAAGTACCAGCTTTTCTCCTGGAAATAGGACCTTTTCACCCACAAATACCTCTTTTATCCCCAAAATAGGACAGATTCTTCCAGAAATGCCACATTTCTCCCAAATATACCACATCTTCTCCAAGAAATACCAGGTTTCCCCCTTCAAATAGGACCTTTTCACCCATAAATACCTGTTTTATCCCCAAAAGAGGACAGTTTCTTCCAGAAATGCCAGATTTCTCCCAAATATACCACATCTTCTCCAAGAAATACCAGGTTTCCCCCTTCAAATAGGACCTTTTCACCCACAAATACCTCTTTTATCCCCAAAATAGGACAGTATCTTCCAGAAATGCCACATTTCTCCCAAATATAGCACATCTTCTCCACGAAATACCAGCTTTCCTCCTGAAATAGGACCTTTTCTCCCACAAATACCAGACTTCTCCCCCCAAATTGGACATTTTCTTCCAGAAATGCCACATTTCTCCCAAATGTACCACATCATCTACAAGAAATACCAGGATTCCTCCTGAAATAGGAACTTTTGTCCCCCAAATTCCTGCCTTCTCCCCCCAAATTTGACTTTTTCTTCCAGACATGCCATATTTCTTTCAAACATATCACATCTTCTCCAAGAAATACCAGGTTTCCCCCTTCAAATAGGAACTTTTCACCCACAAATACCTCTTTTATCCCCAAAATAGGACAGTTTCTTCCAGAAACGCCACATTTCTCCCAAATGTATCACATCTTCTCCAAGAAATACCAGGTTTCCCCCTTCAAATAGGACCTTTTCACCCACAAATACCTGTTTTATCCCCAGAAGAGGACATTTTCTTCCTGACATGCCTGATTTCTCCCAAATATACCTAATCTTCTCCAAGAAATACCAGGTTTCCCCCTTCAAATAGGACCTTTTCACCCACAAATGCCTCTTTTATCCCCAAAAGAGGACAGTTTCTTCCAGAAAGGCCACATTTCTCCCAAATAGATCACATCTTCTCCAAGATATTCCAGGATTCCTCCTGAAATAGGACCTTTTCTCCCACAAATACCAGCCTTCTCCCCCAAATTGGACATTTTCTTCCAGAAATGCCACATTTCTCCCAAGTATATCACATCTCCTCCAAGAAATACCAGATTTCCCCCTTCAAATAGGAACTTTTCACCCACAAATACCTCTTTGATCCACAAAATAGGACAGTTTCTTCCAGAAAGGCCAGATTTCTTCCAAATAGATCACATCTTCTCCAAGAAATACCAGCTTTCCCCCTTCAAATAGGACCTTTTCACCCACAAATACCTCTTTTATCCCCAAAAGAGGACAGTTTCTTCCAGAAATGCCACATTTCTCCCAAATATATCACATCTTCTCCAAGAAATACCACGTTTCCCCCTTCAAATAGGACCTTTTCACTCAAAAATACCTCTTTTATCCCTCAAATTGGAAATTTTTTTCCAGAAATTCCAGATTTCTCCCATATATATCACGTCTTCTCCAAGAAATACCACGTTTCCCCCTTGAAATAGGACCTTTTCACCCACAAATACCTGTTTTATCCCCAAAATAGGACAGTTTCTTCCAGAAACGCCACATTTCTCCCAAATCTATCACATCTTCTCCAAGAAATACCACGTTTCCCCCTTCAAATAGGACCTTTTCACCCACAAATACCTGTTTCATCCCCAAAAGAGGACAGTTTCTTCCAGAAATGCCACATTTCTCCCAAATACATCACATCTTCTCCAAGAAAACCCAGTATTCCTCCTGAAATAGGAACTTTTCTCCCACAAATTCCAGCCTGCTTCCCCAAAATTGGACTTTTTCTTCCTGAAATGTCACATTTCTCCCAAATATATCACATCTTCTCCAAGAAATACCAGGTTTCCCCCTTCAAATAGGACCTTTTCACCCACAAATACCTCTTTTATCCCCAAAAGAGGACAGTTTCTTCCAGAAATGCCACATTTCTCCCAAATAGATCACATCCTCTCCAAGAAATACCAGCTTTCCCCCTTCAAATAGGACCCCTTCAAACAGAAATACCTCTTTTATCCCTCAAATAGGACAGTTTCTTCCAGACATGCCACATTTCTCCCAAATATATCACATCTTCTCCAAGAAATACGAGGATTCCTCCTTCAAATAGGACCTTTTCACCCACAAATACCTGTTCTATCCCCAAAACAGGAAAGTTTCTTCCAGAAATGCCACATTTCTCCCAAATCGATCACATCTTCTCCAAGAAATACCAGGTTTCCCCCTTGAAATAGGACCTTTTCACCCACAAATACCTCTTTTATCCCCAAAAGAGGACAGTTTCTTCCAGAAATGCCACATTTCTCCCAAATATACCACATCTTCTCCAAGAAATACCAGCTTTCCCCCTTCAAATAGGACCTTTTCACCCACAAATACCTGTTTGATCCCCAAAAGAGGACAGTTTCTTCCAGACATGCCACATTTCTCCCAAATATATCACATCTTCTCCAAGAAATACCTGGTTTCCCCCTTGAAATAGGACCTTTTAGCCCACAAATATCAGCCTTCTCCCCCCAAATTTGACTTTTTATTCCAGAAATGCCAGATTTCTCCCAAATATACCACATCTTCTCCAAGAAATACCAGGATTCCTCCAGAAATAGGAACTTTTGTCCCTCAAATATCTGCCTTCTCCCCCCAAATTTGACTTTTTCTACCAGAAATGCCACATTTCTCCCAAATATATCACATCTTCTCCAAGAAGTACCAGCTTTTCTCCTGGAAATAGGACATTTTCACCCACAAATACCTCTTTTATGCCCAAAATAGGACAGATTCTTCCAGAAATGCCACATTTCTCCCAAATATACCACATCTTCTCCAAGAAATACCAGGTTTCCCCCTTCAAATAGGACCTTTTCACCCACAAATACCTGTTTTATCCCCAAAAGAGGACAGTTTATTCCAGAAATGCCACATTTCTCCCAAATATACCACATCTTCTCCAAGAAATACCAGGTTTCCCCCTTCAAATAGGACCTTTTCACCCACAAATGCCTCTTTTATCCCCAAAAGAGGACAGTATCTTCCAGAAATGCCACATTTCTCCCAAATATAGCACATCTTCTCCACGAAATACCAGCTTTCCTCCTGAAATAGGACCTTTTCTCCAAGAAATACCAGACTTCTCCCCCCAAATTGGACATTTTCTTCCAGAAATGCCACATTTCTCCCAAATAGATCACATCTTCTCCAAGAAATACCAGGATTCCTCCTGAAATAGGAACTTTTGTCCCACAAATTCCTTGCCTTCTCCCCCCAAATTTGACTTTTTCTTCCAGACATGCCACATTTCTCCCAAACATATCACATCTTCTCCAAGAAATACCAGGTTTCCCACTTCAAATAGGACCTTTTCACCCACAAATACCTCTTTTATCCCCAACATAGGACAGTTTCTTCCAGAAAGGCCAGATTTCTCCCAAATAGGTCACATCTTCTCCAAGAAATGCCACATTTCCCCCTTCAAATAGGAACTTTTCACCCACAAATACCTCTTTTATCCCCAAAATAGGACAGTTTCTTCCAGAAATGCCATATTTCTCCCAAATAGATCACATCTTCTCCAAGAAATACGACGTTTCCCCCTTCAAATAGGAACTTTTCACTCACAAATACCTCTTTAACCAACAAATTGGAAATTTTCTTCCTGAAATTCCTGATTTCTCCCATATATATCACGTCTTCTCCAAGAAATACAACGTTTCCCCCTTGAAATAGGACCATTTCAAACACAAATACCTGTTTTATCCCCAAAATAGGACAGTTTCTTCCAGAAACGCCACATTTCTCCCAAATAGATCACATCTTCTCCAAGAAATACCAGGTTTCCACCTTGAAATAGGACCTTTTCACCCACAAATACCTCTTTTATCCCCAAAATAGGACAGTTTCTTCCAGAAATGCCACATTTCTCCCAAATATATCACATCTTCAACAAGAAATACCAGGTTTCCCCCTTCAAATAGGACCTTTTCACCCACAAATACCTGTTTTATCCCCACAATAGGAAAGTTTCTTCCAGAAATGCCACATTTCTCCCAAATAGATCACATCTTCTCCAAGAAATACCAGGTTTCCCCCTTCAAATAGGACCTTTTCACCCACAAATACCTCTTTTATCCCCAAAAGAGGACAGTTTCTTCCAGAAATGCCACATTTCTCCCAAATATAGCACATCTTCTCCAAGAAATCCCAGTATTCCTCCTGAAATAGGAACTTTTCTCCACAAATACCAGCCTTCTCCCCCCAAATTTGACAGTTTCTTCCAGAAATGCCACATTTCTCCCAAATATATCACATCTTCTCCAAGAAATACCAGGTTTCCCCCTTCAAATAGGACCTTTTCACCCACAAATACCTCTTTTATCCCCAAAATAGGACAGTTTCTTCCAGAAATGCCACATTTCTCCCAAACATGTCACATCTCCTCCAAGAAATACCAGGATTCCTCCTGAAATAGGACCTTTTCTCCCACAAATACCTCTTTTATCCCCAAAAGAGGACAGTTTCTTCCAGAAATGCCACATTTCTCCCAAATATATCACATCTTCTCCAAGAAATACCAGCTTTCCCCCTTCAAATAGGACCTTTTCACCCACAAATACCTGTTTGATCCCCGAAATAGGACAGTTTCTTCCACACATGCCACAATTCTCCCAAATACACCACACCTTCTCCAAGAAATACCAGGTTTCCCCCTTCAAATAGGACCTTTTCACCCATAAAAAACGTCTTTGATCCCCAAAATAGGACAGTTTCTTCCAGACATGCCACATTTCTCCCAAATAGATCACATCTTCTCCAAGAAATACCAGGTTTCCCCCTTCAAATAGGACCTTTTCACCCACAAATACCTCTTTTATTCCCAAAATAGGACAGTTTCTTCCTGACATGCCAGAGTTCTCCCAAATATATCACATCTTCTCCAAGAAATACCACGTTTCCCCCTTCAAATAGGACCTTTTCACCCACAAATACCTCTTTTATCCCCAAAAGAGGACAGTTTCTTCCAGAAATGCCACATTTCTCCCAAATATAGCATATCTTCTCCAAGAAATCCCAGTATTCCTCCTGAAATAGGAACTTTTCTCCCACAAATACCAGCCTTCTACCCCCAAATTTGACATTTTCTTCCAGAAATGCCACATTTCTCCCAAATATATCACATCTTCTCCAAGAAATACCAGGGTTCCCCCTTCAAATAGGACATTTTCTCCCACAAATACCTCTTTTATCCCCAAAAGAGGACAGTTTCTTCCAGACATGCCACATTTCTCCCAGATATATCACATCTTCTCCAAGAAATACCAGGTTTCCCCCTTCAAATAGGAACTTTTCACCCACAAATACCTGTTCTATCCCCAAAACAGGAAAGTTTCTTCCAGAAATGCCACATTTCTCCCAAATAGATCACATCTTCTCCAAGAAATACCAGGTTTCCCCCTTCAAATAAGACCTTTTCACCCACAAATACCTCTTTTATCCCCAAAAGAGGAGAGTTTCTTCCAGAAATGCCACATTTCTCCCAAATATACCACATCTTCTTCAAGAAATACCAGCTTTCCCCCTTCAAATAGGACCTTTTCACCCACAAATACCTCTTTTATCCCCAAAAGACGACAGTTTCTTCCAGATAGGCCACATTTCTCCCATATGCACCACATCTTCTCAAAGAAATACCAGGTTTCCCCCTTCAAATAGGACCTTTTCACCCACAACAAACCTCTTTTATCCCCAAAATTGGACAGTTTCTTCCAGACATGCCACATTTCTCCCAAATATATCACATCTTCTCCAAGAAATACCAGGTTTCCCCCTTGAAATAGGACATTTTCGCCCACAAATACCAGCCTTCACCCCCCAAATTGGGCATTTTCTTCCAGAAATGCCACTTTTCTACCAAATATAGAACATCTTCTCTGAGAAATACGAGGATTCCTACTGAAATAGGACCTTTTCACCCACAAATACCTCTTTTATCCCCAAAAGAGGACAGTTTGTTCCAGACATGCCACATTTCTCCCAAATATATCACATCTTCTCCACGAAATACCAGCTTTCCCCCTTCAAATAGGACCTTTTCACCCATAAAAAACCTCTTTTATCCCCAAAATTGGACAGTTTCTTCCAGACATGCCAGATTTCTCCCAAATAGATCACATCTTCTCCAAGAAATACCAGGTTTCCCCCTTCAAATAGGACCTTTTCTCCCACAAATACCCGTTTGTTCCCCAAAAATAGGACAGTTTCTTCCAGAAATGCCACATTTCTCCCAAATATAGAACATCTTCTCCAAGAAATACCAGGTTTCCCCCTTCAAATAGGACCTTTTCACCCACAAATACCTCTTTTATCCCCAACATAGGACAGTTTCTTCCAGACATGCCACATTTCTCCCAAATAGATCACATCTTCTCCAAGAAATACCAGCTTTCCCCCTTCAAATAGGACCTTTTCACCCACAAATACCTCTTTTATTCCCAAAAAAGGACAGTTTCTTCCAGAAATGCCACATTTCTCCCAAATATATCACATCTCCTCCAAGAAATAACTGCTTTCCCCCTGGACATTGGACATTTTCACACAGAAATTCCTGTTTTATCCCCAAAAGAGGACAGTTTCTTCCAGACATGCCAGATTTCTCCCAAATATATCACATCTTCTCCAAGAAATACCAGGGTTCCCCCTGGAAATAGGAACATTTCACCCACAAATACCTCTTTTACCCCCAAAATACGACAGTTTCTTCCAGAAATGCCACATTTCTCCCAAATATATCACATCTTCTCCAAGAAATTCCAGGTTTCCCTCTTCAAATTGGACCTTTTCACCCACAAAAAACCTCTTTTATCCCCAAAATTGGACAGTTTCTTCCAGACATGCCACATTTCTCCCAAATAGATCACATCTTCTCCAAGAAATACCTTGTTTCCCCCTTGAAATAGGACCTTTTCTCCCACAAATACCAGCCTTCTCCCCCCAAATTGGACATTTTCTTCCAGAAATGCCACTTTTTTACCAAATATAGAACATCTTCTCCAAGAAATACCAGGTTTCCCCCTTCAAATAGGACCTTTTCACCCACAAATACCTCTTTTATCCCCAAAAGAGGACAGTTTGTTCCTGAAATGCCAGATTTCTCACAAATATATCACATCTTCTCCAAGAAATACCAGGTTTCCCCCTTCAAATAGGACCTTTTCACCCACAAATACCTGTTTGATCCCCACAATAGGAAAGTTTCTTCCAGACATGCCACATTTCTCCCAAATATATCACATCTTCTCCAAGAAATACCAGGTTTCCCCCTTCAAATAGGACCTTTTCACCCACAAATACCTGTTTTATCCCCAAAATAGGACAGTTTCTTCCAGATATGCCACATTTCTCCCAAATAGATCACATCTACTCCAAGAAATACCAGGATTCTTCCTGAAATAGGACCTTTTCTCCCACAAATACCTCTTTTATCCCCAAAAGAGGACTGTTTCTTCCAGAAATGCCACATTTCTCCCAAATATATCACATCTTCTCCAAGATATACCAGCTTTCCCCCTTCGAATAGGACCTTTTTACCCACAAATACCCGTTTGATCCCCAAAAATTGGACAGTTTCTTCCAGACATGCCACATTTCTCCCAAATATATCACATCTTCTCCAAGAAATACCAGGTTTCCCCCTTCAAATAGGACCTTTTCACCCACAAATACCTGTTTGATCCCCAAAAGAGGACAGTTTCTTCCAGAAATGCCACATTTCTCCCAAATATATCACATCTTCTCCAAGAAATACCAGGTTTCCCCCTTGAAATAGGACCTTTTCACCCACAAATACCTCTTTTATCCCCACAATAGGACAGTTTCTTCCAGAAATGCCACATTTCTCCCAAATACATCACATCTTCTCCAAGAAATCCCAGTATTCCTCCTGAAATAGGAACCTTTCTCCCACAAATACCAGCCTGCTTCCCCCAAATTTGACATTTTCTTCCAGAAATGCCACATTTCTCCCAAATATATCACATCTTCTCCAAGAAATACCAGGTTTCCGCCTTCAAATAGGACCTTTTCACCCACAAATACCTCTTTTATCCCCAAAAGAGGACAGTTTCTTCCGACATGCCACATTTCTCCCAAATAGATCACATCTTCTCCAAGAAATACCAGGTTTCCCCCTTCAAATAGGACCTTTTCACCCACAAATACCTCTTTTATCCCCAAAAGAGGACAGTTTCTTCCAGAAAGGCCACATTTCTCCCAATTATATCACATCTTCTCCAAGAAATACCAGGTTTCCCCCTACAAATAGGACCTTTTCACCCACTAACACCTGTTTGATCCCCAAAATAGGACAGTTTCTTCCAGAAATGCCACATTTCTCCCAAATATATCACATCTTCTTCAAGAAATACCTGCTTTCCCCCTTCAAATAGGACCTTTTCACCCACAAATACCTCTTTTATCCCCAAAACAGGACAGTTTCTTCCAAAAATGCCACATTTCTCCCAAGTATCCCACATCTTCTCCAAGAAATACCACGTTTCACCCTAGGAAGAGGAACTGTTCTCCCACAAATACCAGACTTCTCACCCCAAATTTGACTATTTCTTCCAGACATGCCACATTTCTCCCAAATAGATCACATCTTCTCCAAGAAATACCAGCTTTCCCCCTTGAAATAGGACCCTGTCACCCACAAATACCTGTTTTATCTCTTTCTTCCGAGCGACTTTTCGTTTTGGCGTGTTTATCCGATGCTACACTTCATTTTTCTGTGACGAATAGAGTAGAATTGGAAACCACACTAATAAGGCAGCTAGAAGCTCCAGGAGCGACACACGTTGTGCTTTCAGGGAGGACGTTCCAGAAAGTCGAGAGTTGTGGCTTCTTTCCTGCGGAGAAAAAACCCCCTGTTTTCAGGCAAAGCAGTGGTCTGCAGCTGCAGACTCTCCGGAACGGTTCAGCGCGAGTGCCGTTTTCGAGCCACGAGAGCGAAGGAGCGGCATTCCTATGCCGAGAACGTGCGAATTCAGCCTACTGCATCGCCTGAAAACAGGGGGTTTTTTCTCCGCAGGAAAGAATCGACAACTCTCGACTTGCTGGAACGTCCTCCCTGAAAGCACAACGTGTGTGTCTCCTTGAACTGCTACCTGCCTTATTAGTGGGGCTTTTCTCTTCTACTCTATTCGTCACAGAATGCTGAAGTGTAGCATCGGATAAACACTCCAAAACGCAATGTCGCTCGGAAAAAGGGATAAGAATGAGAGAGAAGCGTAGTGCATTCTGCATGGACACATGGAGAAGTCCGAAGCGCTTCATTGCGATGAGCGCAGAAGAAGCCGCTCACTCGTCGGAGAAAAGCATCCGGCTGAAGTCGCTCTTTCCCGGCATCCGGGAGAATCGAGACCGCTGCTGAAGGCTGCAAGCGGCACTCGGGCAGAACCGCGATGGACCGGACAGCAACTGCAGACTCTCCAGGGCGGTTCAGCGCGAGTGCCGCTTTCGAGCCTCGAGAGCGAATGAGCGGCATTCCTATGCCGAGAACGTGCGAATTCAGCCTACTGCATTGCCTGAAAACAGGGGGTTTTTTCTCCGCAGGAAAGAAGCCACAACTCTCGACTTTCTGGAACATACTCCCGGTAAGCACAACGTGTGTCGCTCCTGGAGCTTCTAGCTGCCTTATTAGTGTGGTTTCCACTTCTACTCTATTCGTCTCAGAATGCTGAAGTGTAGCATCGGATAAACACTCCAAAACTAAATGTCGCTCGTAAGAAAGAGATAAAACAGGTATTTGTGGGTGACAGGGTCCTATTTCAAGGGGGAAAGCTGGTATTTCTTGGAGAAGATGTGATATATTTGGGAGAAATGTGGCATGTCCGGAAGAAACTGTCCTATTTTGGGGATAAAAGAGGTATTTGTGGGTGAAAAGGTCCTATTTCAAGGGGAAAAGCTGGTATTTCGTGGAGAAGATGTGATATATTTGGGAGAAATCTGGCATTTCTGGAAGAAATAGTCAAATTTGGGGTGAGAAGGCTGATATTTGTGGGAGAACAGTTCCTATTTGAAGGGGGAAACGTGGTATTTCTTGGAGGAGATGTGTTATATTTGGGTGAAATCTGGCATGTCTGGAAGAAACTGTCCTCTTTTGGGGATAAAAGAGGTATTTGTGGGTGAAAAGGTCCTATTTGAAGGGGGAAACCTGGTATTTCTTGGAGAAGATGTGATATATTTGGGAGAAATGTGGCATTTCTGGAAGAAACTGTCCTCTTTTTGGGATAAAAGAGGTATTTGTGGGTGAAAAGGTCCTATTTGAAGGGGGAAAGCTGGTATTTCTTGGAGAAGATGTGATATATTTGGGAGAAATGTGGCATGTCAGGAAGAAACTTTCCTATTGTGGGGATAAAACAGGTATTTGTGGGTGAAAAGGTCCTATTTGAAGGGGGAAAGCTGGTATTTCTTGGAGAAGATGTGATATATTTGGGAGAAATGTGGCATTTCTGGAAGAAACTGTCCTATTTTGGGGATAAAAGAGGTATTTGTGGGAGAAAAGGTCCTATTTGAAGGGGGAAACCTGGTATTTCTTGGAGAAGATGTGATATATTTGGGAGAAATGTGGCATTTCTGGAAGAAACTGTCCTATCCTGGGGATCAAACAGGTATTTGAGGGAGAAAAGTTCCTATTTCAGGAGAAAAGCTGGTATTTCTCGGAGAAGATGTTCTATATTTGGGAGAAATCTTGCATTTCTGGAAGAAAAAGTCTAATTTGGGGGGAGAAGCCTGATATTTGTGGGAGAAAAGGTCCTATTTCAGGAGGAATCCTGGTATTTCTTGGAGATGATGTGGTATATTTCGGAGAAATCTGGGATGTCAGGAAGAAACTGTCCTATTTTGGGGTAAAAACAGGAATTTGTGGGAGAAAAGGTCCTATTTGAAGGGGGAAAGGTGGTATTTCTTGGAGAAGATGTGATATATTTGGGAGAAATGTGGCATTTCTGGAAGAAACTCTCCTATTTGGGGGATCAAACAGGTATTTCTGGGTGAAAAGGTCCTATTTGAATGGGGAAAGCTGGTATTTCTTGGAGAAGATGTGATATATTTGGGCGAAATGTGGCATTTCAGGAAGAAACTGTCCTATTTTGGGGATCAAACAGGTATTTGTGGGAGAAAAGTTCCTATTTTAGGAGGAATCCTGGTATTTCTTGGAGAAGATGTGATATATTTGGGAGAAATGTGGCATTTCTGGAAGAAACTGTCCTATTTTGGGGATAAAACAGGTATTTGTGGGTGAAAAGGTCCTATTTCCAGGGGGAAACCTGGTATTTCTTGGAGAAGATGTGATATATTTGGGAGAAATGTGGCGATGGACCAGCCATCAACTGCAGACTCTCCGGAGCGGTTCAGCGCGAGTGCCGCTTTCGAGCCACGAGAGCGAAGGAGCGGCATTCCTATGCCGAGGACGTGCGAATTCAGCCTACTGCATTGCCTGAAAACAGGGGTTTTTTTCTCCGCAGGAAAGAAGCCACAACTCTCGACTTGCTGGAACGTCCTCCCTGAAAGCACAACGTGTGTCGCTCCTCGAACTTCTAGCTGCCTCATTAGCGGTGCTTTTCTCTTCTACTCTATTCGTCTCAGAATGTGGAAGTGTAGCATGGGATAAACACTCCAAAACGAAATGTCGCTCGGAAGATTGGGATAAGAGTGAGAGAGAAGCGTAGTGCATTCTGCATGGACACATGGAGAAGTCAGAAGCGCTCCATTGCGATGTGCGCAGAAGAAGCCGCTCACTCGTCGGAGCAAAGCATCCAGCTGAAGTCGCCCGTTCTCGGCATCCGAGAGAAACGAGACCGCTGCTGAAGGCTGAAAGCGGCATTCGGGGATACAGGCGTTGTACCGGCCAGCAACTGCGAACTCTTCGGAGCGGTTCAGCGCGAGTGCCGCTTTCCAGTGACGAGATCGTGAGAGGAGCGTCATTTTCGTCACAGGCTTCCGAATTGTAGAAACGGAGAGGCACCCAGCAACCAGGACGTCTTTTTACGGAAACCTGTATTTCAAGTAGAAAATGTCATGGCTTTGGGAGAATCATGGTTTTTCATGAAGAAATGAAATCTCCTTCTCAGGGGAGAAAATATTCCGTATTTGGGGGAAACGGGACACTTCTAGTGCAAAATATCATCGATTTGGCGCCAGGCTGTATTTCCGGGGAATAATGCCAGATATTTGGAGAAATGTGGTATTTCTGAGAGAAAATGTCCAGTTCTGGGGGATAAAAGAGGTATTTGTGGAAGAAAATGTGTCGTTTTGGGGATAAATCAGGTATTTCTGGGAGAAAATGTCGTATTTCAGGGGGGAAGCCTGGTTTTTGTGAGAGAAGATGTGATATATTTGGGAGAAAACTGGCATTTCTGGAAGAACAAGTCCAATTTGGGGGGAGACAGCTGGTATTTGTGGGAGAAAAGGTTTTATTTCTTGGGGGAATCCAGGTATGTGTGGAAGAAAATATCCTATTTGGTGATAAAACAGGTATTTCTGAGAGAAAAGGTCCTATTTCATGGGGGAAACCTGGTATGTGTGCGAGAAAATGTCCATTTTGGGGATAAAACAAGTATTTGTTGGAGAAAATGTCGTATTTCAGGTGGGAAACCTGTATTTCTTGGAGAAGATGTGATATACTTGGGAGAAAAGTGGCATTTCTGGAAGAACAAGTCCAATTTGGGGGGAGAAAGATGGAATTTGTGGGAGAAGAGGTTCTATTTCATGGGGGAAACCTGGTATGTGTGGGAGAAAATGTCCCATGTTTGAGTTGAAATCGGGTATTCCGTGAAGAGAATGACATATTTTCGTGGAGAAAAGTGGTATTTCTAGTAGAAAATGTCCTACGTTTGGGAAACAATCTAGCATTTCTGGGCGAAAATGTCCTGATATGGGGAGAAAACAGGTATATGTGGGAGAAAATATCCTATTTTGGGGATAAAACAGGCATTTCTGGGAGAAAATGTCGTATTTCAGGGGGGAAACCTAGTATTTCAGGGAGAAGACGTTATATATTTGGGAGAAAACTGGCATTTCTGGAAGAAAAAGTCCGATTTGGGGAAAGAAAGCTGGTATTTGTGGGAGAAAAGGACCAATTTTAGGGGGGAAACCTGGGATGTATGGAAGAAAATGTCCTATTTTGGGAATAAAACAGGTATTTGTGGGTGAAAAGGTCTAATTTCAGGGGGGAAACCTGGAATTTTTGGGAGAAGATGTGCTATATTTGGGAGAAATGTGGCATTTCTGGAAGATAATGTCCAATTTGAGTGGAGAAGGCTGGTATATGTGGGTGAAAAGTTCCTATTTGAAGGGGGAAACCTGGTATTTCTTTGAGAAGATGTGATCTATTAGGGAGAATTCTGGCCTTTCTGGAAGAAACTGTCCTATTTTGGGGATAAAAGAGGTATTTGTGGGTGAAAAGGTCCTATTTGAAGGGGGAAACCTGGTATTTCTTGGAGAAGATGTGCTATATTTGGGAGAAATGTGGCATTTCTTGCAGAAACTGTCCTATTTTAGGGATAAAAGAGGTATTTGTGTGTGAAAAGGTCCTATTTCAAAGGGGAAAGCTGGTATTTCTTGGAGAAGATGTGATATATTTGGGAGAAATCTGGCATTTCTGGAAGGAATTGTCCTATTTTGGGGTAAAAGAGGTATTTGTGGGTGAAAAGGTCCTATTTCAAGGGGGAAAGCTGGTATTTCTTGGAGAAGATGTGATATATTTGGGAGAAATGTGGCATTTCTGGAAGAAAATGTCCAATTTGAAGGGAGAATTCTGGTTTTTGTGGGTGAAAGGTTCCTGTTTCCAGGGGGTGAGCTGGTATTCCTTGGAGAAGAAGTGATCTATTTGGGAGAAATCTGGCATGTCAGGAAGAAACAGTCCTCTTTTGGCGATAAAAGAGGTATTTGTGGGTGAAATGGTCCTATTTGAAGGGGGAAACCTGGTATTTCTTGGCGAAGATGTGATATATTTGGGAGAAATGTGGCATTTCTGGAAGAAACTGTCCTCTTTTGGGGATAAAAGAGGTATCTGTGGGTGAAAAGGTCCTATTTCAAGGGGGAAACCTGGTATTTCTTGCAGGAGATTTGATCTATTTGGGAGAAATCAGGCATTTCTGGAAGAAAATGTCCTATCTGGGGGGAGAAGGCTGGTATTTGATGGAGAAAAGGTCCTATTTCTGGAGGAATCCTGGTATTTCTAGGAGAAGATGTGATTTATTTGGGAGAAATGTGGCATTTCTGGAAGAAAATGCCCTATTTGAGGGATAAAAGAGGTATTTGTGGGTGAAAAGGTCCTATTTCAAAGGGGAAACGTGGTATTTCTTGGAGAAGATGTGATATATTTGGTGAAATGTGGCATGTCTGGAAGAAAATGTCAAATTTGGGGGGAGAAGGCTGGAATTTGTGGGTGAAAAGGTCCTATTTGAAGGGGGAAACCTGTTATTTCTTGGAGAAGATGTGATATATTTGGCAGAAATCAGGCATTTCTGGAAGAAACAGTCCTCTTTTGGGGATAAAAGAGGTATTTGTGGGTGAAAAGGTCCTATTTGAAGGGGGAAATCTGGAATTTCTTGGAGAAGATGTGATATATTTGGGAGAAATGTGGCCTTTCTGGAAGAAACTGTCCTATGTTGGGGATGAAACAGGTATTTGTGGGTGAAAAGGTCCTATTTCAAGGGGGAAAGCTGGTATTTCATGGAGAAGATGTGGTATATTTGGGAGAAATGTGGCATTTCTGGAAGAAACTGTCCATTTTGAGGATTAAAACAGGTATTTGTGGGTGAAAAGGTCCTATTTGAAGGGGGAAACCTGGTATTCCTTGGAGAAGATGTGATATATTTGGGAGAAATCTGGCATGTCTGGAAGAAAATATCCAATTTGAAGGGAGAATGCTGGAATTTGTGGGTGAAAAGGTCCTATTTGAAGGGGGAAACCTGGTATTTCTTGGAGAAGATGTGATATATTTGGGAGAAATGTGGCATGTCTGGAAGAAACTGTCCTCTTTTGGGGATAAAAGAGGTATTTGTGGGTGAAAAGGTCCTATTTGAAGGGGGAATCCTGGTATTTCTTGGAGAAGATGTGATACATTTGTGAGAAATGCGGCATTTCAGGATGAAACTGTCCTATTTTGGGGATCAAAGAGGTATTTATGGGTGAAAAGGTCCTATTTGAAGGGGGAAAGCTGGTATTTCTTGGAGAAGATGTCATAAATTTGGGAGAAATGTGGCATTCCTGGAAGAAAAAGTTCAATTTGGGGGGAGAGGCGGGCATTTGTGGGAGAAAAGGTCCTATTTCAAGGGGGAAACATGGTATTTCTTGGAGAAGATGTGAAATATTTGGGAGAAATGTGGCATTTCTGAAAGAAACTGTCCAATTTTGGGGATAAAACAGGTATTTGAGGCAGAAAAGGTCCTATTTGAAGGGGGAACCCTGGTATTTCTTGGAGAAGATGTGATATATTTGGGAGAAATGTGGCCGTTCTGGAAGAAACTGTCCTCTTTTGGGGATAAAAGAGGTATTTGTGGGTGAGAAGGTCCTATTTGAAGGGGGAAAGCTGGTATTTCTTGGAGAAGATATGATATATTTGGGAGAAATGTGGCATTTCTGGAAGAATATGTCCAATTTGAGGGATAAAACAGGTATTTGTGGTTGAAAAGGTCCTATTTGAAGGGGGAAAGCTGGTATTTCTTGGAGAAGATGTGATATATTTGGGAGAAATGTGGCATTTCTGGAAGAAACTGTCCTATTTTAGGGATCAAACAGGTATTTGTGGGTGAAAAGGTCCTATTTCCAGGGTGAGAGCTGGTATTTCTAGGAGGAGATGTGATATATTTGTGAGAAATGTGGCATTTCTGGAAGAAACTGTCGTATTTTGGGGATAAAAGAGGTATTTGTGGGTGAAAAGGTCCTATTTCAAGGGGGAAACCTGGTATTTCTTGCAGGAGATTTGATCTATTTGGGAGAAATGCGGCATTTCTGGTAGAAACTGTCGTTTTTTTGGGATCAAAGAGGTATTTGTGGGTGAAAAGGTCATATTTGAAGGGGGAAAGCTGGTATTTCTTGGAAAAGATGTGATATATTTGGGAGAAATGTGGCATTTCTGGAAGAAGATGTCCTATTTTGGGGATAAAAGAGGTATTTGTGGGTGAAAAGGTTCTATTTGAAGGGGGAATCCTGGTATTTCTTGGAGAAGATGTGATATATTTGGGAGAAGTGTGGCCTTTCTGGAAGAATCTGTCCTCCTTTGGGGATAAAAGAGTTATTTGTGGGTGAAAAGGTCCTATTTGAAGGGGGAAACCTGGTATTTCTTGGAGAAGATGTGATATATTTCGGAGAAATGTGGCATTTCTGGAAGAAACTGTCCTATTTTGGGGATAAAACAGGTATTTGTGGGTGAAAAGGTCCTATTTCCAGGGGGAAACCTGGTATTTCTCGGGGAAGATGTGATATATTTGGGAGAAATGTGGCATTTTTGGAAGAAACTGTCCTATTTTGGGGATAAAACAGGTATTTGTGGGTTAAAAGGTCCTATTTCAAGGAGGAAACCTGGTATTTCTTGGAGGAGATGTGATATATTTGGGAGAAATCTGGCAGTTCTGGAAGAAACTGTCCTATTTTGGGGGTAAATGAGATTTTTATGGGTGAAAAGGTCCTATTTGAAGGAGGAAACCTGGTATTTCTTGGAGAAGATGTGCTATATTTGGGAGAAATCTGGCATTTCTGGAAGAAAATGTCCAACTTGGGGGCAGAATGCTGGTACTTGTGGGTGAAAAGGTCCTATTTGAAGGGGGAAATCTGGTATTTCTTGGAGAAGATGTGAAATATTTGGGAGAAATGTGGCATTTCTGGAAGAAAATGTCCTATTTGAGGGATAAAAGAGGTATTTGTGGGTGAAAAGGTCCTATTTCAAGGGGGAAATCTGGTATTTCTTGGAGAAGATGTGAAATATTTGGGAGAAATGTGGCATTTCTGGAAGGAAATGTCCAATTTGAAGGGAGAATGCTGGTATTTGTGTGTGTAAAGGTCCTATTTCCAGGGGGAGTGCTGGTATTTCATGGAGAAGATGTGATATACCTGGGAGAAATGTGGCATTTCTGGCAGAAACTGTCCTATTTTGGGGATCAAAGAGGTATTTGTGGGTGAAAATGTCCTATTTCAAGGGGGAAACCTGGTATTTCTTGGAGAAGATGTTCTATATCTGGGAGAAATCTGGCATTTCTTGAAGAAACTGTCCAATTTGAGGTATAAAAAAGGTATTTGTTGGAGAAAAGGTCCTATTTGAAGTTGGAAACCTGGCATTTCTTGGAGAAGATGTGATATATTTGGGAGAAATCTGGCATGTCTGGAAGAAAATGTCCAATTTGAAGGGAGAATGCAGGTATTTGTGGGTGAAAAGGTCATATTTGAAGGGGGAAACCTGGTATTTCTTGGAGAAGATGTGATATATTGGGAGAAATCTGGCCATTCTGGCGGAAACTGTCCTATTTTGGGGATCAAGCAGGTATTTGTGGGTGAAAAGGTCCTATTTGAAGGGGGAAACCTGGTATTTCTTGGAGAAGATGTGATCTATTTGGGAGAAATGTGGCATTTCTGGAAGAAAATGTCCAATTCTGGGGGAGAAGGCTCGTATTTGAGGGAGAAAAGTTCCTATTTGAAGGGGGAACCCTGGTATTTCTTGGAGAAGATGTGATATATTTGGCAGAAATCAGGCATTTATGGAAGAAACAGTTCTCTTTTGGGGATGAAAGAGGTATTTGTGGGTGAAAAGGTCCTATTTGAAGGGGGAAATCTGGAATTTCTTGGAGAAGATGTGATATATTTGGGAGAAATGTGGCCTTTCTGGAAGAAACTGTCCTATGTTGGGGATGAAACAGGTATTTGTGGGTGAAAAGGTCCTATTTCAAGGGGGAAAGCTGGTATTTCTTGGAGAAGATGTGGTATATTTGGGAGAAATGTGGCATTTCTGGAAGAAACTGTCCATTTTGAGGATTAGAACATGTATTTGTGGGTGAAAAAGCCCTATTTCTAGGGGGAAACCTGGTATTCCTTGGAGAAGATGTGATATATTTGGGAGAAATCTGGCATGTCTGGAAGAAAATATCCAATTTGAAGGGAGAATGCTGGAATTTGTGGGTGAAAAGGTCCTATTTGAAGGGGGAAACCTGGTATTTCTTGGAGAAGATATGATATATTTGGGAGAAATGTGGCATGTCTGGAAGAAACTGTCCTCTTTTGGGGATAAAAGAGGTATTTGTGGGTGAAAAGGTCCTATTTGAAGGGGGAATCCTGGTATTTCTTGGAGAAGATGTGATACATTTGGGAGAAATGCGGCATGTCTGGCAGAAACTGTCCTATTTTGGGGATCAAAGAGGTATTTATGGGTGAAAAGGTCCTATTTGAAGGGGGAAAGCTGGTATTTCTTGGAGAAGATGTCATAAATTTGGGAGAAATGTGGCATTCCTGGAAGAGAAAGTTCAATTTGGGGGGAGAGGCGGGCATTTGTGGGAGAAAAGGTCCTATTTCAAGGGGGAAACATGGTATTTCTTGGAGAAGATGTGAAATATTTGGGAGAAATGTGGCATTTCTGGAAGAAACTGTCCAATTTTGGGGATAAAACAGGTATTTGTGGGTGAAAAGGTCCTATTTGAAGGGGGAACCCTGGTATTTCTTGGAGAAGATGTGATATATTTGGGAGAAATGTGGCATGTCTGGAAGAAACTGTCCTCTTTTGGGGATAAAAGAGGTATTTGTGGGTGAAAAGGTCCTATTTGAAGGGGGAATCCTGGTATTTCTTGGAGAAGATGTGATACATTTGGGAGAAATGCGGCATTTCAGGATGAAACTGTCCTATTTTGGGGATCAAAGAGGTATTTATGGGTGAAAAGGTCCTATTTGAAGGGGGAAAGCTGGTATTTCTTGGAGAAGATGTGATCTATTTGGGAGAAATGTGGCATTTCTGGAAGAAACTGTCCTCTTTTGGGGATAAAAGAGGTATTTGTGGGTGAAAAGGTCCTATTTCAAGGGGGAAACCTGGTATTTCTTGCAGGAGATTTGATCTATTTGGGAGAAATGCGGCATTTCTGGTAGAAACTGTCGTTTTTTTGGGATCAAAGAGGTATTTGTGGGTGAAAAGGTCATATTTGAAGGGGGAAAGCTGGTATTTCTTGGAAAAGATGTGATATATTTGGGAGAAATGTGGCATTTCTGGAAGAAGATGTCCTATTTTGGGGATAAAAGAGGTATTTGTGGGTGAAAAGGTTCTATTTGAAGGGGGAATCCTGGTATTTCTTGGAGAAGATGTGATATATTTGGGAGAAGTGTGGCCTTTCTGGAAGAATCTGTCCTCCTTTGGGGATAAAAGAGTTATTTGTGGGTGAAAAGGTCCTATTTGAAGGGGGAAACCTGGTATTTCTTGGAGAAGATGTGATATATTTCGGAGAAATGTGGCATTTCTGGAAGAAACTGTCCTATTTTGGGGATAAAACAGGTATTTGTGGGTGAAAAGGTCCTATTTCCAGGGGGAAACCTGGTATTTCTCGGGGAAGATGTGATATATTTGGGAGAAATGTGGCATTTTTGGAAGAAACTGTCCTATTTTGGGGATAAAACAGGTATTTGTGGGTTAAAAGGTCCTATTTCAAGGAGGAAACCTGGTATTTCTTGGAGGAGATGTGATATATTTGGGAGAAATCTGGCAGTTCTGGAAGAAACTGTCCTATTTTGGGGGTAAATGAGATTTTTATGGGTGAAAAGGTCCTATTTGAAGGAGGAAACCTGGTATTTCTTGGAGAAGATGTGCTATATTTGGGAGAAATCTGGCATTTCTGGAAGAAAATGTCCAACTTGGGGGCAGAATGCTGGTACTTGTGGGTGAAAAGGTCCTATTTGAAGGGGGAAATCTGGTATTTCTTGGAGAAGATGTGAAATATTTGGGAGAAATGTGGCATTTCTGGAAGAAAATGTCCTATTTGAGGGATAAAAGAGGTATTTGTGGGTGAAAAGGTCCTATTTCAAGGGGGAAATCTGGTATTTCTTGGAGAAGATGTGAAATATTTGGGAGAAATGTGGCATTTCTGGAAGGAAATGTCCAATTTGAAGGGAGAATGCTGGTATTTGTGTGTGTAAAGGTCCTATTTCCAGGGGGAGTGCTGGTATTTCATGGAGAAGATGTGATATACCTGGGAGAAATGTGGCATTTCTGGCAGAAACTGTCCTATTTTGGGGATCAAAGAGGTATTTGTGGGTGAAAATGTCCTATTTCAAGGGGGAAACCTGGTATTTCTTGGAGAAGATGTTCTATATCTGGGAGAAATCTGGCATTTCTTGAAGAAACTGTCCAATTTGAGGTATAAAAAAGGTATTTGTTGGAGAAAAGGTCCTATTTGATGTTGGAAACCTGGCATTTCTTGGAGAAGATGTGATATATTTGGGAGAAATCTGGCATGTCTGGAAGAAAATGTCCAATTTGAAGGGAGAATGCAGGTATTTGTGGGTGAAAAGGTCATATTTGAAGGGGGAAACCTGGTATTTCTTGGAGAAGATGTGATATATTGGGAGAAATCTGGCCATTCTGGCGGAAACTGTCCTATTTTGGGGATCAAGCAGGTATTTGTGGGTGAAAAGGTCCTATTTGAAGGGGGAAACCTGGTATTTCTTGGAGAAGATGTGATCTATTTGGGAGAAATGTGGCATTTCTGGAAGAAAATGTCCAATTCTGGGGGAGAAGGCTCGTATTTGAGGGAGAAAAGTTCCTATTTGAAGGGGGAACCCTGGTATTTCTTGGAGAAGATGTGATATATTTGGCAGAAATCAGGCATTTATGGAAGAAACAGTTCTCTTTTGGGGATGAAAGAGGTATTTGTGGGTGAAAAGGTCCTATTTGAAGGGGGAAATCTGGAATTTCTTGGAGAAGATGTGATATATTTGGGAGAAATGTGGCCTTTCTGGAAGAAACTGTCCTATGTTGGGGATGAAACAGGTATTTGTGGGTGAAAAGGTCCTATTTCAAGGGGGAAAGCTGGTATTTCTTGGAGAAGATGTGGTATATTTGGGAGAAATGTGGCATTTCTGGAAGAAACTGTCCATTTTGAGGATTAGAACATGTATTTGTGGGTGAAAAAGCCCTATTTCTAGGGGGAAACCTGGTATTCCTTGGAGAAGATGTGATATATTTGGGAGAAATCTGGCATGTCTGGAAGAAAATATCCAATTTGAAGGGAGAATGCTGGAATTTGTGGGTGAAAAGGTCCTATTTGAAGGGGGAAACCTGGTATTTCTTGGAGAAGATATGATATATTTGGGAGAAATGTGGCATGTCTGGAAGAAACTGTCCTCTTTTGGGGATAAAAGAGGTATTTGTGGGTGAAAAGGTCCTATTTGAAGGGGGAATCCTGGTATTTCTTGGAGAAGATGTGATACATTTGGGAGAAATGCGGCATTTCAGGATGAAACTGTCCTATTTTGGGGATCAAAGAGGTATTTATGGGTGAAAAGGTCCTATTTGAAGGGGGAAAGCTGGTATTTCTTGGAGAAGATGTCATAAATTTGGGAGAAATGTGGCATTCCTGGAAGAGAAAGTTCAATTTGGGGGGAGAGGCGGGCATTTGTGGGAGAAAAGGTCCTATTTCAAGGGGGAAACATGGTATTTCTTGGAGAAGATGTGAAATATTTGGGAGAAATGTGGCATTTCTGGAAGAAACTGTCCAATTTTGGGGATAAAACAGGTATTTGTGGGTGAAAAGGTCCTATTTGAAGGGGGAACCCTGGTATTTCTTGGAGAAGATGTGATATATTTGGGAGAAATGTGGCATGTCTGGAAGAAACTGTCCTCTTTTGGGGATAAAAGAGGTATTTGTGGGTGAAAAGGTCCTATTTGAAGGGGGAATCCTGGTATTTCTTGGAGAAGATGTGATACATTTGGGAGAAATGCGGCATTTCAGGATGAAACTGTCCTATTTTGGGGATCAAAGAGGTATTTATGGGTGAAAAGGTCCTATTTGAAGGGGGAAAGCTGGTATTTCTTGGAGAAGATGTGATCTATTTGGGAGAAATGTGGCATTTCTGGAAGAAACTGTCCTATTTTGGGGATAAAAGAGGTATTTGTGGGTGAAAAGGTCCTATTTGAAGGGGGAAAGCTGGTATTTCTTGGAGTAGATGTGATATCTTTGGGAGAAATGTGGCATTTCTGGCAGAAACTGTCCTATTTTGGGGATAAAAGTGGTATTTGTGGGTGAAAAGGTCCTATTTGAAGGGGGGAACGTGGTATTTCTTGGAGAAGATGTGATATATTTGGGAGAAATATGGCATGTCTGGAGGAAACTGTCGTATTCTGGGGATAAAACAGGTATTTGTGTTTGAAAAGGTCCTATTTGAAGGGGGAATCCTGGTATTTCTTGGAGAAGATGTGATCTATTTGGGAGAAGTGTGGCCTTTCTGGAAGAATCTGTCCTCCTTTGGGGATAAAAGAGTTATTTGTGGGTGAAAAGGTCCTATTTCAAGGGGGAAACCTGGTATTTCTTGGAGAAGATGTGATATATTTCGGAGAAATGTGGCATTTCTGGAAGAAACTGTCCTCTTTTGGGGATAAAACAGGTATTTGTGGGTGAAAAGGTCCTATTTGAAGGGGAAAGCTGGTATTTCTTGGGGAAAATGTGATATATTTGGGAGAAATGTGGCATTTTTGGAAGAAACTGTCCTGTTTTGGGGATAAAGCAGGTATTTGTGGGTTAAAAGGTCCTATTTCAAGGAGGAAACCTGGTATTTCTTGGAGGAGATGTGATATATTTGGGAGAAATCTGGCAGTTCTTGAAGAAACTGTCCTATTTTGGGGGTAAATGAGATTTTTATGGGTGAAAAGGTCCTATTTCAGGAGGAAACCTGGTATTTCTTGGAGAAGATGTGCTATATTTGGGAGAAATGTGGCATTTCTGGAAGAAACTGTCCCATTTGAGGGATAAAACAGGTATTTGTGGGTGAAAAGGTCCTATTTGAAGGGGGAAACCTGGTATTTCTTGGAGAAGATGTGATATATTTGGGAGAAATGTGGCATTTCTGGAAGAAAATGTCCTATTTGAGGGATAAAAGAGGTATTTGTGGGTGAAAAGGTCCTATTTGAAGGGGGAAATCTGGTATTTCTTGGAGAAGATGTGAAATATTTGGGAGAAATGTGGCATTTCTGGAAGGAAATGTCCAATTTGAAGGGAGAATGCTGGTATTTGTGTGTGTAAAGGTCCTATTTCCAGGGGGAAACGTGGTATTTCTTGGAGAAGATGTGATATATTTGGGAGAAATGTGGCATTTCTGGCAGAAACTGTCCTATTTTGGGGATCAAAGAGGTATTTGTGGGTGAAAATGTCCTATTTCAAGGGGGAAACCTGGTATTTCTTGGAGAAGATGTTCTATATCTGGGAGAAATCTGGCATTTCTTGAAGAAACTGTCCAATTTGAGGTATAAAAAAGGTATTTGTTGGTGAAAAGGTTCTATTTGAAGTTGGAAACCTGGTATTTCTTGGAGAAGATGTGATATATTTGGGAGAAATCTGGCATGTCTGGAAGAAAATGTCCAATTTGAAGGGAGAATGCTGGTATTTGTGGGTGAAAAGGTCCTATTTGAAGGGGGAAACCTGGTATTTCTTGGAGAAGATGTGATATATTGGGAGAAATCTGGCCATTCTGGCGGAAACTGTCCTATTTTGGGGATCAAGCAGGCATTTGTGGGTGAAAAGGTCCTATTTGAAGGGGGAAACCTGGTATTTCTTGGAGGAGATGTGATATATTTGGGAGAAATGTGGCATTTCTGGAAGAAAATGTCCAATTCTGGGGGAGAAGGCTCGTATTTGTGGGAGAAAAGTTCCTATTTGAAGGGGGAAACCTGGTATTTCTTGCAGAAGATGTGATATATTTGGGAGAAATGTGGCATTTCTGGAAGAAACTGTCCTATTTTGGGGCTAAAAGTGGTATTTGTGGGTGAAAAGGTCCTATTTGAAGGGGGAAAGCTGGTATTTCTTGGAGAAGATGTGCTATATTTGGGAGAAATGTGGCATTTCTGGAAGAAACTGTCCCATTTGAGGGATAAAACAGGTATTTGTGGGTGAAAAGGTCCTATTTGAAGGGGGAAACCTGGTATTTCTTGGAGAAGATGTGATATATTTGGGAGAAATGTGGCATTTCTGGAAGAAACTGTCCTCTTTTGGGGATAAAAGAGGTATTTGTGGGTGAAAAGGTCCTATTTGAAGGGGGGAACTTGGTATTTCTTGGAGAAGATGTGATATATTTGGGAGAAATATGGCAAGTCTGGAAGAAACTGTCCTATTTTCTTCCTATTTTTCTCCCTTCAAATAGGACATTTTCACCCACAAATACCTATTCTATCCCCAAAAGAGGACAGTTTCTTCCAGAAATGCCACATTTCTCCCAAATATTTCACATCTTCTCCAAGAAATACCAGGTTTCCCCCTTCAAATAGGACCTTTTCACCCACAAATACCTCTTTTATCCCCAAAAGAGGACAGTTTCTTCCAGAAAGGCCACATTTCTCCCAAATATATTCCATCTTCTCCAAGAAATACCACGTTACCCCTTCAAATAGGACCTTTACACCCACAAATACCTCTTTTATCCCCCAAAATAGGACAGTTTTTTCCAGACATGCCACATTTCTCCCAAATAGATCACATCTTCTCCAAGAAATACCACGTTTCCCCGTTCAAATAGGAACTTTTCTCCCACAAATACCTCTTTTATCCCCGAAATAGGACATTTTCTGCCAGAAATGCCACATTTCTCCCAAATGTATCACATCATCTCCAAGAAATACCAGCTTTCCCCGTTCAAATAGGAACTTTTCTCCAACAAATACCTGTTTTATCCCCAAAAGAGGACAGTTTCTTCCAGAAATGCCACATTTCTCCCAAATATATCACATCTTCTCCAAGAAATACCAGGATTCCTCCTTCAAATAGGACCATTTCTCCCACAAATACCAGCCTTCTCCACCCAGATAGGAAATTTTCTTCCAGACATGCCACATTTCTTCCAAACATATCACATCTTCTCCAAGAAATACCACGTTCCCCCCTTCAAATAGGACCTTTTCACCCACAAGTACCTCTTTTATCCCCAAAATAGGACAGTTTCTGCCAGAAATACCACATTTCTCCCAAAGATATCACATCTTCTCCAAGAAATACCACGATTCATCCTGAAATAGGACCTTCTCATCCACAACTACCAGCCTTCTCCCCCAAAATTGGTCATTTTCTTCCAGACATGCCACATTTCTCCCAAATATATCACATCTTCTCCAAGAAATACCAGGTTTCCCCCTTCAAATAGGACCTTTTCACCCACAAATACCTCTTTTATCAACAAAATAGGAGAGATTCTTCCAGACATGCCACATTTCTCCCAAATATATCACATCTTCTCCAAGAAATACCAGGTTTCTCCCTTCAAATAGGACCTTTTCACCCACAAATACCTCTTTTATCAACAAAATAGGACAGTTTCTTCCAGACATGCCAGATTTCTCCCAAATATATCACATCTTCTCCAAGAAATACCAGGTTTCTCCCTTCAAATAGGACCTTTTCACCCACAAATACCTCTTTTATCCCCAAAATACGACAGTTTCTTCCAGACGTGCCACATTTCTCCCAAATATAACACATCTTCCCCAAGAAATACCAGCTTTCCCCCTTCAAATGGGACCTTGTCACCCACAAATACCTGTTCTATCCCCAAAATAGGACAGTTTCTTCCAGAAAGGCCACGTTTCTCCCAAATATATCACATCTTCTCCAAGAAATACCAGGATTCCTCCTGAAATAGGACCATTTCACCCACAAATACCTCTTTTATCCCCAAAATAGGACAGTTTCTTCCAGACATGCCAGATTTCTCGCAAATAGATCACATCTTCTTCAAGAAATACCAGGGTTCCCCCTTCAAATACGACCTTTTCACCCACAAATACCTCTTTTATCAACAAAATAGGACAGTTTCTTCCAGAAAGGCCACATTTCTCCCAAATATATCACATCTTCTCCAAGAAATACCACGATTCCCCCTTCAAATACGAACTTTTCAACCACAGATCCCTGTTTTATCCCCAAAAGAGGACAGTTTCTTCCAGAAATGCCACATTTCTCCAAATAGATCACATCTTCCCCAAGAAATACCTGCTTTCCCCCTTCAAATAGGACCTTTTCACCCACAAATACCTGTTTTATCCCCAAAAGAGGACAGTTTCTTCCAGAAAGGCCACATTTCTCCCAAATGTATCACATCTTCTCCAAGAAATACCAGGATTCCTCCTGAAATAGGACCTTTTCTCCCACAAATACCAGCCTTCTCCCCCCAGATAGGACATTTTCTTCCAGACATGCCACATTTCTTCCAAACATATCACATCTTCCCCAAGAAATACCACGATTCCTCCTGAAATAGGACATTCTCATCCACAACTACCAGCCTTCTCTCCCAAAATTGGATATTTTCTTCCAGACATGCCACATTTCTCCCAAATATATATCATCTTCTCCAAGAAATACCAGGTTTCCCCCTTCAAATAGGACCTTTTCTCCCACAAATACCTCTTTTATCCCCAAAATAGGACACTTTCTTCCAGAGATGCCTGATTTCTTCCAAATAGATCACATCTTCTCCAAGAAATACCAGCTTTTCCCCTTCAAATAGGAACTTTTCACCCACAAATGCCTCTTTTATCCCTATAAGAGGACATTTTCTGCCAGAAAGGCCACATTTCTCCCAAATGTATCACATCTTCTCCAAGAAATACCAGCTTTCCCCCTTCAAATAGGACCTTTTCTCCCACAAATACCTCTTTTATCCCCAAAAGAGGACAGTTTCTTCCAGACATGCCACATTTCCCCAAATGTATCACATCTTCTCCAAGAAATACCAGGATTCCTCCTGAAATATGACCTTTTCTCCCACAAATACCAGTCCTCTCCCCCCAGTTAGGACATTTTCTTCCAGACATGCCAGACATCTTCCAAACATATCACATCTTCCCCAAGAAATACCAGGGTTCCCCCTTGAAATAGGACCTTTTCTCCCACAAATACCTCTTTTATCCCCAAAAGAGGACAGTTTCTTCCAGAAATGCCAGATTTCTCCCAAATATATCACATCTTCCCCAAGAATTACCACGATTCCTCCTGAAGTAGGACATTCTCATCCACAACTACCAGGCTTCTCCCCCAAAATTGAACATTTTCTTCCAGAAATGCCACATTTCTCCCAAATATACCACATCTTCTCCAAGAAATACCAGGTTTCCCCCTTCAAATAGGACCTTTTCACCCACAAATACCTCTTTTATCCCCAAAAGAGGACAGTTTCTTCCAGACATGCCACATTTCTCCCAAATATATCACATCTTCTCCAAGAAATACCAGGTTTCCCCCTTCAAATAGGACCTTTTCTCCCACAAATACCTGTTTTAACCCCAATGAGGACAGTTTCTTCCAGAAATGCCACATTTCCCCAAATATATCACATCTTCTCCAAGAAATACCAGGATTCCTCCTGAAATAGTACCTTTTCTCCCACAAATACCAGCCTTCTCCTCCCAGATAGGACATTTTCTTCCAGACATGCCAGATATCTTCCAAACATATCACATCTTCCCCAAGAAATACCAGGGTTCCCCCTTCAAATAGGACCTTTACACCCACAAATACCTCTTTTATCCCCAAAAGAGGACAGTTTCTTCCAGAAATGCCAGATTTCTCCCAAATAGATCACATCTTCTCCAAGAAATACCAGGATTCCTCCAGAAATGAGACCTTTTCTCCCACAAATACCAGCCTTCTCCCCCCAGATAGGACATTTTCTTCCAGATATGCCATATTTCTTCCAAACATATCACGTCTTCCCCAAGAATTACCACGATTCCTCCTGAAATAGGACATTCTCATCCACAACTACCAGCCTTCTCCCCCAAAATTGGACATTTTCTTCCAGACATGCCAGATTTCTCCCAAATATATCACATCTTCTCCAAGAAATACCAGGTTTCCCCCTTCAAATAGGACCTTTTCACCCACAAATACCTCTTTTATCCCCAAAATAGGACAGTTTCTTCCAGAAAGGCCACATTTCTCCCAAATATATCACATCTTCTCCAAGAAGTACCAGCTTTCCCCCTTCAAATAGGACCTTCTCACCCACAAATACCTGTTTAATCCCCACCATAGGACTTTTTCTTCCAGAAATGCCACATTTCTCCCAAATAGATCACATCTTCTCCAAGAAATACCAGGTTCCCCATTCAAATACGACCTTTTCTCCCACAAATACCTGTTTTATCCCCAAAATAGGACAGTTTCTTCCAGAAAGGCCACATTTCTCCCAAATAGATCACATCTTCTTCAAGAAATACCAGGTTTCCCCCTGGAAATAAGACCTTGTCACCCACAAATACCGGCCTTCTCCCACGAAATTGGACTGTTTCTTCCAGAAATGCCAGATTTCTCCCAAATATATCACATCTCCTCCATGAAATACCAGGTTTCCTCCTTCAAATAGGACCTTTTCACCCACAAATACCTGTTTTATCCCCAAAATAGGACAGTTTCTTCCAGAAATGCCACATTTCTCCCAAATAGATCACATCTTCTCCAAGAAATACCACGATTCCCCCTTCAAATAGGACCTTGTCACCCACAAATACCAGCCTTCTGCCCCCAAAATAGGACTTTTTCATCCAGAAATGCCACATTTCTCCCAAATAGATCACATCTTCTCCAAGAAATACCAGCTTTCCCCCTTCAAATAGGACCTTTTCACCCACAAATACCTCTTTTATACCCAAAATAGGACAGTTTCTTCCAGACATGCCACATTTCTCCCAAATATATCACATCTTCTCCAAGAAATACCAGGATTCCTCCTGAAATAGGACCTTTTCTCCCACAAATACCTGTTTAATCCCCAAAATAGGACAGTTTCTGCCAGAAATGCCACATTTCTCCCAAATATATCACATCTTCTCCATTAAGTAACACGTTTCAACCTTCAAATACGACCTTTTCACCCACAAATACCAGCCTTCTCCCCCCAAATTGGACATTTTCTTCCAGAAATGCCAGATTTCTCCCAAATATATCACATCTTCTCCAAGAAATACTAGGGTTCCCCATTGAAATAGGACCTTTTCTCCCACAAATACCGGCCTTCTCCCACGAAATTGGACATTTTCTTCCAGAAATGCCAGAATTCTCCCAAGTATATCACATCTCCTCCATGAAATACCAGCCTTCCCACTTGAAATAGGACCTTGTCACCCACAAAAACCTCTTTTATCCCCAAAATAGGACAGTTTCTTCCAGAAATGCCACATTTCTCCCAAATAGATCACATCTTCTCCAAGAAATACCACGTTTCCCTCTTCAAATAGGACCTTTTCACCCACAAATACCTCTTTTATCCCCAAAAGAGGACAGTTTTTCCAGAAATGCCACATTTCTCCCAAATATATCACATCTTCTCCAAGAAATACCACGTTTCCCCCTTCAAATACGACCTTTTCACCCACAAATACCTCTTTTATCCCCAAAAGAGGACAGTTTATCCAGAAATGCCACATTTCTCCCAAATACATCACATCTTCTCCACGAAATACCAGGTTTCCCCCTGGAAATAAGGCCTTGTCACCCACAAATACCTCTTTTATCCCCAAAATTGGACAGTTTCTTCCAGAAATGCCACATTTCTCCCAAATAGATCACATCTTCTCCAAGAAATACCAGGTTTCCCCCTTCAAATAGGACCTTTTCACCCACAAATACCTCTTTTATCCCCAAAATAGGACAGTTTCTGCCAGAAATGCCACATTTCTCCCAAATTTATCACATCTCCTCCAAGAAATACCAGGTTTCCCTTTTGAAATAGGACATTTTCACACACAAATACCTCTTTTATCCCCAAAATAGGACAGTTAATGCCAGAAAGGCCACATTTCTCCCAAATAGATCACATCTCCAAGAAATACCACGTTTCCCCCTTCAAATAGGACCTTTTCACCCACAAATACCTCTTTTATCCCCAAAATACGACAGTTTCTAACAGAAATGCAACATTTCTCCCAAATATATCACATCTTCTCCAAGAAATACCAGGGTTCCCCCTTCTATTAGGACCTTTTCTAGCACAAATAACAGACTTCTCCCACGAAATTGGCCATTTTCTTCCAAAAATGCCACATTTCTCCCAAATATACCACAGCATCTCCAAGAAATACCAGCTTTTTCCTTTGAAACAGGACATTTTCACCCACAAATACCTGTTTCATCCCCAAAATAGGACACTTAATTCCGGAAATGCCACATTTCTCCTAAATAGATCACATCTTCTCCAAGAAATACCAGCTTTCCCCCTTCAAATAGGACCTTTCCACCCACAAATACAAGCATTCTGCCCCCAATATAGGACTTTTTCTTCCAGAAATGCCAGATTTCTCCCAAATAGATCACATCTTCTCCAAGAAATACCACGTTTCCCCCTTCAAATAGGACCTTTTCACCCACAAATACCTCTTTTATACCCAAAATAGGACAGTTTCTTCCTGACATGCCACATTTCTCCCAAATATATCACATCTTCTCCAAGAAATACCAGGATTCCTCCTGAAATACGACCTTTTCTCCCACAAATACCTGTTTTATCCCCAAAATAGGACAGTTTATTCCTGACATGCCACATTTCTCCCAAATATATCACATCTTCTCCATGAAATACCAGGTTTCCCCCTTCAAATACGACCTTTTCACTCACAAATACCAGCCTTCTTCCCCCAAATTGGACATTTTCTTCCAGAAATGCCACATTTCTCCCAAATAGATCACATCTTCTCCAAGAAATACCAGGTTCCCCATTCAAATTCGACCTTTTCTCCCACAAATACCTGTTTTATCCCCAAAATAGGACAGTTTCTTCCAGAAATGTCACATTTCTCCCAAATAGATCACATCTTCTCCACGAAATTCCAGGTTTCCCCCAGGAAATAAGACCTTGTCACCCACAAATACTGGCCTTCTGCCACGAAATTGGACTCTTTCTTCCAGAAATGTCAGATTTCTCCCAAATATATCACATCTCCTCCATGAAATACCAGGTTTCCCCCAGGAAGTAGGGCCTTTTCTCCCACAAATACCTGTTTTATCCCCAAAATAGGACAGTTTCTTCCAGAAATGCCACATTTCTCCCAAATAGATCACATCTTCTCCAAGAAATACCAGGTTTCCCCCTTGAAATTGGAACTTTTCACCCACAAATACCTCTTTTATCCCCAAAAGAGGACAGTTTCTTCCAGAAATGCCACATTTCTCCCAAATATTTCACATCTTCTCCAAGAAATACCAGCTTTCCCCCTTCAAATAGGACCTTTTCAGCCAGAAATACCAGACATCTCCCCCCTAATTCGACACTTTATTCCAGAAATGCCACATTTCTCCCAAATATATCAGATCTTCTCCAAGAAATACCAGGTTTCCCCCTTCAAATTGGACTTTTTCATCCACAAATACCTCTTTTATCCCCAAAAGAGGACAGTTTATTCCTGACATGCCACATTTCTCCCAAATATATCACATCTTCTCCAAGAAATACCACGATTCCCCCTTCAAATAGGACCTTGTCACCCACAAATACCAGCCTTCTGCCCCCAAAATAGGACTTTTTCATCCAGAAATGCCACATTTCTCCCAAATAGATCACATCTTCTCCAAGAAATACCAGCTTTCCCCCTTCAAATAGGACCTTTTCACCCACAAATACCTCTTTTATACCCAAAATAGGACAGTTTCTTCCAGACATGCCACATTTCTCCCAAATATATCACATCTTCTCCAAGAAATACCAGGATTCCTCCTGAAATAGGACCTTTTCTCCCACAAATACCTGTTTAATCCCCAAAATAGGACAGTTTCTGCCAGAAATGCCACATTTCTCCCAAATATATCACATCTTCTCCATTAAGTAACACGTTTCAACCTTCAAATACGACCTTTTCACCCACAAATACCAGCCTTCTCCCCCCAAATTGGACATTTTCTTCCAGAAATGCCAGATTTCTCCCAAATATATCACATCTTCTCCAAGAAATACTAGGGTTCCCCATTGAAATAGGACCTTTTCTCCCACAAATACCGGCCTTCTCCCACGAAATTGGACATTTTCTTCCAGAAATGCCAGAATTCTCCCAAGTATATCACATCTCCTCCATGAAATACCAGCCTTCCCACTTGAAATAGGACCTTGTCACCCACAAAAACCTCTTTTATCCCCAAAATAGGACAGTTTCTTCCAGAAATGCCACATTTCTCCCAAATAGATCACATCTTCTCCAAGAAATACCACGTTTCCCTCTTCAAATAGGACCTTTTCACCCACAAATACCTCTTTTATCCCCAAAAGAGGACAGTTTTTCCAGAAATGCCACATTTCTCCCAAATATATCACATCTTCTCCAAGAAATACCACGTTTCCCCCTTCAAATACGACCTTTTCACCCACAAATACCTCTTTTATCCCCAAAAGAGGACAGTTTTTCCAGAAATGCCACATTTCTCCCAAATACATCACATCTTCTCCACGAAATACCAGGTTTCCCCCTGGAAATAAGGCCTTGTCACCCACAAATACCTCTTTTATCCCCAAAATTGGACAGTTTCTTCCAGAAATGCCACATTTCTCCCAAATAGATCACATCTTCTCCAAGAAATACCAGGTTTCCCCCTTCAAATAGGACCTTTTCACCCACAAATACCTCTTTTATCCCCCAAATAGGACAGTTTCTGCCAGAAATGCCACATTTCTCCCAAATTTATCACATCTCCTCCAAGAAATACCAGGTTTCCCATTTGAAATAGGACATTTTCACACACAAATACCTCTTTTATCCCCAAAATAGGACAGTTAATGCCAGAAAGGCCACATTTCTCCCAAATAGATCACATCTCCAAGAAATACCACGTTTCCCCCTTCAAATAGGACCTTTTCACCCACAAATACCTCTTTTATCCCCAAAATACGACAGTTTCTAACAGAAATGCAACATTTCTCCCAAATATATCACATCTTCTCCAAGAAATACCAGGGTTCCCCCTTCTATTAGGACCTTTTCTAGCACAAATAACAGACTTCTCCCACGAAATTGGCCATTTTCTTCCAAAAATGCCACATTTCTCCCAAATATACCACAGCTTCTCCAAGAAATACCAGCTTTTTCCTTTGAAACAGGACATTTTCACCCACAAATACCTGTTTCATCCCCAAAATAGGACACTTAATTCCGGAAATGCCACATTTCTCCTAAATAGATCACATCTTCTCCAAGAAATACCAGCTTTCCCCCTTCAAATAGGACCTTTCCACCCACAAATACAAGCATTCTGCCCCCAATATAGGACTTTTTCTTCCAGAAATGCCACATTTCTCCCAAATAGATCACATCTTCTCCAAGAAATACCACGTTTCCCCCTTCAAATAGGACCTTTTCACCCACAAATACCTCTTTTATACCCAAAATAGGACAGTTTCTTCCTGACATGCCACATTTCTCCCAAATATATCACATCTTCTCCAAGAAATACCAGGATTCCTCCTGAAATACGAACTTTTCTCCCACAAATACCTGTTTTATCCCCAAAATAGGACAGTTTATTCCTGACATGCCACATTTCTCCCAAATATATCACATCTTCTCCATGAAATACCAGGTTTCCCCCTTCAAATACGACCTTTTCACCCACAAATACCAGCCTTCTCCCCCCCAAATTGGACATTTTCTTCCAGAAATGCCACATTTCTCCCAAATAGATCACATCTTCTCCAAGAAATACCAGGTTCCCCATTCATATACGAACTTTTCTCCCACAAATACCTGTTTTATCCCCAAAAGAGGACAGTTTCTTGCAGAAATGTCACATTTCTCCCAAATAGATCACATCTTCTCCAAGAAATACCACGTTTCCCCCTGGAAATAAGACCTTGTCACCCACAAATACCGGCCTTCTCCCACGAAACTGGACTGTTTCTGCCAGAAATGCCACATTTCTCCCAAATATATCACATCTCCTCCAAGAAATACCAGCTTTCCCCCTTCAAATAGGACCTTTTCACCCACAAATACCTCTTTTATCCCCAAAATAGGACAGTTTCTTCCAGAAATGCCACATTTCTCCCATATAGATCACATCTTCTCCAACAAATACCACGTTTCCCCTTTGAAATAGGATATTTTCACCCACAAATACCTCTTTTATCCCCAAAAGAGGACTGTTTCTTCCAGAAAGGCCACATTTCTCCCAAATAGATCACATCTCCAAGAAATACCAGCTATCCCCCTTCAAATAGGACCTTTTCACCCACAAATACCTCTTTTATCCCCAAAAGAGGACAGTTTCTAACAGAAATGCAACATTTCTCCCAAATAGATCACATCTTCTCCAAGAAAAACCAGGTTTCCCCCTACAAATAGGACCTTTTCCTGCACAAATAACAGACTTCTCCCACGAAATTGGCCATTTTCTTCCAGAAATGCCACATTTCTCCCAAATATATCACATCTTCTCCAAGAAATACCAGCTTTTTCCTTTGAAATAGGACATTCTCACCCACAAATACCTCTTTTATCCCCAAAAGAGGACACTTTATTCCAGAAATACCACATTTCTCCCAAATAGATCACATCTTCTCCAAGAAATACCAGGTTTCCCCCTTCAAATAGGACCTTTTCACCCACAAATACCAGCCTTCTGCCCCCAGTATAGGACTTTTTCTTCCAGAAATGCCACATTTCTCCCAAATATACCACATCTTCTCCAAGAAATACCAGGTTTCCCCCTTCAAATAGGACCTTTTCACCCACAAATACCTCTTTTATCCCCAAAAGAGGACAGTTTCTTCCTGACATGCCACATTTCTCCCAAATATATCACATCTTCTCCAAGAAATACCAGGATTCCTCCTGAAATAGGACCTTTTCTCCCACAAATACCTGTTTTATCCCCAAAATAGGACAGTTTATTCCTGACATGCCACATTTCTCCCAAATATATCACATCCTCTCCATGAAATACCAGGTTTCCGCCTTCAAATACGACCTTTTCGCTCACAAATACCAGCCTTCTCCCCCCAAATTGGAGATTTTCTTCCAGAAATGCCACATTTCTCCCAAATAGATTACATCTTCTCCAAGAAATACCAGGTTCCCCATTCAAATACGACCTTTTCTCCCACAAATACCTGTTTGATCCCCAAAATAGGACAGTTTCTTCCAGAAATGTCACATTTCTCCCAAATAGATCACATCTTCTCCACGAAATTCCAGGTTTCCCCCTGGAAATAAGACCTTGTCACCCACAAATACCAGACTTCTCCCACGAAATTGGACTCTTTCTTCCAGAAATGTCAGATTTCTCCCAAATATATCACATCTCCTCCATGAAATACCAGGTTTCCCCCTGGAAGTAGGGCCTTTTCTCCCACAAATACCTGTTTTATCCCCAAAATAGGACAGTTTCTTCCAGAAATGCCACATTTCTCCCAAATAGATCACATCTTCTCCAAGAAATACCAGGTTTCCCCCTTGAAATTGGACCTTTTCACCCACAAATTCCTCTTTTATCCCCAAAAGAGGACAGTTTCTTCCAGAAATGCCACATTTCTCCCAAATATATCACATCTCCTCCAAGAAATACCAGGTTTCCCCCTTCAAATAGGACCTTTTCACCCACAAATACCAGACATCTCCCCCCTAATTCGACACTTTATTCCAGAAATGCCACATTTCTCCCAAATATATCAGATCTTCTCCAAGAAATACCAGGTTTCCCCCTTCAAATTGGACTTTTTCATCCACAAATACCTCTTTTATCCCCAAAAGAGGACAGTTTATTCCTGACATGCCACATTTCTCCCAAATATATCACATCTTCTCCAAGAAATACCACGATTCCCCCTTCAAATAGGACCTTGTCACCCACAAATACCAGCCTTCTGCCCCCAAAATAGGACTTTTTCTTCCAGAAATGCCACATATCTCCCAAATAGATCACATCTTCTCCAAGACATACCAGCTTTCCCCCTTCAAATAGGACCTTTTCACCCACAAATACCTGTTTCATCCCCAAAATAGGACAGTTTCTTCCAGAAAGGCCGCATTTCTCCCAAATATATCACATCTTCTCCAAGAAATACCAGGATTCCTCCTTCGAATAGGACCTTTTCTCCCACAAATACCTGTTTAATCCCCAAAATAGGACAGTTCCTGCCAGAAATGCCACATTTCTCCCAAATATATCACATCTTCTCCATTAAGTAACACGTTTCCCCCTTCAAATACGACCTTTTCACCCACAAATACCAGCCTTCTCCCCCCAAATTGGACATTTTCTTCCAGAAATGCCACATTTCTCCCAAATATATCACATCTTCACCAAGAAATACAAGGGTTCCCCATTCAAATAGGACCTTTTCTCCCACAAATACCTGTTTTATCCCCAAAAGAGGACAGTTTCTTACAGAAATACCACATTTCTCCCGAATATATCACATCTTCTCCAAGAAATACCAGGTTTCCCCCTTCAAATAGGACCTTTTCACCCACAAATACCAGTCTTCTCCCACGAAATTGGACATTTTCTTCCAGAAATGCCATAATTCTCCCAAATATATCACATCTCCTCCATGAAATACCAGCTTTCCCACTTGAAATAGGACCTTGTCACCCACAAAAACCTCTTTTATCCCCAAAATAGGACAGTTTCTTCCAGAAATGCCAGATTTCTCCCAAATATATCAAATCTTCTCCAAGAAATACCACGTTTCCCTCTTCAAATAGGACCTTTTCACCCACAAATACCTCTTTTATCCCCAAAAGAGGACAGTTTTTCCAGAAATGCCACATTTCTCCCAAATAGATCACATCTTCTCCAAGAAATACCAGGTTTCCCCCAGGAAATAGGACCTTTTCACCCACAAATACCTCTTTTATCCCCAAAATAGGACAGTTTTTCCTCAAATGCCACATTTCTCCCAAATACATCACATCTTCTCCAAGAAATACCAGGTTTCCCCCTGGAAATAGGGCCTTGTCACCCACAAATACCTCTTTTATCCCCAAAATTGGACAGTTTCTTCCAGAAATGCCACATTTCTCCCAAATATATCACATCTTCTCCAAGAAATACCAGGTTTCCCCCTTCAAATAGGACCTTTTCACCCACAAATACCTGTTTTATCCCCAAAATAGGACAGTTTCTGCCAGAAATGCCACATTTCTCCCAAATATATCACATCTTCTCCAAGAAATACCAGGTTTCCCTTTTGAAATAGGACATTTTCACACACAAATACCTCTTTTATCCCCAAAATAGGACAGTTAATGCCAGAAAGGCCACATTTCTCCCAAATAGATCACATCTCCAAGAAATACCACGTTTCCCCCTTCAAATAGGACCTTTTCACCCACAAATACCTCTTTTATCCCCGGAATAGGACAGTTTCTAACAGAAATGCAACATTTCTCCCAAATATATCACATCTTCTCCAAGAAATACCAGGGTTCCCCCTTCAAATAGGACCTTTTCTAGCCCAAATAACAGACTTCTCCCACGAAATTGGCCATTTTCTTCCAAAAATGCCACATTTCTCCCAAATATATCACAGCTTCTCCAAGAAATACCAGCTTATTCCTTAGAAATAGGACATTTTCACCCACAAATACCTGTTTTATCCCCAACATAGGACACTTTATTCCAGAAATGCCACATTTCTCCTAAATAGATCACATCTTCTCCAAGAAATACCAGCTTTCCCCCTTCAAATAGGACCTTTGCACCCACAAATACAAGCATTCTGCCCCCAATATAGGACTTTTTCTTCCAGAAATGCCACATTTCTCCCAAATATATCACATCTCCTCCAAGAAATACCAGCTTTCCCCCTTCAAATAGGACCTTTTCACCCACAAATACCTCTTTTATACCCAAAATAGGACAGTTTCTTCCTGACATGCCACATTTCTCCCAAATAGATCACATCTTCTCCAAGAAATACCAGGATTCCTCCTGAAGTACGACCTTTTATCCCACAAATACCTGTTTTATCCCCAAAATAGGACAGTTTCTTCCAGAAATGCCACATTTCTCCCAAATATATCACATCTTCTCCATGAAATACCAGGTTTCCCCCTTCAAATACGACATTTCACCCACAAACACTAGCCTTCTCCCCCCCAAATTGGACATTTTCTTCCAGAAATGCCACATTTCTCCCAAATATTTCACATCTTCTCCAAGAAATACTAGGTTCCCCATTCATATACGAACTTTTCTCCCACAAATACCTGTTTTATCCCCAAAATAGGACCGTTTCTTCCAGAAATGCCACATTTCTCCCAAATATATCACATCTTCTCCAAGAAATACCAGGTTTCCCCTTTGAAATAGGACATTTTCATCCACAAATACCTCTTTTATCCCCAAAAGAGGACTGTTTCTTCCAGAAAGGCCACATTTCTCCCAAATAGATCACATCTTCTCCAAGAAATACCAGGTTTCCCCCTTCAAATAGGACCTTGTCACCCACAAATACCTCTTTTATACCCAAAATAGGACAGTTTCTTCCAGAAGGGCCACATTTCTCCCAAATAGATCACATCTTCGCCAAGAAATACCAGGATTCCTCCTGAAATAGGACCTTTTCTCCCACAAATACCTCTTTGATCCCCAAAATAGGACAGTTTCTGCCAGAAATGCCACATTTCTCCCAAATATATCACATCTTCTCCATGAAGTAACACGTTTCCCCCTTCAAATACGACCTTTTCACCCACAAATACCAGCCTTCTCCCCCCAAATTGGATATTTTCTTCCAGAAATGCCAGGTTTCTCCCAAATATATCACAACTTCTCCAAGAAATGCTAGGGTTCCCCATTCAAATAGGACCTTTTCACCCACAAATACCTGTTTTATCCCCAAAAGAGGACAGTTTCTTCCAGAAATACCACATTTCTCCCGAATATATCACATCTTCTCCAAGAAATACCAGGTTTCCCCCTTCAAATAGGACCCCTTCACCCACAAATACCAGACTTCTCCCACGAAATTGGACTGTTTCTTCCAGAAATGCCAGAATTCTCCCAAATATATCACATCTTCTCCATGAAATACCAGCTTTCCCACTTGAAATAGGACCTTGTCACCCACAAAAACCTCTTTTATCCCCAAAATAGGACAGTTTCTTCCAGAAATGCCACATTTCTCCCAAATATATCACATCTTCTCCAAGAAATACCACGTTTCCCTCTTCAAATAGGACCTTTTCACCCACAAATACCTGTTTTATCCCCAACATAGGACAGTTTCTTCCAGAAATGCCACATTTCTCCCAAATAGATCACATATTCTCCAAGAAATACCAACTTTCCCCCGTGAAATAGGACCTTTTCACCCACAAATACCTCTTTTATCCCCAAAAGAGGACAGTTTCTAACAGAAATGCCACATTTCTCCCAAATATAGCACATCTTCTCCAAGAAATACCAGGTTTCCCCCTTGAAATAGGACCTTTTCACCCACAAATACCAGCCTTCTGCTCCAAAAATAGGACATTTTCTTCCAGAAAGGCCACATTTCTCCCAAATAGATCACATCTTCTCCAAGAAATACCAGCTTTCCCCCTTCAAATAGGACCTTTTCACCCACAAATACCTCTTTTATACCCAAAATAGGACAGTTTCTTCCAGACATGCCACATTTCTCCCAAATATATCACATCTTCTCCAAGAAATACCAGCTTTCCCCTTTGAAATAGGACATTTTCATCCACAAATACCTGTTTTATCCCCAAAAGAGGACTGTTTCTTCCAGAAAGGCCACATTTCTCCCAAATATATCACATCTCCTCCATGAAATACCAGCTTTCCCCCTTCAAATAGGACCTTGTCAGCCACAAATACCTCTTTTATCCCCAAAAGAGGACAGTTTCTTCCAGAAATGCCACATTTCTCCCAAATATATCACATCTTCTCCAAGAAATACCAGCTTTCCCCCTTCAAATAGGACCTTTTCTCCCACAAATACCTCTTTTATCCACAAAATAGGACAGTTTCTTCAAGAAATGCCAGATTTCTCCCAAATATATCACATCTTCTCCAAGAAATACCAGGTTTCCCTTTTGAAATAGATCCTTTTCCAGCACAAATACCGGACTTCTCCCCCCTAATTGGTCATTTTCTTCCAGAAATGCCAGATTTCTCCCAAATATATCACATCTTCTCCAAGAAATACCACCTTTCCCCTTTGAAATAGGACCTTTTCACCCACAAATACCTGTTTCATCCCCAAAATAGGACAGTTTCTTCCAGAAATGCCACATTTCTCCCAAATATATCACATCTTCTCCAAGAAATACCAGGATTCCTCCTTCGAATAGGACCTTTTCTCCCACAAATACCTCTTTTATCCCCAAAATTAGACAGTTTCTTCAAGATATGCCTGATTTCTCCCAAATAGATCACATCTTCTCCAAGAAATACCCGGGTTCCCCCTTCAAATACGACCTTTTCACCCACAAATACCTGTTTGATCCCCAAAATAGGACAGTTTCTTCCAGAAATGCCACATTTCTCCCAAATAGATCACATCTTCTCCAAGAAATACCAGCTTTCCCCCTTCAAATAGGACCTTTTCACCCACAAATACCTGTTTGATCCCCAAAATAGGACAGTTTCTTCCAGAAAGGCCACATTTCTCCCAAATATATCACATCTTCTCCAAGAAATACAAGGTTTCACCCTTCAAATGGGAACTTTTCACCCACAAATACCTCTTTTATCCCCAAAAGAGGACAGTTTCTTCCAGAAAGGCCACATTTCTCCCAAACAGATCACATCTTCCACAAGAAATACCAGCTTTCCCCCCTCAAATAGGGCCTTTTCTAGCACAAATAATAGACTTCCCCTACGAAATTGGCCATTTTCTTCCAGAAATGCCACATTTCTCTCAAATATATCACATCTTCTCCAAGAAATACCAGGTTTCCCCCTTCAAATAGGACCTTGTCACCCACAAATACCTCTTTTATCCCCAAAAGAGGACAGTTTCTTCCAGAAATGCCACATTTCTCCCAAATATATCACATCTTCTCCAAGAAATACCAGCTTTCCCCCTTCAAATAGGACCTTTTCTCCCACAAATACCTCTTTTATCCACAAAATAGGACAGTTTCTTCAAGAAATGCCAGATTTCTCCCAAATATATCACATCTTCTCCAAGAAATACCAGGTTTCCCTTTTGAAATAGATCCTTTTCCAGCACAAATACCGGACTTCTCCACCCTAATTGGTCATTTTCTTCCAGAAATGCCAGATTTCTCCCAAATACATCACATCTTCTCCAAGAAATACCACCTTTCCCCTTTGAAATAGGACCTTTTCACCCACAAATACCTGTTTCATCCCCAAAATAGGACAGTTTCTTCCAGAAATGCCACATTTCTCCCAAATATATCACATCTTCTCCAAGAAATACCAGGATTCCTCCTTCGAATAGGACCTTTTCTCCCACAAATACCTCTTTTATCCCCAAAATTAGACAGTTTCTTCAAGATATGCCTGATTTCTCCCAAATAGATCACATCTTCTCCAAGAAATACCCGGGTTCCCCCTTCAAATACGACCTTTTCACCCACAAATACCTCTGTGATCCCCAAAATAGGACAGTTTCTTCCAGAAATGCCACATTTCTCCCAAATAGATCACATCTTCTCCAAGAAATATCAGCTTTCCCCCTTCAAATAGGACCTTTTCTCCCACAAATACCTGTTTGATCCCCAAAATAGGACAGTTTCTTCCAGAAAGGCCACATTTCTCCCAAATATATCACATCTTCTCCAAGAAATACAAGGTTTCACCCTTCAAATGGGAACTTTTCACCCACAAATACCTCTTTTATCCCCAAAAGAGGACAGTTTCTTCCAGAAAGGCCACATTTCTCCCAAACAGATCACATCTTCCACAAGAAATACCAGCTTTCCCCCCTCAAATAGGGCCTTTTCTAGCACAAATAATAGACTTCCCCTACGAAATTAGCCATTTTCTTCCAGAAATGCCACATTTCTCCCAAATATATCACATCGTCTCCAAGAAATACCAGCTTTCCCCCTGGAAATAGGACCTTGTCACGCACAAATACCGGCCTTCTCCCACAAAATTGGACAGTTTCTTCCAGAAATGCCAGATTTCTCCCAAATATATCACATTTCCTCCATGAAATACCAGCTTTCCCCCTGGAAATAGGACCTTTTCACCCACAAATACCTGTTTTATCCCCAAAATAGACAGTTTTTCCAGAAATGCCACATTTCTCCCAAATATACCACATGTTCTGCAGGAAATACCAGGTTTCCCCCTTCAAATGGGAACTTTTCACCCACAAATACCTGTTTTATCCCCGAAAGAGGACAGTTTCTTCCAGAAATGCCACATTTCTCCCAAACAGATCACATCTTCTCCAAGAAATCCCACGTTGCCTTCTTCAAATTGGACATTATCACCCACAAATACCTCTTTTATTCCCAAAATTGGACATTTTCATCCAGAAATGCCACATTTCTCCCAAATATAGCACATCTTCTGCAAGAAATACCTGGTTTCCCCCTTCAAATAGGACCTTTTCAGCCACAAATACCTCTTTTATCCACAAAATTGGACAGTTTCTTCCTGACATGCCCCATTTCTCCCAAATATATCACATCTTCCACAAGAAATACTAGGTTTCCTCCTTGAAATAGGACCTTTACACCCACAAATACCTCTTTTATCCCCATAAGAGGACAGCTTCTTCCTGACATGCCACATTTCTCCCAAGTATAGAACATCCTCTCCTAGAACTACCAGCTTTCCCCGTTCAAAAAGGACCTTTTCAAACACAAATGCCTCTTTTATCCCCAAAAGAGGACAGTTTCTTCCAGAAATGCCACATTTCTCCCAAATATAGCACATCTTCTCCAAGAAATACCACGTTTCCCCCTTCAAATAGGACCTATTCACCCACAAATACCCGCCTTCTCCCCCAAAATAGGACAGTTTCTTCCAGAAATGCCACATTTCTCCCAAATATATCACATCTTCTCCAAGAAATACCAGGTTTCCCCCTTCAAATAGGACCCCTTCACCCACAAATACCTCTTTTATCCCCAAAATAGGACATTTTCTTCCAGAAATGCCACATTTCTCCCAAGTATAGAACATCTTCTCCAAGAAATACCACGTTTCCCCTTCAAATAGGACCTTTTCAACCACAAATACCTCTTTTATCCCCAAAAGAGGACAGTTTCTTCCGGACATGCCACATTTCTCCCAAATATATCACATCTTCTCCACGAAATACCAGGTTTCCCCCTTCAAATAGGACCTTTTCACCCACAAATACCTCTTTTATCCCCAAAAGAGGACAGTTTCTTCCAGAAATGCCATATTTCCCCAAGTATAGAACATCTTCTCCAAGAAATACCAGCTTTCCCTCTTCAAATAGGACCTTTTCACCCACAAATACCTCTTTTATACCCAAAATAGGACAGTTTCTTCCAGAAATGCCACATTTCTCCCAAGTATTGAACATCTTCTCCAAGAAATACCAGCTTTCCCCCTTGAAATAGGACCTTTTCACCCACAAATACCTCTTTTATCCCCAAAATAGGACAGTTTCTTCCAGACATGCCACATTTCTCCCAAATATATCAAATCTCCTCCAAGAAATACCAGCTTTCCCCCTTCAAATAGGACCTTTTCACCCACAAATACCTCTTTGATCCCCAAAAGAGGACAGTTTCTTCCAGAAAGGCCACATTTCTCCCTAATAGATCACATCTTCTCCAAGAAATACCAGCTTTCCCCCTGGAAATAGGACCCCTTCACCCAGAAATACCTCTTTTATCCCCAAAATAGGACAGTTTCTTCCAGAAATGCCACATTTCTCCCAAATATATCACATCTTCTCCAAGAAATACCAGGTTTCCCCCTTGATATAGGACCTTTTCAAACACAAATACCTCTTTTATCCCCAAAAGAGGACAGTTTCTTCCAGAAATGCCACATTTCTCCCAAATATAGCACATCTTCTCCAGGAAATACCAGGTTTCCCCCTTCAAATAGGACATTTTCACCCACAAATACCCGCCTTCTCCCCCAAAATAGGACAGTTTCTTCCAGAAATGCCACATTTCTCCCAAATATACCACATCTTCTCCAAGAAATACCAGGTTAACCCCTTCAAATCGGACCTCTTCACCCACAAATACATCTTTTATCCCCAAAATAGGACAGTTTCTGCCAGAAATGCCACATTTCTCCCAGGTATAGAACATCTTCTCCAAGAAATACCAGGTTTCCCTCTTGAAATAGGACATCTTCACCCACAAATACCTGTTTTATCCCCCAAATAGGTCAGTTTCTTCCAGAAATGCCACATTTCTCCCAAATATATCACATCTTCTCCAAGAAATACCAGCTTTCCCCCTTCAAATAGGACCTTTTCACCCACAAATACCTGTTTGATCCCCAAAATAGGACAGTTTCTTCCAGACATGCCACATTTCTCCCAAATACATCACATCTTCTCCAAGAAATACCAGGTTTCCCCCTGGAAATAGGACCCCTTCACCCACAAATACCTCTTTTATCCCCAAAATAGGACAGTTTCTTCCAGAAAGGCCACATTTCTCCCAAATAGATCACATCTTCTCCAAGAAATACCTCGTTTCCCCCTTCAAATAGGACCTTTTCACCCACAAATACCTGTTAGATCCCCAAAATAGGACGTTTTCTTCCTGAAATGCCATATTTCTCCCAAATAGATCACATCTTCTCCAAGAAATACCAGGTTTCCCCTGGAAATAGGACCTTTTCAGCCACAAATACCTCTTTTATCCCCAAAAGAGGACAGTTTCTTCCAGAAATACCACATTTCTCCCAAATATACCACATCTTCTCCAAGAAATACCAGGTTTCCTCCTGAAATAGGAACTTTTCTCCCACAAATACCTCCTTTATCCCCAAAATTGGACAGTTTCTTCCAGAAATGCCACATTTCTCCCAAATATATCACAGCTTCTCCAAGAACTACCAGGTTTCCCCCTGGAAATAGGACCTTTTCACCCACAAATACCTCTTTTATCCCCAAAATAGAACAGTTTCTTCCAGAAATACAACATTTCTCCCAAATATATCACATCTTCTCCAAGAAATACTTGGTTTCTCCCTTCAAATAGGACCTTTTCACCCACAAATACCTCATTTATCCCCAAAATTGGACAATTTCTTCCAGAAATGCCACATTTCTCCCACATATATCACATCTTCTCCAAGAAATACCAGGATTCCTCCAGGAAATAGGACCTTGTCACCCACAAATACCTGTTTTATCCCTCACATTGGAAATTTTCTTCCTGAAAGGCCAGATTTCTCCAAAGTATAGAAAATCTTCCCCAAGAAATACCAGGTTTCCCCCTTCAAATACGACCTTTTCACCCACAAATACCTCTTTTATCCCCAAAAGAGGACAGTATCTTCCAGACATGCCACATTTCTCCCAAATAGATCACATCTTCTCCAAGAAATACCACGTTTCCCCCTTCAAATAGGACCTTTTCACCCACAAATGCCTGTTTTATCCCCAAAAGAGGACAGTTTCTTCCAGAAATGCCACATTTCTCCCAAACATATCACATCTTCTCCAAGAAATACCAGCTTTCCCCCTTCAAATAGGACCTTGTCACCCACAAATACCTCTTTTATCCCCAAAAGAGGACAGTTTCTTCCAGAAATGCCACATTTCTCCCAAATAGATCACATCTTCTCCAAGAAATACCAGCTTTCCCCTTGGAAATAGGACCTTTTCACCCAGAAATACCTGTTTCATCCACAAAATAGGACTGTTTCTTCCAGAAATACCACATTTCTCCCAAATATAGCACATCTTCTCCACGAAATACCAGGATTCCTCCTGAAATAGGGCCTTTTCAATCACAAATAACTCTTTTATCCTCAAAAGAGGACAGTTTCTTCCAGAAATGCCACATTTCTCCCAAATATATCACATCTTCTCCAAGAAATACCAGGGTTCCCCCTTCAAATAGGACCTCTTCACCCACAAATACCTGTTTCATCCCCAAAATAGGACAGTTTCTTCCAGACATGCTACATTTCTCCCAAATATATCACATCTTCTCCAAGAAATACGAGGATTCCTCCTGAAATAGGACCTTTTCAACCACAAATACCTCTTTTATCCCCAAAAGAGGACATTTTCTTCCAGAAATGCCACATTTCTCCCAAATATATCACATCTTCTCCAATAAATACCAGCTTTCCCCCTTCAAATAGGACCTTTTCACCCACAAATACCTGTTTTATCCCCAAAATAGGACAATTTCTTCCAGAAAGGCCACATTTCCCCCAAATATATCAAATCTTCTCCACGAAATACCAGGATTCCTCCTGAAATAGGACCTTTTCAACCACAAATACCTGTTTGATCCCCAAAATAGTACATTTTCTTCCAGAAAGGCCACATTTCTCCCAAATGTTGCACATCTTCTTCAAGAAATACCAGCTTTCCCCCTTCAAATAGGACCCCTTCACCCACAAATACCTCTTTTATCCCCAAAATAGGACAGTTTCTTCCAGACATGCCACATTTCTCCCAAATATATCACATCTCCTCCAAGAAATACCAGCTTTCCCCCTTCAAATAGGACCTTTTCAAACACAAATACCTCTTTTATCCCCAAAATAGGACAGTTTCTTCCTGAAAGGCCAGATTTCTCCCAAATATATCACATCTCCTCCAAGAAATACCAGGTTTCCCCCTTCAAATAGGACCTTGTCACCCACAAATACCTCTTTTATCCCCAAAATAGGACAGTTTCTTCCAGAAATGCCACATTTCTCCCAAATATAGAACATCTCATCCAAGAAATACCAGCTGTCCCCCTTCAAATAGGACCCCTTCACCCACAAATACCTCTTTTATCCCCAAAATAGGACAGTTTCTTCCAGAAATGCCACATTTCTCCCAAATATATCACATCTCCTCCAAGAACTACCAGGTTTCCCCCTTCAAATAGGACCTTTTCACCCACAAATACCTCTTTTATCCCCAAAAGAGGACAGTTTCTTCCAGACATGCCACATTTCTCCCAAATATATCACATCTCCTCCAAGAAATACCAGCTTTCCCCCTTCAAAAAGGACCTTTTCAAACACAAATACCTCTTTTATCCCCAAAAGAGGACAGTTTCTTCCAGAAATGCCACATTTCTCCCAAATATAGCACATCTTCTCCAAGAAATACCAGGATTCCCCCTTCAAATAGGACCTTTTCACCCACAAATACCAGCCTTCTCCCCCCAGAATAGGACTTTTTCTTCCAGATATGCCTGATTTCTCCCAAATAGATCACATCTTCTCCAAGAAATACCACGTTTCCCCCTTCAAATAGGACCTTTTCACCCACAAATACCTCTTTTATCCCCAAAATACGACAGTTTCTTCCAGAAAGGCCACATTTCTCCCAAATATATCACATCTTCTCCAAGAAATACCAGCTTTCCCCCTTCAAATAGGACCTTTTCACCCACAAATACCTCTTTTATCCCCAAAAGAGGACAGTTTCTTCCAGACATGCCACATTTCTCCCAAATATAGCACATCTTCTCCAAGAAATACCAGGATTCCCCCTTCAAATAGGACCTTTTCACCCACAAATACCAGCCTTCTCCCCCCAAATTGGACTTTTTCTTCCAGATATGCCATATTTCTCCCTAATGTATCACATCTTCTCCAAGAAATACCAGCTTTCTCCCTTGAAATAGGACCTTTTCTCCCACAAATACCTCCTTTATCCCCAAAATAGGACAGTTTCTTCCAGACATGCCACATTTCTCCCAAATATATCACATCTTCTCCAAGAAATACCAGCTTTCCCCCTTCAAATAGGACCTTTTCACCCACAAATACCTGTTAGATCCCAAAATAGGACGTTTCTTACAGAAATGCAATATTTCTCGCAAATATAGAACATCTTCTCCAAGAAATACCAGGTTTCCCCCTTCAAATAGGACCTTTTCACCCACAAATACCTGTTTGATCCCCAAAATAGGACAGTTTCATCCAGACATGCCAAATTTCTCCCAAATATATCACATCTTCTCCAAGAAATACCAGGTTTCCCCCTGGAAATAGGAACTTTTCACCCACAAATACCTCTTTTATCCCCAAAAGAGGACAGTTTCTTCCTGAAATGCCACATTTCTCCCAAATATATCACATCTTCTCCAAGAAATACCAGGATTCCCCCTTCTAATAGGACCTTTTCACCCACAAATACCAGCCTTCTCCCCCCAAATTGGACTTATTCTTCTAGATATGCCTGATTTCTCCCAAATATAGAACATCTTCTCCAAGAAATACCAGGTTTCCCCCTTCAAATAGGACCTTTTCACCCACAAATACCTCTTTTATCCCCAAAAGAGGACAGTTTCTTCCTGAAATGCCACATTTCTCCCAAATAGATCACATCTTCAACAAGAAATACCAGGTTTCCCCCTTCAAATAGGACCTTTTCACCCACAAATACCTCTTTTATCCCCAAAATAGGACAGTTTCTTCCAGAAAGGCCACATTTCTCCCAAATATATCACATCTTCTCCAAGAAATACCACGTTTCCCCCTTCAAATAGGAACTTTTCACCCACAAATACCTCTTTTATCCCCAAAAGAGGACAGTTTCTTCCAGAAAGGCCACATTTCTCCCAAATATAGCACATCTTCTCCAAGAAATACCAGGATTCCCCCTTCAAATAGGACCTTTTCACCCATAAATACCAGCGTTCTCCCCCCAAATTCGACTTTTTCTTCCAGAAATGCCACATTTCTCCCAAATATATCACATCTTCTCCAAGAAAAACCAGGTTTCCCCCTTCAAATAGGACCTTTTCACCCACAAATAACTCTTTTATCCCCAAAAGAGGACAGTTTCTTCCAGAAATGCCACATTTCTCCCAAATATATCACATCTTCTCCACGAAATACCAGCTTTCCCCCTTCAAATAGGACCTTTTCACCCACAAATACCTCTTTCATCCCCAAAAGAGGACAGTTTCTTCCTGACATGCCACATTTCTCCCAAATATATCACATCTCCTCCAACAAATACCAGGTTTCCCCCTTCAAATAGGAACTTTTCACCCACAAATACCTCTTTAATCCACAAAAGAGGACAGTTTCTTCCAGAAAGGCCACATTTCTCCCAAATATATCACATCTCCTCCAAGAAATACCAGGTTTCCCCCTTCAAATAGGAACTTTTCACCCACAAATACCTCTTTTATCCACAAAAGAGGACAGTTTCATCCAGAAATGCCACATTTCTCCCAAATATACCAAATCTCCTCCAAGAAATACCAGCTTTCCCCCTTGAAATAGGACCTTTTCACCCACAAATACCTCTTTTATCCCCAAAATAGGACTGTTTCTTCCAGAAATGCCACATTTCTCCCAAATATATCACATCTCCTCCAAGAAAAACCAGCTTTCCCCCTTGAAATAGGACCTTTTCTCCCACAAATACCTGTTTGATCCCCAAAATAGGACAGTTTATTCCAGAAATGCCACATTTCTCCCAAATATACCAAATATCCTCCCAGAAATACCAGCTTTCCCCCTTCAAATAGGACCTTTTCAAACACAAATACCTCTTTTATCCCCAAAAGAGGACAGTTTCTTCCAGACATGCCAGATTTCTCCCAAATATATCACATCTTCTCCAAGAAATACCACGATTCCCCCTTCAAATAGGACTTTTTCACCCACAAATACCAGCCTTCTCCCCCCAAATTGGACTTTTCTTCCAGATATGCCTGATTTCTCCCAAATAGATCACATCTTCTCCAAGAAATACCACGTTTCCCCCTTCAAATAGGACCTTTTCACCCACAAATACCTCTTTTATCCCCAAAATAGGACAGTTTCTTCCAGAAATGCCTCATTTCTCCCAAATATATCACATCTTCTCCAAGAAATACTAGGTTTCCCCCTTCAAATAGGACCTTTTCACCCACAAATACCTGTTAGATCCCCAAAATTGGACAGTTTCTTCCAGAAATGCCACATTTCTCCCAAATATATCACAGCTTCTCCAAGAACTACCAGGTTTCCCCCTGGAAATAGGACCTTTTCACCCACAAATACCTCTTTTATCCCCAAAATAGAACAGTTTCTTCCAGAAATACAACATTTCTCCCAAATATATCACATCTTCTCCAAGAAATACTTGGTTTCTCCCTTCAAATAGGACCTTTTCACCCACAAATACCTCATTTATCCCCAAAATTGGACAATTTCTTCCAGAAATGCCACATTTCTCCCACATATATCACATCTTCTCCAAGAAATACCAGGATTCCTCCAGGAAATAGGACCTTGTCACCCACAAATACCTGTTTTATCCCTCACATTGGAAATTTTCTTCCTGAAAGGCCAGATTTCTCCAAAGTATAGAAAATCTTCCCCAAGAAATACCAGGTTTCCCCCTTCAAATACGACCTTTTCACCCACAAATACCTCTTTTATCCCCAAAAGAGGACAGTATCTTCCAGACATGCCACATTTCTCCCAAATAGATCACATCTTCTCCAAGAAATACCACGTTTCCCCCTTCAAATAGGACCTTTTCACCCACAAATGCCTGTTTTATCCCCAAAAGAGGACAGTTTCTTCCAGAAATGCCACATTTCTCCCAAACATATCACATCTTCTCCAAGAAATACCAGCTTTCCCCCTTCAAATAGGACCTTGTCACCCACAAATACCTCTTTTATCCCCAAAAGAGGACAGTTTCTTCCAGAAATGCCACATTTCTCCCAAATAGATCACATCTTCTCCAAGAAATATCAGCTTTCCCCTTGGAAATAGGACCTTTTCACCCAGAAATACCTGTTTCATCCACAAAATAGGACTGTTTCTTCCAGAAATACCACATTTCTCCCAAATATAGCACATCTTCTCCACGAAATACCAGGATTCCTCCTGAAATAGGGCCTTTTCAATCACAAATAACTCTTTTATCCTCAAAAGAGGACAGTTTCTTCCAGAAATGCCACATTTCTCCCAAATATATCACATCTTCTCCAAGAAATACCAGGGTTCCCCCTTCAAATAGGACCTCTTCACCCACAAATACCTGTTTCATCCCCAAAATAGGACAGTTTCTTCCAGACATGCTACATTTCTCCCAAATATATCACATCTTCTCCAAGAAATACGAGGATTCCTCCTGAAATAGGACCTTTTCAACCACAAATACCTCTTTTATCCCCAAAAGAGGACATTTTCTTCCAGAAATGCCACATTTCTCCCAAATATATCACATCTTCTCCAATAAATACCAGCTTTCCCCCTTCAAATAGGACCTTTTCACCCACAAATACCTGTTTTATCCCCAAAATAGGACAGTTTCTTCCAGAAAGGCCACATTTCCCCCAAATATATCAAATCTTCTCCACGAAATACCAGGATTCCTCCTGAAATAGGACCTTTTCAACCACAAATACCTGTTTCATCCCCAAAATAGTACATTTTCTTCCAGAAAGGCCACATTTCTCCCAAATGTTGCACATCTTCTTCAAGAAATACCAGCTTTCCCCCTTCAAATAGGACCCCTTCACCCACAAATACCTCTTTTATCCCCAAAATAGGACAGTTTCTTCCAGACATGCCACATTTCTCCCAAATATATCACATCTCCTCCAAGAAATACCAGCTTTCCCCCTTCAAATAGGACCTTTTCAAACACAAATACCTCTTTTATCCCCCAAAATAGGACAGTTTCTTCCTGAAAGGCCAGATTTCTCCCAAATATATCACATCTCCTCCAAGAAATACCAGGTTTCCCCCTTCAAATAGGACCTTTTCACCCACAAATACCTCTTTTATCCCCAAAATAGGACAGTTTCTTCCAGAAATGCCACATTTCTCCCAAATATAGAACATCTCATCCAAGAAATACCAGCTGTCCCCCTTCAAATAGGACCCCTTCACCCACAAATACCTCTTTTATCCCCAAAATAGGACAGTTTCTTCCAGAAATGCCACATTTCTCCCAAATATATCACATCTCCTCCAAGAACTACCAGGTTTCCCCCTTCATATAGGACCTTTTCACCCACAAATACCTCTTTTATCCCCAAAAGAGGACAGTTTCTTCCAGACATGCCACATTTCTCCCAAATATATCACATCTCCTCCAAGAAATACCAGCTTTCCCCCTTCAAAAAGGACCTTTTCAAACACAAATACCTCTTTTATCCCCAAAAGAGGACAGTTTCTTCCAGAAATGCCACATTTCTCCCAAATATAGCACATCTTCTCCAAGAAATACCACGTTTCCCCCTTCAAATAGGACCTTTTCACCCACAAATACCCGCCTTCTCCCCCAAAATAGGACAGTTTCTTCCAGAAATGCCTCATTTCTCCCAAATATATCACATCTCCTCCAAGAAATACCAGCTTTCCCCCTTCAAATAGGACCTTTTCACCCACAAATACCTCTTTGATCCCCAAAATAGGACAGTTTCTTCCAGAAATGCCACATTTCTCCGAAATATAGCACATCTTCTCCAAGAAATACCAGGATTCCCCCTTCAAATAGGACCTTTTCACCCACAAATACCAGCCTTCTCCCCCCAGAATAGGACATTTTCTTCCAGATATGCCTGATTTCTCCCAAATAGATCACATCTTCTCCAAGAAATACCACGTTTCCCCCTTCAAATAGGACCTTTTCACCCACAAATACCTCTTTTATCCCCAAAATACGACAGTTTCTTCCAGAAAGGCCACATTTCTCCCAAATATATCACATCTTCTCCAAGAAATACCAGCTTTCCCCCTTCAAATAGGACCTTTTCACCCACAAATACCTCTTTTATCCCCAAAAGAGGACAGTTTCTTCCAGACATGCCACATTTCTCCCAAATATAGCACATCTTCTCCAAGAAATACCAGGATTCCCCCTTCAAATAGGACCTTTTCACCCACAAATACCAGCCTTCTCCCCCCAAATTGGACTTTTTCTTCCAGATATGCCATATTTCTCCCTAATGTATCACATCTTCTCCAAGAAATACCAGCTTTCCCCCTTGAAATAGGACCTTTTCTCCCACAAATACCTCCTTTATCCCCAAAATAGGACAGTTTCTTCCAGACATGCCACATTTCTCCCAAATATATCACATCTTCTCCAAGAAATACCAGCTTTCCCCCTTCAAATAGGACCTTTTCACCCACAAATACCTGTTAGATCCCAAAATAGGACGTTTCTTACAGAAATGCAATATTTCTCGCAAATATAGAACATCTTCTCCAAGAAATACCAGGTTTCCCCCTTGAAATAGGACCTTTTCACCCACAAATACCTGTTTGATCCCCAAAATAGGACAGTTTCTTCCAGACATGCCAAATTTCTCCCAAATATATCACATCTTCTCCAAGAAATACCAGGTTTCCCCCTGGAAATAGGAACTTTTCACCCACAAATACCTCTTTTATCCCCAAAAGAGGACAGTTTCTTCCAGAAATGCCACATTTCTCCCAAATATATCACATCTTCTCCAAGAAATACCAGGATTCCCCCTTCTAATAGGACCTTTTCACCCACAAATACCAGCCTTCTCCCCCCAAATTGGACTTATTCTTCTAGATATGCCTGATTTCTCCCAAATATAGAACATCTTCTCCAAGAAATACCAGGTTTCCCCCTTCAAATAGGACCTTTTCACCCACAAATACCTCTTTTATCCCCAAAAGAGGACAGTTTCTTCCTGAAATGCCACATTTCTCCCAAATAGATCACATCTTCTCCAAGAAATACCAGCTTTCCCCCTTCAAATAGGACCTTTTCACCCACAAATACCTCTTTTATCCCCAAAATAGGACAGTTTCTTCCAGAAAGGCCACATTTCTCCCAAATATATCACATCTTCTCCAAGAAATACCACGTTTCCCCCTTCAAATAGGAACTTTTCACCCACAAATACCTCTTTTATCCCCAAAAGAGGACAGTTTCTTCCAGAAAGGCCACATTTCTCCCAAATATACCACATCTTCTCCAAGAAATACCAGGATTCCCCCTTCAAATAGGACCTTTTCACCCATAAATACCAGCGTTCTCCCCCCAAATTCGACTTTTTCTTCCAGAAATGCCACATTTCTCCCAAATATATCACATCTTCTCCAAGAAAAACCAGGTTTCCCCCTTCAAATAGGACCTTTTCACCCACAAATAACTCTTTTATCCCCAAAAGAGGACAGTTTCTTCCAGAAATGCCACATATCTCCCAAATATATCACATCTTCTCCACGAAATACCAGCTTTCCCCCTTCAAATAGGACCTTTTCACCCACAAATACCTCTTTCATCCCCAAAAGAGGACAGTTTCTTCCTGACATGCCACATTTCTCCCAAATATATCACATCTCCTCCAACAAATACCAGGTTTCCCCCTTCAAATAGGAACTTTTCACCCACAAATACCTCTTTAATCCACAAAAGAGGACAGTTTCTTCCAGAAAGGCCACATTTCTCCCAAATATATCACATCTCCTCCAAGAAATACCAGGTTACCCCCTTCAAATAGGAACTTTTCACCCACAAATACCTGTTTCATCCCCAAAATAGGACAGTTTCTTTCAGAAAGGCCACATTTCTCCCAAATATATCACATCTTCTCCAATAAATACCAGCTTTCCCCCTTCAAATAGGACCTTTTCACCCACAAATACCTCTTTTATCCCCAAAATAGGACAGTTTCTTCCAGAAAGGCCACATTTCTCCCAAATGTTTCACATCTCCTCCAAGAAATACCAGCTTTCCCCCTTCAAATAGGACCCCTTCACCCACAAATACCTCTTTTATCCCCAAAATAGGACAGTTTCTTCCTGACATGCCACATTTCTCCCAAATATAGCACATCTCCTCCAAGAAATACCAGCTTTCCCCCTTCAAATAGGACCTTTTCGCCCAGAAATACCTGTTTCATCCCCAAAAGAGGACACTTTCTTCCAGAAAGGCCACATTTCTCCCAAATACATCACATCTTCTCCAAGAAATACCAGGTTTCCCCCTTGAAATAGGACCTTTTCACCCACAAATACCTCTTTTATCCCCAAAATAGGACAGTTTCTGCCAGAAATGCCACATTTCTCCCAGTTATAGAACATCTTCTCCAAGAAATACCAGGTTTCCCCCTTGAAATAGGACATCTTCACCCACAAATACCTGTTTGATCCCCAAAATAGGACAGTTTCTTCCAGACATGCTACATTTCTCCCAAATATATCACATCTTCTCCATGAAATACCAGGATTCCTCCTGTATAGGACCTTTTCAACCACAAATACCTGTTTCATCCCCAAAATAGGACATTTTCTTCCAGAAAGGCCACATTTCTCCCAAATGTTGCACATATTCTTCAAGAAATACCAGCTTTCCCCCTTGAAATAGGACCCCTTCACCCACAAATACCTCTTTTATCCCCAAAATAGGACAGTTTCTTCCAGAAATGCCACATTTCTCCCAAATATATCACATCTCCTCCAAGAACTACCAGGTTTCCCCCTTCAAATAGGACCCCTTCACACAGAAATACCTCTTTTATACCCAAAATAGGAGAGTTTATTCCAGACATGCCACATTTCTCCCAAATATATCACATCTTCTCCAAGAAATACCAGCTTTCCCCTTTCAAAAAGGACCTTTTCAAAAACAAATACCTCTTTTATCCCCGAAAGAGGACAGTTTCTTCCAGAAATGCCTCATTTCTCCCAAATATAGCACATCTTCTCCAAGAAATACCACGTTTCCCCCTTCAAATAGGACCTTTTCACCCACAAATACCCGCCTTCTCCCCCAAAATAGGACAGTTTCTTCCAGAAATGCCACATTTCTCCAAAATATACCAAATATCCTCCAAGAAATACCAGCTTTCCCCATTCAAATAGGAACTTTTCACCCACAAATACCTCTTTTATCCCCAAAATAGGACAGTTTCTTCCAGAAATGCCACATTTCTCCCAAATATAGAACATCTCATCCAAGAAATACCAGCTGTCCCCCTTCAAATAGGACCCCTTCACCCACAAATACCTCTTTTATCCCCAAAATAGGACAGTTTCTTCCAGAAATGCCACATTTCTCCCAAATATATCACATCTCCTCCAAGAACTACCAGGTTTCCCCCTTCAAATAGGACCTTTTCACCCACAAATACCTCTTTTATCCCCAAAAGAGGACAGTTTCTTCCTGACATGCCACATTTCTCCCAAATATAGCACATCTCCTCCAAGAAATACCAGCTTTCCCCCTTCAAAAAGGACCTTTTCAAACACAAATACCTCTTTTATCCCCAAAAGAGGACAGTTTCTTCCAGAAATGCCACATTTCTCCCAAATATAGCACATCTTCTCCAAGAAATACCACGTTTCCCCCTTCAAATAGGACCTATTCACCCACAAATACCCGCCTTCTCCCCCAAAATAGGACAGTTTCTTCCAGAAATGCCACATTTCTCCCAAATATATCACATCTCCTCCAAGAAATACCAGCTTTCCCCCTTCAAATAGGACCTTTTCACCCACAAATACCTCTTTTATCCCCAAAATAGGACAGTTTCTTCCAGAAATGCCACATTTCTCCCAAATATATCACATCTTCTCCAAGAAATACCACGTTTCCCCCTTCAAATAGGAACTTTTCACCCACAAATACCTCTTTTATCCCCAAAAGAGGACAGTTTCTTCCAGAAAGGCCACATTTCTCCCAAATATACCACATCTTCTCCAAGAAATACCAGGATTCCCCCTTCAAATAGGACCTTTTCACCCATAAATACCAGCGTTCTCCCCCCAAATTCGACTTTTTCTTCCAGAAATGCCACATTTCTCCCAAATATATCACATCTTCTCCAAGAAAAACCAGGTTTCCCCCTTCAAATAGGACCTTTTCACCCACAAATAACTCTTTTATCCCCAAAAGAGGACAGTTTCTTCCAGAAATGCCACATATCTCCCAAATATATCACATCTTCTCCACGAAATACCAGCTTTCCCCCTTCAAATAGGACCTTTTCACCCACAAATACCTCTTTCATCCCCAAAAGAGGACAGTTTCTTCCTGACATGCCACATTTCTCCCAAATATATCACATCTCCTCCAACAAATACCAGGTTTCCCCCTTCAAATAGGAACTTTTCACCCACAAATACCTCTTTAATCCACAAAAGAGGACAGTTTCTTCCAGAAAGGCCACATTTCTCCCAAATATATCACATCTCCTCCAAGAAATACCAGGTTACCCCCTTCAAATAGGAACTTTTCACCCACAAATACCTGTTTCATCCCCAAAATAGGACAGTTTCTTTCAGAAAGGCCACATTTCTCCCAAATATATCACATCTTCTCCAATAAATACCAGCTTTCCCCCTTCAAATAGGACCTTTTCACCCACAAATACCTCTTTTATCCCCAAAATAGGACAGTTTCTTCCAGAAAGGCCACATTTCTCCCAAATGTTTCACATCTCCTCCAAGAAATACCAGCTTTCCCCCTTCAAATAGGACCCCTTCACCCACAAATACCTCTTTTATCCCCAAAATAGGACAGTTTCTTCCTGACATGCCACATTTCTCCCAAATATAGCACATCTCCTCCAAGAAATACCAGCTTTCCCCCTTCAAATAGGACCTTTTCGCCCAGAAATACCTGTTTCATCCCCAAAAGAGGACACTTTCTTCCAGAAAGGCCACATTTCTCCCAAATACATCACATCTTCTCCAAGAAATACCAGGTTTCCCCCTTGAAATAGGACCTTTTCACCCACAAATACCTCTTTTATCCCCAAAATAGGACAGTTTCTGCCAGAAATGCCACATTTCTCCCAGTTATAGAACATCTTCTCCAAGAAATACCAGGTTTCCCCCTTGAAATAGGACATCTTCACCCACAAATACCTGTTTGATCCCCAAAATAGGACAGTTTCTTCCAGACATGCTACATTTCTCCCAAATATATCACATCTTCTCCATGAAATACCAGGATTCCTCCTGTATAGGACCTTTTCAACCACAAATACCTGTTTCATCCCCAAAATAGGACATTTTCTTCCAGAAAGGCCACATTTCTCCCAAATGTTGCACATATTCTTCAAGAAATACCAGCTTTCCCCCTTGAAATAGGACCCCTTCACCCACAAATACCTCTTTTATCCCCAAAATAGGACAGTTTCTTCCAGAAATGCCACATTTCTCCCAAATATATCACATCTCCTCCAAGAACTACCAGGTTTCCCCCTTCAAATAGGACCCCTTCACACAGAAATACCTCTTTTATACCCAAAATAGGAGAGTTTATTCCAGACATGCCACATTTCTCCCAAATATATCACATCTTCTCCAAGAAATACCAGCTTTCCCCTTTCAAAAAGGACCTTTTCAAAAACAAATACCTCTTTTATCCCCGAAAGAGGACAGTTTCTTCCAGAAATGCCTCATTTCTCCCAAATATAGCACATCTTCTCCAAGAAATACCACGTTTCCCCCTTCAAATAGGACCTTTTCACCCACAAATACCCGCCTTCTCCCCCAAAATAGGACAGTTTCTTCCAGAAATGCCACATTTCTCCAAAATATACCAAATATCCTCCAAGAAATACCAGCTTTCCCCATTCAAATAGGACCTTTTCACCCACAAATACCTCTTTTATCCCCAAAATAGGACAGTTTCTTCCAGAAATGCCACATTTCTCCCAAATATAGAACATCTCATCCAAGAAATACCAGCTGTCCCCCTTCAAATAGGACCCCTTCACCCACAAATACCTCTTTTATCCCCAAAATAGGACAGTTTCTTCCAGAAATGCCACATTTCTCCCAAATATATCACATCTCCTCCAAGAACTACCAGGTTTCCCCCTTCAAATAGGACCTTTTCACCCACAAATACCTCTTTTATCCCCAAAAGAGGACAGTTTCTTCCTGACATGCCACATTTCTCCCAAATATAGCACATCTCCTCCAAGAAATACCAGCTTTCCCCCTTCAAAAAGGACCTTTTCAAACACAAATACCTCTTTTATCCCCAAAAGAGGACAGTTTCTTCCAGAAATGCCACATTTCTCCCAAATATAGCACATCTTCTCCAAGAAATACCACGTTTCCCCCTTCAAATAGGACCTATTCACCCACAAATACCCGCCTTCTCCCCCAAAATAGGACAGTTTCTTCCAGAAATGCCACATTTCTCCCAAATATATCACATCTCCTCCAAGAAATACCAGCTTTCCCCCTTCAAATAGGACCTTTTCACCCACAAATACCTCTTTTATCCCCAAAATAGGACAGTTTCTTCCAGAAATGCCACATTTCTCCGAAATATAGCACATCTTCTCCAAGAAATACCACGATTCCCCCTTCAAATAGGACCTTTTCACCCACAAATACCAGCCTTCTCCCCCAGAATAGGACTTTTTCTTCCAGATATGCCTGATTTCTCCCAAATAGATCACATCTTCTCCAAGAAATACCACGTTTCCCCCTTCAAATAGGACCTTTTCACCCACAAATACCTCTTTTATCCCCAAAAGAGGACAGTTTCTTCCAGACATGCCACATTTCTCCCAAATATATCACATCTTCTCCAAGAAATACCAGCTTTCCCCCTTCAAATAGGACCTTTTCACCCACAAATACCTCTTTTATCCCCAAAAGAGGACAGTTTCTTCCAGACATGCCACATTTCTCCCAAATATAGCACATCTTCTCCAAGAAATACCAGGATTCCCCCTTCAAATAGGACCTTTTCACTCACAAATACCAGCCTTCTCCCCCCAAATTGGACTTTTTCTTCCAGATATGCCATATTTCTCCCTAATGTATCACATCTTCTCCAAGAAATACCAGGTTTCCCCCTTCAAATAGGACCTTTTCACCCACAAATACCTCTTTTATCCCCAAAAGCGGACAGTTTCTTCCAGAAATGCCACATTTCTCCCAAATATATCACATCTTCTCCAAGAAATACCAGCTTTCCCCCTTCAAATAGGACCTTTTCACCCACAAATACCTGTTAGATCCCAAAATAGGACGTTTCTTACAGAAATGCAATATTTCTCGCAAATATAGAACATCTTCTCCAAGAAATACCAGGTTTCCCCCTTCAAATAGGACCTTTTCACCCACAAATACCTGTTTGATCCCCAAAATAGGACAGTTTCTTCCAGACATGCCACATTCCTCCCAAATATATCACATCTTCTCCAAGAAATACCAGGTTTCCCCCTGGAAATAGGAACTTTTCACCCACAAATACCTCTTTTATCCCCAAAAGAGGACAGTTTCTTCCAGAAATGCCACATTTCTCCCAAATATATCACATCTTCTCCAAGAAATACCAGGATTCCCCCTTCTAATAGGACCTTTTCACCCACAAATACCAGCCTTCTCCCCCCAAATTGGACTTATTCTTCTAGATATGCCTGATTTCTCCCAAATATAGAACATCTTCTCCAAGAAATACCAGGTTTCCCCCTTCAAATAGGACCTTTTCACCCACAAATACCTCTTTTATCCCCAAAAGAGGACAGTTTCTTCCTGAAATGCCACATTTCTCCCAAATAGATCACATCTTCTCCAAGAAATACCAGCTTTCCCCCTTCAAATAGGACCTTTTCACCCACAAATACCTCTTTTATCCCCAAAATAGGACAGTTTCTTCCAGAAAGGCCACATTTCTCCCAAATATATCACATCTTCTCCAAGAAATACCACGTTTCCCCCTTCAAATAGGAACTTTTCACCCACAAATACCTCTTTTATCCCCAAAAGAGGACAGTTTCTTCCAGAAAGGCCACATTTCTCCCAAATATAGCACATCTTCTCCAAGAAATACCAGGATTCCCCCTTCAAATAGGACCTTTTCACCCATAAATACCAGCGTTCTACCCCCAAATTCGACTTTTTCTTCCAGATATGCCATATTTCTCCCAAATATATCACATCTTCTCCAAGAAAAACCAGGTTTCCCCCTTCAAATAGGACCTTTTCACCCACAAATAACTCTTTTATCCCCAAAAGAGGACAGTTTCTTCCAGAAATGCCACATATCTCCCAAATATATCACATCTTCTCCAAGAAATACCAGCTTTCCCCCTTCAAATAGGACCTTTTCACCCACAAATACCTCTTTCATCCCCAAAAGAGGACAGTTTCTTCCTGACATGCCACATTTCTCCCAAATATATCACATCTCCTCCAAGAAATACCAGGTTTCCCCCTTCAAATAGGAACTTTTCACCCACAAATACCTCTTTTATCCACAAAAGAGGACAGTTTCATCCAGAAATGCCACATTTCTCCCAAATATACCAAATCTCCTCCAAGAAATACCAGCTTTCCCCCTTGAAATAGGACCTTTTCACCCACAAATACCTCTTTTATCCCCAAAATAGGACAGTTTCTTCCAGAAAGGCCACATTTCTCCCAAATATATCACATCTTCTCCAAGAAATACCACGTTTCCCCCTTCAAATAGGAACTTTTCACCCACAAATACCTCTTTTATCCCCAAAAGAGGACAGTTTCTTCCAGAAAGGCCACATTTCTCCCAAATATAGCACATCTTCTCCAAGAAATACCAGGATTCCCCCTTCAAATAGGACCTTTTCACCCATAAATACCAGCGTTCTCCCCCCAAATTCGACTTTTTCTTCCAGATATGCCATATTTCTCCCAAATATATCACATCTTCTCCAAGAAAAACCAGGTTTCCCCCTTCAAATAGGACCTTTTCACCCACAAATAACTCTTTTATCCCCAAAATAGGACAGTTTCTTCCAGAAATGCCACATATCTCCCAAATATATCACATCTTCTCCAAGAAATACCAGCTTTCCCCCTTCAAATAGGACCTTTTCACCCACAAATACCTCTTTCATCCCCAAAAGAGGACAGTTTCTTCCTGACATGCCACATTTCTCCCAAATATATCACATCTCCTCCAAGAAATACCAGGTTTCCCCCTTCAAATAGGAACTTTTCACCCACAAATACCTCTTTTATCCACAAAAGAGGACAGTTTCATCCAGAAATGCCACATTTCTCCCAAATATACCAAATCTCCTCCAAGAAATACCAGCTTTCCCCCTTGAAATAGGACCTTTTCACCCACAAATACCTCTTTTATCCCCAAAATAGGACTGTTTCTTCCAGAAATGCCACATTTCTCCCAAATATATCACATCTCCTCCAAGAGAAACCAGCTTTCCCCCTTGAAATAGGACCTTTTCTCCCACAAATACCTGTTTGATCCCCAAAATAGGACAGTTTATTCCAGAAATGCCACATTTCTCCCAAATATACCAAATATCCTCCCAGAAATACCAGGTTTCCCCCTTCAAATAGGACCTTTTCACCCACAAATACCTCTTTTATCCCCAAAAGAGGACAGTTTCTTCCAGACATGCCACATTTCTCCCAAATATATCACATCTTCTCCAAGAAATACCACGATTCCCCCTTCAAATAGGACTTTTTCACCCACAAATACCAGCCTTCTCCCCCCAAATTGGACTTTTCTTCCAGATATGCCTGATTTCTCCCAAATAGATCACATCTTCTCCAAGAAATACCACGTTTCCCCCTTCAAATAGGACCTTTTCACCCACAAATACCTCTTTTATCCCCAAAAGAGGACAGTTTCTTCCAGAAATGCCTCATTTCTCCCAAATATATCACATCTTCTCCAAGAAATACCAGGTTTCCCCCTTCAAATAGGACCTTTTCACCCACAAATACCTGTTAGATCCCCAAAATAGGACGTTTCTTCCAGAAATGCAATATTTCTCCCAAATATATCACATCTTCTCCAAGAAATACCAGGTTTCCCCCTTCAAATAGGACCTTTTCACCCTCAAATATCTGTTTGATCCCCAAAATTGGACAGTTTCTTCCAGAAATGCCACATTTCTCCCAAATATATCACATATTCTCCAAGAAATACCAGCTTTCCCCTTGGAAATAGGACCTTTTTACCCAGAAATAGCTTTTTCATCCACAAAATAGGACAGTTTCTTCCAGAAATACCACATTTCTCCCAAATATATCAAATCTTATCCACGAAATACCAGGATTCCTCCTGAAATAGGACCTTTTCAATCACAAATACCTCTTTTATCCTCAAAAGAGGACAGTTTCTTCCAGAAATGCCACATTTCCCCCAAATATAGCACATCTTCTCCAAGAATTACCAGGTTTCCCCCTTCAAATAGGACCTCTTCACCCACAAATACCTGTTTCATCCCCAAAATAGGACAGTTTCTTCCAGACATGCTACATTTCTCCCAAATATATCACATCTTCTCCAAGAAATACGAGGATTCCTCCTGAAATAGGACCTTTTCAACCACAAATACCTGTTTCATCCCCAAAATAGGACAGTTTCTTTCAGAAAGGCCACATTTCTCCCAAATAGATCACATCTTCTCCAATAAATACCAGGTTTCCCCCTTCAAATAGGACCTTTTCACCCACAAATACCTCTTTTATCCCCAAAATAGGACAGTTTCTTCCAGAAAGGCCACATTTCTCCCAAATGTTTCACATCTCCTCCAAGAAATACCAGCTTTCCCCCTTCAAATAGGACCCCTTCACCCACAAATACCTCTTTTATCCCCAAAATAGGACAGTTTCTTCCTGACATGCCACATTTCTCCCAAATATAGCACATCTTCTCCAAGAAATACCTGCTTTCCCCCTTCAAATAGGACCTTTTCACCCACAAATACTTCTTTTATCCCCAAAATAGGACAGTTTCTGCCAGAAATGCCACATTTCTCCCAGTTATAGAACATCTTCTCCAAGAAATACCAGGTTTCCCCCTTGAAATAGGACATCTTCACCCACAAATACCTGTTTGATCCCCAAAATAGGACAGTTTCTTCCAGACATGCCACATTTCTCCCAAATATATCACATCTTCTCCATGAAATACCAGGATTCCTCCCGAAATAGGACCTTTTCAACCTCAAATACCTGTTTCATCCCCAAAATAGGACATTTTCTTCCAGAAAGGCCACATTTCTCCCAAATGTTGCACATATTCTTCAAGAAATACCAGCTTTCCCCCTTCAAATAGGACCCCTTCACCCACAAATACCTCTTTTATCCCCAAAATAGGACAGTTTCTTCCAGAAATGCCAGATTTCTCCCAAATATAGAAAATCTCCTCCAAGAAATACCAGCTTTCCCCCTTCAAATAGGACCCCTTCACCCACAAATACCTCTTTTATCCCCAAAATAGGACAGTTTCTTCCAGAAATGCCACATTTCTCCCAAATATATCACATCTCCTCCAAGAAATACCAGCTTTCCCCATTCAAATAGGACCTTTTCACCCACAAATACCTCTTTTATCCCCAAAATAGGACAGTTTCTTCCAGACATGCCACATTTCTCCGAAATATAGCACATCTTCTCCAAGAAATACCAGGATTCCCCTTCAAATAGGACATTTTCACCCACAAATACCAGCCTTCTCCCCCCAGAATAGGACTTTTTCTTCCAGATATGCCTGATTTCTCCCAAATAGATCACATCTTCTCCAAGAAATACCACGTTTCCCCCTTCAAATAGGACCTTTTCACCCACAAATACCTCTTTTATCCACAAAAGAGGACAGTTTCTTCCAGACATGCCACATTTCTCCCAAATATATCACATCTTCTCCGAGAAATTCCACGTTTCCCCCTTCAAATAGGACCTTTTCACCCACAAATACCTCTTTTATCCCCAAAAGAGGACAGTTTCTTCCAGACATGCCACATTTCTCCCAAATATAGCACATCTTCTCCAAGAAATACCACGTTTCCCCCTTCAAATAGGACCTTTTCACCCACAAATACCTCTTTTATCCACAAAAGAGGACAGTTTCTTCCAGACATGCCACATTTCTCCCAAATATATCACATCTTCTCCGAGAAATTCCACGTTTCCCCCTTCAAATAGGACCTTTTCACCCACAAATACCTCCTTTATCCCCAAAATAGGACAGTTTCTTCCAGAAATGCCACATTTCTCCCAAATATATCACATCTTCTCCAAGAAATACCAGGTTTCCCCCTTCAAATAGGACCTTGTCACCCACAAATACCTGTTAGATCCCACGAAATTGGACGTTTCTTACAGAAATGCAATATTTCTCGCAAATATAGAACATCTTCTCCAAGAAATACCAGGTTTCCCCCTTCAAATAGGACCTTTTCAAACACAAATGCCTCTTTTATCCCCAAAATAGGACAGTTTCTTCCTGAAAGGCCAGATTTCTCCCAAATATATCACATCTCCTCCAAGAAATACCAGGTTTCCCCCTTCAAATAGGACCTTTTCACCCACAAATACCTATTTTATCCCCAAAATAGGACAGTTTCTTCCAGAAATGCCACATTTCTCCCAAATATAGAACATCTCATCCAAGAAATACCAGCTTTCCCCCTTCAAATAGGACCCCTTCACCCACAAATACCTCTTTTATCCCCAAAATAGGACAGTTTCTTCCAGAAATGCCACATTTCTCCCAAATATATCACATCTCCTCCAAGAAATACCAGGTTTTCCCCTTCAAATAGGACCTTTTCACCCACAAATACCTCTTTTATCCCCAACATAGGACAGTTTCTGCCAGAAATGCCACATTTCTCCCAAATATATCACATCTCCTCCAAGAAATACCAGCTTTCCCCCTTCAAAAAGGTCCTTTTCAAACACAAATACCTCTTTTATCCCCAAAAGAGGACAGTTTCTTCCAGACATGCCACATTTCTCCCAAATATAGCACATCTTCTCCAAGAAATACCACGTTTCCCCATTCAAATAGGACCTTTTCACCCACAAATACCCGCCTTCTCCCCCAAAATAGGACAGTGTCTTCCAGAAATGCCACATTTCTCCAAAATATACCAAATATCCTCCAAGAAATACCAGCTTTCCCCCTTCAAATAGGACCTTTTCACCCACAAATACCTCTTTTATCCCCAAAATAGGACAGTTTCTTCCAGAAATGCCACATTTCTCCGAAATATAGCACATCTTCTCCAAGAAATACCAGGATTCCCCCTTCAAATAGGACCTTTTCACCCACAAATACCAGCCTTCTACCCCCAGAATAGGACTTTTTCTTCCAGATATGCCTGATTTCTCCCAAATAGATCACATCTTCTCCAAGAAATACCACGTTTCCCCCTACAAATAGGACCTTTTCACCCACAAATACCTCTTTTATCCCCAAAATAGGACAGTTTCTTCCAGACATGCCACATTTCTCCCAAATATATCACATCTTCTCCAAGAAATACCAGCTTTCCCCCTTCAAATGGGACCTTTTTACCCACAAATACCTCTCTTATCCCCAAAAGAGGACAGTTTCTTCCAGAAATGCCACATTTCTCCCAAATATAGCACATCTTCTCCAAGAAATACCAGGATTCCCCCTTCAAATAGGACCTTTTCACCCACAAATACCTGTTAGATCCCCAAAATAGGACGTTTCTTACAGAAATGCAATATTTCTCGCAAATATAGAACATCTTCTCCAAGAAATACCAGGTTTCCCCCTTCAAATAGGACCTTTTCAAACACAAATACCTCTTTTATCCCCAAAATAGCACAGTTTCTTCCTGAAAGGCCAGATTTCTCCCAAATATATCACATCTCCTCCAAGAAATACCAGGTTTCCCCCTTCAAATAGGACCTTTTCACCCACAAATAACTCTTTTATCCCCAAAATAGGACAGTTTCTTCCAGAAATGCCACATTTCTCCCAAATATAGAACATCTCATCCAAGAAATACCAGCTTTCCCCCTTCAAATAGGACCCCTTCACCTACAAATACCTCTTTTATCCCCAAAATAGGACAGTTTCTTCCAGAAATGCCACATTTCTCCCAAATATATCACATCTCCTCCAAGAACTACCAGGTTTCCCCCTTCAAATAGGACCTTTTCACCCACAAATACCTCTTTTATCCCCAAAAGAGGACAGTTTCTTCCAGAAATGCCACATTTCTCCCAAATATATCACATCTCCTCCAAGAAATACCAGGTTTCCCCCTTCAAATAGGACCTTTTTACCAACAAATACATCTTTTATCCCCAAAAGAGGACAGTTTCTTCCAGAAATGCCACATTTCTCCCAAATAGATCACATCCTCTCCAAGAAATACCAGCTTTCCCCCTTCAAATAGGACCCCTTCACACAGAAATACCTCTTTTATCCCCAAAATAGGACAGATTCTTCCAGACATGCCACATTTCTCCCAAATATATCACATCTCCTCCAAGAAATACCAGCTTTCCCCCTTCAAAAAGGACCTTTTCAAACACAAATACCTCTTTTATCCCCAAAAGAGGACAGTTTCTTCCAGAAATGCCACATTTCTCCCAAATATAGCACATCTTCTCCAAGAAATACCATGTTTCCCCCTTCAAATAGGAACTTTTAACCCACAAATACCTCTTTTATCCCCAAAAGAGGACAGTTTCTTCCAGACATGCCACATTTCTCCCAAATATATCACATCTTCTCCAAGAACTACCAGCTTTCCCCCTTCAAATAGGACCTTTTCACCCACAAATACCTCTTTTATCCCCAAAAGAGGACAGTTTCTTCCAGACATGCCACATTTCTCCCAAATATAGCACATCTTCCCCAAGAAATACCAGGATTCCCCCTTCAAATAGGACCTTTTCACTCACAAATACCAGCCTTCTCCCCCCAAATTGGACTTTTTCTTCCAGATATGCCATATTTCTCCCTAATGTATCACATCTTCTCCAAGAAATACCAGGTTTCCCCCTTCAAATAGGACCTTTTCACCCACAAATACCTCCTTTATCCCCAAAATAGGACAGTTTCTTCCGGAAATGCCACATTTCTCCCAAATATATCACATCTTCTCCAAGAAATACCAGGTTTCCCCCTTCAAATAGGACCTTTTCACCCACAAATACCTGTTAGATCCCCAAAATAGGACGTTTCTTGCAGAAATGCAATATTTCTCGCAAATATAGAACATCTTCTCCAAGAAATACCAGGTTTCCCCCTTCAAATAGGACCTTTTCAAACACAAATGCTTCTTTTATCCCCAAAAGAGGACAGTTTCTTCCAGAAAGGCCAGATTTCTCCCAAATATATCAAATCTCCTCCAAGAAATACCAGGTTTCCCCCCTCAAATAGGACCTTCTCACCCACAAATACCTCTTTTATCCCCAAAATAGGACAGTTTCTTCCAGAAATGCCACATTTCTCCCAAATATAGAACATCTCATCCAAGAAATACCAGCTTTCCCCCTTCAAATAGGACCCCTTCACCCACAAATACCTCTTTTATCCCCAAAATAGGACAGTTTCTTCCAGAAATGCCACATTTCTCCCAAATATATCACATCTCCTCCAAGAACTACCAGGTTTCCCCCTACAAATAGGACCTTTTCACCCACAAATACCTCTTTTATCCCCAAAATAGGACAGTTTCTTCCAGAAATGCCAAATTTCTCCCAAATATAGAACATCTCCTCCAAGAAATACCAGGTTTCCCCCTTCAAATAGGACCTTTTCACCCACAAATACCTCTTTGATCCCCAAAAGAGGACAGTTTCTTCCAGAAATGCCACATTTCTCCCAAATAGATCACATCCTCTCCAAGAAATACCAGCTTTCCCCCTTCAAATAGGACCCCTTCACACAGAAATACCTCTTTTATCCCCAAAATAGGACAGTTTCTTCCAGACATGCCACATTTCTCCCAAATATATCACATCTCCTCCAAGAAATACCAGCTTTCCCCCTTCAAAAAGGACCTTTTCAAACACAAATACCTCTTTTATCCCCAAAAGAGGACAGTTTCTTCCAGAAATGCCACATTTCTCCCAAATATAGCACATCTTCTCCAAGAAATACCACGTTTCCCCCTTCAAATAGGACCTTTTCACCCACAAATACCCGCCTTCTACCCCAAAATAGGACAGTTTCTTCCAGAAATGCCACATTTCTCCAAAATATACCAAATATCCTCCAAGAAATACCAGCTTTCCCCCTTCAAATAGGACCTTTTCACCCACAAATACCTCTTTTATCCCCAAAATAGGACAGTTTCTTCCAGAAATGCCACATTTCTCCCAAATATAGCACATCTTCTCCAAGAAATACCAGGATTCCCCCTTCAAATAGGACCTTTTCACCCACAAATACCAGCCTTCTCCCCCCAGAATAGGACTTTTTCTTCCAGATATGCCTGATTTCTCCCAAATAGATCACATCTTCTCCAAGAAATACCAGCTTTCCCCCGTGAAATAGGACCTTTTCACCCACAAATACCTCTTTTATCCCCAAAAGAGGACAGTTTCTAACAGAAATGCCACATTTCTCCCAAATATATCACATCTTCCACAAGAAAAACCAGCTTTCCCCGTACAAATATGGCCTTTTCTACACAAATAAAAGACTTCTCCCACGAAATTGGCCATTTTCTTCCAGAAATGCCACATTTCTCCCAAATATATCACATCTTCTCCAAGAAATACCAGGTTTCCCCCTTCAAATAGGACCTTTTCACCCACAAATACCTGTTAGATCCCCAAAATAGGACGTTTCTTGCAGAAATGCAATATTTCTCGCAAATATAGAACATCTTCTCCAAGAAATACCAGGTTTCCCCCTTCAAATAGGACCTTTTCAAACACAAATGCTTCTTTTATCCCCAAAATAGGACAGTTTCTTCCAGAAAGGCCAGATTTCTCCCAAATATATCAAATCTCCTCCAAGAAATACCAGGTTTCCCCCCTCAAATAGGACCTTCTCACCCACAAATACCTCTTTTATCCCCAAAATAGGACAGTTTCTTCCAGAAATGCCACATTTCTCCCAAATATAGAACATCTCATCCAAGAAATACCAGCTTTCCCCCTTCAAATAGGACCCCTTCACCCACAAATACCTCTTTTATCCCCAAAATAGGACAGTTTCTTCCAGAAATGCCACATTTCTCCCAAATATATCACATCTCCTCCAAGAACTACCAGGTTTCCCCCTACAAATAGGACCTTTTCACCCACAAATACCTCTTTTATCCCCAAAATAGGACAGTTTCTTCCAGAAATGCCAAATTTCTCCCAAATATAGAACATCTCCTCCAAGAAATACCAGGTTTCCCCCTTCAAATAGGACCTTTTCACCCACAAATACCTCTTTGATCCCCAAAAGAGGACAGTTTCTTCCAGAAATGCCACATTTCTCCCAAATAGATCACATCCTCTCCAAGAAATACCAGCTTTCCCCCTTCAAATAGGACCCCTTCACACAGAAATACCTCTTTTATCCCCAAAATAGGACAGTTTCTTCCAGACATGCCACATTTCTCCCAAATATATCACATCTCCTCCAAGAAATACCAGCTTTCCCCCTTCAAAAAGGACCTTTTCAAACACAAATACCTCTTTTATCCCCAAAAGAGGACAGTTTCTTCCAGAAATGCCACATTTCTCCCAAATATAGCACATCTTCTCCAAGAAATACCACGTTTCCCCCTTCAAATAGGACCTTTTCACCCACAAATACCCGCCTTCTACCCCAAAATAGGACAGTTTCTTCCAGAAATGCCACATTTCTCCAAAATATACCAAATATCCTCCAAGAAATACCAGCTTTCCCCCTTCAAATAGGACCTTTTCACCCACAAATACCTCTTTTATCCCCAAAATAGGACAGTTTCTTCCAGAAATGCCACATTTCTCCCAAATATAGCACATCTTCTCCAAGAAATACCAGGATTCCCCCTTCAAATAGGACCTTTTCACCCACAAATACCAGCCTTCTCCCCCCAGAATAGGACTTTTTCTTCCAGATATGCCTGATTTCTCCCAAATAGATCACATCTTCTCCAAGAAATACCAGCTTTCCCCCGTGAAATAGGACCTTTTCACCCACAAATACCTCTTTTATCCCCAAAAGAGGACAGTTTCTAACAGAAATGCCACATTTCTCCCAAATATATCACATCTTCCACAAGAAAAACCAGCTTTCCCCGTACAAATATGGCCTTTTCTACACAAATAAAAGACTTCTCCCACGAAATTGGCCATTTTCTTCCAGAAATGCCACATTTCTCCCAAATGTATCACATCTTCTCCAAGAAATACCAGGTTTTCCTTTTGAAATAGGACCTTTTCACCCACAAATACCTGTTTCATCCCCAAAATAGGACAGTTTCTTCCAGAAATGCCACATTTCTCCCAAATATATCACATCTTCTCCAAGAAATACCAGGTTTCCCCCTTGAAATAGGACCTTTTCACCCACAAATACCAGCCTTCTGCTCCAAAAATAGGACATTTTCTTCCAGAAAGGCCACATTTCTCCCAAATATATCACATCTTCTCCAAGAAATACCAGGTTTCCCCCTTCAAATAGGACATTTTCACCCACAAATACCTCTTTTATCCCCAAAATGGGACAGTTTCTTCCAGAAATGCCACATTTCTCCCAAATAGATCACATCTTCTCCAAGAAATACCAGCTTTCCCCTTTGAAATAGGACATTTTCATCCACAAATACCTGTTTTATCCCCAAAAGAGGACTGTTTCTTCCAGAAAGGCCACATTTCTCCCAAATATATCACATCTCCTCCATGAAATACCAGCTTTCCCCCTTCAAATAGGACCTTGTCAGCCACAAATACCTCTTTTATCCCAAAAGTAGGACAGTTTTTCCAGAAATGCCACATTTCTCCCAAATATATCACATCTTCTCCAAGAAATACCAGCTTTCCCCCTTGAAATAGGACCTTTTCTCCCACAAATACCTCTTTTATCCCCAAAAGAGGACAGTTTCTGCCAGAATTGCCACATTTCTCCCAAACATATCATATCTTCTCCAAGAAATACCACTTTGCCCCCTTCAAATTGGACCTTTTCACCCACAAATACCTCTTTTATCCCCAAAATAGGACAGTTTCTTCCAGAAATGCCACATTTCTCCCAAATATATCACATCTTCTCCTAGAAATACCAGCTTTCCCCCTTCAAATAGGACCTTTTCACCCACAAATACCTGTTTCATCCCCAAAATAGGACAGTTTCTTTGAGACATGCCACATTTCTTCCAAATATATCACATCTTCTCCAAGAAATACCAGGTTTCCCCCTTCAAATAGGACCTTGTCACCCACAAATACCTCTTTTATCCACAAAAGAGGACAGTTTCTTCCAGAAATGCCACATTTCTCCCAAATATATCACATCTTCTCCAAGAAATACCAGCTTTCCCCCTTCAAATAGGACCTTTTCTCCCACAAATACCTCTTTTATCCACAAAATAGGACAGTTTCTTCAAGAAATGCCAGATTTCTCCCAAATATATCACATCTTCTCCAAGAAATACCAGGTTTCCCTTTTGAAATAGATCCTTTTCCAGCACAAATACCGGACTTCTCCCCCCTAATTGGTCATTTTCTTCCAGAAATGCCAGATTTCTCCCAAATATATCACATCTTCTCCAAGAAATACCACCTTTCCCCTTTGAAATAGGACCTTTTCACCCACAAATACCTGTTTCATCCCCAAAATAGGACAGTTTCTGCCAGACATGCCACATTTCTCCCAAATTTATCACATCTTCTCCAAGAAATACCAGGATTCCTCCTTCAAATAGGACCTTTTCTCCCACAAATACCTCTTTTATCCCCAAAATTAGACAGTTTCTTCAAGATATGCCTGATTTCTCCCAAATAGATCACATCTTCTCCAAGAAATACCAGGGTTCCCCCTTCAAATAGGACCTTTTCACCCACAAATACCTCTGTGATCCCCAAAATAGGACAGTTTCTTCCAGAAATGCCACATTTCTCCCAAATAGATCACATCTTCTCCAAGAAATACCAGCTTTCCCCCTTCAAATAGGACCTTTTCACCCACAAATACCTGTTTGATCCCCAAAATAGGACAGTATCATCCAGAAAGGCCACATTTCTCCCAAATATATCACATCTTCTCCAAGAAATACAAGGTTTCACCCTTCAAATGGGAACTTTTCACCCACAAATACCTCTTTTATCCCCAAAAGAGGACAGTTTCTTCCAGAAAGGCCACATTTCTCCCAAACAGATCACATCTTCCACAAGAAATACCAGCTTTCCCCCCTCAAATAGGGCCTTTTCTAGCACAAATAATAGACTTCCCCCACGAAATTGGCCATTTTCTTCCAGAAATGCCACATTTCTCCCAAATATATCACATCTTCTCCAAGAAATACCAGGTTTCCCCCTTCAAATAGGACCTTGTCACCCACAAATACCAGCCTTCTCCCACAAAATTTGACTGTTTCTTCCAGAAATGCCACATTTCTCCCAAATATATCACATCTCCTCCATGAAATACCAGCTTTCCCCCATCAAATAGGACCTTGTCACCCACAAATACCTCTTTGATCCCCAAAAGAGGACAGTTTCTTCCAGAAATGCCACATTTCTCCCAAATATATCACATCGTCTCCAAGAAATACCAGCTTTCCCCCTGGAAATAGGACCTTGTCACGCACAAATACCGGCCTTCTCCCACAAAATTGGACAGTTTCTTCCAGAAATGCCAGATTTCTCCCAAATAGATCACATTTCCTCCATGAAATACCAGCTTTCCCCCTGGAAATAGGACCTTTTCACCCACAAATACCTGTTTTATCCCCAAAATAGACAGTTTTTCCAGAAATGCCACATTTCTCCCAAATATACCACATGTTCTGCAGGAAATACCAGGTTTCCCCCTTCAAATGGGAACTTTTCATCCACAAATACCTGTTTTATCCCCGAAAGAGGACAGTTTCTTCCAGAAATGCCACATTTCTCCCAAATAGATCACATCTTCTCCAAGAAATCCCACGTTGCCTTCTTCAAATTAGACCTTATCACCCACAAATACCTCTTTTATTCCCAAAATTGGACATTTTCATCCAGAAATGCCACATTTCTCCCAAATATAGCACATCTTCTGCAAGAAATACCTGGTTTCCCCCTTCAAATAGGACCTTTTCAGCCACAAATACCTCTTTTATCCACAAAATTGGACAGTTTCTTCCTGACATGCCCCATTTCTCCCAAATATATCACATCTTCCACAAGAAATACCAGGTTTCCTCCTTGAAATAGGACCTTTACACCCACAAATACCTCTTTTATCCCCATAAGAGGACAGCTTCTTCCAGACATGCCACATTTCTCCCAAATAGATCACATCTTCTCCAAGAAATACCAGGGTTCCCCCTTGAAATAGGACCTTTTCACCCACAAATACCTCTTTTATCCCCAAAAGAGGACAGTTTCTTCCAGAAATGCCAAATTTCTCCCAAATATTTCACATCTTCTCCAAGAAATACCAGGTTTCCCCCTTGAAATGGGAACTTTTCACCCACAAATACCAGACATCTCCCCCCTAATTCGACATTTTATTCCAGAAATGCCGCATTTCTCCCAAATATACCACATGTTCTGCAGGAAATACCAGGTTTCCCCCTTCAAATAGGACCTTGTCACCCACAAATACCAGCCTTCTAGTCCCAAAATAGGACCTTTTCTTCCAGAAATGCCACATTTCTCCTAAATAGATCACTTCTTCTCCAAGAAATACCAGGTTTCCCCCTTCAAATAGGACCTTGTCACCCACAAATACCTCTTTTAAACCCAAAATAGGACAGTTTCTTCCAGAAATGCCACATTTCTACCAAATATATCACATCTTCTCCAAGAAATACCAGGATTCCTCCTGAAATAGGACCTTTTCACCCACAAATACCAGCCTTCTCCCACGAAATAGGACTGTTTCTTCCAGACATGCCTGAATTCTCCCAAATATATCACATCTCCCCCATGAAATACCAGGTTTCCCCCTTCAAATACGACCTTGTCACCCACAAATACATCTTTTATCCCCAAAATACGACAGTTTCTTCCAGACATGCCACATTTCTCCCAAATATATCACATCTCCTCCAAGAAATACCAGCTTTCCCCCTTCAAATAGGACCTTTTCTCCCACAAATACCTGTTTTATCCCCAAAAGAGGACAGTTTCTTCCAGACATGCCAGATTTCTCCCAAATAGATCACATCTTCTCCAAGATCTACCAGCTTTCCCCCTTCAAATAGGACCTTTTCACCCACAAATACCTCTTTTATCCCCAAAATTGGACAGTTTCTAAAAGAAATGCCAGATTTCTCCCAAATATATCACATCTTCTCCAAGAAATACCAGGATTCCCCCTTCAAATAGGACATTTTCTCCCACAAATACCTCTTTTATCCCCAAAATAGGACAGTTTCTTCCAGAAAGGCCACATTTCTCCCAAATAGATCTCATCTTCTCCAAGAAATACCAGGTTTCCCCCTTCAAATAGGAACTTTTCTCCATGAAATACCTCTTTTATCCCCAAAATAGGACAGTTTCTTCCAGACATGCCGCATTTCTCCCAAATATATCACATCTTCTCCAAGAAATACCAGGATTCTTCCTGAAATAGGACCTTTTCGCCCACAAATACCTGTTTTATCCGCAAAAGAGGACACTTTCTTCCAGAAAGGCCACATTTCTCCCAAATATATCACATCTTCTCCAAGAAATACCACGTTTCCCCCTTCAAATAGGACCTTTTCACCCACAAATACCTGTTTTATCCCCAAAATAGGACAGTTTATTCCAGACATGCCACATTTCTCCCAAATAGATCACAGCTTCTCCAAGAAATACCCGGTTTCCCCCTTCAAATAGGAACTTTTCACCCACAAATACCAGACTTCTCCCCGCTAATTAAACATTTTCTTCCAGACATGCCACATTTCTCCCAAATATATCACATCTTCTCCAAGAAATACCAGGTTTCCCCCTTCAAATAGGACACTTACATCCACAAATACCTCTTTTATCCGCAAAATAGGACAGTTTCTTCCAGAAAGGCCACATTTCTCCCAAATAGATCTCATCTTCTCCAAGAAATACCAGGTTTCCCCCTTCAAATAGGAACTTTTCTCCATGAAATACCTCTTTTATCCCCAAAATAGGACAGTTTCTTCCAGACATGCCGCATTTCTCCCAAATATATCACATCTTCTCCAAGAAATACCAGGATTCTTCCTGAAATAGGACCTTTTCGCCCACAAATACCTGTTTTATCCCCAAAAGAGGACACTTTCTTCCAGAAAGGCCACATTTCTCCCAAATATATCACATCTTCTCCAAGAAATACCACGTTTCCCCCTTCAAATAGGACCTTTTCACCCACAAATAACTGTTTTATCCCCAAAATAGGACAGTTTATTCCAGACATGCCACATTTCTCCCAAATAGATCACAGCTTCTCCAAGAAATACCCGGTTTCCCCCTTCAAATAGGAACTTTTCACCCACAAATACCAGACTTCTCCCCGCTAATTAAACATTTTCTTCCAGACATGCCACATTTCTCCCAAATATATCACATCTTCTCCAAGAAATACCAGGTTTCCCCCTTCAAATAGGACACTTACATCCACAAATACCTCTTTTATCCGCAAAATAGGACAGTTTCTTCCAGAAAGGCCACATTTCTCCCAAATATATCACATCTTCTCCAAGAAATACCAGCTTTCCCCCTTCAAATGGGTCCTTTTCTCCCACTAATACCAGACTTCTCCCACGAAATTGGCTATTTCCTTCCAGAAATGCCACATTTCTCCCAAATATAGAACATCTTCTCCAAGAAATACCAGCTTTCCCACTTGAAATAGGACATTTTCATCCACAAATACCTGTTTATCCTCAAAATAGGACAGTTTCTTCCAGAAATGCCAGATTTCTCCCAAATATATCACATCTTCTCCAAGAAATACCAGGTTTCCCCCTTCAAATAGGAAATTTTCACCCACAAATACCTGTTTGATCCCAAAAATATTACAGTTTCTTCCAGAAATGCCACATTTCTCCCAAATAGATCACATCTTCTCCAAGAAATACCAGGTTTCCCCCTTCAAATAGGACCTTGTCACCCACAAATACCTCTTTTATCCCCCAAAGAGGACAGTTTCTACAACAAAGGCCAAATTTCTCCCAAATATATCACATCTTCTCCAGGAATTACCAGCTTTCCCCCTTGAAATAGGACCTTTTCACCCACAAATACCTCTTTTATCCCCAAAAGAGGACAGTTTCTGACAGAAAGACGCCATTTCTCCCAAATATATCACATCTTCTCCAAGAAATACCAGGATTCCTCCTGAAATATGACATTTTCACCCACAAATACCTCTTTTATCCCCAAAATGGGACCGTTTCTTCCAGACATGCCACATTTCTCCCAAATAGATCACATCTTCTCCAAGAAATACCACGTTTCCCCCTTCAAATACGACCTTTTCACCCACAAATACCTGTTTGATCCCCAAAAGAGGTCAATTTCTTCCAGAAATGCCACATTTCTCCCAAATATATCACATCTTCTCCAAGAAATACCAGGTTTCCCCCTTCAAATAGGACCTTTTCTCCCACAAATACCAGCCTTCTCCCCCCAAGTTGGACATTTTCTTCCAGAAATGCCACATTTCTCACAAATATATCACATCTTCTCCAAGAATTACCAGCTTTCCCCCTTCAAATAGGACACTTTCATCCACAAATACCTCTTTTATCCCCAAAATAGGACAGTTTCTTCCAGAAAGGCCACATTTCTCCCAAATATATCACATCTTCTCCAAGAAATACCAGGTTTCCCCCTTCAGATGGGACCTTTTCTCCCACTAATACCAGACTTCTCCCACGAAATTGGCTATTTTCTTCCAGAAATGCCACATTTCTCCCAAATATATCACATGTTCTCCAAGAAATACCAGCTTTCCCACTTGAAATAGGACATTTTCATCCACAAATACCTGTTTATCCTCAAAATAGGACAGTTTCTTCCAGAAATGCCAGATTTCTCCCAAATATATCACATCTTCTCCAAGAAATACCAGGTTTCCCCCTGGAAATCGGAACTTTTCTCCCACAAATACCTGTTTGATGCCCAAAATAGGACAGTTTCTTCCAGAAATGCCAAATTTCTCCCAAATAGATCACATCTTCTCCAAGAAATACCAGGTTTCCCCTGGAAATAGGACCTTTTCACCCACAAATACCTCTTTTATCCCCAAAATAGGACAGTTTCTACAAGAAAGGCCAAATTTCTCCCAAATATATCACATCTTCTCCAAGAAATACCAGCTTTCCCCCTTCAAATAGGACCTTTTCAACCACAAATAGCCGTTAGATCCCCAAAATAGGACGTTTTCTTCCAGAAAGGCCACATTTCTCCCAAATATATCACATCTTCTCCAAGAAATACCAGCTTTCCCCTTTGAAATAGGACATTTTCACCCACAAATACCTGTTTTATTCACAAAATAGGACAGTTTCTCCCAGAAAGGCCACATTTCTCCCAAATAGATCACATCTTCTCCAAGAAATACCAGGGTTCCCCCTTCAAATAGGACCTTTTCACCCACAAATACCTGTTTCATCCCCAAAATAGGACAGTTTCTTCCAGACATGCCACATTTCTCCCAAATATATCACATCTTCTCCAAGAAATACCAGCCTTCCCAATTGAAATAGGACCTTTTCACCCACAAATACCTGTTTTATCCCCTAAATAGGACAGTTTCTTCCAGAAAGGCCACATTTCTCCCAAATAGATCACATCTTCTCCAAGAAATACCAGGTTTCCCCCTTCAAATAGGACCTTTTCACCCACAAATACCTCTTTTATCCCCAAAATTGGACAGTTTCTTTGAGACATGCCACATTTCTCCCACATATATCACATCTTCTCCACGAAATACCAGGTTTCCCCCTTCAAATAGGACCTTTTCACCCACAAATACCTCTTTTATCCCCAAAAGAGGACAGTTTCTTCGAGAAATGCCACATTTCTCCCAAATATACCACATCTTCTCCAAGAAATACCAGCTTTCCCCCTTCAAATAGGACCTTATCACCCACAAATACCTCTTTTATCCCCAAAAGAGGACAGTTTCTGCCAGAAATGCCACATTTCTCCCAAGTATAGAACATCTTCTCCAAGAAATACCATGTTTTCGTCTTGAAATAGGACATCTTCACCCACAAATACCTCTTTTATCCCACAAATAGGACAGTTTCTTCCAGAAATGCCACATTTCTCCCAAGTATAGAACATCTTCTCCAAGAAATACCAGCTTTCCCCCTTCAAAAAGGACCTTTTCAAACACAAATACCTCTTTTATCCCCAGAAGAGGACAGTTTCTTCCAGAAATGCCACATTTCTCCCAAATATAGCACATCTTCTCCAAGAAATACCACGCTTCCCCCTTCAAATAGGACCTATTCACCCACAAATACCCGCCTTCTCCCCCAAAATAGGACAGTTTCTTCCAGAAATGCCACATTTCTCCCAAATATATCACATCTTCTCCAAGAAATACCAGGTTTCCCCCTTCAAATAGGACCCCTTCACCCACAAATACCTCTTTTATCCCCAAAATAGGACATTTTCTTCCAGAAATGCCACATTTCTCCCAAGTATAGAACATCTTCTCCAAGAAATACCACGTTTCCCCTTCAAATAGGACCTTTTCACCCACAAATACCTCTTTTATCCCCAAAAGAGGACAGTTTCTTCCGGACATGCCACATTTCTCCCAAATATATCACATCTTCTCCACGAAATACCAGGTTTCCCCCTTCAAATAGGACCTTTTCACCCACAAATACCTCTTTTATCCCCAGAAGAGGACAGTTTCTTCCAGAAATGCCATATTTCCCCAAGTATAGAACATCTCCTCCAAGAAATACCAGCTTTCCCCCTTCAAATAGGACCTTTTCACCCACAAATACCTCTTTTATACCCAAAATAGGACAGTTTCTTCCAGAAATGCCATATTTCTCCCAAGTATAGAACATCTTCTCCAAGAAATACCAGCTTTCCCCCTTGAAATAGGACCTTTTCACCCACAAATACCTCTTTTATCCCCAAAATAGGACAGTTTCTTCCAGACATGCCACATTTCTCCCAAATATATCAAATCTCCTCCAAGAAATACCAGCTTTCCCCCTTCAAATAGGACCTTTTCACCCACAAATACCTCTTTTATCCCCAAAAGAGGACAGTTTCTTCCAGAAATGCCACATTTCTCCCAAATATAGAACATCTCCTCCAAGAAATACCAGGTTTCCCCCTTCAAATAGGACCTTTTCACCCACAAATACCTCTTTTATCCCCAAAAGAGTACTGTTTCTTCTAGAAATGCCACATTTCTCCCTAATAGATCACATCTTCTCCAAGAAATACCAGCTTTCCCCCTGGAAATAGGACACCTTCACCCAGAAATACCTCTTTTATCCCCAAAATAGGACAGTTTCTTCCAGACATGCCACATTTCTCCCAAATATATCACATCTCCTCCAAGAAATACCAGCTTTCCCCCTTCAAATAGGACCTTTTCAAACACAAATACCTCTTTTATCCCCGAAATAGGTCAGTTTCTTCCAGAAATGCCACATTTCTCCCAAATATAGCACATCTTCTCCAGGAAATACCAGGTTTCCCCCTTCAAATAGGACATTTTCACCCACAAATACCCGCCTTCTCCCCCAAAATAGGACAGTTTCTTCCAGAAATGCCACATTTCTCCCAAATATACCACATCTTCTCCAAGAAATACCAGGTTACCCCCTTCAAATCGGACCTTTTCACCCACAAATACATCTTTTATCCCCAAAATAGGACAGTTTCTGCCAGAAATGCCACATTTCTCCCAGGTATAGAACATCTTCTCCAAGAAATACCAGGTTTCCCTCTTGAAATAGGACATCTGCACCCACAAATACCTGTTTGATCCCCAAAAGAGGACAGTTTCTTCCAGAAATGCCACATTTCTCCCAAATATATCACATCTTCTCCAAGAAATACCACGTTTCCCCCTTGAAATAGGAACTTTTCACCCACAAATACCTGTTTGATCCCCAAAATACGACAGTTTCTTCCAGACATGCCACATTTCTCCCAAATATATCACATCTTCTCCAAGAAATACCAGGTTTCCCCCTGGAAATAGGACCCCTTCACCCACAAATACCTCTTTTATCCCCAAAATAGGACAGTTTCTTCCAGAAAGGCCACATTTCTCCCAAATAGATCACATCTTCTCCAAGAAATACCTCGTTTCCCCCCTCAAATAGGACCTTTTCACCCACAAATACTTGTTAGATCCCCAAAATAGGACGTTTTCTTTCTGAAATGCCATATTTCTCCCAAATATATCACATCTTCTCCAAGAAATACCAGGTTTCCCCTGGAAATAGGACATTTTCACCCACAAATACCTCTTTTATCCCCAAAAGAGGACAGTTTCTTCCAGAAATACCACATTTCTCCCAAATATATCACATCTTCTCCAAGAAATACCAGGTTTCCTCCTGAAATAGGACCTTTTCTCCCACAAATACCTCCTTTATCCCCAAAATTGGACAGTTTCTTCCAGAAATGCCACATTTCTCCCAAATATATCACAGCTTCTCCAAGAACTACCAGGTTTCCCCCTTCAAATAGGACCTTGTCACCCACAAATACCTCTTTTATCCCCAAAATAGAACAGTTTCTTCCAGAAATACCACATTTCTCCCAAATAGATCACATCTTCTCCAAGAAATACTTGGTTTCTCCCTTCAAATAGGACCTTTTCACCCACAAATACCTCTTTTATCCCCAAAATTGGACAATTTCTTCCAGAAATGCCACATTTCTCCCACATATATCACATCTTCTCCAAGAAATACCAGGATTCCTCCAGGAAATAGGACCTTGTCACCCACAAATACTTGTTTTATCCCTCACATTGGAAATTTTCTTCCAGAAATTCCAGATTTCTCCAAAGTATAGAAAATCTTCTCCAAGAAATACCAGGTTTCCCCCTTCAAATACGACCTTTTCACCCACAAATACCTCTTTTATCCCCAAAAGAGGACAGTATCTTCCAGACATGCCACATTTCTCCCAAATAGATCACATCTTCTCCAAGAAATACCAGCTTTCCCCCTTCAAATAGGACCTTTTCACCCACAAATACCTCTTTTATACTTAAAATAGGACAGTTTCTTCCAGAAATGCCACATTTCTCCCAAGTATAGAACATCTTCTCCAAGAAATACCAGCTTTCCCCCTTCAAATAGGACCTTTTCACCCACAAATACCTCTTTTATCCCCAAAATAGGACAGTTTCTTCCAGACATGCCACATTTCTCCCAAATATATCAAATCTCCTCCAAGAAATACCAGCTTTCCCCCTTCAAATAGGACCTTTTCACCCACAAATACCTCTTTTATCCCCAAAAGAGGACAGTTTCTTCCAGAAATGCCACATTTCTCCCAAATATAGCACATCTCCTCCAAGAAATACCAGGTTTCCCCCTTCAAATAGGACCTTTTCACCCACAAATACCTCTTTTATCCCCAAAAGAGTACAGTTTCTTCCAGACATGCCACATTTCTCCCTAATAGATCACATCTTCTCCAAGAAATACCAGCTTTCCCCCTGGAAATAGGACCCCTTCACCCAGAAATACCTCTTTTATCCCCAAAATAGGACAGTTTCTTCCAGACATGCCACATTTCTCCCAAATATATCACATATTCTCCAAGAAATACCAGCTTTCCCCCTTCAAATAGGACCTTTTCAAACACAAATACCTCTTTTATCCCCGAAATAGGTCAGTTTCTTCCAGAAATGCCACATTTCTCCCAAATATAGCACATCTTCTCCAGGAAATACCAGGTTTCCCCCTTCAAATAGGACATTTTCACCCACAAATACCCGCCTTCTCCCCCAAAATAGGACAGTTTCTTCCAGAAATGCCACATTTCTCCCAAATATAGCACATCTTCTCCAAGAAATACCAGGTTACCCCCTTCAAATCGGACCTTTTCACCCACAAATACATCTTTTATCCCCAAAATAGGACAGTTTCTGCCAGAAATGCCACATTTCTCCCAGGTATAGAACATCTTCTCCAAGAAATACCAGGTTTCCCTCTTGAAATAGGACATCTTCACCCACAAATTCCTGTTTGATCCCCAAAAGAGGACAGTTTCTTCCAGAAATGCCACATTTCTCCCAAATATATCACATCTTCTCCAAGAAATACCACGTTTCCCCCTTCAAATAGGACCTTTTCACCCACAAATACCTGTTTGATCCCCAAAATACGACAGTTTCTTCCAGACATGCCACATTTCTCCCAAATATATCACATCTTCTCCAAGAAATACCAGGTTTCCCCCTGGAAATAGGACCCCTTCACCCACAAATACCTCTTTTATCCCCAAAATACGACAGTTTCTTCCAGAAAGGCCACATTTCTCCCAAATAGATCACATCTTCTCCAAGAAATACCTCGTTTCCCCCTTCAAATAGGACCTTTTCACCCACAAATACCTGTTAGATCCCCAAAATAGGACGTTTTCATCCTGAAATGCCATATTTCTCCCAAATATATCACATCTTCTCCAAGAAATACCAGGTTTCCCCTGGAAATAGGACCTTTTCACCCACAAATACCTCTTTTATCCCCAAAAGAGGACAGTTTCTTCCAGAAATACCACATTTCTCCCAAATATATCACATCTTCTCCAAGAAATACCAGGTTTCCTCCTGAAATAGGACCTTTTCTCCCACAAATACCTCCTTTATATCAAAATTGGACAGTTTCTTCCAGAAATGCCACATTTCTCCCAAATATATCACAGCTTCTCCAAGAACTACCAGGTTTCCCCCTGGAAATAGGACCTTTTCACCCACAAATACCTCTTTTATCCCCAAAATAGAACAGTTTCTTCCAGAAATGCCACATTTCTCCCAAATACATCAAGTCTTCTCCAAGAAATACCAGGATTCCTCCTGAAATAGGGCCTTTTCAATCACAAATAACTCTTTTATCCTCAAAAGAGGACAGTTTCTTCCAGAAATGCCACATTTCTCCCAAATATATCACATCTTCTCCAAGAAATACCAGGGTTCCCCCTTCAAATAGGACCTCTTCACCCACAAATACCTGTTTCATCCCCAAAATAGGACAGTTTCTTCCAGACATGCTACATTTCTCCCAAATATATCACATCTCCTCCAAGAACTACCAGGTTTCCCCCTTCAAATAGGACCTTTTCAAACACAAATACCTCTTTTATCCCCAAAATAGGACAGTTTCTTCCAGACATGCCACATTTCTCCCAAATATATCACATCTCCTCCAAGAAATACCAGCTTTCCCCCTTCAAAAAGGACCTTTTCAAACACAAATACCTCTTTTATCCCCAAAAGAGGACAGTTTCTTCCAGAAATGCCACATTTCTCCCAAATATAGCACATCTTCTCCAAGAAATACCACGTTTCCCCCTTCAAATAGGACCTTTTCACCCACAAATACCCGCCTTCTCCCCCAAAATAGGACAGTTTCTTCCAGAAATGCCACATTTCTCCCAAATATATCACATCTCCTCCAAGAAATACCAGCTTTCCCCCTTCAAATAGGACCTTTTCACCCACAAATACCTCTTTTATCCCCAAAATAGGACAGTTTCTTCCAGAAATGCCACATTTCTCCGAAATATAGCACATCTTCTCCAAGAAATACCAGGATTCCCCCTTCAAATAGGACCTTTTCACCCACAAATACCAGCCTTCTCCCCCTAGAATAGGACTTTTTCTTCCAGATATGCCTGATTTCTCCCAAATAGATCACATCTTCTCCAAGAAATACCACGTTTCCCCCTTCAAATAGGACCTTTTCACCCACAAATACCTCTTTTATCCCCAAAATAGGACAGTTTCTTCCAGACATGCCACATTTCTCCCAAATATATCACATCTTCTCCAAGAAATACCAGGTTTCCCCCTTCAAATAGGACCTTTTCACCCACAAATACCTGTTTTATCCCCAAAAGAGGACAGTTTCTTCCAGAAAGGCCACATTTCTCCCAAATATATCAAATCTTCTCCACGAAATACCAGGATTCCTCCTGAAATAGGACCTTTTCAACCACAAATACCTGTTTCATCCCCAAAATAGTACATTTTCTTCCAGAAAGGCCACATTTCTCCCAAATGTTGCACATCTTCTTCAAGAAATACCAGCTTTCCCCCTTCAAATAGGACCCCTTCACCCACAAATACCTCTTTTATCCCCAAAATAGGACAGTTTCTTCCAGACATGCCACACTTCTCCCAAATATATCACATCTCCTCCAAGAAATACCAGCTTTCCCCCTTCAAATAGGACCTTTTCAAACACAAATACCTCTTTTATCCCCAAAATAGGACAGTTTCTTCCTGAAAGGCCAGATTTCTCCCAAATATATCACATCTCCTCCAAGAAATACCAGGTTTCCCCCTTCAAATAGGACCTTTTCACCCACAAATACCTCTTTTATCCCCAAAATAGGACAGTTTCTTCCAGAAATGCCACATTTCTCCCAAATATAGAACATCTCATCCAAGAAATACCAGCTTTCCCCCTTCAAATAGGACCCCTTCACCCACAAATACCTCTTTTATCCCCAAAATAAGACAGTTTCTTCCAGAAATGCCACATTTCTCCAAAATATATCACATCTCCTCCAAGAACTACCAGGTTTCCCCCTTCAAATAGGACCTTTTCTCCCACAAATACCTCTTTTATCCCCAAAAGAGGACAGTTTCTTCCAGACATGCCACATTTCTCCCAAATATAGCACATCTCCTCCAAGAAATACCAGCTTTCCCCCTTCAAATAGGACCTTTTCAAACACAAATACCTCTTTTATCCCCAAAATAGGACTGTTTCTTCCAGAAATGCCACATTTCTCCCAAATATATCACGTCTTCCCCAAGAAATACCAGGTTTCCCCCTTCAAATAGGACCTTTTCACCCACAAATACCAGCCTTCTCCCCCCAAATGGGACTTATTCTTCTAGATATGCCTGATTTCTCCCAAATAGATCACATCTTCTCCAAGAAATACCAGGTTTCCCCCTTCAAATAGGACCTTTTCACCCACAAATACCTCTTTTATCCCCAAAATAGGACAGTTTCTTCCAGAAAGGCCACATTTCTCCGAAATATAGCACATCTTCTCCAAGAAATACCAGGATTCCCCCTTCAAATAGGACCTTTTCACCCACAAATACCAGCCTTCTCCCCCCAGAATAGGACTTTTTCTTCCAGATATGCCTGATTTCTCCCAAATAGATCACATCTTCTCCAAGAAATACCACGTTTCCCCCTTCAAATAGGACCTTTTCACCCACAAATACCTCTTTTATCCCCAAAAGAGGACAGTTTCTTCCAGACATGCCACATTTCTCCCAAATATATCACATCTTCTCCAAGAAATACCAGCTTTCCCCCTTCAAATAGGACCTTTTCACCCACAAATACCTGTTTGATCCCCAAAATAGGACAGTTTCTTCCAGACATGCCACATTTCTCCCAAATATAGCACATCTTCTCCAAGAAATACCAGGATTCCCCCTTCAAATAGGACCTTTTCACCCACAAATACCAGCCTTCTCCCCCCAAATTGGACTTTTTCTTCCAGATATGCCACATTTCTCCCAAATAGATCACATCTTCTCCAAGAAATACCAGGTTTCCCCCTTCAAATAGGACCTTTTCACCCACAAATACCTCCTTTATCCCCAAAATAGGACAGTTTCTTCCTGACATGCCACATTTCTCCCAAATATATCACATCTTCTCCAAGAAATACCAGCTTTCCCACTTCAAATAGGACCTTTTCACCCACAAATACCTGTTAGATCAAAAAAAAAAGGACGTTTCTTACAGAAATGCAATATTTCTCGCAAATATAGAACATCTTCTCCAAGAAATACCAGGATTCCCCCTTCAAATAGGACCTTTTCACCCACAAATACCTGTTTGATCCCCAAAATATGACTTTGTCTTCCAGACATGCCAAATTTCTCCCAAATATATCACATCTTCTCCAAGAAATACCAGGTTTCCCCCTGGAAATAGGAACTTTTCACCCACAAATACCTCTTTTATCCCCAAAAGAGGACAGTTTCTTCCAGAAATGCCACATTTCTCCCAAATATATCACATCTTCTCCAAGAAATACCAGGATTCCCCCTTCTAATAGGACCTTTTCACCCATAAATACCAGCGTTCTCCCCCCAAATTCGACTTTTTCTTCCAGATATGCCATATTTCTCCCAAATATATCACATCTTCTCCAAGAAAAACCAGGTTTCCCCCTTCAAATAGGACCTTTTCACTCACAAATAACTCTTTTATCCCCAAAAGAGGACAGTTTCTTCCAGAAATGCCACATATCTCCAAATATATCACATCTTCTCCAAGAAATACCAGCTTTCCCCCTTCAAATAGGACCTTTTCTCCCACAAATACCTCTTTCATCCCCAAAAGAGGACAGTTTCTTCCAGAAATGCCACATTTCTCCCAAATATATCACATCTCCTCCAAGTAATACCAGGTTTCCCCCTTCAAATAGGAACTTTTCACCCACAAATACCTCTTTTATCCACAAAAGAGGACAGTTTCATCCAGAAATGCCACATTTCTCCCAAATATACCAAATCTCCTCCAAGAAATACCAGCTTTCCCCCTTGAAATAGGACCTTTTCACCCACAAATACCTCTTTTATCCCCAAAATAGGACTGTTTCTTCCAGAAATGCCACATTTCTCCCAAATATATCACATCTCCTCCAAGAAATACCAGCTTTCCCCCTTGAAATAGGACCTTTTCTCCCACAAATACCTGTTTGATCCCCAAAATAGGACAGTTTATTCCAGAAATGCCACATTTCTCCCAAATATACCAAATATCCTCCCAGAAATACCAGGTTTCCCCCTTCAAATAGGACCTTTTCACCCACAAATACCTCTTTTATCCCCAAAAGAGGACAGTTTCTTCCAGAAATGCCACATTTCTCCCAAATATATCACATCTTCTCCAAGAAATACCAGGTTTCCCCCTTCAAATAGGACCTTTTCACCCACAAATACCAAACTTCTCCCCCCAGATTTGACTTTTTCTTCCAGATATGCCTGATTTCTCCCAAATATATCACATCTTCTCCAAGAAATACCAGGTTTCCCCCTTCAAATAGGACCTTTTCACCCACAAATACCTCTTTTATCCCCAAAATAGGACAGTTTCTTCCAGAAATGCCACATTTCTCCCAAATACATCACATCTTCTCCAAGAAATACCAGCTTTCCCCCTTCAAATAGGACCTTTTCACCCACAAATACCTCTTTTATCCCCAAAAGAGGAAAGTTTCTTCCTGACATGCCACATTTCTCCCAAATATAGCACATCTTCTCCAAGAAATACCACGATTCCCCCTTCAAATAGGACTTTTTCACCCACAAATACCAGCCTTCTCCCCCAAAATTGGACTTTTCTTCCAAATATGCCTGATTTCTCCCAAATAGATCACATCTTCTCCAAGAAATACCACGTTTCCCCCTTCAAATAGGACCTTTTCACACACAAATACCTCTTTTATCCCCAAAATAGGACAGTTTCTTCCAGAAATGCCTCATTTCTCCCAAATATATCACATCTTCTCCAAGAATTACCAGGTTTCCCCCTTCAAATAGGACCTTTTCACCCACAAATACCTGTTAGATCCCCAAAATAGGACGTTCCTTCCAGAAATGCAATATTTCTCCCAAATATATCACATCTTCTCCAAGAAATACCAGGTTTCCCCCTTGAAATAGGAACTTTTCACCCACAAATACCTCTTTTATCCCCAAAACAGGACAGTTTCTTCCAGAAAGACCAGATTTCTCCCAAATAGATCACATCTTCTCCAAGAAATACCAGCTTTCCCCCTTCAAATAGGACCTTTTCACCCTCAAATATCTGTTTGATCCCCAAAATTGGACAGTTTCTTCCAGAAATGCCACATTTCTCCCAAATATATCACATATTCTCCAAGAAATACCAGCTTTCCCCTTGGAAATAGGACCTTTTTACCCAGAAATAGCTGTTTCATCCACAAAATAGGACAGTTTCTTCCAGAAATACCACATTTCTCCCAAATATATCAAATCTTCTCCACGAAATACCAGGATTCCTCCTGAAATAGGACCTTTTCAATCACAAATACCTCTTTTATCCTCAAAAGAGGACAGTTTCTTCCAGAAATGCCACATTTCTCCCAAATATATCACATCTTCTCCAAGAATTACCAGGTTTCCCCCTTCAAATAGGACCTCTTCACCCACAAATACCTGTTTCATCCCCAAAATAGGACAGTTTCTTCCAGACATGCTACATTTCTCCCAAATATATCACATCTTCTCCAAGAAATACGAGGATTCCTCCTGAAATAGGACCTTTTCAACCACAAATACCTGTTTCATCCCCAAAATAGGACAGTTTCTTTCAGAAAGGCCACATTTCTCCCAAATATATCACATCTTCTCCAATAAATACCAGGATTCCCCCTTCAAATATGACCTTTTCACCCACAAATACCTCTTTTATCCCCAAAATAGGACAGTTTCTTCCAGAAAGGCCACATTTCTCCCAAATGTTTCACATCTCCTCAAAGAAATACCACCTTTCCCCCTTCAAATAGGACCCCTTCACCCACAAATACCTCTTTTATCCCCAAAATAGGACAGTTTCTTCCAGACATGCCACATTTCTCCCAAATATATCACATCTCCTCCAAGAAATACCAGCTTTCCCCCTTCAAATAGGACCTTTTCGCCCAGAAATACCTGTTTCATCCCCAAAAGAGGACACTTTCTTCCAGAAAGGCCACATTTCTCCCAAATACATCACATCTTCTCCAAGAAATACCAGCTTTCCCCCTTCAAATAGGACCTTTTCACCCACAAATACCTCTTTTATCCCCAAAATAGGACAGTTTCTGCCAGAAATGCCACATTTCTCCCAGGTATAGAACATCTTCTCCAAGAAATACCAGCTTTCCCCCTTGAAATAGGACATCTTCACCCACAAATACCTGTTTGATCCCCAAAATAGGACAGTTTCTTCCAGACATGCTACATTTCTCCCAAATATATCACATCTTCTCCATGAAATACCAGGATTCCTCCTGAAATAGTACCTTTTCAACCACAAATACCTGTTTCATCCCCAAAATAGGACATTTTCTTCCAGAAAGGCCACATTTCTCCCAAATGTTGCACATATTCTTCAAGAAATACCAGCTTTCCCCCTTCAAATAGGACCCCTTCACCCACAAATACCTCTTTTATCCCCAAAATAGGACAGTTTCTTCCAGAAATGCCACATTTCTCCCAAATATAGAAAATCTCCTCCAAGAAATACCAGCTTTCCCCCTTCAAATAGGACCCCTTCACCCACAAATACCTCTTTTATCCCCAAAATAGGACAGTTTCTTCCAGAAATGCCACATTTCTCCCAAATATATCACATCTCCTCCAAGAACTACCAGGTTTCCCCCTTCAAATAGGACCCCTTCACACAGAAATACCTCTTTTATACCCAAAATAGGAGAGTTTATTCCAGACATGCCACATTTCTCCCAAATATATCACATCTCCTCCAAGAAATACCAGCTTTCCCCTTTCAAAAAGGACCTTTTCAAAAACAAATACCTCTTTTATCCCCGAAAGAGGACAGTTTCTTCCAGAAATGCCACATTTCTCCCAAATATAGCACATCTTCTCCAAGAAATACCACGTTTCCCCCTTCAAATAGGACCTTTTCACCCACAAATACCCGCCTTCTCCCCCAAAATAGGACAGTTTCTTCCAGAAATGCCACATTTCTCCAAAATATACCAAATATCCTCCAAGATATACCAGCTTTCCCCATTCAAATAGGACCTTTTCACCCACAAATACCTCTTTTATCCCCAAAATAGGACAGTTTCTTCCAGACATGCCACATTTCTCCGAAATATATACTACATCTTCTCCAAGAAATACCAGGATTCCCCTTCAAATAGGACATTTTCACCCACAAATACCAGCCTTCTCCCCCCAGAATAGGACTTTTTCTTCCAGATATGCCTGATTTCTCCCAAATAGATCACATCTTCTCCAAGAAATACCACGTTTCCCCCTTCAAATAGGACCTTTTCACCCACAAATACCAGCCTTCTCCCCCCAAATTGGACTTTTTCTTCCAGATATGCCATATTTCTCCCTAATGTATCACATCTTCTCCAAGAAATACCAGGTTTCCCCCTTCAAATAGGACCTTTTCACCCACAAATACCTCCTTTATCCCCAAAATAGGACAGTTTCTTCCAGAAATGCCACATTTCTCCCAAATATATCACATCTTCTCCAAGAAATACCAGGTTTCCCCCTTCAAATAGGACCTTGTCACCCACAAATACCTGTTAGATCCCACGAAATTGGACGTTTCTTACAGAAATGCAATATTTCTCGCAAATATAGAACATCTTCTCCAAGAAATACCAGGTTTCCCCCTTCAAATAGGACCTTTTCAAACACAAATGCCTCTTTTATCCCCAAAATAGGACAGTTTCTTCCTGAAAGGCCAGATTTCTCCCAAATATATCACATCTCCTCCAAGAAATACCAGGTTTCCCCCTTCAAATAGGACCTTTTCACCCACAAATACCTCTTTTATCCCCAAAAGAGGACAGTTTCTTCCAGAAATGCCACATTTCTCCCAAATATAGAACATCTCATCCAAGAAATACCAGCTTTCCCCCTTCAAATAGGACCCCTTCACCCACAAATACCTCTTTTATCCCCAAAATAGGACAGTTTCTTCCAGAAATGCCACATTTCTCCCAAATATATCACATCTCCTCCAAGAAATACCAGGTTTCCCCCTTCAAATAGGACCTTTTCACCCACAAATACCTCTTTTATCCCCAACATAGGACAGTTTCTTCCAGAAATGCCACATTTCTCCCAAATATATCACATCTCCTCCAAGAAATACCAGTTTTCCCCCTTCAAATAGGACCTTTTCACCCACAAATACCTCTTTTATCCCCAAAAGAGGACAGTTTCTTCCAGAAATGCCACATTTCTCCCAAATAGATCACATCCTCTTCAAGAAATACCAGCTTTCCCCCTTCAAATAGGACCCCTTCACACAGAAATACCTCTTTTATCCCCAAAATAGGACAGTTTCTACCAGACATGCCACATTTCTCCCAAATATATCACATCTCCTCCAAGAAATACCAGCTTTCCCCCTTCAAAAAGGACCTTTTCAAACACAAATACCTCTTTTATCCCCAAAAGAGGACAGTTTCTTCCAGACATGCCACATTTCTCCCAAATATAGCACATCTTCTCCAAGAAATACCACGTTTCCCCATTCAAATAGGACCTTTTCACCCACAAATACCCGCCTTCTCCCCCAAAATAGGACAGTTTCTTCCAGAAATGCCACATTTCTCCAAAATATACCAAATATCCTCCAAGAAATACCAGCTTTCCCCCTTCAAATAGGACCTTTTCACCCACAAATACCTCTTTTATCCCCAAAATAGGACAGTTTCTTCCAGAAATGCCACATTTCTCCGAAATATAGCACATCTTCTCCAAGAAATACCAGGATTCCCCCTTCAAATAGGACCTTTTCACCCACAAATACCAGCCTTCTCCCCCCAGAATAGGACTTTTTCTTCCAGATATGCCTGATTTCTCCCAAATAGATCACATCTTCTCCAAGAAATACCACGTTTCCCCCTTCAAATAGGACCTTTTCACCCACAAATACCTCTTTTATCCCCAAAATAGGACAGTTTCTTCCAGAAATGCCACATTTCTCCCAAATATATCACATCTTCTCCAAGAAATACCAGCTTTCCCCCTTCAAATGGGACCTTTTTACGAACAAATACCTCTCTTATCCCCAAAAGAGGACAGTTTCTTCCAGAAATGCCACATTTCTCCCAAATATAGCACATCTTCTCCAAGAAATACCAGGATTCCCCCTTCAAATAGGACCTTTTCACCCACAAATACCTGTTAGATCCCCAAAATAGGACGTTTCTTACAGAAATGCAATATTTCTCGCAAATATAGAACATCTTCTCCAAGAAATACCAGGTTTCCCCCTTCAAATAGGACCTTTTCAAACACAAATACCTCTTTTATCCCCAAAATAGCACAGTTTCTTCCTGAAAGGCCAGATTTCTCCCAAATATATCACATCTCCTCCAAGAAATACCAGGTTTCCCCCTTCAAATAGGACCTTTTCACCCACAAATACCTCTTTTATCCCCAAAATAGGACAGTTTCATCCAGAAATGCCACATTTCTCCCAAATATAGAACATCTCATCCAAGAAATACCAGCTTTCCCCCTTCAAATAGGACCCCTTCACCTACTAATACCTCTTTTATCCCCAAAATAGGACAGTTTCTTCCAGAAATGCCACATTTCTCCCAAATATATCACTTCTCCTCCAAGAACTACCAGGTTTCCCCCTTCAAATAGGACCTTTTCACCCACAAATACCTCTTTTATCCCCAAAAGAGGACAGTTTCTTCCAGAAATGCCACATTTCTCCCAAATATAGAACATCTCCTCCAAGAAATACCAGGTTTCCCCCTTCAAATAGGACCTTTTCACCCACAAATACCTCTTTTATCCCCAAAAGAGGACAGTTTCTTCCAGAAATGCCACATTTCTCCCAAATAGATCACATCCTCTCCAAGAAATACCAGCTTTCCCCCTTCAAATAGGACCCCTTCACACAGAAATACCTCTTTTATCCCCAAAATAGGACAGTTTCTTCCAGACATGCCACATTTCTCCCAAATATATCACATCTCCTCCAAGAAATACCAGCTTTCCCCCTTCAAAAAGGACCTTTTCAAACACAAATACCTGTTTTATCCCCAAAAGAGGACAGTTTCTTCCAGAAATGCCACATTTCTCCCAAATATAGCACATCTTCTCCAAGAAATACCATGTTTCCCCCTTCAAATAGGAACTTTTCACCCACAAATACCTCTTTTATCCCCAAAAGAGGACAGTTTCTTCCAGACATGCCACATTTCTCCCAAATATATCACATCTTCTCCAAGAAATACCAGCTTTCCCCCTTCAAATAGGACCTTTTCACCCACAAATACCTCTTTTATCCCCAAAAGAGGACAGTTTCTTCCAGACATGCCACATTTCTCCCAAATATAGCACATCTTCTCCAAGAAATACCAGGATTCCCCCTTCAAATAGGACCTTTTCACTCACAAATACCAGCCTTCTCCCCCCAAATTGGACTTTTTCTTCCAGATATGCCATATTTCTCCCTAATGTATCACATCTTCTCCAAGAAATACCAGGTTTCCCCCTTCAAATAGGACCTTTTCACCCACAAATACCTCCTTTATCCCCAAAATAGTACAGTTTCTTCCAGAAATGCCACATTTCTCCCAAATATATCACATCTTCTCCAAGAAATACCAGGTTTCCCCCTTCAAATAGGACCTTTTCACCCACAAATACCTGTTAGATCCCCAAAATAGGACGTTTCTTACAGAAATGCAATATTTCTCGCAAATATAGAACATCTTCTCCAAGAAATACCAGGTTTCCCCCTTCAAATAGGACCTTTTAAAACACAAATGCCTCTTTTATCCCCAAAATAGGACAGTTTCTTCCTGAAAGGCCAGATTTCTCCCAAATATATCACATCTCCTCCAAGAAATACCAGGTTTCCCCCCTCAAATAGGACCTTTTCACCCACAAATACCTCTTTTATCCCCAAAAGAGGACAGTTTCTTCCAGAAATGCCACATTTCTCCCAAATATAGAACATCTCATCCAAGAAATACCAGCTTTCCCCCTTCAAATAGGACCCCTTCACCCACAAATACCTCTTTTATCCCCAAAATAGGACAGTTTCTTCCAGAAATGCCACATTTCTCCCAAATATATCACATCTCCTCCAAGAACTACCAGGTTTCCCCCTACAAATAGGACCTTTTCACCCACAAATACCTCTTTTATCCCCAAAAGAGGACAGTTTCTTCCTGACATGCCACATTTCTCCCAAATATAGAACATCTCCTCCAAGAAATACCAGGTTTCCCCCTTCAAATAGGACCTTTTCACCCACAAATACCTCTTTTATCCCCAAAAGAGGACAGTTTCTTCCAGAAATGCCACATTTCTCCCAAATAGATCACATCCTCTCCAAGAAATACCAGCTTTCCCCCTTCAAATAGGACCCCTTCACACAGAAATACCTCTTTTATCCCCAAAATAGGACAGTTTCTTCCAGACATGCCACATTTCTCCCAAATATATCACATCTCCTCCAAGAAATACCAGCTTTCCCCCTTCAAAAAGGACCTTTTCAAACACAAATACCTCTTTTATCCCAAAAAGAGGACAGTTTCTTCCAGAAATGCCACATTTCTCCCAAATATAGCACATCTTCTCCAAGAAATACCACGTTTCCCCCTTCAAATAGGACCTTTTCACCCACAAATACCCGCCTTCTCCCCCAAAATAGGACAGTTTCTTCCAGAAATGCCTCATTTCTCCAAAATATACCAAATATCCTCCAAGAAATACCAGCTTTCCCCCTTCAAATAGGACCTTTTCACCCACAAATACCTCTTTTATCCCCAAAAGAGGACAGTTTCTTCCAGAAATGCCACATTTCTCCCAAATATAGAACATCTCCTCCAAGAAATACCAGGTTTCCCCCTTCAAATAGGACCTTTTCACCAACAAATACATCTTTTATCCCCAAAAGAGGACAGTTTCTTCCAGAAATGCCACATTTCTCCCAAATAGATCACATCCTCTCCAAGAAATACCAGCTTTCCCCCTTCAAATAGGACCCCTTCACACAGAAATACCTCTTTTATCCCCAAAATAGGACAGATTCTTCCAGACATGCCACATTTCTCCCAAATATATCACATCTCCTCCAAGAAATACCAGCTTTCCCCCTTCAAAAAGGACCTTTTCAAACACAAATACCTCTTTTATCCCCAAAAGAGGACAGTTTCTTCCAGAAATGCCACATTTCTCCCAAATATAGCACATCTTCTCCAAGAAATACCATGTTTCCCCCTTCAAATAGGAACTTTTCACCCACAAATACCTCTTTTATCCCCAAAAGAGGACAGTTTCTTCCAGACATGCCACATTTCTCCCAAATATATCACATCTTCTCCAAGAAATACCAGCTTTCCCCCTTCAAATAGGACCTTTTCACCCACAAATACCTCTTTTATCCCCAAAAGAGGACAGTTTCTTCCAGAAATGCCACATTTCTCCCAAATATAGCACATCTTCTCCAAGAAATACCAGGATTCCCCCTTCAAATAGGACCTTTTCACTCACAAATACCAGCCTTCTCCCCCCAAATTGGACTTTTTCTTCCAGATATGCCATATTTCTCCCTAATGTATCACATCTTCTCCAAGAAATACCAGGTTTCCCCCTTCAAATAGGACCTTTTCACCCACAAATACCTCCTTTATCCCCAAAATAGTACAGTTTCTTCCAGAAATGCCACATTTCTCCCAAATATATCACATCTTCTCCAAGAAATACCAGGTTTCCCCCTTCAAATAGGACCTTTTCACCCACAAATACCTGTTAGATCCCCAAAATAGGACGTTTCTTACAGAAATGCAATATTTCTCGCAAATATAGAACATCTTCTCCAAGAAATACCAGGTTTCCCCCTTCAAATAGGACCTTTTAAAACACAAATGCCTCTTTTATCCCCAAAATAGGACAGTTTCTTCCTGAAAGGCCAGATTTCTCCCAAATATATCACATCTCCTCCAAGAAATACCAGGTTTCCCCCCTCAAATAGGACCTTTTCACCCACAAATACCTCTTTTATCCCCAAAAGAGGACAGTTTCTTCCAGAAATGCCACATTTCTCCCAAATATAGAACATCTCATCCAAGAAATACCAGGTTTCCCCCTTCAAATAGGACCCCTTCACCCACAAATACCTCTTTTATCCCCAAAATAGGACAGTTTCTTCCAGAAATGCCACATTTCTCCCAAATATATCACATCTCCTCCAAGAACTACCACGTTTCCCCCTACAAATAGGACCTTTTCACCCACAAATACCTCTTTTATCCCCAAAAGAGGACAGTTTCTTCCAGAAATGCCACATTTCTCCCAAATATAGAACATCTCCTCCAAGAAATACCAGGTTTCCCCCTTCAAATAGGACCTTTTCACCCACAAATACCTCTTTTATCCCCAAAAGAGGACAGTTTCTTCCAGAAATGCCACATTTCTCCCAAATAGATCACATCCTCTCCAAGAAATACCAGCTTTCCCCCTTCAAATAGGACCCCTTCACACAGAAATACCTCTTTTATCCCCAAAATAGGACAGTTTCTTCCAGACATGCCACATTTCTCCCAAATATATCACATCTCCTCCAAGAAATACCAGCTTTCCCCCTTCAAAAAGGACCTTTTCAAACACAAATACCTCTTTTATCCCCAAAAGAGGACAGTTTCTTCCAGAAATGCCACATTTCTCCCAAATATAGCACATCTTCTCCAAGAAATACCATGTTTCCCCCTTCAAATAGGAACTTTTCACCCACAAATACCTCTTTTATCCCCAAAAGAGGACAGTTTCTTCCAGACATGCCACATTTCTCCCAAATATATCACATCTTCTCCAAGAAATACCAGCTTTCCCCCTTCAAATAGGACCTTTTCACCCACAAATACCTCTTTTATCCCCAAAATAGGACAGTTTCTTCCAGACATGCCACATTTCTTCCAAATATAGCACATCTTCTCCAAGAAATACCAGGATTCCCCCTTCAAATAGGACCTTTTCACTCACAAATACCAGCCTTCTCCCCCCAAATTGGACTTTTTCTTCCAGATATGCCATATTTCTCCCTAATGTATCACATCTTCTCCAAGAAATACCAGGTTTCCCCCTTCAAATAGGACCTTTTCACCCACAAATACCTCCTTTATCCCCAAAATAGTACAGTTTCTTCCAGAAATGCCACATTTCTCCCAAATATATCACATCTTCTCCAAGAAATACCAGGTTTCCCCCTTCAAATAGGACCTTTTCACCCACAAATACCTGTTAGATCCCCAAAATAGGACGTTTCTTACAGAAATGCAATATTTCTCGCAAATATAGAACATCTTCTCCAAGAAATACCAGGTTTCCCCCTTCAAATAGGACCTTTTAAAACACAAATGCCTCTTTTATCCCCAAAATAGGACAGTTTCTTCCTGAAAGGCCAGATTTCTCCCAAATATATCACATCTCCTCCAAGAAATACCAGGTTTCCCCCCTCAAATAGGACCTTTTCACCCACAAATACCTCTTTTATCCCCAAAAGAGGACAGTTTCTTCCAGAAATGCCACATTTCTCCCAAATATAGAACATCTCATCCAAGAAATACCAGCTTTCCCCCTTCAAATAGGACCCCTTCACCCACAAATACCTCTTTTATCCCCAAAATAGGACAGTTTCTTCCAGAAATGCCACATTTCTCCCAAATATATCACATCTCCTCCAAGAACTACCACGTTTCCCCCTACAAATAGGACCTTTTCACCCACAAATACCTCTTTTATCCCCAAAAGAGGACAGTTTCTTCCAGAAATGCCACATTTCTCCCAAATATATCACATCTCCTCCAAGAAATACCAGGTTTCCCCCTTCAAATAGGACCTTTTCACCCACAAATACCTCTTTTATCCCCAAAAGAGGACAGTTTCTTCCAGAAATGCCACATTTCTCCCAAATAGATCACATCCTCTCCAAGAAATACCAGCTTTCCCCCTTCAAATAGGACCCCTACACACAGAAATACCTCTTTTATCCCCAAAATAGGACAGTTTCTTCCAGACATGCCACATTTCTCCCAAATATATCACATCTCCTCCAAGAAATACCAGCTTTCCCCCTTCAAAAAGGACCTTTTCAAACACAAATACCTCTTTTATCCCCAAAAGAGGACAGTTTCTTCCAGAAATGCCACATTTCTCCCAAATATAGCACATCTTCTCCAAGAAATACCACGTTTCCCCCTTCAAATAGGACCTTTTCACCCACAAATACCCGCCTTCTCCCCCAAAATAGGACAGTTTCTTCCAGAAATGCCTCATTTCTCCAAAATATACCAAATATCCTCCAAGAAATACCAGCTTTCCCCCTTCAAATAGGACCTTTTCACCCACAAATACCTCTTTTATCCCCAAAATAGGACAGTTTCTTCCAGAAATGCCAGATTTCTCCGAAATATAGCACATCTTCTCCAAGAAATACCAGGATTCCCCCTTCAAATAGGACCTTTTCACCCACAAATACCAGCCTTCTCCCCCCAGAATAGGACTTTTTCTTCCAGATATGCCTGATTTCTCCCAAATAGATCACATCTTCTCCAAGAAATACCAGGTTTCCCCCTTCAAATAGGACCTTTTCACCCACAAATACCTCCTTTATCCCCAAAATAGGACAGTTTCTTCCAGACATGCCACATTTCTCCCAAATATAGAACATCTCCTCCAAGAAATACCAGGTTTCCCCCTTCAAATAGGACCTTTTCACCCACAAATACCTCTTTTATCCCCAAAAGAGGACAGTTTCTTCCAGAAATGCCACATTTCTCCCAAATAGATCACATCCTCTCCAAGAAATACCAGCTTTCCCCCTTCAAATAGGACCCCTTCACACAGAAATACCTCTTTTATCCCCAAAATAGGACAGTTTCTTCCAGACATGCCACATTTCTCCCAAATATATCACATCTCCTCCAAGAAATACCAGCTTTCCCCCTTCAAAAAGGACCTTTTCAAACACAAATACCTCTTTTATCCCCAAAAGAGGACAGTTTCTTCCAGAAATGCCACATTTCTCCCAAATATAGCACATCTTCTCCAAGAAATACCATGTTTCCCCCTTCAAATAGGAACTTTTCACCCACAAATACCTCTTTTATCCCCAAAAGAGGACAGTTTCTTCCAGACATGCCACATTTCTCCCAAATATATCACATCTTCTCCATGAAATACCAGGTTTCCCCCTTCAAATAGGACCTTTTCACCCACAAATACCTCTTTTATCCCCAAAAGAGGACAGTTTCTTCCAGACATGCCACATTTCTCCCAAATATAGCACATCTTCTCCAAGAAATACCAGGATTCCCCCTTCAAATAGGACCTTTTCACTCACAAATACCAGCCTTCTCCCCCCAAATTGGACTTTTTCTTCCAGATATGCCATATTTCTCCCTAATGTATCACATCTTCTCCAAGAAATACCAGGTTTCCCCCTTCAAATAGGACCTTTTCACCCACAAATACCTCCTTTATCCCCAAAATAGTACAGTTTCTTCCAGAAATGCCACATTTCTCCCAAATATATCACATCTTCTCCAAGAAATACCAGGTTTCCCCCTTCAAATAGGACCTTTTCACCCACAAATACCTGTTAGATCCCCAAAATAGGACGTTTCTTACAGAAATGCAATATTTCTCGCAAATATAGAACATCTTCTCCAAGAAATACCAGGTTTCCCCCTTCAAATAGGACCTTTTAAAACACAAATGCCTCTTTTATCCCCAAAATAGGACAGTTTCTTCCTGAAAGGCCAGATTTCTCCCAAATATATCACATCTCCTCCAAGAAATACCACGTTTCCCCCCTCAAATAGGACCTTTTCACCCACAAATACCTCTTTTATCCCCAAAAGAGGACAGTTTCTTCCAGAAATGCCACATTTCTCCCAAATATAGAACATCTCATCCAAGAAATACCAGCTTTCCCCCTTCAAATAGGACCCCTTCACCCACAAATACCTCTTTTATCCCCAAAATAGGACAGTTTCTTCCAGAAATGCCTCATTTCTCCCAAATATATCACATCTCCTCCAAGAACTACCACGTTTCCCCCTACAAATAGGACCTTTTCACCCACAAATACCTCTTTTATCCCCAAAAGAGGACAGTTTCTTCCAGAAATGCCACATTTCTCCCAAATATAGAACATCTCCTCCAAGAAATACCAGGTTTCCCCCTTCAAATAGGACCTTTTCACCCACAAATACCTCTTTTATCCCCAAAAGAGGACAGTTTCTTCCAGAAATGCCACATTTCTCCCAAATAGATCACATCGTCTCCAAGAAATACCAGCTTTCCCTCTTCAAATAGGACCCCTTCACACAGAAATACCTCTTTTATCCCCAAAATAGGACAGTTTCTTCCAGACATGCCACATTTCTCCCAAATATATCACATCTCCTCCAAGAAATACCAGCTTTCCCCCTTCAAAAAGGACCTTTTCAAACACAAATACCTCTTTTATCCCCAAAAGAGGACAGTTTCTTCCAGAAATGCCACATTTCTCCCAAATATAGCACATCTTCTCCAAGAAATACCACGTTTCCCCCTTCAAATAGGACCTTTTCACCCACAAATACCCGCCTTCTCCCCCAAAATAGGACAGTTTCTTCCAGAAATGCCTCATTTCTCCAAAATATACCAAATATCCTCCAAGAAATACCAGCTTTCCCCCTTCAAATAGGACCTTTTCACCCACAAATACCTCTTTTATCCCCAAAATAGGACAGTTTCTTCCAGAAATGCCAGATTTCTCCGAAATATAGCACATCTTCTCCAAGAAATACCAGGATTCCCCCTTCAAATAGGACCTTTTCACCCACAAATACCAGCCTTCTCCCCCCAGAATAGGACTTTTTCTTCCAGATATGCCTGATTTCTCCCAAATAGATCACATCTTCTCCAAGAAATACCAGGTTTCCCCCTTCAAATAGGACCTTTTCACCCACAAATACCTCCTTTATCCCCAAAATAGGACAGTTTCTTCCAGACATGCCACATTTCTCCCAAATATATCACATCTTCTCCAAGAAATACCAGGTTTCCCCCTTCAAATAGGACCTTTTCACCCACAAATACCTCTTTTATCCCCAAAAGAGGACAGTTTCTTCCAGACATGCCACATTTCTCCCAAATATAGCACATCTTCTCCAAGAAATACCAGGATTCTCCCTTCAAATAGGACCTTTTCACCCACAAATACCAGCCTTCTCCCCCCAAATTGGACTTTTTCTTCCAGATATGCCATATTTCTCCCTAATGTATCACATCTTCTCCAAGAAATACCAGGTTTCCCCCTTCAAATAGGACCTTTTCACCCACAAATACCTCATTTATCCCCAAAATAGGACAGTTTTTTCCAGAAATGCCACATTTCTCCCAAATAGATCACATCTTCTCCAAGAAATACCAGGTTTCCCCCTTCAAATAGGACCTTTTCACCCACAAATACCTGTTAGATCCCCAAAATAGGACGTTTCTTACAGAAATGCAATATTTCTCGCAATTATAGAACATCTTCTCCAAGAAATACCAGGTTTCCCCCTTCAAATAGGACCTTTTCACCCACAAATACCTGTTTGATCCCCAAAAGAGGACAGTTTCATCCAGAAATGCCAAATTTCTCCCAAATATATCACATCTTCTCCAAGAAATACCAGGTTTCCCCCTGGAAATAGGAACTTTTCACCCACAAATACCTCTTTTATCCCCAAAAGAGGACAGTTTCTTCCAGAAATGCCACATTTCTCCCAAATAGATCACATCTTCTCCAGGAAATACCAGGATTCCCCCTTCTAATAGGACCTTTTCACCCACAAATACCAGCCTTCTCCCCCCAAATTGGACTTATTCTTCTAGATATGCCTGATTTCTCCCAAATATAGAACATCTTCTCCAAGAAATACCAGGTTTCCCCCTTCAAATAGGACCTTTTCACCCACAAATACCTCTTTTATCCCCAAAAGAGGATATTTTCTTCCTGAAATGCCACATTTCTCCCAAATAGATCACATCTTCTCCAAGAAATACCACGTTTCCCCCTTCAAATAGGACCTTTTCATCCACAAATACCTCTTTTATCCCCAAAAGAGGACAGTTTCTTCCAGAAAGGCCACATTTCTCCCAAATATACCACATCTTCTCCAAGAAATACCAGGATTCCCCCTTCAAATAGGACCTTTTCACCCATAAATACCAGCGTTCTCCCCCCAAATTGGACTTTTTCTTCCAGATATGCCTGATTTCTCCCAAATAGATCACATCTTCTCCAAGAAAAACCAGGTTTCCCCCTACAAATAGGACCTTTTCACCCACAAATACCTCTTTTATCCCCAAAATAGGACAGTTTCTTCCAGAAATGCCACATTTCTCCCAAATATAGAACATCTCATCCAAGAAATACCAGCTTTCCCCCTTCAAATAGGACCTTTTCACCCACAAATACCTCTTTCATCCCCAAAAGAGGACAGTTTCTTCCTGACATGGCACATTTCTCCAAAAAAATATATCACATCTCCTCCAAGAAATACCAGGTTTCCCCCTTCAAATAGGAACTTCTCACCCACAAATACTTCTTTTATCCACAAAATAGGACAGTTTCATCCAGAAATGCCACATTTCTCCCAAATATACCAAATCTCCTCCAAGAAATACCAGCTTTCCCCCTTGAAATAGGACCTTTTCACCCACAAATACCTCTTTTATCCCCAAAATAGGACTGTTTCTTCCAGAAAGGCCACATTTCTCCCAAATATATCACATCTCCTCCAAGAAATACCAGCTTTCCCCCTTCAAATAGGATCTTTTCTCCCACAAATACCTGTTTGATCCCCAAAATAGGACAGTTTCTTCCAGAAATGCCACATTTCTCCCAAATATACCAAATATCCTCCAAGAAATACCAGGTTTCCCCCTTCAAATAGGACCTTTTCACCCACAAATACCTCTTTTATCCCCAAAATAGGACAGTTTCTTCCAGAAATGCCACATTTCTCCCAAATATATCACATCTTCTCCAAGAAATACCAGGTTTCCCCCTTCAAATAGGACCTTTTCACCCACAAATACCAAACTTTTCCCCCCAGATTGGACTTTTTCTTCCAGATATGCCTGATTTCTCCCAAATATATCACATCTTCTCCAAGAAATACCAGGTTTCCCCCTTCAAATAGGACCTTTTCACTCACAAATACCTCTTTTATCCCCAACATAGGACAGTTTCTTCCAGACATGCCACATTTCTCCCAAATATAGAACATCTTCTCCAAGAAATACCAGCTTTCCCCCTTCAAATAGGACCTTTTCACCCACAAATACCTCTTTTATCCCCAAAATACGACAGTTTCTTCCAGACATGCCACATTTCTCCCAAATATAGCACATCTTCTCCATGAAATACCACGATTCCCCCTTCAAATAGGACTTTTTCACCCACAAATACCAGCCTTCTCCCCCCAAATTGGACTTTTTCTTCCAGATATGCCTGATTTCTCCGAAATATAGCACATCTTCTCCAAGAAATACCAGGTTTCCCCCTTCAAATAGGACCTTTTCACTCACAAATACCTCTTTTATCCCCAACATAGGACAGTTTCTTCCAGACATGCCACATTTCTCCCAAATACATCACATCTTCTCCAAGAAATACCAGCTTTCCCCCTTCAAATAGGACCTTTTCACCCACAAATACCTCTTTTATCCCCAAAATACGACAGTTTCTTCCAGACATGCCACATTTCTCCCAAATATAGCACATCTTCTCCAAGAAATACCACGATTCCCCCTTCAAATAGGACTTTTTCACCCACAAATACCAGCCTTCTCCCCCCAAATTGGACTTTTTCTTCCAGATATGCCTGATTTCTCCGAAATATAGCACATCTTCTCCAAGAAATACCAGGTTTCCCCCTTCAAATAGGACCTTTTCACCCACAAATACCTCTTTTATCCCCAAAATAGGACAGTTTCTTCCAGAAATGCCTCATTTCTCCCAAATATATCACATCTTCTCCAAGAAATACCAGGTTTCCCCCTTCAAATAGGACCTTTTCACCCACAAATACCTCTTCTATCCCCAAAATAGGACGTTTCTTCCAGAAATGCAATATATCTCCCATATATATCACATCTTCTCCAAGAAATACCAGGTTTCCCCCTTCAAATAGGACCTTTTCACCCACAAATACCTCTTTTATCCCCAAAAGAGGACAGTTTCTTCCAGACATGCCACATTTCTCCCAAATAGATCACATCTTCTCCAAGAAATACCCGCTTTCCCCCTTCAAATAGGACCTTTTCTCCCACAAATACCTGTTTGATCCCCAAAATAGGACAGTCTCTTCCAGACATGCCACATTTCTCCAAAATATATCACAGCTTCTCCAAGAAATACCAGGTTTCCCCCTTCAAATAGGACCTTTTCACCCACAAATACCTCCTTTATCCCCAAAATAGGACAGTTTCTTCCAGAAATGCCACATTTCTCCCAAATATATCACATCTTCTCCAAGAAATACCAGCTTTCCCACTTCAAATAGGACCTTTTCACCCACAAATACCAGCCTTCTCCCCCCAAATTGGACTTATTCTTCTAGATATGCCTGATTTCTCCCAAATAGATCACATCTTCTCCAAGAAATACCAGGTTTCCCCCTTCAAATAGGACCTTTTCACCCACAAATACCTGTTAGATCCCCAAAGTTGGACAGTTTCTTCCAGAAATGCCACATTTCTCCCAAATATATCACATCTTCTCCAAGAAATACCAGGTTTCCCCCTTCAAATACGACCTTTTCACCCACAAATACCTCTTTTATCCCCAAAAGAGGACAGTTTCTTCCAGAAAGGCCATATTTCTCCCAAATATAGCACATCTTCTCCAAGAAATACGAGGATTCCCCCTTCAAATAGGACATTTTCACCCACAAATACCAGCCTTCTCCCCCCAAATTGGACTTTTTCTTCCAGATATGCCTGATTTCTCCCAAATAGATCACATCTTCTCCAAGAAATACCACGTTTCCCCCTTCAAATAGGACCTTTTCACCCACAAATTCCTCTTTTATCCCCAAAATAGGACGTTTTCTTCCAGAAATGCCAGATTTCTCCCAAATATAGAACATCTTCTCCAAGAAATACCAGGGTTCCCCCATCAAATAGGACCTTTTCACCCACAAATACCTCTTTTATCCCCAAAATAGGACAGTTTCTTCCAGAAAGGCCACATTTCTCCCAAATATATATCATCTTCTCCAAGAAATACCAGCTTTACCCCTTCAAATAGGACCTTTTCACCAACAAATACCTGTTCTATCCCCAAAATAGGACAGTTTCTTCCTGACATGCCAGATTTCTCCCAAATATATCACATCTTCTCCAAGAAATACCAGGATTCCTCCTGAAATAGGAAATTTTCTCCCACAAATACCAGCCTTCTCCCCCCACATTTGCCTTTTTCTTCCAGACATGCCAGATTTCTCCCAAATATATCACATCTTCTCCAAGAAATACCAGGGTTCCCCCTTCAAATAGGACCTTTTCAGCCACAAATACCTCTTTTATCCCCAAAAGAGGACAGTTTCTTCCAGAAATGCCACATTTCTCCCAAATATATCACATCTTCTCCAAGAAATACCAGCTTTCCCCCTTCAAATAGGACCTTTTCACCCACAAATACCTGTTTCATCCCTCAAATTGGAAATTTTCTTCCAGAAATTCCACATTTCTCCCAAGTATAGAATATCTTCTCCAATAAATAACAGCTTTCCCCCTTCAAATAGGACCTTTTCACCCACAAATACCTGTTTGATCCCCAAAAGAGGACAGTTTCTTCCAGAAATGCCACATTTCTCCAAAATAGATCACATCTTCTCCAAGAAATACTAGGTTTCCCCCTTCAAATGTGACCTGTTCACCCACAAATACCTGTTTTATCCCAAAATAGGACAGTTTCTTACAGAAATGCTACATTTCTCCCAAATATATCACCGCTTCTCCAAGAAATACCAGCTTTCCCCCTTCAAATAGGACCTTTTCACCCACAAATACCTCTTTTATCCCCAAAATAGGACAGTTTCTTCCAGAAAAGCCACATTTCTCCCAAATATATCACATCTTCTCCACGAAATACCAGGTTTCCCCCTACAAATAGGACCTTTTCACCCACAAATACCTCTTTTATCCCCAAAAGAGGACAGTTTCTTCCAGAAATGCCACATTTCTCCCAAATATATCACATCTTCTCCAAGAAATAGCTGGTTTCCCCCTTCAAATAGGACCTTTTCACCCACAAATACCTCTTTTATCCCCCAAAGAGGACAGTTTCTTCCAGAAATGCCACATTTCTCCCAAATATATCACATCTTCTCCAAGAACTACTAGGTTTCCCCTTCAAATGTGACCTGTTCACCCACAAATACCTGTTTTATCCCTAAATAGGACAGTTTCTTACAGAAATGCTCCATTTCTCCAAATATATCAAAGCTTCTCCAAGAAATTCCAGCTTTCCCCCTTCAAATAGGTCCTTTTCACCCACAAATACCTCTTTTATCCCCAAAATAGGACTGTTTCTTCCAGAAAGGCCACATTTCTCCCAAATATATCACAACTTCTCCAAGAAATACCAGGGATCCCCCTTCAAATAGGACCTTTTCTCCCACAAATACCTGTTAGATCCCCAAAATAGGACGTTTTCTTCCAGAAATGCCAGATTTCTCCCAAATATAGAACATCTTCTCCAAGAAATACCAGGTTTCCCCCTTCAAATAGGACCTTTTCACCCACAAATACCTCTTTTATCCCCAAAAGAGGACAGTTTCTTCCTGAAATGCCAGATTTCTCCCAAATATATCACATCTTCTCCAAGAAATACCAGGTTTCCCCCTTCAAATAGGACCTTTTCACCCACAAATACCTGTTTCATCCCTCAAATTGGAAATTTTCTTTCAGAAATTCCAGATTTCTCCCAAGTATAGAATATCTTCTCCAAGAAATAATAGCTTTCCCCCTTCAAATAGGACCTTTTCACCATGTAATACCTGTTTTATCCCCAAAAGAGTACAGTTTCTTAAAGAAATGCCAGATTTCTCCCAAATATATCACATCTTCTCCAAGAAATACCAGGGTTCCCCCTTCAAATGAGGCCTTTTCGCCCACAAATACCTGTTAGATCCCCAAAATAGGACGTTTTCTTCCAGAAATGCCAGATTTCTCCCAAATATAGAACATCTTCTCCAAGAAATACCAGGTTTCCCCCTTCAAATAGGACCTTTTCACCCACAAATACCTGTTTGATCCCCAAAAGAGGTCAGTTTCTTCCAGACATGCCACATTTCTCCCAAATATATCACATCTTCTCCAAGAAATACCAGCTTTCCCCCTGGAAATAGGAACTTTTCACCCACAAATACCTCTTTTATCCACAAAATAGGACAGTTTCATCCAGACATGCCACATTTCTCCCAAATATACCAAATCTCCTCCAAGAAATACCAGGTTTCCCCCTTCAAATAGGACCTTTTCACCCACAAATACCTCTTTTATCCCCAAAATAGGACAGTTTCTTCCAGAAAGGCCACATTTCTCCCAAATACATTACATCTTCTCCACGAAATACCAGGTTTCCCCCTACAAATAGGACCTTTTCACCCACAAATACCTGTTTGATCCCCAAAATAGGACAGTTTCTTCCAGAAATGCCACATTTCTCCCAAATATAGCACATCTTCTCCATGACATTCCAGGATGCCCCCGTTCAAATAGGACCTTTTCACCCACAGATACCAGCCTTCTCCCCCCAAATATGACTTTTTCTTCCAGATATGCCTGATTTCTCCCAAATAGATCACATCTTCTCCAAGAAATACCAGGTTTCCCCCTTCAAATAGAACCTTTTCACCCACAAATACCTCTTTTATCCCCAAAAGAGGACAGTTTCTTCCTGAAATGCCGTATTTCTCCCAAATATATCTCATCTTCTCCAAGAAATACCAGGTTTCCCCCTTCAAATAGGACCTTGTCACCCACAAATACCTCTTTTATCCCCAAAATAGGACAGTTTCTTCCAGACATGCCACATTTCTCCCAAATATAGCACAGCTTCTCCAAGAAATACCAGGTTTCCCCCTTCAAATAGGACCTTTTCACCCACTAATACCTGTTTCATCCCCAAAATAGGACAGATTCTTCCAGAAATGCCACATTTCTCCCAAATAGATCACATCTTCTCCAAGAAATACCAGGATTCCTCCTGAAATAGGACCTTTTCACCCACAAATACCTCTTTTATCCCCAAAAGAGGACAGTTTCTTCCAGAAATGCCACATTTCTCCCAAATATAGCACATCTTCTCCAAGAAATACCAGGATTCCTCCTGAAATAGTAAATTTTCTCCCGCAAATATCAGCCTTCTCCCCCCAAATTTGACTTTTTCTTACAGACATGCCAGATTTCTCCAAAATATATCACATCTTCTCCAAGAAATACCAGGATTCCTCCTGAAATAGGAAATTTTCTCCCACAAATACCAGCCTTCTCCCCCCACATTTGACTTTTTCTTACAGACATGCCAGATTTCTCCCAAATATATCACATCTTCTCCAAGAAATACCAGGGTTCCCCCTTCAAATAGGACCTTTTCACCCACAAATACCTTTTTTATCCCCAAAAGAGGACAGTTTCTTCCAGAAATGCCACATTTCTCCCAAATATATCACATCTTCTCCAAGAAATAGCAGGTTTCCCCCTTCAAATAGGACCTTTTCACCCACAAATACCTGTTTCATCCCTCAAATTGGAAATTTTCTTCCAGAAATTCCACATTTCTCCCAAGTATAGAATATCTTCTCCAATAAATAACAGCTTTCCCCCTTCAAATAGGACCTTTTCACCCTGTAATACCTGTTTTATCCCCAAAAGAGGACAGTTTCTTCCAGAAAGGCCACATTTCTCCCAAATATATCACATCTTCTCTAAGAAATACTAGGTTTCCCCTTCAAATGTGACCTGTTCACCCACAAATACCTGTTTTATCCCAAAATAGGAAAGTTTCTTACAGAAATGCTACATTTCTCCCAAATATATCAAAGCTTCTCCAAGAAATACCAGCTTTCCCCCTTCAAATAGGACCTTTTCACCCACAAATGCCTCTTTTATCCCCAAAATAGGACAGTTTCTTCCAGAAAGGCCACATTTCTCACAAATATATCACAACTTCTCCAAGAAATACCAGGGTTCCCCCTTCAAATAGGACCTTTTCAACCACAAATACCTGTTAGATCCCCAAAATAGGACGTTTTCTTCCAGAAATGCCAGATTTCTCCCAAATATAGAACATCTTCTCCAAGAAATACCAGGTTTCCCCCTTCAAATAGGACCTTTTCACCCACAAATACCTCTTTTATCCCCAAAATAGGACAGTTTCTTCCAGACATGCCACATTTCTCCCAAATATATCACATCTTCTCCAAGAAATACCAGCTTTCCCCCTTCAAATAGGACCTTTTCACCCACAAGTTCCTGTTTCATCCCTCAAATTGGAAATTTTCTTTCAGAAATTCCAGATTTCTCCCAAGTATAGAATATCTTCTCCAATAAATAACAGCTTTCCCCCTTCAAATAGGACCTTTTCACCCTGTAATACCTGTTTTATCCCCAAAAGAGTACAGTTTCTTAAAGAAATGCCAGATTTCTCCCAAATATATCACATCTTCTCCAAGAAATACCAGGATTCCTCCTGAAATAGGACCTTTTCTCCCACATATTCCTGTTTTATTCCCAAAATAGGACAGTTTCTTCCAGAAAGGCCACATTTCTCCCAAATATATCACATCTTCTCCAAGAAATACCAGGGTTCCCCCTTCAAATAGGACCTTTTCACCCACAAATACCTCTTTTATCCCCAAAATAGGAGAGTTTCTTTGAGACATGCCACATTTTGCCCAAATATCTCACATCTTCTCCACGAAATACCAGGTTTCCCCCTTCAAATAGGACCTTTTCACCCACAAATACCTCTTTTATCCCCAAAATAGGACTGTTTCTTCCAGACATGCCACATTTCTCCCAAATATATCACATCTTCTCCAAGAAATACCAGGTTTCCCCCTTCAAATAGGACCTTGTCACCCACAAATACCTCTTTTATCCCCAAAATAGGACAGTTTCTTCCAGAAATGCCACATTTCTCCCAAATATATCACATCTTCTCCAAGAAATACCACGATTCCTCCTGAAATAGGTAATTTGCTCCCACAAATACCAGCCTTCTCCCCCCACATTTGACTTTTTCTTACAGACATGCCAGATTTCTCCCAAATATATCACATCTTCTCCAAGAAATACCAGGGTTCCCCCTTCAAATAGGACCTTTTCACCCACAAATACCTCTTTTATCCCCAAAAGAGGACAGTTTCTTCCAGAAATGCCACATTTCTCCCAAATATATCACATCTTCTCCAAGAAATAGCAGGTTTCCCCCTTCAAATAGGACCTTTTCACCCACAAATACCTGTTTCATCCCTCAAATTGGAAATTTTCTTCCAGAAATGCCAGATTTCTCCCAAGTATAGAATATCTTCTCCAATAAATAACAGCTTTCCCCCTTCAAATAGGACCTTTTCACCCACAAATACCTCTTTTATCCCCAAAAGAGGACAGTTTCTTCCAGAAATGCCACACTTCTCCCAAATATATCACATCTTCTCCAAGAAATACTATTTTTCCCCTTCAAATGTGACCTGTTCACCCACAAATACCTGTTTTATCCCAAAATAGGACAGTTTCTTACAGAAATGCTAAATTTCTCCCAAATATATCAAAGCTTCTCCAAGAAATACCAGGTTTCCCCCTTCAAATAGGACCTTTTCACCCACAAATACCTCTTTTATCCCCAAAAGAGGACAGTTTCTTCCAGAAAGGCCACATTTCTCCCAAATACATCACATCTTCTCCAAGAAATACCAGGGTTCCCCCTTCAAATAGGACCTTTTCACCCACAAATACCTGTTAGATCCCCAAAATAGGACGTTTTCTTCCTGAAATGCCAGATTTCTCCCAAATATATCACATCTTCTCCAAGAAATACCAGGTTTCCCCCTTCAAATAGGACCTTTTCACCCACAAATACCTCTTTTATCCCCAAAATAGGACAGTTTCTTCCTGAAAGGCCAGATTTCTCCCAAATATATCACATCTTCTCCAAGAAATACCAGGTTTCCCCCTTCAAATAGGACCTTTTCACCCACAAATACCTCTTTTATCCCCAAAAGAGGACAGTTTCTTCCAGACATGCCACATTTCTCCCAAGTATAGAATATCTTCTCCTATAAATAACAGCTTTCCCCCTTCAAATAGGACCTTTTCACCCTGTAATACCTGTTTTATCCCCAAAAGAGGACAGTTTCTTAAAGAAATGCCAGATTTCTCCCAAATATATCACATCTTCTCCAAGAAATACCAGGATTCCTCCTGAAATAGGACCTTTTCACCCACAAATACCTCTTTTATCCCCTAAAGAGGACAGTTTCTTCCAGACATGCCACATTTCTCCCAAATATATCACATCTTCTCCAAGAAATACCACGTTTCCCCCTTCAAATAGGACCTTTTCAGCCTGTAATACCTCTTTTATCCCCAAAATAGGACATTTTCTTTGAGACATGCCACATTTCGCCCAAATATATCACATCTTCTCCAAGAAATACCAGGTTTCCCCCTTCAAATAGGACCTTTTCACCCACAAATACCTGTTTGATCCCCAAAATAGGACATTTTCTTCCAGAAATGCCACATTTCTCCCAAGTATACCTCATCTTCTCCAAGAAATACCACGTTTCCCCCTTGAAATAGGAAATGTTCTTCCTCAAATACCAACCTTCTCACCCCTAATTTGACTATTTCTTCCAGACATGCCAGATTTCTCCCAAATATATCACATCCTCTCCAAGAAATATCAACTTTCTCCCTTGAAAGAGGACCTTTTCACCCAGAAATACCTGTTTTATCCCCAAAATAGGACAGTTTCTTCCTGACATGCCAGATTTCTCCCAAATATATCACATCTTCTCCAAGAAATACCACGTTTCCCCTTCAAATGTGACCTGTTCACCCACAAATACCTGTTTTATCCCAAAATAGGACAGTTTCTTACAGAAATGCCACATTTCTCCCAAATATATCACATCTTCTCCAAGAAATACTAGCTTTCCCCCTTGAAATAGGACCCTGTCACCCACAAATACCTGTTTTATCTCTTTCTTCTGAGCGACATTTCGTTTTGTCGTGTTTATCCGAAGCTACACTTCATTTTTCTGTGACGAATAGAGTAGAAGAGAAAAGCCCCACTAATAAGGCAGCTGGAAGTTCCGGGAGCCACACACGTTGTGCTTTCAGGGAGGACGTTCCAGAAAGTCGAGAGTTGTGGCTTCTTTCCTGCGGAGAAAAAAACCCCTGTTTTCAGGCAATGCAGTAGGCTGAATTCGCACGTCCTCGGCATAGGAATGCCGCTCCTTCGCTCTCGTGGGTCGAAAGCGGCACTCGCGCTGTACCGTTCCGAAGAGTCTGCAGCTGCGGACTACTGCATTGCCTGAAAACAGAGGGTTTTTTCTCCTCTGGAAAGAAGCCACAACTCTCGACTCGGAAGAAAGGGATAAGAATGAGAGAGAAGCGTAGTGCATTCTGCATGGACACATGGAGAAGTCAGAAGCGCTCCGTTGCGATGTGCGCAGAAGAAGCCGCTCACTCGTCGGAGAAAAGCATCCGGCTGAAGTCGCTCTTTCCCGGCATCCGAGAGAAACGAGACCGCTGCTGAAGGCTGAAAGCGGCATTCGGGGAGAAAGGCGTTGTACCGGCCAGCAACTGCGAACTCTTCGGAGCGGTTCAGCGCGAGTGCCGCTTTCCACTGAAGATATCGTGAGAGGAGCGTCATTTTCGTCACAGGCTTCCGAATTGTAGAAACGGAGAGGCACCCAGCAACCAGGACGTCTTTTTACGGAAACCTGTATTTCAAGTAGAAAATGTCATGGCTTTGGGAGAATCATGGTTTTTCATGAAGAAATGAAATCTCCTTCTCAGGGGAGAAAATATTCCGTATTTGGGGGAAACGGGACACTTCTAGTGCAAAATATCATCGATTTGGCGCCAGGCTGTATTTCCGGGGAATAATGCCAGATATTTGGAGAAATGTGGTATTTCTGAGAGAAAATGTCCAGTTCTGGGGGATAAAACAGGTATTTGTGGAAGAAAATGTGCCATTTTGGGGATAAATCAGGTATTTCTGGGAGAAAATGTCGTATTTCAGGGGGGAAGCCTGGTATTTGTGAGAGAAGATGCGATATATTTGGGAGAAAACTGGCATTTCTGGAAGAACAAGTCCAATCTGGGGGGAGACAGCTGGTATTTGTGGGAGAAAAGGTTTTATTTCTTGGGGGAATCCAGGTATGTGTGGAAGAAAATATCCTGTTTGGTGATAAAACAGGTATTTCTGAGAGAAAAGGTCCTATTTCATGGGGGAAACCTGGTATGTGTGCGAGAAAATGTCCATTTTGGGGATAAAACAAGTATTTGTTGGAGAAAATGTCGAATTTCAGGTGGAAAACCTCGTATTTCTTGGAGAAGATGTGATATACTTGGGAGAAAAGTGGCATTTCTGGAAGAACAAGTCCAATTTGGGGGGAGAAAGATGGAATTTGTGGGAGAAGAGGTTCTATTTCATGGGAAAAACGTGGTATGTGTGGGAGAAAATGTCCCATGTTTGAGTTGAAATCGGGTATTCCTTGAAGAGAATGATATATTTTCGTGGAGAAAAGTGGTATTTCTAGTAGAAAATGTCCTACGTTTGGGAAACAATCTAGCATTTCTGGGCGAAAATGTTCTGATTTGGGGAGAAAACAGGTAGTTGTGGGAGAAAATGTCCTGTTTTTTGGGATAAAACAGGTATTTGTGGGAGAAAATATCCTATTTTGGGGATAAAACAGGCATTTCTAGGAGAAAATGTCCTATTTCAGGAGGGAAACCTAGTATTTCTGGGAGAAGACGTTATATATTTGGGAGAAAACTGGCATTTCTGGAAGAAACTGTCCTATTTTGGGGATCAAACAGTGATTGTGGGTGAAAAGGTCCTATTTGAAGAGGGAAAGCTGGTATTTCTCGGAGAAGATGTGATATATTTGGGAGAAATGTGGCATGTCTGGAAGAAACTGTCCTATTTTGGGGATTAAGTAGGTATTTGTGGGAGTAAAGGTCCTATTTGAAGGGGGAAACCTGGTATTTCTTGGAGAAGATGTGATATATTTGGGAGAAATGTGGCATTTCTGGAAGAAACTGTCCTCATTTGGTGATAAAAGAGGTATTTGTGGGTGAAAAGGTCCTATTTGAAGGGGGAAACCTGGTATTTCTTGGAGAAGATGTGATATATTTGGGAGAAATGTGGCCTTTCTGGAAGAAACTGTCCTATTTTGGGGATAAAAGAGGTATTTGTGGGTGAAAAGGTCCTATTTGAAGGGGGAAAGCTGGTATTTCGTGGAGAAGATGTGATATATTTGGGAGAAATGTGGCATTTCTGGAAGAAACTGTCCTCTTTTGGGGATAAAACAGGTATTTGTGGGTGAAAAGGTCCTATTTCAAGGGGGAAAGCTGGTATTTCTTGGAGAAGATGTTCTATACTTGGGAGAAATGTGGCCTTTCTGGAAGAAACTGTCCTATTTTGGGGATGAAACAGGTATTTGTGGGTGAAAAGGTCCAATTTCAGGAGGAATCCTGGTATTTCTTGGAGAAGATGTGATATATTTGGGAGAAATGTGGCATTTCTGGAAGAAACTGTCCTCTTTTGGGGATGAAACAGGTATTTGTGGGTGAAAAGGTCCTATTTGAAGGGGGAAACGTGGTATTTCTTGGAGAAGATGTGATATATTTGGGAGAAATCTGGCATTTCTGGAAGAAAACGTCCTATTTTGGGGATATAACAGGTATTTGTGGGTGAAAAGGTCCTATTTGAAGGGGGAAAGCTGGTATTTCTTGGAGATGTGATATATTTGGGAGAAATGTGGAATTTCTGGAAGAAACTGTCCTATTTTGGGGATAAAAGAGGTATTTGTGGGTGAAAAGGTCCTATTTGAAGGGGGAAAGCTGGTATTTCTTGAAGAAGATGTGATATAATTGGGAGAAATGTGGCCTTTCTGGAAGAAACTGTCCTATTTTGGGGATAAAAGAGGTATTAGTGGGTGAAAAGGTTCTATTTCCAGGGGAAACCTGGTATTTCTTGGAGAAGATGTTCTATATTTGGGAGAAATGTGGCATTTCTGGAAGAAACTGCCCTATTTTGGGGATAAAAGAGGTATTTGTGGGTGAAAAGGTCCTATTTACAGGGGGAAACCTGGTATTTCTTGGAGAAGATGTGATATAGTTGGGAGAAATGTGGCATTTCTGGAAGAAACTGTCCAATTTGAGGGGTAAAACAGGTATTTGTTGGTGAAAATTTCCTATTTGAAGGGGGAAACCTGGTATTTCTTGTAGAAGATGTGATATATTTGGGAGAAATCTGGCATTTCTTTGAAGAAACTGTCCTATTTTGGGGATCTAACAGGTATTTGTGGGTGAAAAGGTCCTATTTCAGGAGGAATCCTGGTATTTCTCGGAGAAGATGTGATATATTTGGGAGAAATGTGGCATGTCTGGAAGAAAATGTCCTCTTTTGGGGATAAAAGAGGTATTTGTGGGTGAAAAGGTCCTATTTGAATGGGGAAAATCTGGTATTTCTTGGAGAAGATGTTCTATATTTGGGAGAAATGTTGCATTTCTGGAAGAAAACGTCCTATTTTGGGGATGAAACAGGTATTTGTGGGTGAAAAGGCCCTATTTCAAGGGGGAAACGTGTTATTTCTTGGAGAAAATGTGATATATTTAAGAGAAATGTGGCCTTTCTGGAAGACAAAGTCATATTTTGGGGATAAAAGAGGTATTTGTGGGTGAAAATGTCCTATTTCAAGGGGGAAACGTGTTATTTCTTGGAGAAAATGTGATATATTTGGGAGAAATGTGGCATTTCTGGAAGAAAATGTCCTATGTGGGGGAAGAAGGCTGGTATTTGTGGGTGAAAAGGTGCTATTTGAAGGGGGAAACCTGGTATTTCTTGGAGAAGATGTGATATATTTGGGAGAAATGTGGCATTTCTGGAAGAAACTGTCCTCTTTTGGGGATAAAGGAGGTATTTGTGGGTGAAAAGGTCCTATTTGAAGGGGGAAACCTGGTATTTCTTGGAGAAGATGTGGTATATTTGGGAGAAATGTGGCATTTCTGGAAGAAACTGTCCTATTTTGGGGATGAAACAGGTATTTGTGGGTGAAAAGGTCCTATTTGAAGGGGGAAACGTGATATTTCTTGGAGAAGATGTGATATATTTGGGAGAAATGTGGCCTTTCTGGAAGAAACAGTCCTCTTTTGGGGATAAAAGTGGTATTTGTGGGTGAAAAGGTCCTATTTGAAGGGGGAAAGCTGGTATTTCTTGGAGAAGATGTGTTATATTTGGGCGAAATGTGGCATGTCAGGAAGAAACTCTCCTATGTTGGGGATAAAAGAGGAATTTCTGTGTGAAAAGGTCCTATTTCAGGAGGAAACGTGGTATTTCTTGGAGAAGATGTTACATATTTGGGAGAAATCTGGCATTTCTGGAACAAAATGTAGAATTTGGGGGGAGAAGGCTGGTATTTGTGGGTGAAAAGGTCCTATTTGAAGGGGGAAACCTGGTATTTCTTGGAGAAGATGTGCTATATTTGGGAGAAATGTGGCATTTCTGGAAGAAACTGTCCTCTTTTGGGGATAGAAGAGGTATTTGTGGGTGAAAAGGTCCTATTTGAAGGGGGAAACCTGGTATTTCTTGGAGAAGATGTGATCTATTTGGGAGAAAAGTGGCCTTTCTGGAAGAAACTGTCCTCTATTGGGGATCAAACTGGAATTTGTGGGTGAAAAGGTCCTATTTGAAGGGGGAAACCTGGTATTTCTTGGAGAAGATGTGATCTATTTGGGAGAAATGTGGCATTTCTGGAAGAAAATGTCCAATTTGGGTGAGAAGGCTGGTATTTGTTGGTGAAAAGGTCCTATTTGAAGGGGGAGAGCTGGTATTTCTTGGAGAAGATGTGATCTATTTGGGAGAAATGTGGCATGTCTGGCAGAAACTGTCCACTTTTGGGGATAAAAGAGGTATTTGTGGGTGAAAAGGTCCTATTTGAAGGGGGAAACCAGGTATTTCTTGGAGGAGATGTGATATATTTGGGAGAAATTTGGCCTTTCTGGAAGAAACTGTCCTCTTTTGGGGATCAAACAGGTATTTGTGGGTGAAAAGGTCCTATTTCAGGAGGATACCTGATATTTCTTGGAGAAGATGTGATATATTTGGGAGAAATGTGGAATGTCTGGAGGAAACTGTCCTGTTTTGGGGATAAAAGAGGTATTTGTGGGTGAAAAGGTCCTATTTGAAGGGGGATACCTGGTATTTCTTGGAGAAGAAGTGACATATTTGGGAGAAATGTGGCATTTCTGGAAGAAACTGTCCTATTTTGGGGATAGAACAGGTATTTGTGGGTGAAAAGGTCCTATTTGAAGGGGGAAACCTGGTATTTCCTGGAGAAGATGTGATATATTTGGGAGAAATCTGGCATTTCTGGAAGAAAATGATCTATTTTGGAGTTAAAACAGGTATTTGTGTGTGAAAAGGTCCTATTTGAAGGGGGAAAGCTGGTATTTCTTGGAGAAGATGTGATATATTTGGGAGAAATGTGGCATTTCTGGAAGAAACTGTCCTATTTTGGGGATGAAACAGGTATTTGTGGGTGAAAAGGTCCTATTTCCAGGGGGAAAGCCGGTATTTCTTGGAGAAGATGTGATATATTTGGGAGAAATGTGGCACTTCTGGAAGAAACTGTCCTATTTTGGGGATCAAAGAGGTATTTGTGGGTGAAAAGGTCGTATTTGAAGGGGGAAAGCTGGTATTTCTTGGAGAAGATGTGATATATTTTGGAGAAATGTGGCATATCTGGAAGAAAATGTCCTATTTTGGGGATCAAACAGGTATTTGTGGGTGAAAAGGTCGTATTTGAAGGGGGAAACGTGGTATTTCTTGGAGAAGATGTGATCTATTTGGGAGAAATGTGGCATGTCTGTAAGGAACTGTCCTATTTTGGAGATAAAAGAGGTATTTGTGGGTGAAAAGGTCCTATTTGAAGGGGGAAACCCGGTATTTCTTGGAGAAGATGTGATATATTTGGGAGAAATGTGGCATTTCTGGATGAAACTGTCCTATTTTGGGGATCAAACAGGTATTTGAGGGTGAAGATGTTCTATTTCAAGGGGGAAACCTGGTATTTCTTGGAGAAGATGTTTTATACTTGGAAGTAATGTGGCATTTCTGGCAGAAACTGTCCTTTTTTGGGGATAAAAGAGGTATTTGTGGGAGAAAAGGTCCTATTTGAAGGGGGAAACGTGGTATTTCTTGGAGAAGATGTGATATATTTGGAAGAAATGTGGCATGTCAGGAAGAATCTGTCCTATTTTGGGGATCAAACAGGTATTTGTGGGTGAAAAGGTCCTATTTGAAGGGGGAAACCTGGTATTTCTTGGAGAAGATGAGATATATTTAGGAGAAATGTGGCCTTTCTGGAAGACAAAGTCATATTTTGGGGATAAAAGAGGTATTTGTGGGTGAAAATGTCCTATTTCAAGGGGGAAACGTGTTATTTCTTGGAGAAGATGTGCTATATTTGGGAGAAATGTGGCATTTCTGGAAGAAACTGTCCTATTTTGGGGATCAAAGAGGTATTTGTGGGTGAAAAGGTCCTATTTGAAGGGGGAATCGTGGTATTTCTTGGAGAAGATGTGATATATTTGGGAGAAATGTGGCATGTCTGGAAGAAACTGTCCTATGTTGGGGATAGAACAGGTATTTGTGGGTGAAAAGTTCCTATTTCAAGGGGGAAACCTGGTATTTCTTGGAGAAGATGTGATATATTTGGGAGAAATGTGGCATTTCTGGAAGAAAATGTCCTATTTGGGTGGAGAAGGCAGGTATTTGTTGCTGAAAAGTTCCTATTTCCAGGGGGAGAGCTGGTATTTCTTGGAGAAGATGTGATCTATTTGGGAGAAATGTGGCATGTGTGGCAGAAACTGTCCACTTTTGGGGATAAAAGAGGTATTTGTGGGTGAAAAGGTCCTATTTGAAGGGGGAAACCTGGTATTTCTTGGAGAAGATGTGATCTATTTGGGAGAAATGTGGCATTTCTGGAAGAAACTGTCCTATTTTGGGGAACAAACAGGTATTTGTGGGTGAAAAGGTCCTATTTCAGGAGGAAACCTGATATTTCTTGGAGAAGATGTGATATATTTGGGAGAAATGTGGCATGTCTGGAAGAAACTGTCCTATTTTGGGGATCAAACAGGTATTTGTGGGTGAAAAGGTCCTATTTGAAGGGGGAAACCTGGTATTTCTTGGAGAAGATGTGACATATTTGGGAGAAATGTGGCATTTCTGGAAGAAACTGTCCTATTTTGGGGATAGAAGAGGTATTTGTGGGTGAAAAGGTCCTATTTGAAGGGGGAAACCTGGTATTTCTTGGAGAAGATGTGATATATTTGGGAGAAATGTGACATGTGTTGAAGAAACTGTCCTCTTTTGGGGATCAAAGAGGTATTTGTGGGTGAAAAGGTCCTATTTGAAGGGGGAAACCTGGTATTTCTTGGAGAAGATGTGATATGTTTGGGAGAAACTTGGCCTTTCTGGAAGAAACTGTCCTATGTTGGGGATGAAACAGGTATTTGTGGGTGAAAAGGTCCTATTTGAAGGGGGAAAGCCGGTATTTCTTGGAGAAGATGTGATATATTTTGGAGATATGTGGCACTTCTGGAAGAAACTGTCCTATTTTGGGGATCAAAGAGGTATTTGTGGGTGAAAAGGTCCTATTTGAAGGGGAAAAGCTGGTATTTCTTGGAGAAGATGTGATATATTTTGGAGAAATGTGGTATATCTGGAAGAAAATGTCTTATTTTGGGGATCAAACAGGTGTTTGTGGGTGAAAAGGTCGTATTTGAAGGGGGAAACGTGGTATTTCTTGGAGAAGATGTGATCTATTTGGGAGAAATGTGGCATGTCTGGAAGAAACTATCCTCTTCTGGGGATAAAAGAGGTATTTGTGGGTGAAAAGGTCCTATTTGAAGGGGGAACCCTGGTATTTCTTGGAGAAGATGTGATATATTTGGGAGAAATGTGGCATTTCTTTAAGAAACTGTCCTATTTTGGGGATCAAACAGGTATGTGCGGGTGAAGATGTCCTATTTCAAGGGGGAAACCTGGTATTTCTTGGAGAAGATATTTTATACTTGGAAGAAATGTGGCATTTCTGGAAGAAACTGTCCTTTTTTGGGAATAAAAGAGGTATTTGTGGGAGAAAAGGTCCTATTTGAAGGGGGAAACCTGGTATTTCTTGGAGAAGATGTGATCTATTTGGAAGAAATGTGGCATGTCAGGAAGAAACTGTCCTATTTTGGGGATCAAAGAGGTATTTGTGTGTGAAAAGTTCCTATTTGAAGGGGGAAACCTGGTATTTCTTGGAGAAGATGTGATATATTTGGGAGAAATCTGGCATTTCTGGAAGAAACTGTCCTATTTTGGGGACCAAAGAGGTATTTGTGGGTGAAAAGGTCCTGTTTCAAGGGGGAAACCTGGTATTTCTTGGAGAAGATGTGATATACTTCGGAGAAATCAGGCATTTCTGGAAGAAAATATAGAATTTGGGGGGAGAAGGCTGGTATTTGTGGGTGAATAGGTCCTATTTGAAGGGGGAAACCTGGTATTTCTTGGAGAAGATGTGATATATTTGGGAGAAATGTGGCATTTCTGGAAGAAAATGTCCAATTTGGGGGGAGAAGGCTGGTATTTGTGTGAGAAAAGGTCCTATTTGAAGGGGGAAAGCTGGTATTTCTTGGAGAAGATGAGGTATATTTGGGAGAAATCTGGCATGTCTGGAAGAAACTGTCCTATTTTGAGGATAAAAGAGGTATTTGTGGGTGAAAATGTCCTATTTGAAGGGGGAGAGCTGGTATTCCTTGGAGAAGATGTGATCTATTTGGGAGAAATTTGGCATGTCAGGAAGAAACTGTCCTATTTTGGGGATAAAACAGGTATTTGTGGGTGAAAAGGTCCTATTTGAAGGGGGAACCCTGGTATTTCTTGGAGAAGATGTGATATATTTGGGAGAAATGTGGCCTTTCTGGAAGAATTTGTCTTCTTTTGGGGATAAAACAGGTATTTGTGGGTGAAAAGTTCCTATTTGAAGGGGGAAACCTGGTATTTCTTGGAGAAGATGTGATATATTTGGGAGAAATGTGGCATTTCTGGAAGAAAAAGTCCAATTTGGGGGGAGAAGGCTGGTATTTGTGGGTGAAAAGGTCCTATTTGTAGGGGGAAAGCTGGTATTTCTTGTAGAAGATGTGATATATTTGGGAGAAATCTGGCATGTCTGGAAGATACTGTCGTATTTTGGGGATCAAACAGGTATTTGTTTGGTGAAAAGGTCCTATTTGAAGGGGGAATGCTGGTATTTCTTGGAGAAGATGTGGTATATTTGGGAGAAATGTGGCATGTCAAGAAGAAACTGTCCTCTTTTGGGGATAAAGAGGTATTTGTGGGTGAAAAGGTCCTATTTGAAGGGAGAAACCTGGTATTTCTTGGAGAAGATGTGATCTATTTGGGAGAAATCAGGCATTTCTGGAAGAAACTGTCCTATTTTGGGGATCAAACAGGTATTTGTGTTTGAAAAGTTCCTATTTGAAGGGGGAAACCTGGTATTTCTTGGAGAAGATGTGATATATTTGGGAGAAATGTGGCATGTCTGGAAGAAACTGTCCTCTTTAGGGGATCAAAGTGGTATTTGTGGGTGAAAAGGTCCTATTTGAAGGGGGAAACCTGGTATTTCTAGGAGAAGATGTGATATATTTGGGAGAAATGTGGCATTTCTGGAAGAAACTGTCCTATTTTGGGGATCAAAGAGGTATTTGTGGGTGAAGATGTCCTATTTGAAGGGGGAAACCTGGTATTTCTTGGAGAAGATGTGATATATTTGGGAGAAATGTGGCATTTCTTTAAGAAACTGTCCTATTTTGGGGATCAAACAGGTATGCGTGGGTGAAAAGTTCCTATTTGAAGGGGGAAACCTGGTATTTCTCGGAGAAGATGTGATATATTTTGGAGAAATGTGGTATATCTGGAAGAAAATGTCCTATTTTGGGGATCAAACAGGTGTTTGTGGGTGAAAAGGTCGTATTTGAAGGGGGAAACGTGGTATTTCTTGGAGAAGATGTGATCTATTTGGGAGAAATGTGGCATTTCTGGAAGAAACTGTCCTCTTTTGGGGATAAAAGAGGTATTTGTGGGTGAAAAGGTCCTATTTGAAGGGGGAACCCTGGTATTTCTTGGAGAAGATGTGATATATTTGGGAGAAATGTGGCATTTCTTTAAGAAACTGTCCTATTTTGGGGATCAAACAGGTATGTGCGGGTGAAGATGTCCTATTTCAAGGGGGAAACCTGGTATTTCTTGGAGAAGATATTTTATACTTGGAAGAAATGTGGCATTTCTGGAAGAAACTGTCCTTTTTTGGGAATAAAAGAGGTATTTGTGGGAGAAAAGGTCCTATTTGAAGGGGGAAACCTGGTATTTCTTGGAGAAGATGTGATCTATTTGGAAGAAATGTGGCATGTCAGGAAGAAACTGTCCTATTTTGGGGATCAAAGAGGTATTTGTGTGTGAAAAGTTCCTATTTGAAGGGGGAAACCTGGTATTTCTTGGAGAAGATGTGATATATTTGGGAGAAATCTGGCATTTCTGGAAGAAACTGTCCTATTTTGGGGACCAAAGAGGTATTTGTGGGTGAAAAGGTCCTGTTTCAAGGGGGAAACCTGGTATTTCTTGGAGAAGATGTGATATACTTCGGAGAAATCAGGCATTTCTGGAAGAAAATATAGAATTTGGGGGGAGAAGGCTGGTATTTGTGGGTGAATAGGTCCTATTTGAAGGGGGAAACCTGGTATTTCTTGGAGAAGATGTGATATATTTGGGAGAAATGTGGCATTTCTGGAAGAAAATGTCCAATTTGGGGGGAGAAGGCTGGTATTTGTGTGAGAAAAGGTCCTATTTGAAGGGGGAAAGCTGGTATTTCTTGGAGAAGATGAGGTATATTTGGGAGAAATCTGGCATGTCTGGAAGAAACTGTCCTATTTTGAGGATAAAAGAGGTATTTGTGGGTGAAAATGTCCTATTTGAAGGGGGAGAGCTGGTATTCCTTGGAGAAGATGTGATATATTTGGGAGAAAAGTGGCATGTCAGGAAGAAACTGTCCTATTTTGGGGATAAAACAGGTATTTGTGGGTGAAAAGGTCCTATTTGAAGGGGGAACCCTGGTATTTCTTGGAGAAGATGTGATATATTTGGGAGAAATGTGGCCTTTCTGGAAGAATTTGTCTTCTTTTGGGGATAAAACAGGTATTTGTGGGTGAAAAGTTCCTATTTGAAGGGGGAAACCTGGTATTTCTTGGAGAAGATGTGATATATTTGGGAGAAATGTGGCATTTCTGGAAGAAAAAGTCCAATTTGGGGGGAGAAGGCTGGTATTTGTGGGTGAAAAGGTCCTATTTGTAGGGGGAAAGCTGGTATTTCTTGTAGAAGATGTGATATATTTGGGAGAAATCTGGCATGTCTGGAAGATACTGTCGTATTTTGGGGATCAAACAGGTATTTGTTTGGTGAAAAGGTCCTATTTGAAGGGGGAATGCTGGTATTTCTTGGAGAAGATGTGATCTATTAGGGAGAAATGTGGCATGTCAAGAAGAAACTGTCCTCTTTTGGGGATAAAGAGGTATTTGTGGGTGAAAAGGTCCTATTTGAAGGGAGAAACCTGGTATTTCTTGGAGAAGATGCGATCTATTTGGGAGAAATCAGGCATTTCTGGAAGAAACTGTCGTATTTTGGGGATCAAACAGGTATTTGTGTTTGAAAAGTTCCTATTTGAAGGGGGAAACCTGGTATTTCTTGGAGAAGATGTGATATATTTGGGAGAAATGTGGCATGTCTGGAAGAAACTGTCCTCTTTAGGGGATCAAAGTGGTATTTGTGGGTGAAAAGGTCCTATTTGAAGGGGGAAACCTGGTATTTCTAGGAGAAGATGTGATATATTTGGGAGAAATGTGGCATTTCTGGAAGAAACTGTCCTATTTTGGGGATCAAAGAGGTATTTGTGGGTGAAGATGTCCTATTTGAAGGGGGAAACCTGGTATTTCTTGGAGAAGATGTGATATATTTGGGAGAAATGTGGCATTTCTTTAAGAAACTGTCCTATTTTGGGGATCAAACAGGTATGCGTGGGTGAAAAGTTCCTATTTGAAGGGGGAAACCTGGTATTTCTCGGAGAAGATGTGATATATTTGGGAGAAATCTGGCATGTCTGGAAGAAACTGCCGTATTTGAGGGATTAAAGAGGTATTTGTGGGTGAAAAGGTCCTATTTGAAGTGGGAAACGTGGTATTTCTTGGAGAAGATTTGATATATTTGGGAGAAATGTGGCATTTCTGGAAGAAACTGGCCAGTTTGGGGATCAAAGAGGTATTTGTCGGTGAAAAGGTCCTATTTGAAGGGGGAAACCTGGTATTTCTTGGAGAAGATGTGATATATTTGGGAGAAATGTGGCATTTCTGGAAGAAACTGTCCTCTTTTGGGGATCAAACTGGAATTTTTGGGTGAAAAGGTCGTATTTCAGGAGGAAACCTGGTATTTCTTGGAGAAGATGTGATCTATTTGGGAGAAATGTGGCATTTCTGGAAGAAAATGTCCAATTTGGGTGGAGAAGGCTGGTATTTGTTGCTGAAAATTTCCTATTTCCAGGGGGAGAGCTGGTATTTCTTGGAGAATATGTGATATATTTGGGAGAAATGTGGCATGTCTGGCAGAAACTGTCCTCTTTTGGGGATAAAAGAGGTATTTGTGGGTGAAAAGGTCCTATTTGAAGGGGGAAACCTGGTATTTCTTGGAGAAGATGTGATGTATTTGGGAGAAATGTGGCATTTCTGGAAGAAACTGTCCTCTTTGGGGGATAAAACAGGTATTTGTGGGTGAAAAGGTCCTATTTGAAGGGGGAAACCTGGTATTTCTTGGAGAAGATGTGATCTATTTGGGAGAAATGTGGCATTTCTGGAAGAAACTGTCCTATTTTGGGGATAGAACAGGTATTTGTGGGTGAAAAGGTCCTATTTGAAGGGGGAAACCTGGTATTTCTTGGAGAAGATGTGATATATTTGGGAGAAATGTGACACGTCTGGAAGAAACCGTCCTATTTTGGGGATAAAAGAGGTATTTGTGGGTGAAAAGGTCCTATTTGAAGGGGGAAAGCTGGTATTTCTTGGAGAAGATGTGATATATTTGGGAGAAATCTGGCATGTCTGGCAGAAACTGTCCTATTTTGGGGGTGAAACAGGTATTTGTGGGTGAAAAGGTCCTATTTCCAGGGGGAAAGCCGGTATTTCTTGGAGAAGATGTGATATATTTGGGAGATATGTGGCACTTCTGGAAGAAACTGTCCTCTTTTGGGGATCAAAGAGGTATTTGTGGGTGAAAAGGTCCTATTTGAAGGGGGAAACCTGGTATTTCTTGGAGAAGATGTGATATATTTTGGAGAAATGTGGCATATCTGGAAGAAAATGTCCTATTTTGGGGATCAAACAGGTATTTGTGGGTGAAAAGGTCGTATTTGAAGGGGGAAAGCTGGTATTTCTTGGAGAAGATGAGGTATATTTGGGAGAAATCTGGCATGTCTGGAAGAAACTGTCCTATTTTGAGGATAAAAGAGGTATTTGTGGGTGAAAATGTCCTATTTGAAGGGGGAGAGCTGGTATTCCTTGGAGAAGATGTGATATATTTGGGAGAAAAGTGGCATGTCAGGAAGAAACTGTCCTATTTTGGGGATAAAACAGGTATTTGTGGGTGAAAAGGTCCTATTTGAAGGGGGAACCCTGGTATTTCTTGGAGAAGATGTGATATATTTGGGAGAAATGTGGCCTTTCTGGAAGAATTTGTCTTCTTTTGGGGATAAAACAGGTATTTGTGGGTGAAAAGTTCCTATTTGAAGGGGGAAACCTGGTATTTCTTGGAGAAGATGTGATATATTTGGGAGAAATGTGGCATTTCTGGAAGAAAAAGTCCAATTTGGGGGGAGAAGGCTGGTATTTGTGGGTGAAAAGGTCCTATTTGTAGGGGGAAAGCTGGTATTTCTTGTAGAAGATGTGATATATTTGGGAGAAATCTGGCATGTCTGGAAGATACTGTCGTATTTTGGGGATCAAACAGGTATTTGTTTGGTGAAAAGGTCCTATTTGAAGGGGGAATGCTGGTATTTCTTGGAGAAGATGTGATCTATTAGGGAGAAATGTGGCATGTCAAGAAGAAACTGTCCTCTTTTGGGGATAAAGAGGTATTTGTGGGTGAAAAGGTCCTATTTGAAGGGAGAAACCTGGTATTTCTTGGAGAAGATGCGATCTATTTGGGAGAAATCAGGCATTTCTGGAAGAAACTGTCGTATTTTGGGGATCAAACAGGTATTTGTGTTTGAAAAGTTCCTATTTGAAGGGGGAAACCTGGTATTTCTTGGAGAAGATGTGATATATTTGGGAGAAATGTGGCATGTCTGGAAGAAACTGTCCTCTTTAGGGGATCAAAGTGGTATTTGTGGGTGAAAAGGTCCTATTTGAAGGGGGAAACCTGGTATTTCTAGGAGAAGATGTGATATATTTGGGAGAAATGTGGCATTTCTGGAAGAAACTGTCCTATTTTGGGGATCAAAGAGGTATTTGTGGGTGAAGATGTCCTATTTGAAGGGGGAAACCTGGTATTTCTTGGAGAAGATGTGATATATTTGGGAGAAATGTGGCATTTCTTTAAGAAACTGTCCTATTTTGGGGATCAAACAGGTATGCGTGGGTGAAAAGTTCCTATTTGAAGGGGGAAACCTGGTATTTCTCGGAGAAGATGTGATATATTTGGGAGAAATCTGGCATGTCTGGAAGAAACTGCCGTATTTGAGGGATTAAAGAGGTATTTGTGGGTGAAAAGGTCCTATTTGAAGTGGGAAACGTGGTATTTCTTGGAGAAGATTTGATATATTTGGGAGAAATGTGGCATTTCTGGAAGAAACTGGCCAGTTTGGGGATCAAAGAGGTATTTGTCGGTGAAAAGGTCCTATTTGAAGGGGGAAACCTGGTATTTCTTGGAGAAGATGTGATATATTTGGGAGAAATGTGGCATTTCTGGAAGAAACTGTCCTCTTTTGGGGATCAAACTGGAATTTTTGGGTGAAAAGGTCGTATTTCAGGAGGAAACCTGGTATTTCTTGGAGAAGATGTGATCTATTTGGGAGAAATGTGGCATTTCTGGAAGAAAATGTCCAATTTGGGTGGAGAAGGCTGGTATTTGTTGCTGAAAATTTCCTATTTCCAGGGGGAGAGCTGGTATTTCTTGGAGAATATGTGATATATTTGGGAGAAATGTGGCATGTCTGGCAGAAACTGTCCTCTTTTGGGGATAAAAGAGGTATTTGTGGGTGAAAAGGTCCTATTTGAAGGGGGAAACCTGGTATTTCTTGGAGAAGATGTGATGTATTTGGGAGAAATGTGGCATTTCTGGAAGAAACTGTCCTCTTTGGGGGATAAAACAGGTATTTGTGGGTGAAAAGGTCCTATTTGAAGGGGGAAACCTGGTATTTCTTGGAGAAGATGTGATCTATTTGGGAGAAATGTGGCATTTCTGGAAGAAACTGTCCTATTTTGGGGATAGAACAGGTATTTGTGGGTGAAAAGGTCCTATTTGAAGGGGGAAACCTGGTATTTCTTGGAGAAGATGTGATATATTTGGGAGAAATGTGACACGTCTGGAAGAAACCGTCCTATTTTGGGGATAAAAGAGGTATTTGTGGGTGAAAAGGTCCTATTTGAAGGGGGAAAGCTGGTATTTCTTGGAGAAGATGTGATATATTTGGGAGAAATCTGGCATGTCTGGCAGAAACTGTCCTATTTTGGGGGTGAAACAGGTATTTGTGGGTGAAAAGGTCCTATTTCCAGGGGGAAAGCCGGTATTTCTTGGAGAAGATGTGATATATTTGGGAGATATGTGGCACTTCTGGAAGAAACTGTCCTCTTTTGGGGATCAAAGAGGTATTTGTGGGTGAAAAGGTCCTATTTGAAGGGGGAAACCTGGTATTTCTTGGAGAAGATGTGATATATTTTGGAGAAATGTGGCATATCTGGAAGAAAATGTCCTATTTTGGGGATCAAACAGGTATTTGTGGGTGAAAAGGTCGTATTTGAAGGGGGAAAGCTGGTATTTCTTGGAGAAGATGTGATCTATTTGGGAGAAATGTGGCATGTCTGTAAGGAACTGTCCTCTTTTGGGGAGAAAAGAGGTATTTGTGGGCGAAAAGGTCCTATTTAAAGGGGGAAACCTGGTATTTCTTGGAGAAGATGTGGTATATTTGGGAGAAATGTGGCATTTCTGGAAGAAACTGTCCTATTTTGGGGATCAAACAGGTATTTGTGGGTTAAGATGTCCGATTTCCAGGGGGAAACCTGGTATTTCTTGGAGAAGATGTTTTATACTTGGAAGAAATGTGGCATTTCTGGCAGAAACTGTCCAATTTTGTGGATCAAAGTGGTATTTGTGGGAGAAAAGGTCCTATTTGAAGGGGGAAACCTGGTATTTATTGGAGAAGATGTGATATATTTGGAAGAAATCTGGCATTTCTGGAGGAAACTGTCCTATTTTGGGGACCAAAGAGGTATTTGTGGGTGAAAAGGTCCTATTTGAAGGGGGAAATCTGGTATTTCTTGGAGAAGATGTGCTATATTTGGGAGAAATGTGGCATTTGTGGGAGAAACTGTCCTCTTTTGGGGATAAAGGAGGTATTTGTGGGTGAAAAGGTCCTATTTGAAGGGGGAAACCTGGTATTTCTTGGAGAAGATGTGATATATTTGGGAGAAATGTGGCATTTCTGGAAGAAACTGTCCTCTTTTGGGGATCAAAGAGGTATTTGTGGGTGAAAAGTTCCTATTTGAAGGGGGAATCCTGGTATTTCTTGGAGGAGATGTGATATATTTGGGAGAAATTTGGCATGTCTGGCAGAAACTGTCCTATTTTGTGGATAGAACAGGTATTTGTGGGTGAAAAGTTCCTATTTCAAGGGGGCAACCTGGTATTTCTTGGAGAAGATTTGATATATTTGGGAGAAATCTGGCATTTCTGGAGGAAACTGTCCTATTTTGGGGACCAAAGAGGTATTTGTGGGTGAAAAGGTCCTGTTTCAAGGGGGAAACCTGGAATTTCTTGGAGAAGATGTGATATACTTGGGAGAAATCAGGCATTTCTGGAAGAAACTGTCCAATTTGGGGGGAGAAGGATGGTATTTGTGGGAGAAAAGGTCCTATGTGAAGGGGGAAACGTGGTATTTCTTGGAGGAGATGTGATATATTGGGGAGAAATCCGGCATGTCTAGAAGAAACTGTCCTATTTTGGGGATGAAACAGGTATTTGTGGGTGAAAAGGTCCTATTTCCAGGGGGAAAGCTGGTATTTCTTGGAGAAGATGTGATTTATTTGGGAGAAATGTGGCATGTCTGGAAGAAACTGTCCTATTTTGGGATAAAAGAGGTATTTGTGGGTGAAAAGGTCCTATTTGAAGGGGGAAACGTGGTATTTCTTGGAGAAGATGTGATATATTTGGGAGAAATGTGGCATTTCTGGAAGAAACTGTCCTCTTTTGGGGATAAAAGAGGTATTTGTGGGTGAAAAGGTCCTATATGAAGGGGGAAAGCTGGTATTTCTTGGAGAAGATGTGATATATTTGGGAGAAATGTGGCATTTCAGGAAGAAACTGTCCTATTTTGGGGATCAAACAGGTATTTGTGGGTGACAAGTTCCTATTTGAAGGGGGAAACCTGGTATTTCATGGAGAAGATGTGATATATTTGGGAGAAATGTGGCATGTCTGGAAGAAACTGTCCAATTTGGGGGGAGAAGGCTGGTATTTGTGGGAGAAAAGGTCCTACTTGAAGGGGGAAACGTGGTATTTCTTGGAGAAGATGTGATCTATTTGGGAGAAATCTGGCATTTCTGGAAGAAACTGTCCTATTTTGGGGATAAAAGTGGTATTTGTGGGTGAAAAGGTCCTGTTTCAAGGGGGAAAGCTGGTATTTCTTGGAGAAGATGTGATATATTTGGGAGAAATCTGGCATTTCTGGAAGAAAATGTCCTCTTTTGGGGATCAAACAGGTATTTGTGGGTGAAAAGGTCCTATTTGAAGGGGGAAACCTGGTATTTCTTGGAGAAGATGTGATCTATTTGGGAGAAATCTGGCCTTTTTGGAAGAAGCTGTCCTATTTTGGGGATAAAAGAGGTATTTGTGGGTGAAAAGGTCCTACTTGAAGGAGGAATCCTGGTATTTCTTGGAGAAGATGTGATATATTTGGGAGAAATCTGTCATATCTGGAAGGAACTGTCCTATTTGGGGGGAGAAGGATGGTATTTGTGGGAGAAAAGGTCCTCTGTGAAGGGGGAAACGTGGTATTTCTTGGAGAAGATGTGATATATTGGGGAGAAATGTGGCATGTCTGGAAGAAACTGTCCTCTTTTGGGGATAAAAGAGGTATATGTGGGTGAAAAGGTCCTATTTGAAGGGGGAAAGCTGGTATTTCTTGGAGAAGATGAGTTCTATTTGGGAGAAATGTGGCATTTCTGGAAGAAGCTGTCCAATTTCGTGGATAAAAGAGGTATTTGTGGGTGAAAAGGTCCTATTTCAAGGGGGAAAGCAGGTATTTCTCGGAGAAGATGTGATCTATTTGGGAGAAATGTGGCATGTCTGGAAGAAAAAGTCCAATTTGGGGGGAGAAGGCTGGTATTTGTGGGAGAAAATGTCCTATTTCAGGGGGAATCCTGGTATTTTTGGAGAAGATGTGATATATTTGGGAGAAATGTGGCATTTCTGGAAGAAACTGTCCTATTTTGGGGATAAAGCAGGTATTTGTGGGTGAAAAGGTCCTATTTGATGGGGGAAAGCTGGTATTTCTTGGAGAAGATGAGTTCTATTTGGGAGAAATGTGGCATTTCTGGAAGAAACTGTCCAATTTCGTGGATAAAAGAGGTATTTGTGGGTGAAAAGGTCCTATTTCAAGGGGGAAAGCAGGTATTTCTTGGAGAAGATGTGTTATATTTGGGAGAAATGTGGCATTTCTGGAAGAAACTGTCCAATTTGGGGGGAGAAGGCTGGTATTTGTGGGAGAAAAGGTCCTACTTGAAGGAGGAAACGTGGTATTTCTTGGAGAAGATGTGATATATTTGGGAGAAATGTGGCATGTCTGGAAGAAACTGTTCTCTTTTGGGATAAAAGAGGTATTTGTGGGTGAAAAGGTCCTATTTGAAGGGGGAACCCTGGTATTTCTTGGAGAAGATGTGATCTATTTGGGAGAAATGTGGCATTTCTGGAAGAAACTGTCCTCTTTTGGGGATAAAAGAGGTATTTGTGGGTGAAAAAGTCCTATTTGAAGGGGGAAACCTGGTATTTCTTGGAGAAGATGTGCTATATTTGGGAGAAATGTGGCATTTCTGGAAGAAACTGTCCTATTTTGGGGATTAAAGAGGTATTTGTGGGTGAAAAGGTCCTATTTGAAGGGGGAAACGTGGTATTTCTTTTAGAAGATGTGATATATTTGGGAGAAATGTGGCATTTCTGGAAGAAACTGTCCTACTTTGGGGATAAAAAAGGTATTTGTGGGTGAAAAGGTCCTATTTGAAGGGGGAAACGTGGTATTTCTTGAAGAAGATGTGATATATTTGGGAGAAATGTGGCATTTCTGGAAGAAACTGTCCTCTTTTGGGGATAAAACAGGTATGTGTGGGTGAAAAGGTCCTATTTCAAGTGGGAAAGCTGGTATTTCTTGGAGAAGATGTGGTATATTTGGGAGAAAATTGGCATTTCTGGAAGAAACTGTCTTATTTTGGGGATAAAAGAGGTATTTGTGGGTGAAAAGGTCCTATTTGAAGGGGGAAAGCTGGTATTTCTTGGAGAAGATGTGATCTATTTGGGAGAAATGTGGCATTTCTGGAAGAAACTGTCCTCTTTTGGGGATAAAAGAGGTATTTGTGGGTGAAAAGGTCCTATTTCAGGAGGAATCCTGGTATTTCATGGAGAAGATGAGATATACTTGGGAGAAATGTGGCATTTCCGGACAGTTTCTTCCAGAAATGACAGATTTCTCCCAAATGTATCACATCTTCTCCAAGAAATACTAGCTTTCCCCCTTCAAATAGGACCTTTTCACCCACACATACCTCTTTTATCCCCAGAAGAGGACAGTTTCTTCCAGAAATGCCACATTTCTCCCAAATATATCACATCTTCTCCAAGAAATACCAGCTTTCCTCCTGGAAATAGGACCTTTTCACCCACAAATACCTCTTTTATCCTTCAAATAGGACAGTCTCTGCCAGAAATGCCACATTTCTCCCAAATAGATCACATCTTCTCCAAGAAATACCAGCTTTCCCCCTTGAAATAGGAACTTTTCACCCAGAAATACCTCTTTTATCCCCCAAATAGGACAGTTTCTTCCAGAAATGCCACATTTCTCCCAAATATATCACATCTTCTCCAAGAAATACCAGCTTTCCCCCTGGAAATTGGACCTCTTCACCCACAAATACCTGTTTGATTCCCAAAAGAGGACAGTTTCTTCCAGACATGCCACATTTCTCCCAAATATATCACATCTTCTCCAAGAAATACCAGGTTTCCCCCTTCAAATAGGACCTTTTCACCCACAAATACCTCTTTCATCCCCAAAAGAGGACAGTTTCTTACAGACATGCCACATTTCTTCCTAATATACCACATCTTCTCCAAGAAATACCAGGTTTCCCCCTTCAAATAGGACCTTTTCACCCACAAATACCTGTTTGATCCCCAAAATAGGACAGTTTCTTCCAGAAAGGCCACATTTCTCCCAAATATATCACATCTTCTCCAAGAAATACAAGGTTTCCCCCTTCAAATAGGACCTTTTCACCCACAAATACCTCTTTTCTCCCCCTAAAATAGGACAGTTTGTTCCAGACATGCCACATTTCTCCCAAATATATCACATCTTCTCCAAGAAATACCAGGTTTCCCCCTTGAAACAGGACCTTTTCACCCACAAATACCAGCCTTCTCCCCCCATATTTGACTTTTTCTTCCAGAAACGCCACATTTCTCCCAAATATATCACATCTTCTCCATGAAATACCAGGTTTCCCCCTTCAAATAGGACCTTTTCACCCACAAATACCTCTTTTATCCCCAAAAGAGGCCAGTTTCTTCCAGACATGCCACATTTCTCCAAATATACCACATCCTCTCCAAGAAATACCAGGTAGCCTCCTGGAAATGGGAACTTAAAACCCACAAATACCTCTTTTATCCTTCAAATACGACAGTCTCTGCCAGAAATGCCAGATTTCTCCCAAATAGATCACATCTCCTCCAAGAAATACCAGGATTCCTCCTGAAGTAGGACTTTTTTTCTCCCTCAAATACCAGCCTTCTCCCCCCAAATTGGACTTTTTCTTCCAGAAATGACAGATTTCTCCCAAATAGATCACATCTTCTCCAAGAAATACCAGGTTTCCCCCTTCAAATAGGACCTTTTCACCCACAAATACCTGTTCTATCCCCAAAATAGGACAGTTTCTTCCAGAACTGCCAGATTTCTCCCAAATAGATCACATCTTCTCCAAGAAATACCAGGTTTCCCCCTTCAAATAGGACCTTTTCACCCACAAATACCTCTTTTATCCCCAAAATAGGACAGTTTCTTCCAGACATGCCACATTTCTCCCATATATCGAACATCTTCTCCAAGAAATACCAGGTTTCCCCCTTCAAATAGGACCTTTTCACCCACAAATACCTCTTTTATCCCCAAAATAGGACAGTTTCTTCCAGAAATGCCACATTTCTCCCAAATATATCACATCTTCTCCAAGAAATACCAGGTTTCCCCCTTCAAATAGGACCTTTTCACCCACAAATACCACTTTTATCCCCAAAAGCGGACAGTTTCTTCCAGAAATGCCACATTTCTCCCAAATACATCACATCTTCTCCAAGAAATACCACGTTTCCCCTTTGAAATAGGACCTTTTCACCCACAAATACCTCTTTTATCCCTCAAAATTTACATTTTCTTCCAGAAATGCCACATTTCTCCCAAATATATCACATCTTCTCCAAGAAATACCAGGTTTTCCCCTTCAAATAGGAACTTTTTCACCCACAAATGCCAGCCTTCTCCCCCCAAATTGGACATTTTCTTCTAGAAAGGCCAGATTTCTCCCAAATATATCACATCTTCTCCAAGAAATACCAGGTTTCCCCCTTCAAATAGGACCTTTTCACCCACAAATACCTCTTTTATCCCCAAAATAGGACATTGTCTTCAGGAAATGCCAGATTTCACCCAAATAAATCACATCTCCTTCAAGAAATACCAGGATTCCTCCTGAAATAGGACCTTTTCTCCCACAAATACCTGCCTTCTTCCCCCAGATTGGCCAGTTTCTTCCAGAAATCCAACATTTCTCCCAAATATATCACATCTTCTCCAAGAAATACCAGGTTTCCCCCTTGAAATAGGACCTTTTCACCCACAAATACCTCTCTTATCCCCAAAATAGGACAGTTTCTTCCAGAAATGCCACATTTCTCCCAAATATATCACATCTTCTCCAAGAAATACCACGTTTCCCCCTTCAAATAGGATATTTTCATCCACAAATAGCTCTATTATACCTCAAATTGGACAGTTTCTTCCAGAAATGCCACATTTCTCCCAAATATATCACATCTTCTCCAAGACATACCAAATTTACCCCTTCAAATAGGACCTTTTCTCCCACAAATACCTCTCTTATCCCCAAAATAGGACAGTTTCATCAAGAAATGCCACATTTCTCCCAAATATAGAACATCTTCTCCAAGAAAAACCAGGGTTCCCCCTTCAAATAGGAACTTTTCACCCACAAATACCTCTTTTATCCCCAAAAGAGGACAGTTTCTTCCAGAAATGCCACATTTCTCCCAAATATATCACATCTTCTCCATGAAATACCGGGATTCCCCCTTCAAATAGGACCTTTTCACCAACAAATACCTGTTCTATCTCCAAAATATGACAGTTTCTTCCAGAAATGCCACATTTCTCCCAAATATACCAAATCTTCTCCAAGAAATACCAGGTTTCCCCCTGGAAATAGGACCTTTTCACCCACATATACCTCTTTCATCCCCAAAATAGGACATTTACGTCCAGAAATGCCACATTTCTCCCAAATATATCACATCTTCTCCAAGAAATACCAGGTTTCCCCCTTGAAATAGGACCTTTTCACCCACAAATACCTGTTCTATCCCCAAAATAGGACAGATTCTTCTAGAAATACCTGATTTCTCCCAAGTATATCACATCTTCTCCAAGAAATACCAGGTTTCCCCCTTCAAATAGGACCTTTTCACCCACAAATACCTGTTTTATCCGCAAAATAGGACAGTTTCTTCCAGAAATGCCACATTTCTCCCAAATAGATCACATCTTCTCCAAGAAATACCAGGGTTCCCCCTTCAAATAGGACCTTATCTCCCACAAATACTTGTTTTATCCCCAAAATAGGACAGTTTCTTCCAGACATGCCACATTTCTCCCAAATATATCACATCTTCTCCAAGAAATACCACGTTTCCCCCTTCAAATAGGACCTTTTCACCCACAAATACCTGTTTCATCCCCATAATACGACTTTTTCTGCCAGACATGCCATATTTCTCCCAAATATATCACATCTTCTCCAAGAAAAACTGGGGTTCCCCCTTCAAATAGGACCTTTTCAACCACAAATACAAATTTTATCCCCAAAAAAGGACAATTTCTTCCAGATATGCCACATTTCTCCCGAATATATCACATCTTCTCCAAGAAATACCAGTTTTCCCCGTGGAATTAGGAACTTTTCACCCACAAATACCAGCCTTCTCCACACAAATTGGACATTTTCTTCCAGAAATGCCACATTTCTCCCAAATATATCACATCTTCTCCAAGAAATACCTCGTTTCCCCCTTCAAATAGGACCTTTTCACCCACAAATACCACTTTTATCCCCAAAAGAGGACAGTTTCTTCCAGAAAGGCCACATTTCTCCCAAATATATCACATCTTCTCCAAGAAATACCACATTTCCCCCTTCAAATAGGACCTTTTCACCCACAAATACCTCTTTTATCCCCAAAAGAGGACATTTTCTTCCAGAAATGCCACATTTCTCCCAAATATATCACATCTTCTCCAAGAAATACCAGGTTACCCCCTTGAAATAGGACCTTTTCACCCACAAATACCTGTTTGATCCCCAAAATAGGACAGTTTCTTCCTGACATGCCAGATTTCTCCCTAATATATCACATCTTTTCCAAGAAATGCCACGTTTCCCCCTTCAAATAGGACCTTTTCACCCACAAATACCTGTTCTATCCCCAAAATAGGACACTTTCTTCCAGAAATGCCACATGTCTCCCAAATATATCACATCTTATCCAAGAAATACCAGCTTTCCCCCTTCAAATAGGACCTTTTCACCCACAAATACCTGTTTCATCCCCAAAATAGGACAGTTTCTTCCAGAAATGCCACATTTCTCCCAAATAGATCACATCTTCTCCACGAAATACCAGGTTTCCCCCTTCAAATAGGACCTTTTCACCCACAAATACCTCTTTTATCCCCAAAATAGGACAGTTTCTTCCAGACATGCCACATTTCTCCCAAATATATCACATCTTCTCCAAGAAATACCAGATTTCTCCCTTCAAATAGGACCTTTTCACCCACAAATACCTCTTTTATCCCCAAAATAGGACAGTTTCTTTCAGAAATGCCTCATTTCTCCCAAATATATCACAACTTCTCCAAGAAATACCACGTTTCCCCCTTCAAATAGGACCTTTTCTCCCACAAATACCTGTTTCATCCCCAAAATAGGACATTATCTGCCAGACATGCCAGATTTCTCCCAAATATATCACATCTTCTCCAAGAAATACCACGTTTCCCCCTTCAAATATGACCTTTTCACCCACAAATACCAATTTATCCCCAAAAGAGGACAGTTTCTTCCAGAAATGCCACATTTCTCCCAAGTATAGAAGAACTTCTCCAAGAAATACCAGCTTTCCCCCTTCAAATACGACCTTTTCACCCACAAATACCTCTTTTATCCCCAAGATAGGACAGTTTCTTCCAGGAAGGCCAGACTTCTCCCAAATATATCACATCTTCTTCAAGAAATACCAAGATTCCTCCTTAAATAGGACCTTTTCTCCCACAAATACCAGCCTTCTCCCCCCAAACTGGCCAGTTTCATCCAGAAATGCCACATTTCTCCCAACTATATCACATCTTCTCCAAGAAATACCAGGTTTCCCCCTTGAATTAGGACCTTTTCACCCACAAATACCTCTTTTATCCCAAAAATAGGACAGTTTCTTCCATAAATGCCACATTTCAACCAAATAGATCACATCTTCTCCAAGAAATACCAGGTTTCCCCCTTTGAAAAAGGATCTTTTCACCCACAAATACCAGCCTTCTCCACCGAAATTGGACATTTTCTTCCAGACATGCCACATTTCTCCCAAATATATGACATCTTCTCCGAGAAATACCAGGTTTCCCCCTGGAAATAGGACCTTTTCACCCACAAATACCTCTTTTATCCCCAAAAGAGAACAGTTTCTTCCAGACATGCCACATTTCTCCCAAATATATCACATCTTCTCCAAGAAATACCAGCTTTCCCCCTTCAAATAGGACCTTTTCTCCCACAAATACCTCTCTAATCCCCAAAATAGGACAGTTTCTTCCAGAAAGGCCACATTTCTCCCAAATATATCACATCTTCTCCAAGAAATACCAGTTTTCCCCCTTCAAATAGGACCTTTTCACCCACAAATACCTGTTTCATCCTAAAAATTGGACATTGTCTTCCAGAAATGCCAGATTTCTCCCAAATAGATCACATCTTCTTCAAGAAATACAAGGTTTCCCCCTTCAAATAGGACCTTTTCACCCACAAATACCTCTTTTCTCCCCCCAAAATAGGACAGTTTGTTCCAGACATGCCACATTTCTCCCAAATATATCACATCTTCTCCAAGAAATGCCAGGATTCCTCCTGAAATAGAACCTTTTCTCCCACAAATACCAGCCTTCTCCCCCCATATTTGACTTTTTCTTCCAGAAATGCCACATTTCTCCCAAATATATCACATCTTCTCCATGAAATACCAGGTTTCCCCCTTCAAATAGGAACTATTCACCCACAAATACCTCTTTTATCCCCAAAAGAGGCCAGTTTCTTCCAGACATGCCACATTTCTCCAAATATACCACATCCTCTCCAAGAAATACCTGGTATCCTCCTGGAAATGGGAACTTTTCACCCACAAATACCTCTTTTATCCTTCAAATACGACAGTCTCTGCCAGAAATGCCAGATTTCTCCCAAATAGATCACATCTTCTCCAAGAAATACCACGTTTCCCCCTTCAAATAGGACCTTTTCACCCACAAATACCAATTTATCCCCAAAAGAGGACAGTTTCTTCCAGAAATGCCACATTTCTCGCAAGTATAGAACAACTTCTCCAAGAAATACCAGCTTTCCCCCTTCAAATACGACCTTTTCACCCACAAATACCTCTTTTATCCCCAAGATAGGACAGTTTCTTCCAGGAAGGCCAGACTTCTCCCAAATATATCACATCTTCTTCAAGAAATACCAGGATTCCTCCTGTAATAGGACCTTTTCTCCCACAAATACCAGCCTTCTCCCCCCAAACTGGCCAGTTTCTTCCAGAAATGCCACATTTCTCCCAAATATATCACATCTTCTCCAAGAAATACCAGGTTTCCCCCTTGAATTAGGACCTTTTCACCCACAAATACCTCTTTTATCCCCAAAAGAGAACAGTGTCTTCCAGACATGGCACATTTCTCCCAAATATATCTCATCTTCTCCAAGAAATACCAGCTTTCCCCCTTCAAATAGGACCTTTTCACCCACAAATACCTCTTTTATCCCCAAAAGAGTACAGTTTCTTCAAAGAAATGCCACATTTCTCCCAAATAGATCACATCTTCTCCAAGAAATACCAGGTTTCCCCCTTCAAATAGGACCTTTTCACCCACAAATACCTCTTTGATCCCCAAAATAGGACAGTTTCTTCCAGACATGCCACATTTCTCCCAAATATATCACATCTTCTCCAAGAAATACCAGGTTTCCCCCTTCAAATAGGACCTTTTCACCCACAAATACCTCTTTTATCCCCAAAAGAGGACAGTTTCTTCCAGACATGCCACATTTCTCCCAAATATATCACATCTTCTCCAAGAAATACCAGCTTTCCCCCTTCAAATAGGACCTTTTCACCCACAAATACCTGTTTTATCCCCAAAATAGGACAGTATCTTCCAGAAATGCCTCATTTCTCCCAAATATATCACATCTTCTCCAAGAAATACCAGGTTTCCCCCTTCAAATAGGACCTTTTCACCCACAAATACCTCTTTTATCCCCAAAATTGGACAGTTTCTTCCAGAAATGCCACATTTCTCCCAAATATATCACAACTTCTCCAAGAAATACCACGTTTCCCCCTTGAAATAGGACCTTTTCACCCACAAATACCAGCCTTCTCCCCCCAAACTGGCCGGTTTCTTCCAGAAATGCCACATTTCTCCCAAATATATCACATCTCCTCCAAGAAATACCAGGTTTCCCCCTTTGAAAAAGGATCTTTTCACCCACAAATACCAGGCTTCTCCACACAAATTGGACATTTTCTTCCCGACATGCCACATTTCTCCCAAATATATCACATCTTCTCCGAGAAATACCAGGTTTCCCCCTGGAAATAGGAACTTTTCTCCCACAAATACCTCTCATATCCCCAAAATAGGACAGTTTCTTCCAGACATGCCACATTTCTCCCAAATATATCACATCTTCTCCAAGAAATACCAGCTTTCCCCCTTCAAATAGGACCTTTTCACCCACAAATACCTCTTTGATCCCCAAAAGAGGACAGTTTCTTCCAGAAAGGCCACATTTCTCCCAAATATATCACATCTTCTCCAAGAAATACCAGTTTTCCCCCTTCAAATAGGACCTTTTCACCCACAAATACCTGTTTCATCCTAAAAATAGGACATTGTCTTCCAGAAATGCCAGATTTCTCCCAAATAGATCACATCTTCTTCAAGAAATACCAGGATTCCTCCTGAAATAGGACCTTTTCTCCCACAAATACCTGCCTTCTGCCCCCAAATTGGACAGTTTCTTCCAGAAATGCCACATTTCTCCCAAATAGATCACATCTTCTCCAAGAAATACCAGGTTTCCCCCTTCAAATAGGACCTTTTCACCCACAAATACCTCTCTTATCCCCAAAATAGGACAGTTTCTTCGAGAAATGCCACATTTCTCCCAAATATATCACATCTTCTCCAAGAAATACCAGGTTTCCCCCTGGAAATAGGACCTTTTCACCCACAAATACATCTTTTATCCCCAAAATAGGACATTTCCTTCCTGACATGACAGATTTCTCCCAAATATTTCACATCTTCTACAAGAAATACCAGATTTCTCCCTTTAAATAGGACCTTTTCTCCTACAAATACCTGTTTGATCCCCAAAATAGGACAGTTTCTTCAAAGAAATGCCACATTTCTCCCAAATATATCACATCTTCTCCAAGAAATACCAGGTTTCCCCCTGGAAATAGGAAATTTTCATCCACAAATACCTCTTTTATCCCACAAATTGGACAGTTTCTTCCAGAAATGCCACATTTCTCCCAAATATATCACATCTTCTCCAAGACATACCAGATTTACACCTTCAAATAGGACCTTTTCTCCCACAAATACCTCTCTTATCCCCAAAAGAGAACAGTTTCTTCCAGACATGCCACATTTCTCCCAAATATATCACATCTTCTCCAAGAAATACCGGGATTCCCCCTTGAAATAGGACCTTTTCACCCACAAATACCTCTTTTATCCCCAAAATAGGACAGTTTCTGCCAGAAATGCCACATTTCTCCCAAGTATAGAACAACTTCTCCAAGAAATACCAGCTTTCCCCCTTCAAATACGACCTTTTCACCCACAAATACCTCTTTTATCCCCAAGATAGGACAGTTTCTTCCAGGAAGGCCAGACTTCTCCCAAATATATCACATCTTCTTCAAGAAATACCAGGATTCCTCCTGAAATAGGACCTTTTCTCCCACAAATACCAGCCTTCTCCCCCCAAACTGGCCAGTTTCTTCCAGAAATGCCACATTTCTCCCAAATATATCACATCTTCTCCAAGAAATACCAGGTTTCCCCCTTGAATTAGGACCTTTTCACCCACAAATACCTCTTTGATCCCCAAAATAGGACAGTTTCTTCCAGACATGCCACATTTCTCCCAAATAGATCACATCTTCTCCAAGAAATACCAGCTTTCCCCCTTCAAATAGGACCTTTTCTCCCACAAATACCTGTTTCATCCCCAAAATAGGACAGTTTCTTCCAGAAAGGCCACATTTCTCCCAAATATATCACATCTTCTCCAAGAAATACCAGTTTTCCCCCTTCAAATAGGACCTTTTCCCCCACAAATACCTGTTTCATCCTAAAAATAGGACATTGTCTTCCAGAAATGCCAGATTTCTCCCAAATAGATCACATCTTCTTCAAGAAATACCAGGATTCCTCCTGAAATAGGACCTTTTCACCCACAAATACCTGCCTTCTGCCCCAGATTGGACAGTTTCTTCCAGAAATGCCACATTTCTCCCAAATATATCACATCTTCTCCAAGAAATACCAGGTTTCCCCCTTCAAATAGGACCTTTTCACCCACAAATACCTCTTTTATCCCCAAAATAGGACAGTTTCTTCCAGAAATGCCTCATTTCTCCAAAATATATCACAACTTCTCCAAGAAATACCACGTTTCCCCCTTGAAATAGGACCTTTTCACCCACAAATACCTGTTTCATCCCCAAAATAGGACATTATCTGCCTGGCATGACAGATTTCTCCCAAATATATCACATCTTCTCCAAGAAATACCACGTTTCCCCCTTCAAATAGGACCTTTTCACCCACAAATACCTCTTTTATCCCCAAAAGAGAACAGTTTCTTCCAGACATGCCACCTTTCTCCCAAATATATCACATCTTCTCCAAGAAATACCAGGATTCCTCCTGAAATAGGACCTTTTCTCCCACAAATACCTGCCTTCTGCCCCCAGATTGGACAGTTTCTTCCAGAAATGCCACATTTCTCCCAAATATATCACATCTTCTCCAAGAAATACCAGGTTACCCCCTTGAAATAGGACATTTTCACCCACAAATACCTGTTTGATCCCCATAATAGGACAGTTTCTTCCTGACATGCCAGATTTCTCCAAAATATATCACATCTTCTCCTAGAAATGCCACGTTTCCCCCTTCAAATAGGACCTTTTCACCCACAAATACCTGTTCTATCCCCAAGAAAGGACACTTTCTTCCAGAAATGCCACATTTCTCCCAAATATATCACATCTTCTCCAAGAAATACCAGGTTTCCCCCTTGAAATAGGACCTTTTCACCCACAAATACCTCTTTTATCCCCAAAAGAGGACAGTTTCTTCCAGAAATGCCACATTTCTCCCACATGTATCACATCTTCTCCAAGAAATACCAGGTTTCCCCCTGGAAATAGGACCTTTTCACCCACAAATACCTCTTTTATCCCCAAAATAATACAGTTTCTGGCAGACATGACAGATTTCTCCCAAATATATCACACCTTCTCCAAGAAATACCAGGTTTCCCCCTTCAAATAGGACCTTTTCACCCACAAATACCTGTTTGATCCCCAAAATAGGACAGTTTCTTCCTGACATGCCACATTTCTCCCAAATATATCACATCTTCTCCAAGAAATACCACGTTTCCCCTTTGAAATAGGACCTTTTCACCCACAAATACCTCTTTTATCCCCAAAATTTACATTTTCTTCCAGAAATGCCTCATTTCTCCCAAATATATCACATCTTCTCCAAGAAATACCAGGTTTCCCCCTGGAATTAGGAACTTTTCACCCAAAAATGCCAGCCTTCTCCACCCAAATTGGACATTTTCTTCCAGACATGCCACATTTCTCCCAAATATATCACATCTTCTCCAAGAAATACCAGGTTTCCCCCTTCAAATAGGACCTTTTCACCCACAAATACCTCTTTTATCCCCAAAATAGGACAGTTTCTTCCAGAAAGGCCAGAATTCTCCCAAATAGATCACATCTTCTTCAAGAAATACCAGGATTCCTCCTGAAATAGGACCTTTTCTCCCACAAAAACCTGCCTTCTCCCCCCAGGCTGGCCAGTTACTTCCAGACATGCCACATTTCTCCCAAATATATCACATCTTCTCCAAGAAATACCAGCTTTCCCCCTTCAAATAGGACCTTTTCACCCACAAATACCTCTTTTATCCCCAAGATAGGACAGTTTCTTCCAGGAAGGCCAGACTTCTCCCAAATATATCACATCTTCTTCAAGAAATATCAGGATTCCTCCTGAAATAGGACCTTTTCTCCCACAAATACCAGCCTTCTCCCCCCAAACTGGCCAGTTTCTTCCAGAAATGCCACATTTCTCCCAAATATATCACATCTTCTCCAAGAAATACCAGGTTTCCCCCTTGAATTAGGACCTTTTCACCCACAAATACCTCTTTTATCCCCAAAATAGGACAGTTTCTTCCAGACATGCCACATTTCTCCCAAATATATCACATCTTCTCCAAGAAATACCAGGTTTCCCCCTTTAAAAGAGGATCTTTTCACCCACAAATACCAGCCTTCTCCACCGAAATTGGTCATTTTCTTCCCGACATGCCACATTTCTCCCAAATATATCACATCTTCTCCAAGAAATAAAAGGTTTCCCCCTTCAAATACGACCTTTTCACCCACAAATACCTCTTTTATCCCCAAAAGAGAACAGTTTCTTCCTGACATGCCACATTTCTCCCAAATATATCACATCTTCTCCAAGAAATACCAGCTTTCCCCCTTCAAATAGGACCTTTTCACCCGCAAATACCTGTTTGATCCCCAAAATAGGACAGTTTCTTCCAGAAAGGCCACATTTCTCCCAAATATATCACATCTTCTCCAAGAAATACCTGGTTTCCCCCTTGAAACAGGACCTTTTCACCCACAAATACCAGCCTTCTCCCCCCATATTTGACTTTTTCTTCCAGAAACGCCACATTTCTCCCAAATATATCACATCTTCTCCATGAAATACCAGGTTTCCCCCTTCAAATAGGACCTTTTCACCCACAAATACCTCTTTTATCCCCAAAAGAGGCCAGATTCTTCCAGACATGCCACATTTCTCCAAATATACCACATCCTCTCCAAGAAATACCAGGTAGCCTCCTGGAAATGGGAACTTAAAACCCACAAATACCTCTTTTATCCTTCAAATACGACAGTCTCTGCCAGAAATGCCAGATTTCTCCCAAATAGATCACATCTCCTCCAAGAAATACCAGGATTCCTCCTGAAGTAGGACTTTTTTTCTCCCTCAAATACCAGCCTTCTCCCCCCAAATTGGACTTTTTCTTCCAGAAATGACAGATTTCTCCCAAATAGATCACATCTTCTCCAAGAAATACCAGGTTTCCCCCTTCAAATAGGACCTTTTCACCCACAAATACCTGTTCTATCCCCAAAATAGGACAGTTTCTTCCAGAACTGCCAGATTTCTCCCAAATAGATCACATCTTCTCCAAGAAATACCACGTTTCCCCCTTCAAATAGGACCTTTTCACCCACAAATACCTCTTTTATCCCCAAAATAGGACAGTTTCTTCCAGACATGCCACATTTCTCCCATATATCGAACATCTTCTCCAAGAAATACCAGGTTTCCCCCTTCAAATAGGACCTTTTCACCCACAAATACCTCTTTTATCCCCAAAATAGGACAGTTTCTTCCAGAAATGCCACATTTCTCCCAAATATATCACATCTTCTCCAAGAAATACCAGGTTTCCCCCTTCAAATAGGACCTTTTCACCCACAAATACCACTTTTATCCCCAAAAGCGGACAGTTTCTTCCAGAAATGCCACATTTCTCCCAAATACATCACATCTTCTCCAAGAAATACCACGTTTCCCCTTTGAAATAGGACCTTTTCACCCACAAATACCTCTTTTATCCCTCAAAATTTACATTTTCTTCCAGACATGCCACATTTCTCCCAAATATATCACATCTTCTCCAAGAAATACCACGTTTCCCCCTTGAAATAGGACCTTTTCACCCACAAATACCTGTTTCATCCCCATAATACGACTTTTTCTGCCAGACATGCCATATTTCTCCCAAATATATCACATCTTCCCCAAGAAAAACTGGGGTTCCCCCTTCAAATAGGACCTTTTCAACCACAAATACAAATTTTATCCCCAAAATAGGACAATTTCTTCCAGATATGCCACATTTCTCCCGAATATATCACATCTTCTCCAAGAAATACCAGTTTTCCCCGTGGAATTAGGAACTTTTCACCCACAAATACCAGCCTTCTCCACACAAATTGGACATTTTCTTCCAGAAATGCCACATTTCTCCCAAATATATCACATCTTCTCCAAGAAATACCTCGTTTCCCCCTTCAAATAGGACCTTTTCACCCACAAATACCACTTTTATCCCCAAAAGAGGACAGTTTCTTCCAGAAATGCCACATTTCTCCCAAATATATCACATCTTCTCCAAGAAATACCACATTTCCCCCTTCAAATAGGACCTTTTCACCCACAAATACCTCTTTTATCCCCAAAAGAGGACATTTTCTGCCAGAAATGCCACATTTCTCCCAAATATATCACATCTTCTCCAAGAAATACCAGGTTACCCCCTTGAAATAGGACCTTTTCACCCACAAATACCTGTTTGATCCCCAAAATAGGACAGTTTCTTCCTGACATGCCAGATTTCTCCCTAATATATCACATCTTCTCCAAGAAATGCCACGTTTCCCCCTTCAAATAGGACCTTTTCACCCACAAATACCTGTTCTATCCCCAAAATAGGACACTTTCTTCCAGAAATGCCACATGTCTCCCAAATATATCACATCTTATCCAAGAAATACCAGCTTTCCCCCTTCAAATAGGACCTTTTCACCCACAAATACCTGTTTCATCCCCAAAATAGGACAGTTTCTTCCAGAAATGCCACATTTCTCCCAAATATATCACGTCTTCTCCAAGAAATACCAGGTTACCCCCTGGAAATAGGACCTTTTCACCCACAAATACCTGTTTGATCCCCAAAATAGGACAGTTTCTTCCAGACATGCCAGATTTCTCCCAAATATATCACATCTTCTCCAAGAAATGCCACGTTTCCCACTTCAAATAGGACCTTTTCACCCACAAATACCTGTTCTATCCCCAAAATAGGACAGTTTCTTCCAGAAATGCCACATTTTTCCCAAATATATCACATCTTCTCCAAGAAATACCAGGTTTCCCCCAGGAAATAGGACCTTTTCACCCACAAATACCTCTTTTATCCCCAAAATAGGACAGTTTCTTCCAGAAATGCCACATTTCTCCCAAGTATATCACATCTTCTCCAAGAAATACCACGTTTTCCCTTCAAATAGGACCTTTTCACCCACAAATACCTGTTTTATCCCCAAAATAGGACAGTTTCTTCCAGAAATGCCACATTTCTCCCAAATAGTTCACATCTTCTCCACGAAATACCAGGTTTCCCCCTTCAAATAGGACCTTTTCACCCACAAATACCTCTTTTATCCCCAAAATAGGACAGTTTCTTCCAGACATGCCACATTTCTCCCAAATATATCACATCTTCTCCAAGAAATACCAGATTTCTCCCTTCAAATAGGACCTTTTCACCCACAAATACCTCTTTTATCCCCAAAATAGGACAGTTTCTTTCAGAAATGCCTCATTTCTCCCAAATATATCACATCTTCTCCAAGAAATACCAGGTTTCCCCCTTCAAATAGGACCTTGTCACCCACAAATACCTCTTTTATCCCCAAAATAGGACAGTTTCTTCCAGACATGCCACATTTCTCCCAAATATATCACAACTTCTCCAAGAAATACCACGTTTCCCCCTTCAAATAGGACCTTTTCTCCCACAAATACCTGTTTCATCCCCAAAATAGGACATTATCTGCCAGAAATGCCAGATTTCTCCCAAATATATCACATCTTCTCCAAGAAATACCACGTTTCCCCCTTCAAATATGACCTTTTCACCCACAAATACCAATTTATCCCCAAAAGAGGACAGTTTCTTCCAGAAATGCCACATTTCTCGCAAGTATAGAACAACTTCTCCAAGAAATACCAGCTTTCCCCCTTCAAATACGACCTTTTCACCCACAAATACCTCTTTTATCCCCAAGATAGGACAGTTTCTTCCAGGAAGGCCAGACTTCTCCCAAATATATCACATCTTCTTCAAGAAATACCAAGATTCCTCCTTAAATAGGACCTTTTCTCCCACAAATACCAGCCTTCTCCCCCCAAACTGGCCAGTTTCATCCAGAAATGCCACATTTCTCCCAACTATATCACATCTTCTCCAAGAAATACCAGGTTTCCCCCTTGAATTAGGACCTTTTCACCCACAAATACCTCTTTTATCCCAAAAATAGGACAGTTTCTTCCATAAATGCCACATTTCAACCAAATAGATCACATCTTCTCCAAGAAATACCAGGTTTCCCCCTTTGAAAAAGGATCTTTTCACCCACAAATACCAGCCTTCTCCACCGAAATTGGACATTTTCTTCCAGACATGCCACATTTCTCCCAAATATATGACATCTTCTCCAAGAAATACCAGGTTTCCCCCTGGAAATAGGACCTTTTCACCCACAAATACCTCTTTTATCCCCAAAAGAGAACAGTTTCTTCCAGACATGCCACATTTCTCCCAAATATATCACATCTTCTCCAAGAAATACCAGCTTTCCCCCTTCAAATAGGACCTTTTCTCCCACAAATACCTCTCTAATCCCCAAAATAGGACAGTTTCTTCCAGAAAGGCCACATTTCTCCCAAATATATCACATCTTCTCCAAGAAATACCAGTTTTCCCCCTTCAAATAGGACCTTTTCACCCACAAATACCTGTTTCATCCTAAAAATAGGACATTGTCTTCCAGAAATGCCAGATTTCTCCCAAATAGATCACATCTTCTTCAAGAAATACAAGTTTTCCCCCTTCAAATAGGACCTTTTCACCCACAAATACCTCTTTTCTCCCCCCAAAATAGGACAGTTTGTTCCAGACATGCCACATTTCTCCCAAATATATCACATCTTCTCCAAGAAATGCCAGGATTCCTCCTGAAATAGAACCTTTTCTCCCACAAATACCAGCCTTCTCCCCCCATATTTGACTTTTTCTTCCAGAAATGCCAGATTTCTCCCAAATATATCACATCTTCTCCATGAAATACCAGGTTTCCCCCTTCAAATAGGAACTATTCACCCACAAATACCTCTTTTATCCCCAAAAGAGGCCAGTTTCTTCCAGACATGCCACATTTCTCCAAATATACCACATCCTCTCCAAGAAATACCTGGTATCCTCCTGGAAATGGGAACTTTTCACCCACAAATACCTCTTTTATCCTTCAAATACGACAGTCTCTGCCAGAAATGCCAGATTTCTCCCAAATAGATCACATCTTCTCCAAGAAATACCACGTTTCCCCCTTCAAATAGGACCTTTTCACCCACAAATACCAATTTATCCCCAAAAGAGGACAGTTTCTTCCAGAAATGCCACATTTCTCGCAAGTATAGAACAACTTCTCCAAGAAATACCAGCTTTCCCCCTTCAAATACGACCTTTTCACCCACAAATACCTCTTTTATCCCCAAGATAGGACAGTTTCTTCCAGGAAGGCCAGACTTCTCCCAAATATATCACATCTTCTTCAAGAAATACCAGGATTCCTCCTGTAATAGGACCTTTTCTCCCACAAATACCAGCCTTCTCCCCCCAAACTGGCCAGTTTCTTCCAGAAATGCCACATTTCTCCCAAATATATCACATCTTCTCCAAGAAATACCAGGTTTCCCCCTTGAATTAGGACCTTTTCACCCACAAATACCTCTTTTATCCCCAAAAGAGAACAGTGTCTTCCAGACATGGCACATTTCTCCCAAATATATCTCATCTTCTCCAAGAAATACCAGCTTTCCCCCTTCAAATAGGACCTTTTCACCCACAAATACCTCTTTTATCCCCAAAAGAGTACAGTTTCTTCAAAGAAATGCCACATTTCTCCCAAATAGATCACATCTTCTCCAAGAAATACCAGGTTTCCCCCTTCAAATAGGACCTTTTCACCCACAAATACCTCTTTGATCCCCAAAATAGGACAGTTTCTTCCAGACATGCCACATTTCTCCCAAATATATCACATCTTCTCCAAGAAATACCAGGTTTCCCCCTTCAAATAGGACCTTTTCACCCACAAATACCTCTTTTATCCCCAAAATAGGACAGTTTCTTCCAGACATGCCACATTTCTCCCAAATATATCACATCTTCTCCAAGAAATACCAGCTTTCCCCCTTCAAATAGGACCTTTTCACCCACAAATACCTGTTTTATCCCCAAAATAGGACAGTATCTTCCAGAAATGCCTCATTTCTCCCAAATATATCACATCTTCTCCAAGAAATACCAGGTTTCCCCCTTCAAATAGGACCTTTTCACCCACAAATACCTCTTTTATCCCCAAAATTGGACAGTTTCTTCCAGAAATGCCACATTTCTCCCAAATATATCACATCTCCTCCAAGAAATACCAGGTTTCCCCCTTTGAAAAAGGATCTTTTCACCCACAAATACCAGGCTTCTCCACACAAATTGGACATTTTCTTCCCGACATGCCACATTTCTCCCAAATATATCACATCTTCTCCGAGAAATACCAGGTTTCCCCCTGGAAATAGGAACTTTTCTCCCACAAATACCTCTCTTATCCCCAAAATAGGACAGTTTCTTCCAGACATGCCACATTTCTCCCAAATATATCACATCTTCTCCAAGAAATACCAGCTTTCCCCCTTCAAATAGGACCTTTTCACCCACAAATACCTCTTTGATCCCCAAAAGAGGACAGTTTCTTCCAGAAAGGCCACATTTCTCCCAAATATATCACATCTTCTCCAAGAAATACCAGTTTTCCCCCTTCAAATAGGACCTTTTCACCCACAAATACCTGTTTCATCCTAAAAATAGGACATTGTCTTCCAGAAATGCCAGATTTCTCCCAAATAGATCACATCTTCTTCAAGAAATACCAGGATTCCTCCTGAAATAGGACCTTTTCTCCCACAAATACCTGCCTTCTGCCCCCAAATTGGACAGTTTCTTCCAGAAATGCCACATTTCTCCCAAATATATCACATCTTCTCCAAGAAATACCAGGTTTCCCCCTTCAAATAGGACCTTTTCACCCACAAATACCTCTCTTATCCCCAAAATAGGACAGTTTCTTCGAGAAATGCCACATTTCTCCCAAATATATCACATCTTCTCCAAGAAATACCAGGTTTCCCCCTGGAAATAGGACCTTTTCACCCACAAATACATCTTTTATCCCCAAAATAGGACATTTCCTTCCTGACATGACAGATTTCTCCCAAATATTTCACATCTTCTACAAGAAATACCAGATTTCTCCCTTTAAATAGGACCTTTTCTCCTACAAATACCTGTTTGATCCCCAAAATAGGACAGTTTCTTCAAAGAAATGCCACATTTCTCCCAAATATATCACATCTTCTCCAAGAAATACCAGGTTTCCCCCTGGAAATAGGAAATTTTCATCCACAAATACCTCTTTTATCCCACAAATTGGACAGTTTCTTCCAGAAATGCCACATTTCTCCCAAATATATCACATCTTCTCCAAGACATACCAGATTTACACCTTCAAATAGGACCTTTTCTCCCACAAATACCTCTCTTATCCCCAAAAGAGAACAGTTTCTTCCAGACATGCCACATTTCTCCCAAATATATCACATCTTCTCCAAGAAATACCGGGATTCCCCCTTGAAATAGGACCTTTTCACCCACAAATACCTCTTTTATCCCCAAAATAGGACAGTTTCTTCCAGAAATGCCACATTTCTCCCAAATAGATCACATCTTCTCCAAGAAATACCACGTTTCCTCCTGAAATAGGAACTTTTCTCCCTCAAATACCAGCCTTCTCCCCCCAAATTTGACATTTTCTTCCAGAAATGCCACATTTCTCCCAAATATATCACATCTTCTCCAAGAAATACCACGTTTCCCCCTTCAAATAGGACCTTTTCACCCACAATTACCTCTTTTATCCCCAAAAGAGGACAGTTTCTTCAGAAATGCCACATTTCTCCCAAACATATCACATCTTCTCCAAGAAATACCAGGTTTCCCCCTTCAAATAGGACCTTTTCACCCACAAATACCTCTTTTATCCCCAAAATAGGACAGTTTCTGCCAGAAATGCCACATTTCTCCCAAGTATAGAACAACTTCTCCAAGAAATACCAGCTTCACCCCTTCAAATAGGACCTTTTCACCCACAAATACCTGTTTCATCCCCAAAATAGGACATTATCTGCCAGGCATGACAGATTTCTCCCAAATATATCACATCTTCTCCAAGAAATACCACGTTTCCCCCTTCAAATAGGACCTTTTCACCCACAAATACCTCTTTTATCCCCAAAAGAGGACAGTTTCTTCCAGAAATGCCACATTTCTCCCAAATATATCACATCTTCTCCAAGAAATACCAGGTTTCCCCCTTGAAATAAGACCTTTTCACACACAAATACCTGTTTCATCCCCAAAAGAGGACAGTTTCTTCCAGGAAGGCCAGACATCTCCCAAATATATCACATCTTCTTCAAGAAATACCAGGATTCCTCCTGATATAGGACCTTTTCTCCCACAAATACCAGCCTTCTCCCCCCAAACTGGCCAGTTTCTTCCAGAAATGCCACAATTCTCCCAAATATATCACATCTTCTCCAAGAAATACCAGGTTTCCCCCTTGAATTAGGACCTTTTCACCCACAAATACCTCTTTTATCCCCAAAATAGGACAGTTTCTTCCAGACATGCCACATTTCTCACAAGTAGATCTCATCTTCTCCAAGAAATACCAGGTTTCCCCCTTTGAAAAAGGATCTTTTCACCCACAAATACCAGCCTTCTCCACCAAAATTGGACATTTTCTTCCAGACATGCCACATTTCTCCCAAATATATCACATCTTCTCCAAGAAATACCAGGTTTCCCCCTTCAAATAGGACCTTTTCACCCACAAATACCTCTTTTATCCCCAAAAGAGAACAGTTTCTTCCAGACATGCCACCTTTCTCCCAAATATATCACGTCTTCTCCAAGAAATACCAGGATTCCTCCTGAAATAGGACCTTTTCTCCCACAAATACCTGCCTTCTGCCCCCAGATTGGACAGTTTCTTCCAGAAATGCCACATTTCTCCCAAATATATCACATCTTCTCCAAGAAATACCAGGTTACCCCCTTGAAATAGGACCTTTTCACCCACAAATACCTGTTTGATCCCCATAATAGGACAGTTTCTTCCTGACATGCCAGATTTCTCCAAAATATATCACATCTTCTCCTAGAAATGCCACGTTTCCCCCTTCAAATAGGACCTTTTCACCCACAAATACCTGTTCTATCCCCAAGAAAGGACACTTTCTTCCAGAAATGCCACATTTCTCCCAAATATATCACATCTTCTCCAAGAAATACCAGGTTTCCCCCTTGAAATAGGACCTTTTCACCCACAAATACCTCTTTTATCCCCAAAAGAGGACAGTTTCTTCCAGAAATGCCACATTTCTCCCACATGTATCACATCTTCTCCAAGAAATACCAGGTTTCCCCCTGGAAATAGGACCTTTTCACACACAAATACCTCTTTTATCCCCAAAATAATACAGTTTCTGGCAGACATGACAGATTTCTCCCAAATATATCACACCTTCTCCAAGAAATACCAGGTTTCCCCCTTCAAATAGGACCTTTTCACCCACAAATACCTGTTTGATCCCCAAAATAGGACAGTTTCTTCCTGACATGCCACATTTCTCCCAAATATATCACATCTTCTCCAAGAAATACCACGTTTCCCCTTTGAAATAGGACCTTTTCACCCACAAATACCTCTTTTATCCCCAAAATTTACATTTTCTTCCAGAAATGCCTCATTTCTCCCAAATATATCACATCTTCTCCAAGAAATACCAGGTTTCCCCCTGGAATTAGGAACTTTTCACCCAAAAATGCCAGCCTTCTCCACCCAAATTGGACATTTTCTTCCAGACATGCCACATTTCTCCCAAATATATCACATCTTCTCCAAGAAATACCAGGTTTCCCCCTTCAAATAGGACCTTTTCACCCACAAATACCTCTTTTATCCCCAAAATAGGACAGTTTCTTCCAGAAAGGCCAGAATTCTCCCAAATAGATCACATCTTCTTCAAGAAATACCAGGATTCCTCCTGAAATAGGACCTTTTCTCCCACAAAAACCTGCCTTCTCCCCCCAGGCTGGCCAGTTACTTCCAGACATGCCACATTTCTCCCAAATATATCACATCTTCTCCAAGAAATACCAGCTTTCCCCCTTCAAATAGGACCTTTTCACCCACAAATACCTCTTTTATCCCCAAGATAGGACAGTTTCTTCCAGGAAGGCCAGACTTCTCCCAAATATATCACATCTTCTTCAAGAAATATCAGGATTCCTCCTGAAATAGGACCTTTTCTCCCACAAATACCAGCCTTCTCCCCCCAAACTGGCCAGTTTCTTCCAGAAATGCCACATTTCTCCCAAATATATCACATCTTCTCCAAGAAATACCAGGTTTCCCCCTTGAATTAGGACCTTTTCACCCACAAATACCTCTTTTATCCCCAAAATAGGACAGTTTCTTCCAGACATGCCACATTTCTCCCAAATATATCACATCTTCTCCAAGAAATACCAGGTTTCCCCCTTTAAAAGAGGATCTTTTCACCCACAAATACCAGCCTTCTCCACCGAAATTGGTCATTTTCTTCCCGACATGCCACATTTCTCCCAAATATATCACATCTTCTCCAAGAAATACCAGGTTTCCCCCTGGAAATAGGACCTTTTCACCCACAAATACCTCTTTTATCCCCAAAAGAGAACAGTTTCTTCCTGACATGCCACATTTCTCCCAAATATATCACATCTTCTCCAAGAAATACCAGCTTTCCCCCTTCAAATAGGACCTTTTCACCCGCAAATACCTGTTTGATCCCCAAAATAGGACAGTTTCTTCCAGAAAGGCCACATTTCTCCCAAATATATCACATCTTCTCCAAGAAATACCAGTTTTCCCCCTTCAAATAGGACCTTTTCACCCACAAATACCTGTTTCATCCCCAAAATAGGACATTGTCTTCCAGAAATGCCAGATTTCTCCCAAATAGATCACATCTTCTTCAAGAAATACCAGGATTCCTCCTGAAATAGGACCTTTTCTCCCACAAATACCTGCCTTCTGCCCCCAGATTGGACAGTTTCTTCCAGAAATGCCACATTTCTCCCAAATATATCACATCTTCTCCAAGAAATACCAGGTTTCCCCCTTCAAATAGGACCTTTTCACCCACAAATACCTGTTTGATCCCCAAAAGAGGACAGTTTCTTCCAGAAAGGCCACATTTCTCCCAAATATATCACATCTTCTCCAAGAAATACCAGTTTTCCCCCTTCAAATAGGACCTTTTCACCCACAAATACCTGTTTCATCCTAAAAATAGGACAGTTTCTTCCAGAAATGCCACATTTCTCCCAAATATATCACATCTTCTCCAAGAAATACCAGATTTACCCCTTCAAATAGGACCTTTTCACCCACAAATACCTCTTTTATCCCAAAAATAGGACAGTTTCTTCCAGAAATGCCACATTTCTCCCAAATATATCACATCTTCTCCAAGAAATACCAGGTTTCCCCCTTCAAATAGGACCTTTTCACCCACAAATACCTCTTTTATCCCCAAAATAGGACAGTTTCTTCCAGACATGCCACATTTCTCCCAAATATATCACATCTTCTCCAAGAAATACCAGGTTTCCCCCTTCAAATAGGACCTTTTCACCCACAAATACCTCTTTTATCCCCAAAAGCGGACAGTTTCTTCCAGACATGCCACATTTCTCCCAAATATATCACATCTTCTCCAAGAAATACCAGGTTTCCCCCTTCAAATAGGACCTTTTCACCCACAAATACCTCTTTGATCCCCAAAATAGGACAGTTTCTTCCAGACATGCCACATTTCTCCCAAATATATCACATTTTCTCCAAGAAATACCACGTTTCCCCCTTCAAATAGGACCTTTTCACCCACAAATACCACTTTTATCCCCAAAAGAGGACATTTTCATCCAGAAATGCCACATTTCTCCCAAATATATCACATCTTCTCCAAGAAATACCAGGTTTCCCCCTTCAAATAGGACCTTTTCACCCACAAATACCCCTTTTATCCGCAAAATAGGACAGTTTCTACCGGAAATGCCACGTTTCTCCCAAATATATCACATCTTCTCCAAGAAATACCAGGTTACCCCCTTCAAATAGGACCTTTTCACCCACAAATACCTGTTTGATCCCCAAAAGAGAACAGTTTCTTCCTGACATGCCACATTTCTCCCAAATATATCACATCTTCTCCTAGAAATGCCACGTTTCCCACTTGAAATAGGACCTTTTCACCCACAAATACCTGTTCTAGCCCCAAAATAGGACACTTTCTTCCAGAAATGCCACATTTCTCCCAAATATATCACATCTTCTCCAAGAAATACCAGGTTTCCCCCTGGAAATAGGACCTTTTCACCCACAAATACCTCTTTTATCCCCAAAATAGGACAGTTTCTTCGAGAAATGCCACATTTCTCCCACATGTATCACATCTTCTCCAAGAAATACCAGGTTTCCCCCTTCAAATAGGACCTTTTCACCCACAAATACCTGTTCTATCCCCAAGAAAGGACACTTTCTTCCAGAAATGCCACATTTCTCCCAAATATATCACATCTTCTCCAAGAAATACCAGGTTTCCCCCTTGAAATAGGACCTTTTCACCCACAAATACCTCTTTTATCCCCAAAAGAGGACAGTTTCTTCCAGAAATGCCACATTTCTCCCACATGTATCACATCTTCTCCAAGAAATACCAGGTTTCCCCCTGGAAATAGGACCTTTTCACCCACAAATACCTCTTTTATCCCCATAATTTACATTTTCTTCCAGAAATGCCTCATTTCTCCCAAATATATCACATCTTCTCCAAGAAATACCACGTTTCCCCCTTCAAATAGGAACTTTTCACCCAAAAATGCCAGCCTTCTCCACACAAATTGGACATTTTCTTCCAGAAATGCCACATTTCTCCCAAATATATCACATCTTCTCCAAGAAATACCAGGTTTCCCCCTTCAAATAGGACCTTTTCACCCACAAATACCTGTTTCATCCCCAAAATAGGACATTGTCTTCCAGAAATGCCAGATTTCTCCCAAATAGATCACATCTTCTTCAAGAAATACCAGGATTCCTCCTGAAATAGGACCTTTTCTCCCACAAATACCTGCCTTCTGCCCCCAGATTGGACAGTTTCTTCCAGAAATGCCACATTTCTCCCAAATATATCACATCTTCTCCAAGAAATACCAGGTTTCCCCCTTCAAATAGGACCTTTTCACCCACAAATACCTGTTTGATCCCCAAAAGAGGACAGTTTCTTCCAGAAAGGCCACATTTCTCCCAAATATATCACATCTTCTCCAAGAAATACCAGTTTTCCCCCTTCAAATAGGACCTTTTCACCCACAAATACCTGTTTCATCCTAAAAATAGGACAGTTTCTTCCAGAAATGCCACATTTCTCCCAAATATATCACATCTTCTCCAAGAAATACCAGATTTACCCCTTCAAATAGGACCTTTTCACCCACAAATACCTCTTTTATCCCAAAAATAGGACAGTTTCTTCCAGAAATGCCACATTTCTCCCAAATATATCACATCTTCTCCAAGAAATACCTGCTTTCCCACTTCAAATAGGACCTTTTCACCCACAAATACCTCTTTTATCCCCAAAAGAGGACAGTTTCTTCCAGACATGCCACATTTCTCCCAAATATATCACATCTTCTCCAAGAAATACCAGGTTTCCCCCTTCAAATAGGACCTTTTCACCCACAAATACCTCTTTTATCCCCAAAAGCGGACAGTTTCTTCCAGACATGCCACATTTCTCCCAAATATATCACATCTTCTCCAAGAAATACCAGGTTTCCCCCTTCAAATAGGACCTTTTCACCCACAAATACCTCTTTGATCCCCAAAATAGGACAGTTTCTTCCAGACATGCCACATTTCTCCCAAATATATCACATTTTCTCCAAGAAATACCACGTTTCCCCCTTCAAATAGGACCTTTTCACCCACAAATACCACTTTTATCCCCAAAAGAGGACATTTTCTTCCAGAAATGCCACATTTCTCCCAAATATATCACATCTTCTCCAAGAAATACCAGGTTTCCCCCTTCAAATAGGACCTTTTCACCCACAAATACCCCTTTTATCCGCAAAATAGGAAAGTTTCTACCGGAAATGCCACATTTCTCCCAAATATATCACATCTTCTCCAAGAAATACCAGGTTACCCCCTTCAAATAGGACCTTTTCACCCACAAATACCTGTTTGATCCCCAAAAGAGGACAGTTTCTTCCTGACATGCCACATTTCTCCCAAATATATCACATCTTCTCCTAGAAATGCCACGTTTCCCACTTGAAATAGGACCTTTTCACCCACAAATACCTGTTCTATCCCCAAAATAGGACACTTTCTTCCAGAAATGCCACATTTCTCCCAAATATATCACATCTTCTCCAAGAAATACCAGGTTTCCCCCTGGAAATAGGACCTTTTCACCCACAAATACCTCTTTTATCCCCAAAATAGGACAGTTTCTTCGAGAAATGCCACATTTCTCCCACATGTATCACATCTTCTCCAAGAAATACCAGGTTTCCCCCTGGAAATAGGACCTTTTCACCCACAAATACCTGTTCTATCCCCAAGAAAGGACACTTTCTTCCAGAAATGCCACATTTCTCCCAAATATATCACATCTTCTCCAAGAAATACCAGGTTTCCCCCTTGAAATAGGACCTTTTCACCCACAAATACCTCTTTTATCCCCAAAAGAGGACAGTTTCTTCCAGAAATGCCACATTTCTCCCACATGCATCACATCTTCTCCAAGAAATACCAGGTTTCCCCCTGGAAATAGGACCTTTTCACCCACAAATACCTCTTTTATCCCCATAATTTACATTTTCTTCCAGAAATGCCTCATTTCTCCCAAATATATCACATCTTCTCCAAGAAATACCAGGTTTCCCCCTGGAATTAGGAACTTTTCACCCAAAAATGCCAGCCTTCTCCACACAAATTGGACATTTTCTTCCAGAAATGCCACATTTCTCCCAAATATATCACATCTTCTCCAAGAAATACCAGGTTTCCCCCTTCAAATAGGACCTTTTCACCCTCAAATACCTCTTTTATCCCCAAAATTGGACAGTTTCTTCCAGAAAGTCCAGAATTCTCCCAAATAGATCACATCTTCTTCAAGAAATACCAGGATTCCTCCTGAAATAGGACCTTTTCTCCCACAAAAACCTGCCTTCTCCCCCCAGACTGGCCAGTTTCTTCCAGAAAGGCCACATTTCTCCCAAATATATCACATCTTCTCCAAGAAATACCAGCTTTCCCCCTTCAAATAGGACCTTTTCACCCACAAATACCTATTCTATCCCCAAAATAGGACAGTTTCTTCCAGAAATGCCACATTTCTCCCAAGTATAGAACAACTTCTCCAAGAAATACCAGCTTTCCCCCTTCAAATACGACCTTTTCACTCACAAATACCTCTTTTATCCCCAAGATAGGTCAGTTTCATCCAGACATGCCACATTTCTCCCAAATATATCACATCTTCTCCAAGAAATACCAGGTTTCCCCCTTCAAATAGGACCTTTTCACCCACAAATACCTCTCTTGTCCCCAAAATAGGACAGTTTCTTCCAGAAATGCCACATTTCTCCCAAATATATCACATCTTCTCCAAGAAATACCACGTTTCCCCCTTGAAATAGGACCTTTTCACCCACAAATACCTCTTTTATCCCCAAAATAGGACATTTTCGTCCAGAAATGCCAGATTTCTCCCAAATATATCACATCTTCTCCAAGAAATACCAGGGTTCCCCCTTCAAATAGGACCTTTTCACCCACAAATACCTCTTTTATCCCCAAAAAAGGACAGTTTCTTCCAGAAATGCCAAATTTCTCCCAAATATATCACATCTTCTCCAAGAAATACCAGGTTTACCCCTGGAAATAGGAAATTTTCATCCACAAATACCTCTTTTATCCCACAAATTGGACAGTTTCTTCCAGAAATGCCACATTTCTCCCAAATATATCACATCTTCTCCAAGAAATACCAGATTTACCCCTTCAAATAGGACCTTTTCACCCACAAATACCTCTCTTATCCCCAAAATAGGACAGTTTCTTCCAGACATGCCACATTTCTCCCAAATATATCACATCTTCTCCAAGAAATACCAGGTTTCCCCCTTCAAATAGGACCTTTTCACCCACAAATACCTATTCTATCCCCAAAATAGGACAGTTTCTTCCAGACATGCCACATTTCTCCCAAATATATCACATCTTCTCCAAGAAATACCAGGTTTCCCCCTTCAAATAGGACCTTTTCATGCACAAATACCTCTTTTATCCCCAAAAGCGGACAGTTTCTTCCAGACATGCCACATTTCTCCCAAATATATCACATCTTCTCCAAGAAATACCAGCTTTCCCCCTTCAAATAGGACCTTTTCTCCCACAAATACCTGTTTCATCCCCAAAATAGGACATTTTCTTCCAGAAATGCCACATTTCTCCCAAATATATCACATCTTCTCCAAGAAATAACACGTTTCCCCCTTCAAATAGGACCTTTTCACCCACAAACACCTGTTTTATCCCCAAAAGAGGACAGTTTCTTCCAGAAATGCCACATTTCTCCCAAATAGATCACATCTTCTCCAAGAAATACCAGGTTTCCCCCTTCAAATAGGACCTTTTCACCCACAAATACCTCTTTTATCCCCCAAAGAGGACAGTTTCTACCGGAAATGCCACGTTTCTCCCAAATATATCACATCTTCTCCAAGAAATACCAGGTTTCCCCCTTGAAATAGGACCTTTTCACCCACAAATACCTGTTTGATCCCCAAAATTGGACAGTTTCTTCCTGACATGCCAGATTTCTCCCAAATATATCACATCTTCTCCTAGAAATGCCACGTTTTCCCCTTCAAATAGAACCTTTTCACCCACAAATACCTGTTCTATCCCCAAAAGAGGACACTTTCTTCCAGAAATGCCACATTTCTCCCAAGTATATCACATCTTCTCCAAGAAATACCAGGTTTCCCCCTTCAAATAGGACCTTTTCACCTACAAATACCTATTTTTTATCCCCAAAATAGGACAGTTTCTTCCAGAAAGGCCACATTTCTCCCAAATATATCACTTCTTCTCCAAGAAATACCAGGTTTCCCCCTTCAAATAGGACCTTTTCACCCACAAATACCTCTTTTATCCCCAAAATAGGACAGATTCTTCCAGACATGCCACATTTCTCCCAAATATATCACGTCTTCTCCATGAAATACCAGCTTTCCCCCTTCAAATAGGACCTTTTCACCCACAAATACCTCTTTTATCCCCAAAATAGGACAGTTTCTTCCAGACATGCCACATTTCTCCCAAATATATCACATCTTCTCCAAGAAATACCAGGTTTCCCCCTTCAAATAGGACCTTTTCACCCACAAATACCTCTTTTATCCCCAAAAGAGGACAGTTTCTTCCAGAAAGGCCACATTTCTCCCAAATATACCACATCTTCTCCAAGAAATACCAGGTTTCCCCCTTCAAATAGGACCTTTTCACCCACAAATACCTCTTTTATCCCTCAAATAGGACAGTTTCTGCCAGAAACGCCACATTTCTCCCAAATATATCACGTCTTCTCCAAGAAATACCAGGTTTCCCCCTTCAAATAGGACCTTTTCACCCACAAATACCTCTTTTATCCCCAAAATAGGACAGTTTCTTCCAGACATGTCTCATTTCTCCCAAATATATCACATCTTCTCCAAGAAATACCAGCTTTCCCCCTGGAAATAGGACCTTTTCACCCACAAATACCTCTTTTATCCCCAAAATAGGACAGTTTCTTCCTGACATGCCAGATTTCTCCCAAATATACCACATCTTCTCCAAGAAATACCAGGTTTCCCCCTTCAAATAGGACCTTTTCACCCACAAATACCTCTTTTATCCCCAAAATAAGACAGTTTCTTCTAGACATGCCAGATTTCTCCCAAATATATCACATCTTCTCCAAGAAATACCAGGTTTCCCCCTTCAAATAGGACCTTTTCACCCACAAATACCTCTTTTATCCCCAAAATAGGACTGTTTCTTCCAGAAATGCCACATTTCTCCCAAATAGATCACATCTTCTCCAAGAAATACCACGTTTCCCCTTTGAAATAGGACCTTTTCACCCACAAATACCTATTTTATCCCTCAAAATTTACATTTTCTTCCAGAAATGCCACATTACTCCCAAATATATCACATCTTCTCCAAGAAATACCAGGTTTCCCCCTGGAAATAGGACCTTTTCACCCACAAATACCTCATTTATCCCCAAAATAGGACAGTTTCTTTCAGAAAGGCCAGAATTCTCCCAAATAGATCACATCTTCTTCAAGAAATACCAGGATTCCTCCTGAAATAGGACCTTTTCTCCCACAAAATAGGACAGTTTCTTTCAGAAAGGCCAGAATTCTCCCAAATAGATCACATCTTCTTCAAGAAATACCAGGATTCCTCCTGAAATAGGACCTTTTCTCCCACAAAAACCTGCCTTCTCCCCCCAGACTGGCCTGTTTCTTCCAGAAATGCCACATTTCTCCCAAATATATCACATCTTCTCCAAGAAATACCAGGTTACCCCCTTGAAATAGGACCTTTTCACCCACAAATACCTGTTTGATCCCCAAAATAGGACAGTTTCTTCCTGACATGCCACATTTCTCCCAAATATATCACATCTTCTCCTAGAAATGCCATGTTTCCCCCTTCAAATAGGACCTTTTCACCCACAAATACCTGTTCTATCCCTAAAAGAGGACAGTTTCTTCCAGAAAGGCCACATTTCTCCAAAATATATCACATCTTCTCCAAGAAATACCACGTTTCCCCCTTCAAATAGGACCTTTTCTCCCACAAATACCAGCCTTCTCCCCCCAAACTGGCCAGTTTCTTCCAGAAATGCCACATTTCTCCCAAATATATCACATCTTCTCCAAGAAATACCAGCTTTCCCCCTTCAAATAGGAACTTTTCACCTACAAATACCTATTTTTTATCCCCAAAATAGGACAGTTTCTTCCAGAAAGGCCACATTTCTCCCAAATATATCACATCTTCTCCAAGAAATACCAGCTTTCCCCCTTGAATAGGACATTTTCACCCACAAATACCTGTTTTATCCCCAAAATAGGACATTTTCTTCCAGAAATGCCACATTTCTCCCAAATATAGAACATCTTCTCCAAGAAATACCACGTTTCCCCCTTGAGTTAGGACCTTTTCTCCCACAAATACCTCTTTTATCCCCAAAAGAGGACAGTTTCTTCCCGGCATGCCAGATTTCTCCCAAATAGATCACATCTCCTTCAAGAAATAACAGGTTTCCCCCTTCAAATAGGACCTTTTCACCCACAAATACCACTTTTATCCCCAAAATAGGACAGTTTCTTCCAGAAAGGCCACATTTCTCCCAAATATATCACATCTTCTCCAAGAAATACCAGGTTTCCCCCTTCAAATAGGACCTTTTCACCCACAAATACCTCTTTTATCCCCAAAAGAGGACAGTTTCTTCCTGACATGCCACATTTCTCCCAAATATATCACATCTTCTCCAAGAAATACCAGGTTTCCCCCTGGAAATAGGACCTTTTCACCCACAAATACCTCTTTTATGCCCAAAATAGGACATTTTCTTCCAGAAATGCCACATTTCTCCCAAATATACCACATCTTCTCCAAGAAATACCAGGTTTCCCCCTTCCAATAGGACCTTTTCACCCACAAATACCTCTTTTATCCCCAAAAGAGGACAGTTTCTTCCAGAAATGCCACTTTTCTCCCAAATATATCACATCTTCTCCAAGAAATACCAGCTTTCCCCCTTCAAATAAGACCTTTTCTCCCACAAATACCTGTTTCATCCCCAAAATAGGACATTTTCTTCCAGAAATGCCACATTTCTCCCAAATATATCACATCTTCTCCAAGAAATACCACGTTTCCCCCTTCAAATAGGACCTTTTCACCCACAAATACCTCTTTTATCCGCAAAATAGGACAGTTTCTACCGGAAATGCCACGTTTCTCCCAAATATATCACATCTTCTCCAAGAAATACCAGGTTACCCCCTTGAAATAGGACCTTTTCACCCACAAATACCTGTTTGATCCCCAAAATAGGACAGTTTCTTCCTGACATGCCAGATTTCTCCCAAATATATCACATCTTCTCCTAGAAATGCCACGTTTTCCCCTTCAAATAGAACCTTTTCACCCACAAATACCTGTTCTATCCCCAAAAGAGGACACTTTCTTCCAGAAATGCCACATTTCTCCCAAGTATATCACATCTTCTCCAAGAAATACCAGGTTTCCCCCTTCAAATAGGACCTTTTCACCCACAAATACCTGTTCTGTCTCCAAAATAGGACAGTTTCTTCCAGAAATGCCAGATATCTCCCAAATATATCACATCTTCTCCATGAAATACCAGGTTTCCCCCTTCAAATAGGACCTTTTCACCCACAAGTACCTCTTTTATCCCCAAAATAGGACAGTTTCTGCCAGACATGTCTCATTTCTCCCAAATATAGAACATCTTCTCCAATAAATACCAGGGTTCCCCCTTCAAATACGACCTTTTCACCCACAAATACCTCTTTTATCCCCAAAATAGGACAATTTCTTCCAGAAATGCCAGATATCTCCCAAATATACCATATCTTCTCCAAGAAATACCAAGTTTCCCCCTGGAAATAGGACCTTTTCACCCACAAATACCTCTTTTATCCCCAAAATAGGACAGTTTCTTCCAGAAAGGCCAGAATTCTCCCAAATAGATCACATCTTCTTCAAAAAATACCAGGATTCCTCCTGAAATAGGACCTTTTCTCCCACAAAAACCTGCCTTCTCCCCCCAGACTGGCCAGTTTCTTCCAGAAAGGCCACATTTCTCCCAAATATATCACATCTTCTCCAAGAAATACTAGGTTTCCCCCTTCAAATAGGACCTTTTCACCCACAAATACCTCTTTTATCCCCAAAATAGGACATTTTCGTCCAGAAATGCCACATTTCTCCCTAATATACCACATCTTCTCCAAGAAATACCACGTTTCCCCCTGGAAATAGGACCTTTTCACCCACAAATACCTCTTTTATCCCCAAAATAAGACAGTTTCTTATAGACATGCCAGATTTCTCCCAAATATATCACATCTTCTCCAAGAAATACCAGGTTTCCCCCTTCAAATAGGACCTTTTCACCCACAAATACCTCTTTTATCCCCAAAATAGGACAGTTTCTTCCAGACATGCCACATTTCTCCCAAATAGATCACACCTTCTCCATGAAATACCAGCTTTCCCCCTTGAATAGGACCTTTTCACCCACAAATACCTGTTTTATCCCCAAAATAGGACATTTTCTTCCAGAAATGCCACATTTCTCCCATATATAGAACATCTTCTCCAAGAAATACCACGTTTCCCCCTTGAGTTAGGACCTTTTCTCCCACAAATACCTCTTTTATCCCCAAAAGAGGACAGCTTCTTCCCGACATGCCAGATTTCTCCCAAGTAGATCACATCTCCTCCAAGAAATAACAGGTTTCCCCCTTCAAATAGGACCTTTTCACCCACAAATACCACTTTTATCCCCAAAAGAGGACAGTTTCTTCCAGAAAGGCCACATTTCTCCCAAATATATCACATCTTCTCCAAGAAATACCAGCTTTCCCCCTTCAAATAGGACCTTTTCACCCACAAATACCTCTTTTATCCCCAAAATAGGACAGTTTCTTACTGACATGCCAGATTTCTCCCAAATATACCACATCTTCTCCAAGAAATACCAGGTTTCCCCCTGGAAATAGGACCTTTTCACCCACAAATACCCCTTTTATCCCCAAAAGAGGACATTTTCTTCCAGAAATGCCACATTTCTCCCAAATATACCACATCTTCTCCAAGAAATACCAGGTTTCCCCCTTCCAATAGGATCTTTTCACCCACAAATACCTCTTTTATCCCCAAAAGCGGACAGTTTCTTCCAGACATGCCACATTTCTCCCAAATATATCACATCTTCTCCAAGAAATACCAGCTTTCCCCCTTCAAATAGGACCTTTTCTCCCACAAATACCTGTTTCATCCCCAAAATAGGACATTTTCTTCCAGAAATGCCACATTTCTCCCAAATATATCACATCTTCTCCAAGAAATACCACGTTTCCCCCTTCAAATAGGACCTTTTCACCCACAAACACCTGTTTTATCCCCAAAAGAGGACAGTTTCTTCCAGAAATGCCACATTTCTCCCAAATATATCACATCTTCTCCAAGAAATACCAGGTTTCCCCCTTCAAATAGGACCTTTTCACCCACAAATACCTCTTTTATCCGCAAAATAGGACAGTTTCTACCGGAAATGCCACATTTCTCCCAAATATATCACATCTTCTAAAAGAAATACCAGGTTACCCCCTTGAAATAGGACCTTTTCACCCACAAATACCTCTTTTATCCCCAAAATAGGACAGTTTCTTCCAGAAAGGCCAGAATTCTCCCAAATAGATCACATCTTCTTCAAAAAATACCAGGATTCCTCCTTCAAATAGGACCTTTTCTCCCACAAAAACCTGCCATCTCCCCCCAGACTGGCCAGTTTCTTCCAGAAAGGCCACATTTCTCCCAAATATATCACATCTTCTCCATGAAATACCAGCTTTCCCCCTTCAAATAGGACCTTTTCACCCACAAATACCTCTTTTATCCCCAAAATAGGACAGTTTCTTCCAGAAATGCCACATTTCTCCCTAATATACCACATCTTCTCCAAGAAATACCTGGTTTCCCCCTTCAAATAGGAACTTTTCACCTACAAATACCTATTTTTTATCCCCAAAATAGGACAGTTTCTTCCAGACATGCCACATTTCTCCCAAATATATCACATCTTCTCCAAGAAATACCAGGTTTCCCCCTTCAAATAGGACCTTTTCATGCACAAATACCTCTTTTATCCCCAAAAGCGGACAGTTTCTTCCAGACATGCCACATTTCTCCCAAATATATCACATCTTCTCCAAGAAATACCAGGTTTCCCCCTTCAAATAGGACCTTTTCTCCCACAAATACCTGTTTCATCCCCAAAATAGGACATTTTCTTCCAGAAATGCCACATTTCTCCCAAATATATCACATCTTCTCCAAGAAATACCAGGGTTCCCCCTTCAAATAGGACCTTTTCACCCACAAACACCTGTTTTATCCCCAAAAGAGGACAGTTTCTTCCAGAAATGCCACATTTCTCCCAAATAGATCACATCTTCTCCAAGAAATACCAGGTTTCCCCCTTCAAATAGGACCTTTTCACCCACAAATACCTCTTTTATCCCCCAAAGAGGACAGTTTCTACCGGAAATGCCACGTTTCTCCCAAATATATCACATCTTCTCCAAGAAATACCAGGTTTCCCCCTTGAAATAGGACCTTTTCACCCACAAATACCTGTTTGATCCCCAAAATTGGACAGTTTCTTCCTGACATGCCAGATTTCTCCCAAATATATCACATCTTCTCCTAGAAATGCCACGTTTTCCCCTTCAAATAGAACCTTTTCACCCACAAATACCTGTTCTATCCCCAAAAGAGGACACTTTCTTCCAGAAATGCCACATTTCTCCCAAGTATATCACATCTTCTCCAAGAAATACCAGATTTCCCCCTTCAAATAGGACCTTTTCACCTACAAATACCTATTTTTTATCCCCAAAATAGGACAGTTTCTTCCAGAAAGGCCACATTTCTCCCAAATATATCACTTCTTCTCCAAGAAATACCAGGTTTCCCCCTTCAAATAGGACCTTTTCACCCACAAATACCTCTTTTATCCCCAAAATAGGACAGATTCTTCCAGACATGCCACATTTCTCCCAAATATATCACGTCTTCTCCATGAAATACCAGCTTTCCCCCTTCAAATAGGACCTTTTCACCCACAAATACCTCTTTTATCCCCAAAATAGGACAGTTTCTTCCAGACATGCCACATTTCTCCCAAATATATCACATCTTCTCCAAGAAATACCAGGTTTCCCCCTTCAAATAGGACCTTTTCACCCACAAATACCTCTTTTATCCCCAAAAGAGGACAGTTTCTTCCAGAAAGGCCACATTTCTCCCAAATATACCACATCTTCTCCAAGAAATACCAGGTTTCCCCCTTCAAATAGGACCTTTTCACCCACAAATACCTCTTTTATCCCCAAAAGAGGACAGTTTCTGCCAGAAACGCCACATTTCTCCCAAATATATCACGTCTTCTCCAAGAAATACCAGGTTTCCCCCTTCAAATAGGACCTTTTCACCCACAAATACCTCTTTTATCCCCAAAATAGGACAGTTTCTTCCAGACATGTCTCATTTCTCCCAAATATATCACATCTTCTTCAAGAAATACCAGCTTTCCCCCTTCAAATAGGACCTTTTCACCCACAAATACCTCTTTTATCCCCAAAATAGGACAGTTTCTTCCTGACATGCCAGATTTCTCCCAAATATACCACATCTTCTCCAAGAAATACCAGGTTTCCCCCTTCAAATAGGACCTTTTCACCCACAAATACCTCTTTTATCCCCAAAATAAGACAGTTTCTTCTAGACATGCCAGATTTCTCCCAAATATATCACATCTTCTCCAAGAAATACCAGGTTTCCCCCTTCAAATAGGACCTTTTCACCCACAAATACCTCTTTTATCCCCAAAATAGGACTGTTTCTTCCAGAAATGCCACATTTCTCCCAAATAGATCACATCTTCTCCAAGAAATACCACGTTTCCCCTTTGAAATAGGACCTTTTCACCCACAAATACCTCTTTTATCCCTCAAAATTTACATTTTCTTCCAGAAATGCCACATTACTCCCAAATATATCACATCTTCTCCAAGAAATACCAGGTTTCCCCCTGGAAATAGGACCTTTTCACCCACAAATACCTCATTTATCCCCAAAATAGGACAGTTTCTTTCAGAAAGGCCAGAATTCTCCCAAATAGATCACATCTTCTTCAAGAAATACCAGGATTCCTCCTGAAATAGGACCTTTTCTCCCACAAAATAGGACAGTTTCTTTCAGAAAGGCCAGAATTCTCCCAAATAGATCACATCTTCTTCAAGAAATACCAGGATTCCTCCTGAAATAGGACCTTTTCTCCCACAAAAACCTGCCTTCTCCCCCCAGACTGGCCAGTTTCTTCCAGAAATGCCACATTTCTCCCAAATATATCACATCTTCTCCAAGAAATACCAGGTTACCCCCTTGAAATAGGACCTTTTCACCCACAAATACCTGTTTGATCCCCAAAATAGGACAGTTTCTTCCTGACATGCCAGATTTCTCCCAAATATATCACATCTTCTCCTAGAAATGCCATGTTTCCCCCTTCAAATAGGACCTTTTCACCCACAAATACCTGTTCTATCCCCAAAAGAGGACAGTTTCTTCCAGAAAGGCCACATTTCTCCCAAATATATCACATCTTCTCCAAGAAATACCACGTTTCCCCCTTCAAATAGGACCTTTTCACCCACAAATACCTCTTTTATCCCCAAAATAGGACAGTTTCATCCAGAAATGCCACATTTCTCCCAGATATATCACATCTTCTCCAAGAAATACCAGCTTTCCCCCTTCAAATAGGAACTTTTCACCTACAAATACCTATTTTTTATCCCCAAAATAGGACAGTTTCTTCCAGAAAGGCCACAATTCTCCCAAATATATCACATCTTCTCCAAGAAATACCAGCTTTCCCCCTTGAATAGGACATTTTCACCCACAAATACCTGTTTTATCCCCAAAATAGGACATTTTCTTCCAGAAATGCCACATTTCTCCCAAATATAGAACATCTTCTCCAAGAAATACCACGTTTCCCCCTTGAGTTAGGACCTTTTCTCCCACAAATACCTCTTTTATCCCCAAAAGAGGACAGTTTCTTCCCGGCATGCCAGATTTCTCCCAAATAGATCACATCTCCTCCAAGAAATAACAGGTTTCCCCCTTCAAATAGGACCTTTTCACCCACAAATACCACTTTTATCCCCAAAATAGGACAGTTTCTTCCAGAAAGGCCACATTTCTCCCAAATATATCACATCTTCTCCAAGAAATACCAGGTTTCCCCCTTCAAATAGGACCTTTTCACCCACAAATACCTCTTTTATCCCCAAAAGAGGACAGTTTCTTCCTGACATGCCACATTTCTCCCAAATATATCACATCTTCTCCAAGAAATACCAGGTTTCCCCCTGGAAATAGGACCTTTTCACCCACAAATACCTGTTTTATCCCCAAAATAGGACATTTTCTTCCAGAAATGCCACATTTCTCCCAAATATACCACATCTTCTCCAAGAAATACCAGGTTTCCCCCTTCCAATAGGACCTTTTCACCCACAAATACCTCTTTTATCCCCAAAAGAGGACAGTTTCTTCCAGAAATGCCACTTTTCTCCCAAATATATCACATCTTCTCCAAGAAATACCAGCTTTCCCCCTTCAAATAAGACCTTTTCTCCCACAAATACCTGTTTCATCCCCAAAATAGGACATTTTCTTCCAGAAATGCCACATTTCTCCCAAATATATCACATCTTCTCCAATAAATACCACGTTTCCCCCTTCAAATAGGACCTTTTCACCCACAAATACCTCTTTTATCCGCAAAATAGGACAGTTTCTACCGGAAATGCCACGTTTCTCCCAAATATATCACATCTTCTCCAAGAAATACCAGGTTACCCCCTTGAAATAGGACCTTTTCACCCACAAATACCTGTTTGATCCCCAAAATAGGACAGTTTCTTCCTGACATGCCAGATTTCTCCCAAATATATCACATCTTCTCCTAGAAATGCCACGTTTTCCCCTTCAAATAGAACCTTTTCACCCACAAATACCTGTTCTATCCCCAAACGAGGACACTTTCTTCCAGAAATGCCACATTTCTCCCAAGTATATCACATCTTCTCCAAGAAATACCAGGTTTCCCCCTTCAAATAGGACCTTTTCACCCACAAATACCTGTTCTGTCTCCAAAATAGGACAGTTTCTTCCAGAAATGCCAGATATCTCCCAAATATATCACATCTTCTCCATGAAATACCAGGTTTCCCCCTTCAAATAGGACCTTTTCACCCACAAGTACCTCTTTTATTCCCAAAATAGGACAGTTTCTGCCAGACATGTCTCATTTCTCCCAAATATAGAACATCTTCTCCAATAAATACCAGGATTCCCCCTTCAAATACGACCTTTTCACCCACAAATACCTCTTTTATCCCCAAAATAGGACAATTTCTTCCAGAAATGCCAGATATCTCCCAAATATACCATATCTTCTCCAAGAAATACCAAGTTTCCCCCTTCAAATAGGACCTTTTCACCCACAAATACCTCTTTTATCCCCAAAATAGGACAGTTTCTTCCAGAAAGGCCAGAATTCTCCCAAATAGATCACATCTTCTTCAAAAAATACCAGGATTCCTCCTGAAATAGGACCTTTTCTCCCACAAAAACCTGCCTTCTCCCCACAGACTGGCCAGTTTCTTCCAGAAAGGCCACATTTCTCCCAAATATATCACATCTTCTCCAAGAAATACCACGTTTCCCCCTTCAAATAGGACCTTTTCACCCACAAATACCTCTTTTATCCCCAAAATAGGACATTTTCGTCCAGAAATGCCACATTTCTCCCTAATATACCACATCTTCTCCAAGAAATACCACGTTTCCCCCTGGAAATAGGACCTTTTCACCCACAAATACCTCTTTTATCCCCAAAATAAGACAGTTTCTTATAGACATGCCAGATTTCTCCCAAATATATCACATCTTCTCCAAGAAATACCAGGTTTCCCCCTTCAAATAGGACCTTTTCACCCACAAATACCTCTTTTATCCCCAAAATAGGACAGTTTCTTCCAGACATGCCACATTTCTCCCAAATAGATCACACCTTCTCCATGAAATACCAGCTTTCCCCCTTGAATAGGACCTTTTCACCCACAAATACCTGTTTTATCCCCAAAATAGGACATTTTCTTCCAGAAATGCCACATTTCTCCCATATGTAGAACATCTTCTCCAAGAAATACCACGTTTCCCCCTTGAGTTAGGACCTTTTCTCCCACAAATACCTCTTTTATCCCCAAAAGAGGACAGCTTCTTCCCGACATGCCAGATTTCTCCCAAGTAGATCACATCTCCTCCAAGAAATAACAGGTTTCCCCCTTCAAATAGGACCTTTTCACCCACAAATACCACTTTTATCCCCAAAAGAGGACAGTTTCTTCCAGAAAGGCCACATTTCTCCCAAATATATCACATCTTCTCCAAGAAATACCAGCTTTCCCCCTTCAAATAGGACCTTTTCACCCACAAATACCTCTTTTATCCCCAAAATAGGACAGTTTCTTACTGACATGCCAGATTTCTCCCAAATATACCACATCTTCTCCAAGAAATACCAGGTTTCCCCCTGGAAATAGGACCTTTTCACCCACAAATACCTCTTTTATCCCCAAAATAGGACATTTTCTTCCAGAAATGCCACATTTCTCCCAAATATACCACATCTTCTCCAAGAAATACCAGGTTTCCCCCTTCCAATAGGACCTTTTCACCCACAAATACCTCTTTTATCTCCAAAAGCGGACAGTTTCTTCCAGACATGCCACATTTCTCCCAAATATATCACATCTTCTCCAAGAAATACCAGCTTTCCCCCTTCAAATAGGACCTTTTCTCCCACAAATACCTGTTTCATCCCCAAAATAGGACATTTTCTTCCAGAAATGCCACATTTCTCCCAAATATATCACATCTTCTCCAAGAAATACCACGTTTCCCCCTTCAAATAGGACCTTTTCACCCACAAACACCTGTTTTATCCCCAAAAGAGGACAGTTTCTTCCAGAAATGCCACATTTCTCCCAAATATATCACATCTTCTCCAAGAAATACCAGGTTTCCCCCTTCAAATAGGACCTTTTCACCCACAAATACCTCTTTTATCCGCAAAATAGGACAGTTTCTACCGGAAATGCCACATTTCTCCCAAATATATCACATCTTCTAAAAGAAATACCAGGTTACCCCCTTGAAATAGGACCTTTTCACCCACAAATACCTCTTTTATCCCCAAAATAGGACAGTTTCTTCCAGAAAGGCCAGAATTCTCCCAAATAGATCACATCTTCTTCAAAAAATACCAGGATTCCTCCTTCAAATAGGACCTTTTCTCCCACAAAAACCTGCCATCTCCCCCCAGACTGGCCAGTTTCTTCCAGACATGCCACATTTCTCCCAAATATATCACATCTTCTCCAAGAAATACCAGGTTTCCCCCTTCAAATAGGACCTTTTCACCCACAAATACCTCTTTTATCCCCAAAATAGGACAGTTTCTTCCAGAAATGCCACATTTCTCCCTAATATACCACATCTTCTCCAAGAAATACCTGGTTTCCCCCTTCAAATAGGAAATTTTCACCTACAAATACCTATTTTTTATCCCCAAAATAGGACAGTTTCTTCCAGAAAGGCCACATTTCTCCCAAATAGATCACATCTTCTCCAAGAAATACCAGGTTTCCCCCTTCAAATAGGACCTTTTCACCCACAAATACCTCTTTTATCCCCAAAATAGGACAGTTTCTTCCAGACATGCCACATTTCTCCCAAATATATCACATCTTCTCCAAGAAATACCAGCTTTCCCCCTTCAAATAGGACCTTTTCACCCACAAATACCTCTTTTATCCCCCAAAGAGGACAGTTTCTTCCAGACATGCCACATTTCTCCCAAATATATCACATCTTCTCCAAGAAATAAAAGGTTTCCCCCTTCAAATAGGACCTTTTCACCCACAAATACCTCTTTTATCCCCAAAAGAGGACAGTTTCTTCCAGAAAGGCCACATTTCTCCCAAATATACCACTTCTTCTCCAAGAAATACCAGGTTTCCCCCTTCAAATAGGACCTTTTCACCCACAAATACCTCTTTTATCCACAAATGAGGACAGTTTCTGCCAGAAACGCCTCATTTCCCCCAAATATATCACGTCTTCTCCAAGAAATACCAGGTTTCCCCCTTCAAATAGGACCTTTTCACCCACAAATACCTCTTTTATCCCCAAAATAGGACAGTTTCTTCCAGACATGTCTCTTTTCTCCCAAATATATCACATCTTCTCCAAGAAATACCAGGGTTCCCCCTTCAAATAGGACCTTTTCACCCACAAATACCTCTTTTATCCCCAAAATAGGACAGTTTCTTCCTGACATGCCAGATTTCTCCCAAATATACCACATCTTCTCCAAGAAATACCAGGTTTCCCCCTGGAAATAGGACCTTTTCACCCACAAATACCTCTTTTATCCCCAAAATAAGACAGTTTCTTCTAGACATGCCAGATTTCTCCCAAATATATCACATCTTCTCCAAGAAATACCACGTTTCCCCCTTCAAATAGGACCTTTTCACCCACAAATACCTCTTTTATCCCCAAAATAGGACAGTTTCTTCCAGAAATGCCACATTTCTCCCAAATAGATCACATCTTCTCCAAGAAATACCACGATTCCCCTTTGAAATAGGACCTTTTCACCCACAAATACCTCTTTTATCCCCAAAATAGGACAGTTTCTTCCAGAAATGCCACATTTCTCCCAAATATATCACATCTTCTCCAAGAAATACCAGCTTTCCCCCTTCAAATAGGAACTTTTCACCTACAAATACCTATTTTTTATCCCCAAAATAGGACAGTTTCTTCCAGAAAGGCCAGATTTCTCCCAAATATATCACATCTTCTCCAAGAAATACCAGCTTTCCCCCTGGAAATAGGACCTTTTCACCCACAAATACCTCTTTTATCCGCAAAATAGGACAGTTTCTACCGGAAATGCCACGTTTCTCCCAAATAGATCACATCTTCTCCAAGAAATACCAGCTTTCCCCCTTGAAATAGGACATTTTCACCCACAAATACCTGTTTTATCCCCAAAATAGGACATTTTCTTCCAGAAATGCCACATTTCTCCCAAATATATCACATCTTCTCCAAGAAATACCACGTTTCCCCCTTCAAATAGGACCTTTTCACCCACAAATACAACTTTTATCCCCAAAAGAGTACAGTTTCTTCCAGAAAGGCCACATTTCTCCCAAATATATCACATCTTCTCCAAGAAATACCACGTTTCCCCCTTGAAATAGGACCTTTTCACCCACAAATACCTCTTTTATCCCCAAAATAGGACAGTTTCTTCCTGACATGCCAGATTTCTCCCAAATATACCACATCTTCTCCAAGAAATACCAGGTTTCCCCCTGGAAATAGGACCTTATCACCCACAAATACCTCTTTTATACCCAAAAGAGGACAGTTTCTACCAGAAATGCCACATTTCTCCCAAATATACCACATCTTCTCCAAGAAATACCACGTTTCCCCCTGGAAATAGGACCTTTTCACCCACAAATACCTCTTTGATCCCCAAAATAGGACAGTTTCTTCCAGGCATGTCTCATTTCTCCCACATGTATCACATCTTCTCCAAGAAATACCACGTTTCCCCCTTCAAAAAGGACCTTTTCACCCACAAATACCTCTTTTATCCCCAAAAAAGGACAGCTTCTTCCAGAAATGCCACATTTCTTCCAAATATACCACATCTTCTCCAAGAAATACCAGGTTTCCCCCTTCAAATAGGACCTTTTCACCCACAAATACCTCTTTTATCCCCAAAAGAGGACAGTTTCTGCCAGAAATGGCACATTTCTCCCAAATAGATCACATCTTCTCCAAGAAATAGAAGGATTCCCCCTTCAAATAGGACCTTTTCACACACAAATACCTCTTTTATCCCCAAAATTGGACAGTTTATTCCAGAAATGCCACATTTCTCCCAAATATACCACATCTTCTCCAAGAAATACCAGGTTTCCCCCTTCAAATAGGACCTTTTCACCCACAAATACCTCTCTTATCCCCAAAATAGGACAGTTTCTTCCAGAAAGGCCACATTTCTCCCAAATATATCACATCTTCTCCAAGAAATACCACGTTTCCCTCTTGAAATAGGACTTTTTCACCCACAAATACCTGTTTCATCCCCAAAATAGGACATTTTCTGCCAGACATGCCAGATTTCTCCCAAATATATCACATCTTATCCAAGAAATACCAGGTTTCCCCCTTCAAATACGACCTTTTCACCCACAAATACCTGTTTCATCCCCAAAAGAGGACAGTTTCTTCCAGAAATGCCACATTTCTCCCAAATATATCACATCTTCTCCAAGAAATACCAGGTTTCCCCCTTCAAATAGGACCTTTTCACCCACAAATACCTGTTTGATCCCCAAAAGAGGACAGTTTCTTCCAGAAATGCCAGATTTCTCCCAAGTATATCACATCTTCTCCAAGAAATACCAGGTTTCCCCCTTCAAATAGGACCTTTTCACCCACAAATACCTGTTCTATCCCCAAAAGAGGACAGTTTCTTCCAGAAATACCTGATTTCTCCCAAGTATATCACATCTTCTCCAAGAAATACCAGGTTTCCCCCTTCAAATAGGACCTTTTCACCCACAAATACCTCTTTTATCCGCAAAATAGGACATTTTCTTCCAGAAATGCCACATTTCTCCCAAATATATCACATCTTCTCCAAGAAATACCACATTTCCCCCTTCAAATAGGACCTTTTCACCCACAAATACCTGTTTCATCCCCAAAATAGGACAGTTTCTTCCAGAAATGCCACATTTCTTCCAAATATAGAACATCTTCTCCAAGAAATACCACGTTTCCCCCTTGAAATAGGACCTTTTCACCCACAAATACCTGTTTCATCCCCATAATAGGACTTTTTCTGCCAGACATGCCACATTTCTCCCAAATATATCACGTCTTCTCCAAGAAAAACTGGGGTTCCCCCTTCAAATAGGACCCTTTCTCCCACAAATACCACTTTTATCCCCAAAATACTACAGTTTCTTCCAGAAATGCCTCATTTCTCCCAAATATATCACATCTTCTCCAAGAAATACCAGTTTTCCCCCTTCAAACAGGACCTTTTCACCAACAAATGACAGCATTCTCCACCCAAATCGGACATTTTCTTCCAGAAATGCCACATTTCTCCCAAATATATCACATCTTCTCCAAGAAATACCACGTTTCCCCCTTCAAATAGGACCTTTTCACCCACAAATACCTCTTTTATCCGCAAAAGAGGACAGCTTCTTCCAGAAATGCCACATTTCTCCCAAATATATCACATCTTCTCCAAGAAATAGAAGGATTCCCCCTTCAAATAGGACCTTTTCACACACAAATACCTCTTTTATCCCCAAAATTGGACAGTTTATTCCAGAAATGCCACATTTCTCCCAAATATACCACATCTTCTCCAAGAAATACCAGCTTTCCCCCTTCAAATAGGACCTTTTCACCCACAAATACCTCTTTTATCCCCAAAAGCGGACAGTTTCTTCCAGAAATGCCACATTTCTCCCAAATATATCACATCTTCTCCAAGAAATACCACGTTTCCCTCTTGAAATAGGACCTTTTCACCCACAAATACCTCTTTTATCTCCAAAATAGGACAGTTTCTTCCAGACATGCCACATTTCTCCCAAATATATCACATCTTCTCCAAGAAATACCTGTTTTCCCCCTTCAAACAGGAACTTTTCACCAACAAATGCGAGCCTTCTCCACCCAAATCGGACATTTTCTTCCAGAAATGCCACATTTCTCCCAAATATATCACTTCTTCTCCAAGAAATACCACGTTTTCCCCTTCAAATAGGACCTTTTCACCCAAAAATACCTCTTTTATCCCCAAAATAGGACAGTTTCTTCCAGACATGCCACATTTCTCCAAAATATATCACATCTTCTCCAAGAAATACCAGGTTTCCCCCTTCAAATAGGACCTTTTCACCCACAAATACCTGTTTGATCCCCAAAATAGGACAGTTTCTTCCAGAAATGCCACATTTCTCCCAAATATATCACATCTTCTCCAAGAAATACCACGTTTTCCCCATCAAATAGGACCTTTTCACCCACAAATACCTCTTCTATCCCCAAAAGAGGACAGTTTCTTCCAGAAATACCTGATTTCTCCCAAGTATATCACATCTTCTCCAAGAAATACCAGGTTTCCCCCTTCAAATAGGACCTTTTCACCCACAAATACCTCTTTTATCCCCAAAAGAGGACAGTTTCTTCCAGACATGACTCATTTCTCCCAAATATATCACATCTTCTCCAAGAAATACCACGTTTCCCCCTTGAAATAGGACCTTTTCACCCACAAATACCTGTTTCATCCCCAAAATAGGACATTTTCTGCCAGACATGCCAGATTTCTCCCAAATATATCACATCTTATCCAAGAAATACCAGGTTTCCCCCTTCAAATACGACCTTTTCACCCACAAATACCTGTTTCATCCCCAAAAGAGGACAGTTTCTTCCAGAAATGCCACATTTCTCCCAAATATATCACATCTTCTCCAAGAAATACCAGGTTTCCCCCTTCAAATAGGACCTTTTCACCCACAAATACCTCTTTTATCCCCAAAAGAGGACAGTTTCTTCCAGACATGCCACATTTCTCCCAAATATATCACATCTTCTCCAAGAAATACCACGTTTTCCCCTTCAAATAGGACCTTTTCACCCACAAATACCTGTTCTATCCCCAAAAGAGGACAGTTTCTTCCAGAAATACCTGATTTCTCCCAAGTATATCACATCTTCTCCAAGAAATACCAGGTTTCCCCCTTCAAATAGGACCTTTTCACCCACAAATACCTCTTTTATCCGCAAAATAGGACATTTTCTTCAAGAAATGCCACATTTCTCCCAAATATACCACATCTTCTCCAAGAAATACCAGGTTTCCCCCTTCAAATAGGACCTTTTCACCCACAAATACCTCTCTTATCCCCAAAATAGGACAGTTTCTTCCAGAAATGCCACATTTCTCCCAAATATATCACATCTTCTCCAAGAAATACCACGTTTCCCTCTTGAAATAGGACTTTTTCACCCACAAATACCTGTTTCATCCCCAAAATAGGACAGTTTCTTCCAGACATGCCACATTTCTCCCAAATATATCACATCTTCTCCAAGAAATACCAGCTTTCCCCCTTCAAATAGGACCTTTTCACCCACAAATACCTCTTTTATCCCCAAAAGAGGACAGTTTCTTCCAGACATGCCACATTTCTCCCAAATATATCACATCTTCTCCAAGAAATACCACGTTTCCCCCTTCAAATACGACCTTTTCACCCACAAATACCTGTTTCATCCCCAAAATAGGACATTTTCTGCCAGACATGCCAGATTTCTCCCAAATATATCACATCTTATCCAAGAAATACCAGGTTTCCCCCTTCAAATACGACCTTTTCACCCACAAATACCTGTTTCATCCCCAAAAGAGGACAGTTTCTTCCAGAAATGCCACATTTCTCCCAAATATATCACATCTTCTCCAAGAAATACCAGGTTTCCCCCTTCAAATAGGACCTTTTCACCCACAAATACCTGTTTGATCCCCAAAAGAGGACAGTTTCTTCCAGAAATGCCAGATTTCTCCCAAGTATATCACATCTTCTCCAAGAAATACCAGGTTTCCCCCTTCAAATAGGACCTTTTCACCCACAAATACCTGTTCTATCCCCAAAAGAGGACAGTTTCTTCCAGAAATACCTGATTTCTCCCAAGTATATCACATCTTCTCCAAGAAATACCAGGTTTCCCCCTTCAAATAGGACCTTTTCACCCACAAATACCTCTTTTATCCGCAAAATAGGACATTTTCTTCCAGAAATGCCACGTTTCTCCCAAATATATCACATCTTCTCCAAGAAATACCACATTTCCCCCTTCAAATAGGACCTTTTCACCCACAAATACCTGTTTCATCCCCAAAATAGGACAGTTTCTTCCAGAAATGCCACATTTCTTCCAAATATAGAACATCTTCTCCAAGAAATAACACGTTTCCCCCTTGAAATAGGACCTTTTCACCCACAAATACCTGTTTCATCCCCATAATAGGACTTTTTCTGCCAGACATGCCACATTTCTCCCAAATATATCACGTCTTCTCCAAGAAAAACTGGGGTTCCCCCTTCAAATAGGACCCTTTCTCCCACAAATACCACTTTTATCCCCAAAATACTACAGTTTCTTCCAGAAATGCCTCATTTCTCCCAAATATATCACATCTTCTCCAAGAAATACCAGTTTTCCCCCTTCAAACAGGACCTTTTCACCAACAAATGACAGCCTTCTCCACCCAAATCGGACATTTTCTTCCAGAAATGCCACATTTCTCCCAAATATATCACATCTTCTCCAAGAAATACCACGTTTCCCCCTTCAAATAGGACCTTTTCACCCACAAATACCTCTTTTATCCGCAAAAGAGGACAGTTTCTTCCAGAAATGCCACATTTCTCCCAAATATATCACATCTTCTCCAAGAAATAGAAGGATTCCCCCTTCAAATAGGACCTTTTCACACACAAATACCTCTTTTATCCCCAAAATTGGACAGTTTATTCCAGAAATGCCACATTTCTCCCAAATATACCACATCTTCTCCAAGAAATACCAGCTTTCCCCCTTCAAATAGGACCTTTTCACCCACAAATACCTCTTTTATCCCCAAAAGCGGACAGTTTCTTCCAGAAATGCCACATTTCTCCCAAATATATCACATCTTCTCCAAGAAATACCACGTTTCCCTCTTGAAATAGGACCTTTTCACCCACAAATACCTCTTTTATCTCCAAAATAGGACAGTTTCTTCCAGACATGCCACATTTCTCCCAAATATATCACATCTTCTCCAAGAAATACCTGTTTTCCCCCTTCAAACAGGAACTTTTCACCAACAAATGCGAGCCTTCTCCACCCAAATCGGACATTTTCTTCCAGAAATGCCACATTTCTCCCAAATATATCACTTCTTCTCCAAGAAATACCACGTTTCCCCCTTCAAATAGGACCTTTTCACCCACAAATACCTCTTTTATCCCCAAAAGAGGACAGTTTCTGCCAGAAATGCCACATTTCTCCCAAATATATCACATCTTCTCCAAGAAATAGAAGGATTCCCCCTTCAAATAGGACCTTTTCACACACAAATACCTCTTTTATCCCCAAAATTGGACAGTTTATTCCAGAAATGCCACATTTCTCCCAAATATACCACATCTTCTCCAAGAAATACCTGGTTTCCCCCTTCAAATAGGACCTTTTCACCCACAAATACCTCTTTTATCCCCAAAAGAGGACAGTTTCTTCCCGGCATGCCAGATTTCTCCCAAATAGATCACATCTTCTCCAAGAAATAACAGGTTTCCCCCTTCAAATAGGACCTTTTCACCCACAAATACCTCTTTTATCTCCAAAATAGGACAGTTTCTTCCAGACATGCCACATTTCTCCCAAATATATCACATCTTCTCCAAGAAATACCAGGTTTCCCCCTTCAAATAGGATCTTTTCACCCACAAATACCTCTTTTATCCCCAAAATAGGACAGTTTCTTCCAGAAAGGCCACATTTCTCCCAAATATATCACATCTTCTCCAAGAAATACCACGTTTCCCCCTTGAAATAGGACCTTTTCACCCACAAATACCTGTTTCATCCCCAAAATAGGACATTTTCTGCCAGATATGCCAGATTTCTCCCAAATATATCACATCTTATCCAAGAAATACCAGGTTTCCCCCTTCAAATACGACCTTTTCACCCACAAATACCTGTTTCATCCCCAAAAGAGGACAGTTTCTTCCAGAAATGCCACATTTCTCCCAAATATATCACATCTTCTCCAAGAAATACCACGTTTCCCTCTTGAAATAGGACCTTTTCACCCACAAATACCTCTTTTATCTCCAAAATAGGACAGTTTCTTCCAGACATGCCACATTTCTCCCAAATATATCACATCTTCTCCAAGAAATACCACGTTTCCCCCTTCAAATAGGATCTTTTCACCCTCAAATACCTCTTTTATCCCCAAAATAGGACAGTTTCTTCCAGACATGCCACATTTCTCCCAAATATATCACATCTTCTCCAAGAAATACCAGGTTTCCCCCTTCAAATAGGACCTTTTCACCCACAAATACCTGTTTGATCCCCAAAATAGGACAGTTTCTTCCAGAAATGCCAGATTTCTCCCAAATATATCACATCTTCTCCAAGAAATACCACGTTTTCCCCATCAAATAGGACCTTTTCACCCACAAATACCTCTTCTATCCCCAAAAGAGGACAGTTTCTTCCAGAAATACCTGATTTCTCCCAAGTATATCACATCTTCTCCAAGAAATACCAGGTTTCCCCCTTCAAATAGGACCTTTTCACCCACAAATACCTCTTTTATCCCCAAAAGAGGACAGTTTCTTCCAGACATGACTCATTTCTCCCAAATATATCACATCCTTTCCAAGAAATACCACGTTTCCCCCTTGAAATAGGACCTTTTCACCCACAAATACCTGTTTCATCCCCAAAATAGGACATTTTCTGCCAGACATGCCAGATTTCTCCCAAATATATCACATCTTATCCAAGAAATACCAGGTTTCCCCCTTCAAATACGACCTTTTCACCCACAAATACCTGTTTCATCCCCAAAAGAGGACAGTTTCTTCCAGAAATGCCACATTTCTCCCAAATATATCACATCTTCTCCAAGAAATACCAGGTTTCCCCCTTCAAATAGGATCTTTTCACCCACAAATACCTGTTTGATCCCCAAAAGAGGACAGTTTCTTCCAGAAATGCCACATTTCTCCCAAATATATCACATCTTCTCCAAGAAATACCACGTTTTCCCCTTCAAATAGGACCTTTTCACCCACAAATAACTGTTCTATCCCCAAAAGAGGACAGTTTCTTCCAGAAATACCTCATTTCTCCCAAGTATATCACATCTTCTCCAAGAAATACCAGGTTTCCCCCTTCAAATAGGACCTTTTCACCCACAAATACCTCTTTTATCCGCAAAATAGGACATTTTCTTCCAGAAATGCCACATTTCTCCCAAATATATCACATCTTCTCCAAGAAATACCACGTTTCCCCCTTGAAATAGGACCTTTTCACCCACAAATACCTGTTTCATCCCCAAAATAGGACATTTTCTGCCAGACATGCCAGATTTCTCCCAAATATATCACATCTTATCCAAGAAATACCAGGTTTCCCCCTTCAAATACGACCTTTTCACCCACAAATACCTGTTTCATCCCCAAAAGAGGACAGTTTCTTCCAGAAATGCCACATTTCTCCCAAATATATCACATCTTCTCCAAGAAATACCAGGTTTCCCCCTTCAAATAGGACCTTTTCACCCACAAATACCTGTTTGATCCCCAAAAGAGGACAGTTTCTTCCAGAAATGCCAGATTTCTCGCAAGTATATCACATCTTCTCCAAGAAATACCAGGTTTCCCCCTTCAAATAGGACCTTTTCACCCACAAATACCTGTTCTATCCCCAAAAGAGGACAGTTTCTTCCAGAAATACCTGATTTCTCCCAAGTATATCACATCTTCTCCAAGAAATACCACGTTTCCCCCTTCAAATAGGACCTTTTCACCCACAAATACCTCTTTTATCCGCAAAATAGGACATTTTCTTCCAGAAATGCCACATTTCTCCCAAATATATCACATCTTCTCCAAGAAATACCACATTTCCCCCTTCAAATAGGACCTTTTCACCCACAAATACCTGTTTCATCCCCAAAGTAGGACAGTTTCTTCCAGAAAGGCTCATTTCTTCCAAATATAGAACATCTTCTCCAAGAAATACCACGTTTCCCCCTTGAAATAGGACCTTTTCACCCACAAATACCTGTTTCATCCCCATAATAGGACTTTTTCTGCCAGACATGCCACATTTCTCCCAAATATATCACGTCTTCTCCAAGAAAAACTGGGGTTCCCCCTTCAAATAGGACCCTTTCTCCCACAAATACCACTTTTATCCCCAAAATACTACAGTTTCTTCCAGAAATGCCTCATTTCTCCCAAATATATCACATCTTCTCCAAGAAATACCTGTTTTCCCCCTTCAAACAGGACCTTTTCACCAACAAATGCCAGCCTTCTCCACCCAAATCGGACATTTTCTTCCAGAAATGCCACATTTCTCCCAAATATATCACATCTTCTCCAAGAAATACCACGTTTCCCCCTTCAAATAGGACCTTTTCACCCACAAATACCTCTTTTATCCGCAAAAGAGGACAGTTTCTTCCAGAAATGCCACATTTCTCCCAAATATATCACATCTTCTCCAAGAAATACCAGGTTTCCCCCTTCAAATAGGACCTTTTCACACACAAATACCTCTTTTATCCCCAAAATTGGACAGTTTATTCCAGAAATGCCACATTTCTCCCAAATATACCACATCTTCTCCAAGAAATACCAGCTTTCCCCCTTCAAATAGGACCTTTTCACCCACAAATACCTCTTTTATCCCCAAAAGCGGACAGTTTCTTCCAGAAATGCCACATTTCTCCCAAATATATCACATCTTCTCCAAGAAATACCACGTTTCCCTCTTGAAATAGGACCTTTTCACCCACAAATACCTCTTTTATCTCCAAAATAGGACAGTTTCTTCCAGACATGCCACATTTCTCCCAAATATATCACATCTTCTCCAAGAAATACCTGTTTTCCCCCTTCAAACAGGAACTTTTCACCAACAAATGCGAGCCTTCTCCACCCAAATCGGACATTTTCTTCCAGAAATGCCACATTTCTCCCAAATATATCACTTCTTCTCCAAGAAATACCACGTTTCCCCCTTCAAATAGGACCTTTTCACCCACAAATACCTCTTTTATCCCCAAAAGAGGACAGTTTCTGCCAGAAATGCCACATTTCTCCCAAATATATCACATCTTCTCCAAGAAATAGAAGGATTCCCCCTTCAAATAGGACCTTTTCACACACAAATACCTCTTTTATCCCCAAAATTGGACAGTTTATTCCAGAAATGCCACATTTCTCCCAAATATACCACATCTTCTCCAAGAAATACCTGGTTTCCCCCTTCAAATAGGACCTTTTCACCCACAAATACCTCTTTTATCCCCAAAAGAGGACAGTTTCTTCCAGAAATGCCACATTTCTCCCAAATATATCACATCTTCTCCAAGAAATACCACGTTTCCCTCTTGAAATAGGACCTTTTCACCCACAAATACCTCTTTTATCTCCAAAATAGGACAGTTTCTTCCAGACATGCCACATTTCTCCCAAATATATCACATCTTCTCCAAGAAATACCAGGTTTCCCCCTTCAAATAGGATCTTTTCACCCACAAATACCTCTTTTATCCCCAAAATAGGACAGTTTCTTCCAGAAAGGCCACATTTCTCCCAAATATATCACATCTTCTCCAAGAAATACCACGTTTCCCCCTTGAAATAGGACCTTTTCACCCACAAATACCTGTTTCATCCCCAAAATAGGACATTTTCTGCCAGATATGCCAGATTTCTCCCAAATATATCACATCTTATCCAAGAAATACCAGGTTTCCCCCTTCAAATACGACCTTTTCACCCACAAATACCTGTTTAATCCCCAAAAGAGGACAGTTTCTTCCAGAAATGCCACATTTCTCCCAAATATATCACATCTTCTCCAAGAAATACCACGTTTCCCTCTTGAAATAGGACCTTTTCACCCACAAATACCTCTTTTATCTCCAAAATAGGACAGTTTCTTCCAGACATGCCACATTTCTCCCAAATATATCACATCTTCTCCAAGAAATACCACGTTTCCCCCTACAAATAGGATCTTTTCACCCTCAAATACCTCTTTTATCCCCAAAATAGGACAGTTTCTTCCAGACATGCCACATTTCTCCCAAATATATCACATCTTCTCCAAGAAATACCAGGTTTCCCCCTTCAAATAGGACCTTTTCACCCACAAATACCTGTTTGATCCCCAAAATAGGACAGTTTCTTCCAGAAATGCCAGATTTCTCCCAAATATATCACATCTTCTCCAAGAAATACCACGTTTTCCCCATCAAATAGGACCTTTTCACCCACAAATACCTCTTCTATCCCCAAAAGAGGACAGTTTCTTCCAGAAATACCTGATTTCTCCCAAGTATATCACATCTTCTCCAAGAAATACCAGGTTTCCCCCTTCAAATAGGACCTTTTCACCCACAAATACCTCTTTTATCCCCAAAAGAGGACAGTTTCTTCCAGACATGACTCATTTCTCCCAAATATATCACATCTTCTCCAAGAAATACCACGTTTCCCCCTTGAAATAGGACCTTTTCACCCACAAATACCTGTTTCATCCCCAAAATAGGACATTTTCTGCCAGACATGCCAGATTTCTCCCAAATATATCACATCTTATCCAAGAAATACCAGGTTTCCCCCTTCAAATACGACCTTTTCACCCACAAATACCTGTTTCATCCCCAAAAGAGGACAGTTTCTTCCAGAAATGCCACATTTCTCCCAAATATATCACATCTTCTCCAAGAAATACCAGGTTTCCCCCTTCAAATAGGACCTTTTCACCCACAAATACCTGTTTGATCCCCAAAAGAGGACAGTTTCTTCCAGAAATGCCACATTTCTCCCAAATATATCACATCTTCTCCAAGAAATACCACGTTTTCCCCTTCAAATAGGACCTTTTCACCCACAAATACCTGTTCTATCCCCAAAAGAGGACAGTTTCTTCCAGAAATACCTCATTTCTCCCAAGTATATCACATCTTCTCCAAGAAATACCAGGTTTCCCCCTTCAAATAGGACCTTTTCACCCACAAATACCTCTTTTATCCGCAAAATAGGACATTTTCTTCCAGAAATGCCACATTTCTCCCAAATATATCACATCTTCTCCAAGAAATACCACATTTCCCCCTTCAAATAGGACCTTTTCACCCACAAATACCTGTTTGATCCCCAAAAGAGGACAGTTTCTTCCAGAAATGCCACATTTCTTCCAAATATAGAACATCTTCTCCAAGAAATACCACGTTTCCCCCTTGAAATAGGACCTTTTCACCCACAAATACCTGTTTCATCCCCATAATAGGACTTTTTCTGCCAGACATGCCACATTTCTCCCAAATATATCACGTCTTCTCCAAGAAAAACTGGGGTTCCCCCTTCAAATAGGACCCTTTCTCCCACAAATACCACTTTTATCCCCAAAATACTACAGTTTCTTCCAGAAATGCCTCATTTCTCCCAAATATATCACATCTTCTCCAAGAAATACCAGTTTTCCCCCTTCAAACAGGACCTTTTCACCAACAAATGACAGCCTTCTCCACCCAAATCGGACATTTTCTTCCAGAAATGCCACATTTCTCCCAAATATATCACATCTTCTCCAAGAAATACCACGTTTCCCCCTTCAAATAGGTCCTTTTCACCCACAAATACCTCTTTTATCCCCAAAAGAGGACAGTTTCTTCCAGAAATGCCACATTTCTCCCAAATATATCACATCTTCTCCAAGAAATAGAAGGATTCCCCCTTCAAATAGGACCTTTTCACACACAAATACCTCTTTTATCCCCAAAATTGGACAGTTTATTCCAGAAATGCCACATTTCTCCCAAATATACAACATCTTCTCCAAGAAATACCTGGTTTCCCCCTTCAAATAGGACCTTTTCACCCACAAATACCTCTTTTATCCCCAAAAGAGGACAGTTTCTTCCAGAAATGCCACATTTCTCCCAAATATATCACATCTTCTCCAAGAAATACCACGTTTCCCTCTTGAAATAGGACCTTTTCACCCACAAATACCTCTTTTATCTCCAAAATAGGACAGTTTCTTCCAGACATGCCACATTTCTCCCAAATAGATCACATCTTCTACAAGAAATACCTGTTTTCCCCCTTCAAAAAGGACCTTTTCACCAACAAATGCGAGCCTTCTCCACCCAAATCGGACATTTTCTTCCAGAAATGCCACATTTCTCCCAAATATATCACATCTTCTCCAAGAAATACCACGTTTCCCCCTTCAAATAGGACCTTTTCACCCACAAATACCTCTTTTATCCCCAAAAGAGGACAGTTTCTGCCAGAAATGCCACATTTCTCCCAAATATATCACATCTTCTCCAAGAAATAGAAGGATTCCCCCTTCAAATAGGACCTTTTCACACACAAATACCTCTTTTATCCCCCAAATAGGACAGTTTATTCCAGAAATGCCACATTTCTCCCAAATATACCACATCTTCTCCAAGAAATACCTGGTTTCCCCCTTCAAATAGGACCTTTTCACCCACAAATACCTCTTTTATCCCCAAAAGAGGACAGTTTCTTCCAGAAATGCCACATTTCTCCCAAATATATCACATCTTCTCCAAGAAATACCACGTTTCCCTCTTGAAATAGGACCTTTTCACCCACAAATACCTCTTTTATCTCCAAAATAGGACAGTTTCTTCCAGACATGCCACATTTCTCCCAAATATATCACATCTTCTCCAAGAAATACCAGGTTTCCCCCTTCAAATAGGATCTTTTCACACACAAATACCTCTTTTATCCCCAAAATAGGACAGTTTCTTCCAGAAAGGCCACATTTCTCCCAAATATATCACATCTTCTCCAAGAAATACCACGTTTCCCCCTTGAAATAGGACCTTTTCACCCACAAATACCTGTTTCATCCCCAAAATAGGACATTTTCTGCCAGACATGCCAGATTTCTCCCAAATATATCACATCTTATCCAAGAAATACCAGGTTTCCCCCTTCAAATACGACCTTTTCACCCACAAATACCTGTTTCATCCCCAAAAGAGGACAGTTTCTTCCAGAAATGCCACATTTCTCCCAAATATATCACATCTTCTCCAAGAAATACCACGTTTCCCTCTTGAAATAGGACCTTTTCACCCACAAATACCTCTTTTATCTCCAAAATAGGACAGTTTCTTCCAGACATGCCACATTTCTCCCAAATATATCACATCTTCTCCAAGAAATACCACGTTTCCCCCTTCAAATAGGATCTTTTCACCCTCAAATACCTCTTTTATCCCAAAAATAGGACAGTTTCTTCCAGACATGCCACATTTCTCCCAAATATATCACATCTTCTCCAAGAAATACCAGGTTTCCCCCTTCAAATAGGACCTTTTCACCCACAAATACCTGTTTGATCCCCAAAATAGGACAGTTTCTTCCAGAAATGCCAGATTTCTCCCAAATATATCACATCTTCTCCAAGAAATACCACGTTTTCCCCTTCAAATAGGACCTTTTCACCCACAAATACCTGTTCTATCCCCAAAAGAGGACAGTTTCTTCCAGAAATGCCAGATTTCTCGCAAGTATATCACATCTTCTCCAAGAAATACCAGGTTTCCCCCTTCAAATAGGACCTTTTCACATACAAATACCTCTTTTATCCGCAAAATAGGACATTTTCTTCCAGAAATGCCACATTTCTCCCAAATATATCACATCTTCTCCAAGAAATACCACGTTTCCCACTTCAAATAGGACCTTTTCTCCCACAAATACCTGTTTGATCCCCAAAAGTGGACAGTTTCTTCCAGAAATGCCACATTTCTCCCAAATATATCACATCTTCTCCAAGAAATACCACGTTTCCCCCTTGAAATAGGACCTTTTCACCCACAAATACCTGTTTCATCCCCATAATAGGACTTTTTCTGCCAGACATGCCACATTTCTCCCAAATATATCACATCTTCTCCAAGAAAAACTGGGGTTCCCCCTTCAAATATGACCCTTTCACCCACAAATACCACTTTTATCCCCAAAATACTACAGTTTCTTCCAGAAATGCCACATTTCTCCCAAATATATCACATCTTCTCCAAGAAATACCAGTTTTCCCCCTTCAAATAGGACCTTTTCACCAACAAATGCCAGCCTTCTCCGCCCAAATTGGACATTTTCTTCCAGAAATGCCACATTTCTCCCAAATATATCACATCTTCTTCAAGAAATACCACGTTTCCCCCTGGAAATAGGACCTTTTCATCCACAAATACCACTTTTATCCCCAAAAGAGGACATTTTCTTCCAGAAATGCCACATTTCTCCCAAATATATCACTTCTTCTCCAAGAAATACCAGGTTTCCCCCTTCAAATATGACCTTTGTCTCCCACAAATACCTCTTTTATCCCCAAAATAGGACAGTTTCTACCGGAAATGCCACGTTTCTCCCAAATATATCACATCTTCTCCAAGAAATACCAGGTTTCCCCCTTCAAATAGGACCTTTTCACCCACAAATACCTCTTTTATCCCCAAAAGAGGACAGTTTCTTCCTGACATGCCACATTTCTCCCAAATATATCACATCTTCTCCTAGAAATGCCAGGTTTCCCCCTTCAAATAGGACCTTTTCACCCACAAATACCTGTTCTATCCCCAAAATAGAAGAGTTTCTTCCAGAAAGGCCACATTTCTCCCAAATATATCACATCTTCTCCAAGAAATACCACGTTTCCCCCTTCAAATAGGACCTTTTCACCCACAAATACCTCTTTTATCCCCAAAAAAGGACAGCTTCTTCCAGAAATGCCACATTTCTTCCAAATATACCACATCTTCTCCAAGAAATACCACGTTTCCCCCTTCAAATAGGACCTTTTAACCCACAAATACCTCTTTTATCCCCAAAAGAGGACAGTTTCTGCCAGAAATGCCACATTTCTCCCAAATAGATCACATCTTCTCCAAGAAATAGAAGGATTCCCCCTTCAAATAGGACCTTTTCACACACAAATACCTCTTTTATCCCCAAAATTGGACAGTTTATTCCAGAAATGCCACATTTCTCCCAAATATACCACATCTTCTCCAAGAAATACCAGGTTTCCCCGTTCAAATAGGACCTTTTCACCCACAAATACCTCTCTTATCCCCAAAATAGGACAGTTTCTTCCAGAAATGCCACATTTCTCCCAAATATATCACATCTTCTCCAAGAAATACCACGTTTCCCTCTTGAAATAGGACTTTTTCACCCACAAATACCTCTTTTATCTCCAAAATAGGACAGTTTCTTCCAGACATGCTACATTTCTCCCAAATATATCACATCTTCTCCAAGAAATACCAGGTTTCCCCCTTCAAATAGGACCTTTTCACCCACAAATACCTGCTTTATCCCCAGAATAGGACAGTTTCTTCCAGACATGCCACATTTCTCCCAAATATATCACATCTTCTCCAAGAAATACCACGTTTCCCCCTTGAAATAGGACCTTTTCACCCACAAATACCTGTTTCATCCCCAAAATAGGACAGTTTCTACCGGAAATGCCACGTTTCTCCCAAATATATCACATCTTCTCCAAGAAATACCAGGTTTCCCCCTTCAAATAGGACCTTTTCACCCACAAATACCTCTTTTATCCCCTAAAGAGGACAGTTTCTTCCTGACATGCCACATTTCTCCCAAATATATCACATCTTCTCCTAGAAATGCCAGGTTTCCCCCTTCAAATAGGACCTTTTCACCCACAAATACCTGTTCTATCCCCAAAATAGAAGAGTTTCTTCCAGAAAGGCCACATTTCTCCCAAATATATCACATCTTCTCCAAGAAATACCACGTTTCCCCCTTCAAATAGGACCTTTTCACCCACAAATACCTCTTTTATCCCCAAAAAAGGACAGCTTCTTCCAGAAATGCCACATTTCTTCCAAATATACCACATCTTCTCCAAGAAATACCAGGTTTCCCCCTTCAAATAGGACCTTTTCACCCACAAATACCTCTTTTATCCCCAAAAGAGGACAGTTTCTGCCAGAAATGCCACATTTCTCCCAAATAGATCACATCTTCTCCAAGAAATAGAAGGATTCCCCCTTCAAATAGGACCTTTTCACACACAAATACCTCTTTTATCCCCAAAATTGGACAGTTTATTCCTGAAATGCCACATTTCTCCCAAATATACCACATCTTCTCCAAGAAATACCAGGTTTCCCCCTTGAAATAGGACCTTTTCACCCTCAAATACCTCTCTTATCCCCAAAATAGGACAGTTTCTTCCAGAAATGCCACATTTCTCCCAAATATATCACATCTTCTCCAAGAAATACCACGTTTCCCCCTTCAAATAGGACATTTTCACCCACAAATACCTCTTTTATCTCCAAAATAGGACAGTTTCTTCCAGACATGCTACATTTCTCCCAAATATATCACATCTTCTCCAAGAAATACCAGGTTTCCCCCTTCAAATAGGACCTTTTCACCCACAAATACCTGCTTTATCCCCAAAATAGGACAGTTTCTTCCAGACATGCCACATTTCTCCCAAATATATCACATCTTCTCCAAGAAATACCACGTTTCCCCCTTGAAATAGGACCTTTTCACCCACAAATACCTGTTTCATCCCCAAAATAGGACATTTTCTGCCAGACATGCCAGATTTCTCCCAAATATATCACATCTTCTCCAAGAAATACCAGGTTTCCCCCTTCAAATACGACTTTTTCACCCACAAATACCTGTTTCATCCCCAAAAGAGGACAGTTTCTTCCAGAAATGCCACATTTCTCCCAAATATATCACATCTTCTCCAAGAAATACCAGCTTTCCCCCTTCAAATAGGACCTTTTCACCCACAAATACCTGTTTGATCCCCAAAATAGGACAGTTTCTTCCAGACATGCCACATTTCTCCCAAATATATCACATCTTCTCCAAGAAATACCAGGTTTCCCCCTTCAAATAGGACCTTTTCACCCACAAATACCTGTTTGATCCCCAAAAGAGGACAGTTTCTTCCAGAAATACCTGATTTCTCCCAAGTATATCACATCTTCTCCAAGAAATACCAGGTTTCCCCCTTCAAATAGGACCTTTTCACCCACAAATACCTCTTTTATCCGCAAAATAGGACATTTTCTTCCAGAAATGCCACATTTCTCCCAAATATATCACATCTTCTCCAAGAAATACCACATTTCCCCCTTCAAATAGGACCTTTTCACCCACAAATACCTGTTTCATCCCCAAAATAGGACAGTTTCTTCCAGAAATGCCACATTTCTTCCAAATATAGAACATCTTCTCCAAGAAATACCACGTTTCCCCCTTGAAATAGGAACTTTTCACCCACAAATACCTGTTTCATCCCCATAATAGGACTTTTTCTGCCAGACATGCCACATTTCTCCCAAATATATCACGTCTTCTCCAAGAAAAACTGGGGTTCCCCCTTCAAATAGGACCCTTTCTCCCACAAATACCAATTTTATCCCCAAAATACTACAGTTTCTTCCAGAAATGCCACATTTCTCCCAAATATATCACATCTTCTCCAAGAAATACCAGTTTTCCCCCTTCAAACAGGACCTTTTCACCAACAAATGCCAGCCTTCTCCACCCAAATCGGACATTTTCTTCCAGAAATGCCACATTTCTCCCAAATATATCACATCTTCTCCAAGAAATACCACGTTTCCCCCTTCAAATAGGACCTTTTCACCCACAAATACCTCTTTTATCCCCAAAAGAGGACAGTTTCTGCCAGAAATGCCACATTTCTCCCAAATATATCACATCTTCTCCAAGAAATACCACGTTTCCCTCTTGAAATAGGACCTTTTCACCCACAAATACCTCTTTTATCTCCAAAATAGGACAGTTTCTTCCAGACATGCCACATTTCTCCCAAATATATCACATCTTCTCCAAGAAATACCTGTTTTCCCCCTTCAAACAGGACCTTTTCACCAACAAATGCGAGACTTCTCCACCCAAATCGGACATTTTCTTCCAGAAATGCCACATTTCTCCCAAATATATCACTTCTTCTCCAAGAAATACCACGTTTCCCCCTTCAAATAGGACCTTTTCACCCACAAATACCTCTTTTATCCCCGAAAGAGGACAGTTTCTGCCAGAAATGCCACATTTCTCCCAAATATATCACATCTTCTCCAAGAAATAGAAGGATTCCCCCTTCAAATAGGACCTTTTCACACACAAATACCTCTTTTATCCCCAAAATAGAAGAGTTTCTTCCAGAAAGGCCACATTTCTCCCAAATATATCACATCTTCTCCAAGAAATACCACGTTTCCCCCTTCAAATAGGACCTTTTCACCCACAAATACCTCTTTTATCCCCAAAAAAGGACAGCTTCTTCCAGAAATGCCACATTTCTTCCAAATATACCACATCTTCTCCAAGAAATACCAGGTTTCCCCCTTCAAATAGGACCTTTTCACCCACAAATACCTCTTTTATCCCCAAAAGAGGACAGTTTCTGCCAGAAATGCCACATTTCTCCCAAATAGATCACATCTTCTCCAAGAAATAGAAGGATTCCCCCTTCAAATAGGACCTTTTCACACACAAATACCTCTTTTATCCCCAAAATTGGACAGTTTATTCCAGAAATGCCACATTTCTCCCAAATATACAACATCTTCTCCAAGAAATACCTGGTTTCCCCCTTCAAATAGGACCTTTTCACCCACAAATACCTCTTTTATCCCCAAAAGAGGACAGTTTCTTCCAGAAATGCCACATTTCTCCCAAATATATCACATCTTCTCCAAGAAATACCACGTTTCCCTCTTGAAATAGGACCTTTTCACCCACAAATACCTCTTTTATCTCCAAAATAGGACAGTTTCTTCCAGACATGCCACATTTCTCCCAAATAGATCACATCTTCTCCAAGAAATACCTGTTTTCCCCCTTCAAACAGGACCTTTTCACCAACAAATGCGAGCCTTCTCCACCCAAATCGGACATTTTCTTCCAGAAATGCCACATTTCTCCCAAATATATCACTTCTTCTCCAAGAAATACCACGTTTCCCCCTTCAAATAGGACCTTTTCACCCACAAATACCTCTTTTATCCCCAAAAGAGGACAGTTTCTGCCAGAAATGCCACATTTCTCCCAAATATATCACATCTTCTCCAAGAAATAGAAGGATTCCCCCTTCAAATAGGACCTTTTCACACACAAATACCTCTTTTATCCCCAAAATAGGACAGTTTATTCCAGAAATGCCACATTTCTCCCAAATATACCACATCTTCTCCAAGAAATACCTGGTTTCCCCCTTCAAATAGGACCTTTTCACCCACAAATACCTCTTTTATCCCCAAAAGAGGACAGTTTCTTCCAGAAATGCCACATTTCTCCCAAATATATCACATCTTCTCCAAGAAATACCACGTTTCCCTCTTGAAATAGGACCTTTTCACCCACAAATACCTCTTTTATCTCCAAAATAGGACAGTTTCTTCCAGACATGCCACATTTCTCCCAAATATATCACATCTTCTCCAAGAAATACCAGGTTTCCCCCTTCAAATAGGATCTTTTCACACACAAATACCTCTTTTATCCCCAAAATAGGACAGTTTCTTCCAGAAAGGCCACATTTCTCCCAAATATATCACATCTTCTCCAAGAAATACCACGTTTCCCCCTTGAAATAGGACCTTTTCACCCACAAATACCTGTTTCATCCCCAAAATAGGACATTTTCTGCCAGACATGCCAGATTTCTCCCAAATATATCACATCTTATCCAAGAAATACCAGGTTTCCCCCTTCAAATACGACCTTTTCACCCACAAATACCTGTTTCATCCCCAAAAGAGGACAGTTTCTTCCAGAAATGCCACATTTCTCCCAAATATATCACATCTTCTCCAAGAAATACCACGTTTCCCTCTTGAAATAGGACCTTTTCACCCACAAATACCTCTTTTATCTCCAAAATAGGACAGTTTCTTCCAGACATGCCACATTTCTCCCAAATATATCACATCTTCTCCAAGAAATACCACGTTTCCCCCTTCAAATAGGATCTTTTCACCCTCAAATACCTCTTTTATCCCAAAAATAGGACAGTTTCTTCCAGACATGCCACATTTCTCCCAAATATATCACATCTTCTCCAAGAAATACCAGGTTTCCCCCTTCAAATAGGACCTTTTCACCCACAAATACCTGTTTGATCCCCAAAATAGGACAGTTTCTTCCAGAAATGCCAGATTTCTCCCAAATATATCACATCTTCTCCAAGAAATACCACGTTTTCCCCTTCAAATAGGACCTTTTCACCCACAAATACCTGTTCTATCCCCAAAAGAGGACAGTTTCTTCCAGAAATGCCAGATTTCTCGCAAGTATATCACATCTTCTCCAAGAAATACCACGTTTCCCCCTTCAAATAGGACCTTTTCACATACAAATACCTCTTTTATCCGCAAAATAGGACATTTTCTTCCAGAAATGCCACATTTCTCCCAAATATATCACATCTTCTCCAAGAAATACCACTTTTCCCACTTCAAATAGGACCTTTTCTCCCACAAATACCTGTTTGATCCCCAAAAGTGGACAGTTTCTTCCAGAAATGCCACATTTCTCCCAAATATATCACATCTTCTCCAAGAAATACCACGTTTCCCCCTTGAAATAGGACCTTTTCACCCACAAATACCTGTTTCATCCCCATAATAGGACTTTTTCTGCCAGACATGCCACATTTCTCCCAAATATATCACATCTTCTCCAAGAAAAACTGGGGTTCCCCCTTCAAATATGACCCTTTCAACCACAAATACCACTTTTATCCCCAAAATACTACAGTTTCTTCCAGAAATGCCACATTTCTCCCAAATATATCACATCTTCTCCAAGAAATACCAGTTTTCCCCCTTCAAATAGGACCTTTTCACCAACAAATGCCAGCCTTCTCCGCCCAAATTGGACATTTTCTTCCAGAAATGCCACATTTCTCCCAAATATATCACATCTTCTTCAAGAAATACCACGTTTCCCCCTGGAAATAGGACCTTTTCATCCACAAATACCACTTTTATCCCCAAAAGAGGACATTTTCTTCCAGAAATGCCACATTTCTCCCAAATATATCACTTCTTCTCCAAGAAATACCAGGTTTCCCCCTTCAAATATGACCTTTGTCTCCCACAAATACCTCTTTTATCCCCAAAATAGGACAGTTTCTACCGGAAATGCCACGTTTCTCCCAAATATATCACATCTTCTCCAAGAAATACCAGGTTTCCCCCTTCAAATAGGACCTTTTCACCCACAAATACCTCTTTTATCCCCAAAAGAGGACAGTTTCTTCCTGACATGCCACATTTCTCCCAAATATATCACATCTTCTCCTAGAAATGCCAGGTTTCCCCCTTCAAATAGGACCTTTTCACCCACAAATACCTGTTCTATCCCCAAAATAGAAGAGTTTCTTCCAGAAAGGCCACATTTCTCCCAAATATATCACATCTTCTCCAAGAAATACCACGTTTCCCCCTTCAAATAGGACCTTTTCACCCACAAATACCTCTTTTATCCCCAAAAAAGGACAGCTTCTTCCAGAAATGCCACATTTCTTCCAAATATACCACATCTTCTCCAAGAAATACCAGGTTTCCCCCTTCAAATAGGACCTTTTCACCCACAAATACCTCTTTTATCCCCAAAAGAGGACAGTTACTCCCAGAAATGCCACATTTCTCCCAAATAGATCACATCTTCTCCAAGAAATAGAAGGATTCCCCCTTCAAATAGGACCTTTTCACACACAAATACCTCTTTTATCCCCAAAATTGGACAGTTTATTCCAGAAATGCCACATTTCTCCCAAATATACCACATCTTCTCCAAGAAATACCAGGTTTCCCCCTTGAAATAGGACCTTTTCACCCTCAAATACCTCTCTTATCCCCAAAATAGGACAGTTTCTTCCAGAAATGCCACATTTCTCCCAAATATATCACATCTTCTCCAAGAAATACCACGTTTCCCTCTTGAAATAGGACTTTTTCACCCACAAATACCTCTTTTATCTCCAAAATAGGACAGTTTCTTCCAGACATGCTACATTTCTCCCAAATATATCACATCTTCTCCAAGAAATACCAGGTTTCCCCCTTCAAATAGGACCTTTTCACCCACAAATACCTGCTTTATCCCCAAAATAGGACAGTTTCTTCCAGACATGCCACATTTCTCCCAAATATATCACATCTTCTCCAAGAAATACCACGTTTCCCCCTTGAAATAGGACCTTTTCACCCACAAATACCTGTTTCATCCCGAAAATAGGACAGTTTCTACCGGAAATGCCACGTTTCTCCCAAATATATCACATCTTCTCCAAGAAATACCAGGTTTCCCCCTTCAAATAGGACCTTTTCACCCACAAATACCTCTTTTATCCCCTAAAGAGGACAGTTTCTTCCTGACATGCCACATTTCTCCCAAATATATCACATCTTCTCCTAGAAATGCCAGGTTTCCCCCTTCAAATAGGACCTTTTCACCCACAAATACCTGTTCTATCCCCAAAATAGAAGAGTTTCTTCCAGAAAGGCCACATTTCTCCCAAATATATCACATCTTCTCCAAGAAATACCACGTTTCCCCCTTCAAATAGGACCTTTTCACCCACAAATACCTCTTTTATCCCCAAAAAAGGACAGCTTCTTCCAGAAATGCCACATTTCTTCCAAATATACCACATCTTCTCCAAGAAATACCAGGTTTCCCCCTTCAAATAGGACCTTTTCACCCACAAATACCTCTTTTATCCCCAAAAGAGGACAGTTTCTGCCAGAAATGCCACATTTCTCCCAAATAGATCACATCTTCTCCAAGAAATAGAAGGATTCCCCCTTCAAATAGGACCTTTTCACACACAAATACCTCTTTTATCCCCAAAATTGGACAGTTTATTCCTGAAATGCCACATTTCTCCCAAATATACCACATCTTCTCCAAGAAATACCAGGTTTCCCCCTTGAAATAGGACCTTTTCACCCTCAAATACCTCTCTTATCCCCAAAATAGGACAGTTTCTTCCAGAAATGCCACATTTCTCCCAAATATATCACATCTTCTCCAAGAAATACCACGTTTCCCTCTTGAAATAGGACTTTTTCACCCACAAATACCTCTTTTATCTCCAAAATAGGACAGTTTCTTCCAGACATGCTACATTTCTCCCAAATATATCACATCTTCTCCAAGAAATACCAGGTTTCCCCCTTCAAATAGGACCTTTTCACCCACAAATACCTGCTTTATCCCCAAAATAGGACAGTTTCTTCCAGACATGCCACATTTCTCCCAAATATATCACATCTTCTCCAAGAAATACCACGTTTCCCCCTTGAAATAGGACCTTTTCACCCACAAATACCTGTTTCATCCCCAAAATAGGACATTTTCTGCCAGACATGCCAGATTTCTCCCAAATATATCACATCTTCTCCAAGAAATACCAGGTTTCCCCCTTCAAATACGACTTTTTCACCCACAAATACCTGTTTCATCCCCAAAAGAGGACAGTTTCTTCCAGAAATGCCACATTTCTCCCAAATATATCACATCTTCTCCAAGAAATACCAGCTTTCCCCCTTCAAATAGGACCTTTTCACCCACAAATACCTGTTTGATCCCCAAAATAGGACAGTTTCTTCCAGAAATGCCACATTTCTCCCAAATATATCACATCTTCTCCAAGAAATACCACGTTTTCCCCTTCAAATAGGACCTTTTCACCCACAAATACCTGTTCTATCCCCAAAAGAGGACAGTTTCTTCCAGAAATACCTGATTTCTCCCAAGTATATCACATCTTCTCCAAGAAATACCAGGTTTCCCCCTTCAAATAGGACCTTTTCACCCACAAATACCTCTTTTATCCGCAAAATAGGACATTTTCTTCCAGAAATGCCACATTTCTCCCAAATATATCACATCTTCTCCAAGAAATACCACATTTCCCCCTTCAAATAGGACCTTTTCACCCACAAATACCTGTTTCATCCCCAAAATAGGACAGTTTCTTCCAGAAATGCCACATTTCTTCCAAATATAGAACATCTTCTCCAAGAAATACCACGTTTCCCCCTTGAAATAGGACCTTTTCACCCACAAATACCTGTTTCATCCCCATAATAGGACTTTTTCTGCCAGACATGCCACATTTCTCCCAAATATATCACGTCTTCTCCAAGAAAAACTGGGGTTCCCCCTTCAAATAGGACCCTTTCTCCCACAAATACCAATTTTATCCCCAAAATACTACAGTTTCTTCCAGAAATGCCACATTTCTCCCAAATATATCACATCTTCTCCAAGAAATACCAGTTTTCCCCCTTCAAACAGGACCTTTTCACCAACAAATGCCAGCCTTCTCCACCCAAATCGGACATTTTCTTCCAGAAATGCCACATTTCTCCCAAATATATCACATCTTCTCCAAGAAATACCACGTTTCCCCCTTCAAATAGGACCTTTTCACCCACAAATACCTCTTTTATCCCCAAAAGAGGACAGTTTCTGCCAGAAATGCCACATTTCTCCCAAATATATCACATCTTCTCCAAGAAATACCACGTTTCCCTCTTGAAATAGGACCTTTTCACCCACAAATACCTCTTTTATCTCCAAAATAGGACAGTTTCTTCCAGACATGCCACATTTCTCCCAAATATATCACATCTTCTCCAAGAAATACCTGTTTTCCCCCTTCAAACAGGACCTTTTCACCAACAAATGCGAGACTTCTCCACCCAAATCGGACATTTTCTTCCAGAAATGCCACATTTCTCCCAAATATATCACTTCTTCTCCAAGAAATACCACGTTTCCCCCTTCAAATAGGACCTTTTCACCCACAAATACCTCTTTTATCCCCGAAAGAGGACAGTTTCTGCCAGAAATGCCACATTTCTCCCAAATATATCACATCTTCTCCAAGAAATAGAAGGATTCCCCCTTCAAATAGGACCTTTTCACACACAAATACCTCTTTTATCCCCAAAATAGAAGAGTTTCTTCCAGAAAGGCCACATTTCTCCCAAATATATCACATCTTCTCCAAGAAATACCACGTTTCCCCCTTCAAATAGGACCTTTTCACCCACAAATACCTCTTTTATCCCCAAAAAAGGACAGCTTCTTCCAGAAATGCCACATTTCTTCCAAATATACCACATCTTCTCCAAGAAATACCAGGTTTCCCCCTTCAAATAGGACCTTTTCACCCACAAATACCTCTCTTATCCCCAAAATAGGACAGTTTCTTCCAGAAATGCCACATTTCTCCCAAATATATCACATCTTCTCCAAGAAATACCACGTTTCCCTCTTGAAATAGGACTTTTTCACCCACAAATACCTCTTTTATCTCCAAAATAGGACAGTTTCTTCCAGACATGCTACATTTCTCCCAAATATATCACATCTTCTCCAAGAAATACCAGGTTTCCCCCTTCAAATAGGACCTTTTCACCCACAAATACCTGTTTTATCCCCAAAAGAGGACAGTTTCTTCCAGACATGCCACATTTCTCCCAAATATATCACATCTTCTCCAAGAAATACCACGTTTCCCCCTTGAAATAGGACCTTTTCACCCACAAATACCTGTTTCATCCCCAAAATAGGACATTTTCTGCCAGACATGCCAGATTTCTCCCAAATATATCACATCTTATCCAAGAAATACCAGGTTTCCCCCTTCAAATACGACCTTTTCACCCACAAATACCTGTTTCATCCCCAAAAGAGGACAGTTTCTTCCAGACATGCCACATTTCTCCCAAATATATCACATCTTCTCCAAGAAATACCAGCTTTCCCCCTTCAAATAGGACCTTTTCACCCACAAATACCTGTTTGATCCCCAAAATAGGACAGTTTCTTCCAGAAATGCCAGATTTCTCCCAAATAGATCACATCTTCTCCAAGAAATACCACGTTTTCCCCTTCAAATAGGACCTTCTCACCCACAAATACCTGTTCTATCCCCAAAAGAGGACAGTTTCTTCCAGAAATACCTGATTTCTCCCAAGTATATCACATCTTCTCCAAGAAATACCAGGTTTCCCCCTTCAAATAGGACCTTTTCACCCACAAATACCTCTTTTATCCCCAAAATAGGACATTTTCTTCCAGACATGCCACATTTCTCCCAAATATATCACATCTTCTCCAAGAAATACCACATTTCCCCCTTCAAATAGGACCTTTTCACCCACAAATACCTGTTTGATCCCCAAAATAGGACAGTTTCTTCCAGAAATGCCACATTTCTTCCAAATATAGAACATCTTCTCCAAGAAATACCACGTTTCCCCCTTGAAATAGGACCTTTTCACCCACAAATACCTGTTTCATCCCCATAATAGGACTTTTTCTGCCAGACATGCCACATTTCTCCCAAATATATCACGTCTTCTCCAAGAAAAACTGGGGTTCCCCCTTCAAATAGGACCCTTTCTCCCACAAATACCACTTTTATCCCCAAAATACTACAGTTTCTTCCAGAAATGCCACATTTCTCCCAAATATATCACATCTTCTCCAAGAAATACCACGTTTCCCACTTCAAATAGGACCTTTTCTCCCACAAATACCTGTTTGATCCCCAAAAGTGGACAGTTTCTTCCAGAAATGCCACATTTCTCCCAAATATATCACATCTTCTCCAAGAAATACCACGTTTCCCCCTTGAAATAGGACCTTTTCACCCACAAATACCTGTTTCATCCCCATAATAGGACTTTTTCTGCCAGACATGCCACATTTCTCCCAAATATATCACATCTTCTCCAAGAAAAACTGGGGTTCCCCCTTCAAATAGGACCCTTTCACCCACATATACCTCTTTTATCCGCAAAAATTACAGTTTCTTCCAGAAAGGCCACATTTCTCCCAAATATATCACATCTTCTCCAAGAAATACCACGTTTCCCCCTGGAAATAGGACCTTTTCATCCACAAATACCACTTTTATCCCCAAAAGAGGACATTTTCTTCAAGAAATGCCACATTTCTCCCAAATATATCACATCTTCTCATAGAATTACCAGGTTTCCCCCTTCAAATAGGACCTTTGTCTCCCTCAAATACCTCTTTTATCCCCTAAATAGGACAGTTTCTACCGGAAATGCCACGTTTCTCCCAAATATATCACATCTTCTCCAAGAAATACCAGGTTTCCCCCTTCAAATAGGACCTTTTCACCCACAAATACCTGTTTGATCCCCAAAATAGGACAGTTTCTTCCTGACATGCCAGATTTCTCCCAAATATATCACATCTTCTCCAAGAAATACCAGGTTTCCCCCTTCAAATAGGACCTTTTCACCCACAAATACCTCTTTTATCCCCAAAATAGGACAGTTTTTGCCAGAAATGCCACATTTCTCCCAAGTATATCACATCTTCTCCAAGAAATACCAGCTTTCCCCCTGGAAATAGGACCTTTTCACCCACAAATACCTCTTTTATCCCCAAAAGAGGACAGTTTCTGCAAGAAATGCCACATTTCTCCCAAATAGATCACATCTTCTCCAAGAAATACCAGGTTTCCCCATTCATATAGGACCTTTTCACCCACAAATACCTCTTTTATCCCCAAAATAGGACAGTTTCTTCCAGACATGCCACATTTCTCCCAAATATATCACAACTTCTCCAAGAAATACCAGGTTTCCCCCTTCAAATAGGACCTTTTCACCCACAAATACCTGTTTCATCCCCAAAATAGGACATTATCTGCAAGACATGCCAGATTTCTCCCAAATATATCACATCTTCTCCAAGAAATACCAGGATTCCCCCATCAAATAGGACCTTTTCACCCACAAATACCTCTTTTATCCCCAAAAGAGGACAGTTTCTTCCAGAAATGCCAAATTTCTCCCAATTATAGAACAACTTCTCCAAGAAATATCAGGTTTCCCCCTTCAAATAGGACCTTATCACCCACAAATACCTCTCTTATCCGCAAAAAAGGACAGTTTCTTCCAGAAAGGCCAGAATTCTCCCAAATAGATCACATCTTCTTCAAGAAATATCAGGATTCCTCCTGAAATAGGACCTTTTCTCCCACAAATACCAGCCTTCTCCCCCCAAACTGGCCAGTTTCTTCCAGAAATGCCACATTTCTCCCAAATATATCACATCTTCTCCAAGAAATACCAGGTTTCCCCCTTGAATTAGGACCTTTTCACCCACAAGTACCTCCTTTATCCCCAAAATAGGACAGTTTCTTTCAGAAAGGCCAGATAGCTCCCAAATATATCACATCTCCTCCAAGAAATAACAGGTTTCCCCCTTCAAATTGGAACTTTTCACACAGAAATTCCGGTTTCATCCCCATAATAGGACAGTTTCTTCCAGACATGCCACATTTCTCCCAAATAGATCACATCTTCTCCAAGAAATACCAGATTTCCCCCTTCAAATAGGACCTTTTCACCCACAAATACCACTTTTATCCCCAAAAGAGGACAGTTTCTTCCAGAAATGCCACATTTCTATCAAATATATCACATCTTCTCCAAGAAATACCACGTTTCCCCCTCGAAATAGGACATTTTCACCCACAAATACCTGTTTGATCCCCAAAATAGGACAGTTTCTTCCAGAAAGGCCACATTTCACCCAAATATATCACATCTTCTCCAAGAAATACCAGTTTTCCCCCTTCAAATAGGAACTTTTCACCCACAAATACCTGTTTCATCCTAAAAATAGGACATTGTCTTCCAGAAATGCCAGATTTCTCCCAAATAGATCACATCTTCTTCAAGAAATACCAGGATTCCTCCTGAAATAGGACCTTTTCTCCCACAAATACCTGTCTTCTCCCCCCAGATTGGAAAGTTTCTTCCAGAAATCCCACATGTCTCCCAAATATATCACATCTTCTCCAAGAAATACCAGGTTTCCCCCTTCAAATAGGACCTTTTCACCCACAAATACCTCTCTTATCCCCAAAATAGGACAGTTTCTTCTAGACATGCCACATTTCTCCCAAATATATCACATCTTCTCCAAGAAATACCAGATTTCCCCCTTCAAATAGGACATTTTCACCCACAAATACCTCTTTTATCCCCAAAATAGGACAGTTTCTTCCAGACATGCTACATTTCTCCCAAATATATCACATCTTCTCCATGAAATACCAGGATTCCCCCTTCAAATAGGACCTTTTCACCCACAAATACCTCTTTTATCCCCAAAAGAGGACAGTTTCTTCCAGACATGCCACATTGCTCCCAAATATATCACATCTTCTCCAAGAAATACCACGTTTCCCCCTTGAAATAGGACCTTTTCACCCACAAATACCTGTTTTATCCCCCAAATAGGACAGTTTCTTCCAGACATGCCACATTTCTCCCAAATATATCACATCTTCTCCAAGAAATACCAGGTTTCCCCCTTCAAATACGACCTTTTCACCCACAAATACCTGTTTCATCCCCAAAAGAGGACAGTTTCTTCCAGAAATGCCAAATTTCTCCCAAATTTATCACATCTTCTCCAAGAAATACCACGTTTCCCCCTTCAAATAGGACCTTTTCACCCACAAATACCTGTTTGAACCCCAAAATACGACAGTTTCTTCCAGAAAGGCCACATTTCTCCCAAATATATCACATCTTCTCCAAGAAATACCACGTTTTCCCCTTCAAATAGGACCTTTTCACCCACAAATACCTGTTGTATCCCCAAAAGAGGACAGTTTCTTCCAGAAATACCTGATTTCTCCCAAGTATATCACATCTTCTCCAAGAAATACCAGGTTTCCCCCTTCAAATAGGTCCTTTTCACATACAAATACCTCTTTTATCCGCAAAATAGGACATTTTCTTCCAGAAATGCCAAATTTTTCTCCCAAATATATCACATCTTCTCCAAGAAATACCAGGTTTCCCCCTTCAAATAGAACCTTTTCTCCCACAAATACCTCTTTTATCCCCAAAATAGGACAGTTTCTTCCAGAAATGCCACATTTCTCCCAAGTATAGAACAACTTCTCCAAGAAATACCAGGTTTCCCCCTTCAAATAGGACCTTATCACCCACAAATACCTCTTTTATCCGCAAAAAAGGACAGTTTCTTCCAGAAAGGCCAGAATTCTCCCAAATAGATCACATCTTCTTCAAGAAATACCAGGATTCCTCCTGAAATAGGACCTTTTCTCCCACAAATACCAGCCTTCTCCCCCCAAACTGGCCAGTTTCTTCCAGAAATGCCACATTTCTCCCAAATATATCACATCTTCTCCAAGAAATACCACGTTTCCCCCTTGAAATAGGACCTTTTCACCCACAAATACCTGTTTCATCCCCAAAATAGGACAGTTTCTGCCAGACATGCCAGATTTCTCCCAAATATATCACATCTTATCCAAGAAATACCAGGTTTCCCCCTTCAAATACGACCTTTTCACCCACAAATACCTGTTTCATACCCAAAATAGGACAGTTTCTTCCAGAAATGCCAAATTTCTCCCAAATAGATCACATCTTCTCCAAGAAATACCACGTTTCCCCCTTCAAATAGGACCTTTTCACCCACAAATACCTGTTTGAACCCCAAAATAGGACAGTTTCTTCCAGAAATGCCACATTTCTCCCAAATATATCACATCTTCTCCTAGAAATACCACGTTTTCCCCTTCAAATAGGACCTTTTCACCCACAAATACCTGTTGTATCCCCAAAAGAGGACAGTTTCTTCCAGAAATACCTGATTTCTCCCAAGTATATCACATCTTCTCCAAGAAATACCACGTTTCCCCCTTCAAATAGGTCCTTTTCACATACAAATACCTCTTTTATCCGCAAAATAGGACATTTTCTTCCAGAAATGCCAAATTTTTCTCCCAAATATATCACATCTTCTCCAAGAAATACCACGTTTCCCCCTTCAAATAGGACCTTTTCACCCACAAATACCTCTTTTATCCCCAAAATAGGACAGTTTCTTCCAGAAATGCCACATTTCTTCCAAATATAGAACATCTTCTCCAAGAAATACCACGTTTCCCCCTTGAAATAGGACCTTTTCACCCACAAATACCTGTTTAATCCCCATAATAGGACTTTTTCTGCCAGACATGCCACATTTCTCCGAAATATATCACATCTTCTCCAAGAAAAACTGGGGTTCCCCCTTCAAATAGGACCCTTTCACCCACAAATACCACTTTTATCCCCAAAATACTACAGTTTCTTCCAGAAATGCCACATTTCTCCCAAATATATCACATCTTCTCCAAGAAATACCAGTTTTCCGCCTTCAAATAGGACCTTTTCACCAACAAATGCCAGCCTTCTCCACCCAAATTGGACATTTTCTTCCAGAAATGCCACATTTCTCCCAAATATATCACATCTTCTCCAAGAAATACCACGTTTCCCCCTTGAAATAGGACCTTTTCACCCACAAATACCTGTTTCATCCCCAAAATAGGACAGTTTCTGCCAGACATGCCAGATTTCTCCCAAATATATCACATCTTCTCCAAGAAATACCACGTTTCCCCCTTCCAATAGGACATTTGTCTCCCACAAATACCTCTTTTATCCGCAAAATAGGACAGTTTCTTCCAGACATGCCACATTTCTCCCAAACATATCACATCTTCTCCAAGAAATACCACGTTTCCCCCTTCAAATAGGACCTTTTCACCCACAAATACCTGTTTCATCCCCAAAATAGGACATTATCTGCCAGACATGCCAGATTTCTCCCAAGTATATCACATCTTCTCCAAGAAATACCAGGATTCCCCCAACAAATAGGACCTTTTCACCCACAAATACCACTTTTATCCCCAAAAGAGGACAGTTTCTTCCAGAAATGCCACATTTCTCCCAAGTATAGAACAACTTCTCCAAGAAATACCAGTTTTCCCCCTTCAAATAGGACCTTTTCACCCACAAATACCTCTTTTATCCCCAAAATAGGACAGTTTCTTCCAGAAAGGCCAGAATTCTCCCAAATAGATCACATCTTCTTCAAGAAATACCAGGATTCCTCCTGAAATAGGACCTTTTCTCCCATAAATACCAGCCTTCTCCCCCCAAACTGGCCAGTTTCTTCCAGAAATGCCACATTTCTCCCAAATATATCACATCTTCTCCAAGAAATACCAGGTTTCCCCCTTGAATTAGGACCTTTTCACCCACAAATACCTCCTTTATCCCCAATATAGGACAGTTTCTTCCAGAAAGGCCAGATTTCTCCCAAATATATCACATCTCCTTCAAGAAATAACAGGTTTCCCCCTGGAAATTGGACCTTTTCACAAAGAAATTCCGGTTTCATCCCCAAAATAGGACAGTTTCTTCCAGACATGCCACATTTCTCCCAAATAGATCACATCTTCTCCAAGAAATACCAGATTTCCCCCTTCAAATAGGACCTTTTCACCCACAAATACCACTTTTATCCCCAAAAGAGGACAGTTTCTTCCAGAAATGCCACATTTCTCCCAAATATAGTACATCTTCTCCAAGAAAAACCACGTTTCCCCCTCGAAATATGACATTTTCACCCACAAATACCTGTTTGATCCCCAAAATAGGACAGTTTCTTCCAGAAAGGCCACATTTCTCCCAAATATATCACATCTTCTCCAAGAAATACCAGTTTTCCCCCTTCAAATAGGACCTTTTCACCCTCAAATACCTGTTTCATCCTAAAAATAGGACATTGCCTTCCAGAAATGCCAGATTTCTCCCAAATAGATCACATCTTCTTCAAGAAATACCAGGATTCCTCCTGAAATAGGACCTTTTCTCCCACACATACCTGCCTTCTCCCCCCAGATTGGAAAGTTTCTTCCAGAAATGCCACATTTCTCCCAAATATATCACATCTTCTCCAAGAAATACCAGGTTTCCCCCTTGAAATAGGACCTTTTCACCCACAAATAGCTCTCTTATCCCCAAAATAGGACAGTTTCTTCCTGAAATGCCACATTTCTCCCAAATATATCACATCTTCTCCAAGAAATACCAGCTTTCCCCCTTCAAATAGGACCTTTTCACCCACAAATACCTCTTTTATCCCCAAAAGAGGACAGTTTCTTCCAGACATGCCACATTTCTCCCAAATATATCACATCTTCTCCAAGAAATACCAGCTTTCCCCCTTCAAATAGGACCTTTTCTCCCACAAATACCTCTTTTATCCCCTAAATAGGACAGTTTCTTCCAGACATGCCACATTTCTCCCAAATATATCACATCTTCTCCAAGAAATACCAGCTTTCCCCCTTCAAATAGGAACTTTTCACCCACAAATACCTCTTTTATCCCCAAAAGTGGACAGTTTCTTCCAGAAATGCCACATTTCTCCCAAATATTTCACATCTTCTCCAAGACATACCAGGTTTACCCCTTCAAATAGGACATTTTCTCCCACAAATACCTCTCTTATCCCCAAAATAGGACAGTTTCTTCCAGACATGCCACATTTCTCCCAAATAGATCACATCTTCTCCAAGAAATACCGGGATTCCCCATACAAATAGGACCTTTTCACCCACAAATACCTCTTTTATCCCCAAAAGAGGACAGTTTCTTCCAGAAAGGCCACATTTCTCCCAAATATATCACATCTTCTCCAAGAAATACCACGTTTCCCCCTTCAAATAGGACCTTTTCACCCACAAATACCTCTTTTATCCCCAAAATAGGACAGTTTCTTCCAGAAATGCCACATTTCTCCCAAATAGATCACATCTTCTCCAAGAAATACCAGGTTTCCCCCTTCACAGACGACCTTTTCACCCACAAATACCTCTTTTATCCCCAAAAGAGGACAGTTTCTTCCAGAAAGGCCACATTTCTCCCAAATATATCACATCTTCTCCAAGAAATACCAGGTTTCCCCCTTCAAATAGGACCTTTTCACCCACAAATACCTCTTTTATCCCCAAAAGAGGACAGTTTCCGCCAGAAACGCCACATTTCTCCCAAATATATCACATCTTCTCCAAGAAATACCGGGATTCCCCCTTGAAATAGGACCTTTTCACCCACAAATACCTCTTTTAGCCCCAAAATAGGACAGTTTCTTCCAGACATGTCTCAATTCTCCCAAATATATCACATCTTCTCCAAGAAATACCAGGGTTCCCCCTTCAAATAGGACCTTTTCACCCACAAATACCTCTTTTATCCCCAAAATAGGACAGTTTCTTCCTGACATGCCAGATTTCTCCCAAATGTACCACATCTTCTCCAAGAAATACCAGGTTTCGCCCTGGAACTAGGACCTTTTCACCCACAAATACCTCTTTTATCCCCAAAATAATTCAGTTTCTGGCAGACATGCCAGATTTCTCCCAAATATATCACATCTTCTCCAAGAAATACCAGGTTTCCCCCTTCAAATAGGACCTTTTCACCCACAAATACCTCTCTTATCCCCAAAATAGGACAGTTTCTTCCAGAAATGCCACATTTCTCCCAAATATATCACATCTTCTCCAAGACATACCAGGTTTACCCCTTCAAATAGGACATTTTCACCCACAAATACCTCTCTTATCCCCAAAATAGGACAGTTTCTTCCAGAAATGCCACATTTCTCCCAAATATATCACATCTTCTCCAAGAAATACCGGGATTCCCCCTTGAAATAGGACCTTTTCACCCACAAATACCTCTTTTAGCCCCAAAATAGGACAGTTTCTTCCAGACATGTCTCAATTCTCCCAAATATATCACATCTTCTCCAAGAAATACCAGGTTTCCCCCTTCAAATTGGAACTTTTCACCTACAAATACCTATTCTATCCCCAAAAGAGGACAGTTTCTTCCAGACATGCCAGATTTCTCCCAAATATATCACATCTTCTCCAAGAAATACCAGCTTTCCCCCTTCAAATAGGAACTTTTCACCCACAAATACCTCTTTTATCCCCAAAAGAGGACAGTTTCTTCCAGAAAGGCCACATTTCTCCCAAATATATCACAACTTCTCCAAGAAATACCAGGTTTCCCCCTTGAAATAGGACCTTTTCACCCACAAATACCTGTTTCATCCCCAAAATAGGACAGTTTCTGCCAGAAATGCCAGATTTCTCCCAAATAGATCACATCTTCTCCAAGAAATACCAGCTTTCCCCCTTCAAATAGGACCTTTTCTCCCACAAATACCTCTTCTATCCCCAAAAGAGGACTGTTTCTTCCAGACATGCCACATTTCTCCCAAATACATCACATCTTCTCCAAGAAATACCAGGTTTCCCCTTCAAATAGGACCTTTTCACCCACAAATACCTCTTTTATCCCCAAAATAGGACATTTTCTTCCAGAAATGCCACATTTCTCCCAAATATATCACATCTCATCCAAGAAATACCAGGTTTCCCCCTTCAAATAGGACCTTTTCTCCCACAAATACCTCTTTATTCCCCGAAATAGGACAGTTTTTGTCCGGACATGCCATATTTCTCCCAAATATATCACATCTTCTCCAAGAAATACCAGGTTTCCCCCTTCAAATAGGACCTTTTCACCCACAAATACCTCTTTTATCCCCAAAATAGGACAGTTTCTTCCAGAAATGCCACATTTCTCCCAAATAGATCACATCTTCTTCAAGAAATACCAGGTTTCCCCCTGGAAATAGGACCTTTTCACCCACAAATACCTGTTTGATCCCCAAAAGAGGACAGTTTCTTCCAGAAATGCCACATTTCTCCCAAGTATAGAATATCTTCTCCAAGAAATACCAGGTTTCCCCCTGGAAATAGGACCTTTTCACCCACTATTACCTGTTTGATCCCCAAATAGGACAGTTTCTTCCAGAAATGCCTCATTTCTCCCATATATATCACGTCTTCTCCAAGAAATACCACGTTTCCCCCTTCAAATAGGACCTTTTCTCCCACAAATACCTGTTTGATCCCCAAAAGAGGACAGTTTCTTCCAGAAATGCCACATTTCTCCCAAATATATCACATCTTCTCCAAGAAATACCACGTTTCCCCCTTCAAATAGGATCTTTTCTCCCACAAATGCCCGCCTTCTCCCCCCAAAATAGGACAGTTTCTTCCTGAAATGCCACATTTCTCCCAAATAGATCACATCCTTTCCAAGAAATACCAAGTTTCCCCCTTCAAATAGGACCTATTCAACCACAAATACCTGTTTCATCCCCAAAATAGGACATTTTCTTCCAGAAATGCCACATTTCTCCCAAATTTATCACATCTTCTCCAAGAAATACCAGCTTTCCCCCTTGAAATAGGACCTTTTCACCCACAAATACCTGTTTGATCCCCAAAATAGGACAGTTTCTTCCAGAAATGCCACATTTCTCCCAAATATATCACATCTTCTCCAAGTAATACAAGGATTCCCCCTTCATATAGGACCTTTTCACCCACAAATACCTGTTTTATCCCAAAAAAAGGACTGTTTCTTCCAGAAATGCCACATTTCTCCCAAATATACCACATCTTCTCCAAGAAATACCAGGTTTCCCCCTTCAAATAGGAACTTTTCACCCACAAATACCTCTTTTATCCGCAAAATAGGACAGTTTCTTCCAGAAATGCCTCATTTCTCCAAAATATATCACATCTTCTCCAAGAAATACCATGTTTCCCCCTTGAGATAGGAACTTTTCTAACAAAAGTACCAGCCTTCTCCCCACAAATTTGACTTTTTCTTCCAGACATGCCACATTTCTCCCAAATATATCACATCTTCTCCAAGAAATACCACGATTCCCCCTTCAAATAGGACCTTTTCACCCACAAATACCTCTTTTATCCCCAAAATAGGACATTGTCTTCCAGAAATGCCAGATTTCACACAAATAGATCACATCTTCTTCAAGAAATACCAGGATTCCTCCTGAAATAGGACCATTTCTCCCACAAATACCTGCCTTCTCCCCCCAGATTGGCCAGTTTCTTCCAGAAATGCCACATTTCTCCCTAATATATCACATCTTCTCCAAGAAATACCAGGTTTCCCCCTTCAAATAGGACCTTTTCACCCACAAATACCTGTTTCATCCCAAAAATAGGACAGTTTCTGCCAGACATGCCAGATTTCTCCCAAATATATCACATCTTCTCCAAGAAATACCAGGTTTCGCCCTGGAAGTAGGACCTTTTCACCCACAAATACCACTTTTATCCCCAAAAGAGGACAGTTTCATCCAGAAATGCCACATTTCTCCCAAATATATCACATCTTCTCCAAGAAATACCAGCTTTCCCCCTTCAAATAGAACCTTTTCACCCACGAATACCTCTTTATTCCCCAAAATAGGACAGTTTTTTTCCAGACATGCCACATTTCTCCCAAACATATCACATCTTCTCCAAGAAATGCCACGTTTCCCCTTTCAAATAGGACCTTTTCACCCACAAATACCTCTTTTATCCCCAAAAGAGGACAGTTTCTTCCAGAAAGGCCACATTTCTCCCAAATATATCACATCTTCTCCAAGAAATACCACGTTTCCCCCTTGAAATAGGACCTTTTCACCCACAAATACCTGTTTCATCCCCAAAATAGGACAGTTTCTGCCAGACATGCCAGATTTCTCCCAAATATATCACATCTTCTCCAAGAAATACCAGGTTTCCCCCTTCAAATATTACCTTTTCTCCCACAAATAAATCTTTATTCCCCGAAATAGGACAGTTTTTCCCCGGACATGCCATATTTCTCCCAAATATATCACATCTTCTCCAAGAAATACCAGCTTTCCCCCTTCAAATAGGACCTTTTCATCCACAAATACCTGTTTTATCCCCTCAAATTGGAAATTTTCGTCCAGAAATTCACGATTTCTTCCAAGTAAATCACATCTTCTCCAAGAAAGAACAGCTCTCCCCCTGGAAATAGGACCTTTTCACCCACAAATACCTGTTTGATCCCCAAAAGAGGACAGTTTCTTCCAGAAATGCCACATTTCTCCCAAACATATCACATCTTCTCCAAGAAATACCAGGTTTCCCCCTTCAAATAGGACCTTTTCACCCACAAATACCTGTTTGATCCCCAAATAGGACAGTTTCTTCCAGAAAGGCCAGAATTCTCCCAAATAGATCACATCTTCTCCAAGAAATAGAAGGATTCCCCCTTCAAATAGGACCTTTTCACCCACAAATACCACTTTTATCCCCAAAAGAGGAGAGTTTCTTCCAGAAATGCCACATTTCTCCCAAATAGATCACATCTTCTCCAAGAAATACCTGGATTCCCCCATCAAATAGGACCTTTTCACCCACAAATACCACTTTTATCCCCAAAATAGGACAGATTCTTCCAGAAATGCCACATTTCTCCCAAGTATAGAACAACTTCTCCAAGAAATACCAGGTTTCCCCCTTCAAACAGGACCTTTTCACCCACAAATACCTCTTTTATCCCCAAAATAGGACAGTTTCTTCCAGAAAGGCCAGAATTCTCCCAAATAGATCACATCTTCTTCAAGAAATACCAGGATTCCTCCTGAAATAGGAACTTTTCTCCCACAAAAACCAGCCTTCTCCCCCCAAACTGGCCAGTTTCTTCCAGAAATGCCACATTTCTCCCAAATATATCACATCTTCTCCAAGAAATACCAGGTTTCCCCCTTGAATTAGGACCTTTTCACCCACAAATACCTCCTTTATCCCCAAAATAGGACAGTTTCTTCCAGAAATGCCACATTTCTCCCAAATATATCACATCTCCTCCAAGAAATAACAGGTTTCCCCCTTCAAATAGGACCTTTTCACAAAGAAATTCCGGTTTCATCCCCAAAATAGGACAGTTTCTTCCAGAAATGCCACATTTCTCCCAAATAGATCACATTTTCTCCAAGAAATACCAGCTTTCCCCCTTCAAATAGGACCTTTTCACCCACAAATACCACTTTTATCCCCAAAAGAGGACAGTTTCTTCCAGAAATGCCACATTTCTCCCAAATATATCACATCTTCTCCAAGAAATACCACGTTTCCCCCTCGAAATAGGACATTTTCACCCACAAATACCTGTTTGATCCCCAAAATAGGACAGTTTCTTCCAGAAAGGCCACATTTCTCCCAAATATATCACATCTTCTCCAAGAAATACCAGTTTTCCCCCTTCAAATAGGACCTTTTCACCCTCAAATACCTGTTTCATCCTAAAAATAGGACATTGTCTTCCAGAAATGCCAGATTTCTCCCAAATAGATCACATCTTCTTCAAGAAATACCAGGATTCCTCCTGAAATAGGACCTTTTCTCCCACAAATACCTGCCTTCTCCCCCCAGATTGGAAAGTTTCATCCAGAAATGCCACATTTCTTCCAAATATATCACATCTTCTCCAAGAAATACCAGGTTTCCCCCTTCAAATAGGACCTTTTCACCCACAAATAGCTCTCTTATCCCCAAAATAGGACAGTTTCTTCCAGAAATGCCACATTTCTTCCAAATATATCACATCTTCTCCAAGAAATACCAGCTTTCCCCCTTCAAATAGGACCTTTTCACCCACAAATACCTCTTTTATCCCCAAAATAGGACAGTTTCTGCCAGAAATGCAACATTTCTCCCAAATATATCACATCTCCTCCAAGAAATACCAGCTTTCCCCCTTCAAACAGGACCTTTTCACCCACAAATACCTCTTTTAGCCCCAAAGGCGGACAGTTTCTTCCAGACATGCCAGATTTCTCCCAAATACATCACATCTTCTCCAAGAAATACCAGCTTTCCCCCTTCAAATAGGACCTTTTCACCCACAAATACCTGTTTCATCCCCAAAATAGGACAGTTTCTGCCAGACATGCGAGATTTCTCCCAAATAGATCACATCTTCTCCAAGAAATACCAGGTTTCCCCCTTGAAATAGGACCTTTTCTCCCACAAATACCACTTTTATCCCCAAAAGAGGACAGTTTCTTCCTGACATGCCACATTTCTCCCAAATATATCACATCTTCTCCAAGAAATACCAGATTTCCGCCTGGAAATATAAACTTTTCACACTCAAATACCTGTTTCATCCCCAAAATAGGACAGTTTCTTCCAGAAAGGCCAGATTTCACCCAAATAGATCACATCTTCTCCAAGAAATACCAAGTTTCCCCCTTCAAATAGGACCTTTTCACCCACAAATACCTGTTTCATCCCCAAAATAGGACTGTTTCATCAAGAAAGGCCATATTTCTCCCAGATATATCACATCTTCTCCAAGAAATACCAGCTTTCCCCCTTGAAATAGGACCTTTTCACCCACAAATACCTGTTTCATCCCCAAAATTGGACAGTTTCTTCCAGAAATGCCACATTTCTTCCAAATATATCACATCTTCTCCAAGAAATACCAGGTTTCCACCTTGAAATAGGAACTTTTCACCCACAAATACCTGTTTTATCCCCAAAATAGGACAGTTTCTTCCAGAAATGCCTCATTTCTCCCAAATATATCACGTCTTCTCCAAGAAATACCACGTTTCCCCCTTCAAATAGGACCTTTTCAACCACAAATACCAGTTCTATCCCCAAAATAGGACAGTTTCTTCTAGAAATGCCACATTTCTCCCAAATATTTCACATCTTCTCCAAGAAATACCATGTTTCCCCCTTGAGATTGGAACTTTCCTAACAAAAGTACCAGCCTTCTCCCCACAAATTTGACATTTTCTTCCAGCAATGCCTGATTTCTCCCAAATATATCACATCTTCTCCAAGAAATACCAGTTTTCCCCCTTCAAATAGGACCTTTTCACCCACAAATACCTCTTTTATCCCCAAAATTGGACATTGTCTTCCAGAAATGCCAGATTTCACCCAAATATATCACATCTTCTTCAAGAAATACCAGGATTCCTCCTGAAATAGGACATTTTCTCCCACAAATACCTGCCTTCTCCCCCGAGATTGGCCAGTTTCTTCCAGAAATGCCACATTTCTCCCAAATATATCACATCTTCTCCAAGAAATACCAGGTTTCCCCCGTGAAATAGGACCTTTTCACCCACAAATACCTGTTTCATCCCAAAAATAGGACAGTTTCTTCCTGACATGCCACATTTCTCCCAAATATATCACATCTTCTCCAAGAAATACCAGGTTTCCCGCTCGAAATAGGACCTTTTCACCCACAAATACCTCTTTTATCCCCAAAAGAGGACTGTTTCTTCCAGACATGCCACATTTCTCCCAAATATATCACATCTTCTCCAAGAAATACCAGGTTTCAACCTTCAATTGGGACCTTTTCTCCCACAAATACCACTTTTATCCGCAAAATAGGACAGTTTCTTCCAGAAATGCCACATTTCGCCCAAATATATCACATCTCCAAGAAATACCACGTTTCCCCCTTCAAATAGAACCTTTTCACCCACGAATACCTGTTTCATCCCCAAAATAGGACAGTTTCTGCCATACATGCCAGATTTCTCCCAAATATATCACATCTTCTCCAAGAAATACGAGGTTTCCCCCTGGAAATAGGACCTTTTCACCCAGAAATACCTCTTTTATCCCCAAAACAGGACAGTTTCTTCCAGAAAGGCCACATTTCTCCCAAATATATCACATCTTCTCCAAGAAATACCAGGTTTCCCCCTTGAAATAGGACCTTTTCACCCACAAATACCTGTTTCATCCCCAAAATTGGACAGTTTCTGCCAGAAATGCCACATTTCTCCCAAATATATCACATCTTCTCCAAGAAATACCAGCTTTCCCCATGGAATTAGGACCTTTTCTCCCACAAATACCACTTTTATCCCCAAAAGAGGACTGTTTCTTCCAGACATGCCACATTTCTCCCAAATACATCACATCTTCTCCAAGAAATACCAGGTTTCCCCCTTCAAATAGGACCTTTTCACCCACAAATACCTCTTTTATCCCCAAAATAGGACAGTTTCTTCCTGACATGCCACATTTCTCCCAAATATATCACATCTCATCCAAGAAATACCAGGTTTCCCCCTTCAAATAGGACCTTTTCTCCCACAAATACCTCTTTATTCCCCGAAATAGGACAGTTTTTGTCCGGACATGCCATATTTCTCCCAAATATATCACATCTTCTCCAAGTAATACCAGCTTTCCCCCTTGAAATAGGACCTTTTCACCCACAAATACCTCTTTTATCCCCAAAAGAGGACAGTTTCTTCCAGAAATGCCACATTTCTCCCAAATATATCACATCTTCTTCAAGAAATACCAGGTTTCCCCCTGGAAATAAGACCTTTTCACCCACAAATACCTGTTTGGTCCCCAAAAGAGGACAGTTTCATCCAGAAATGCCACATTTCTCCCAAGTATAGAACATCTTCTCCAAGAAATACCAGGTTTCCCCCTTCAAATAGGACCTTTTCACCCACAAATACCTGTTTGATCCCCAAATAGGACAGTTTCTTCCAGAAATGCCTCATTTCTCCCAAATATATCACGTCTTCTCCAAGAAATACCACGTTTCCACCTTCAAATAGGACCTTTTCTCCCACAAATTCCTGTTTGATCCCCAAAAGAGGACAGTTTCTTCCAGAAATGCCACATTTCTCCCAAATATATCACATCTTCTCCAAGAAATACCAGGTTTCCCCCTTCAAATAGGATCTTTTCTCCCACAAATGCCCGCCTTCACCCCCAAATGGGACATTTTCTTCCAGAAATGCCACATTTCTCCCAAATATTTCACATCTCCAAGAAATAGCACGTTTCCCCCTTCAAATAGGACCTATTCAACCACAAATACCTGTTTCATCCCCAAAATAGGACATTTTCTTCCAGAAATGCCACATTTCTCCCAAATTTATCACATCTTCTCCAAGAAATACCGGGATTCCCCCTTGAAATAGGACCTTTTCACCCACAAATACCTGTTTGATCCCCAAAATAGGACAGTTTCTTCCAGAAATGCCACATTTCTCCCAAATATATCACATCTTCTCCAAGTAATACAAGGATTCCCCCTTCATATAGGACCTTTTCACCCACAAATACCTGTTTGATCCCAAAAAAAGGACTGTTTCTTCCACAAATGCCACATTTCTCCCAAATATACCACATCCTCTCCAAGAAATACCAGGCTTCCCCCTTCAAATAGGAACTTTTCACCCACAAATACCTCTTTTATCCGCAAAATAGGACAGTTTCTTCCAGAAATGCCACATTTCTCCCAAATATATCACATCTTCTCCAAGAAATACCACGTTTCCCCCTTCAAATAGGACATTTTCACCCACAAATACCTGTTTCATCCCCAAAAGAGGACAGTTTCTGCCATACATGCCAGATTTCTCCGAAATATATCACATCTTCTCCAAGAAATACGAGGTTTCCCCCTTCAAATAGGACCTTTTCACCCACAAATACCTCTTTTATCCCCAAAATTGGACAGTTTATTCCAGAAATGCCACATTTCTCCCAAATATACCACATCTTCTCCAAGAAATACCTGGTTTCCTTCTTGAAATAGGACCTTTTCACCCACAAATACCTCTTTTATCCCCAAAAGAGGACAGTTTCTTCCAGAAAGGCCACATTTCTCCCAAATATATCACATCTTCTCCAAGAAATACCACGTTTCCCTCTTGAAATAGGACCTTTTCACCCACAAATACCTCTTTTATCTCCAAAATAGGACAGTTTCTTCCAGACATGCCACATTTCTCCCAAATATATCACATCTTCTCCAAGAAATACCGGGATTCCCCCTTGAAATAGGACCTTTTCACCCACAAATACCTGTTTGATCCCCAAAATAGGACAGTTTCTTCCAGAAATGCCACATTTCTCCCAAATATATCACATCTTCTCCAAGAAATACAAGGATTCCCCCTTCATATAGGACCTTTTCACCCACAAATACCTGTTTGATCCCAAAAAAAGGACTGTTTCTTCCAGAAATGCCACATTTCTCCCAAATATACCACATCTTCTCCAAGAAATACCAGGCTTCCCCCTTCAAATAGGAACTTTTCACCCACAAATACCTCTTTTATCCGCAAAATAGGACAGTTTCTTCCAGAAATGCCACATTTCTCCAAAATATATCACATCTTCTCCAAGAAATACCATGTTTCCCCCTTGAGATAGGAACTTTTCTAACAAAAGTACCAGCCTTCTCCCCACAAATTTGACTTTTTCTTCCAGCAATGCCTGATTTCTCCCAAATATATCACATCTTCTCCAAGAAATACCAGCTTTCCCCCTTCAAATAGGACCTTTTCACCCACAAATACCTGTTTCATCCCCAAAATAGGACATTTTCTGCCAGACATGCCAGATTTCTCCCAAATATATCACATCTTATCCAAGAAATACCAGGTTTCCCCCTTCAAATACGACCTTTTCACCCACAAATACCTGTTTCATCCCAAAAATAGTACAGTTTCTGCCAGACATGCCAGATTTCTCCCAAATATATCACATCTTCTCCAAGAAATACCAGGTTTCGCCCTGGAAGTAGGACCTTTTCACCCACAAATACCACTTTTATCCCCAAAAGAGGACAGTTTCTTCCAGAAATGCCACATTTCTCCCAAATATATCACATCTTCTCCAAGAAATACCAGGTTTCCCCCTTCAAATAGAACCTTTTCGCCCACGAATACCTCTTTATTCCCCAAAATAGGACAGTTTTTTTCCAGACATGCCACATTTCTCCCAAATATACCACATCTTCTCCAAGAAATACCACGTTTCCCCCTTCAAATAGGACATTTTCACCCACAAATACCTGTTTCATCCCCAAAATAGGACAGTTTCTGCCATACAAGCCAGATTTCTCCGAAATATATCACATCTTCTCCAAGAAATACGAGGTTTCCCCCTTCAAATAGGACCTTTTCACCCACAAATACCTCTTTTATCCCCAAAACAGGACATTTTCTTCCAGAAATGCCACATTTCTCCCAAATATATCACATCTTCTCCAAGAAATACCAGGTTTCGCCCTGGAACTAGGAACTTTTCACCCACAAATGCCAGCCTTCTCCACCAAATTGGACATTTTCTTCCAGAAATGCCACATTTCTCCCAAATATATCACATCTTCTCCAAGAAATACCAGATTTCCCCCTTCAAATACGACCTTTTCACCCACAAATACCTCTTTTATCCCCAAAAGAGGACAGTTTCTTCCAGAAAGGCCAGATTTTGCCCAAATATATCACATCTTCTCCAAGAAATACCAGGATGCTTCCTGAAATAGGACCTTTTCACCCACAAATACCTCTTTTATCCCCAAAAGAGGACAGTTTCTTCTAGAAAGGCCACATTTCTCCCAAATATATCACATCTTCTCCAAGAAATACCAGGTTTCCCCCTTCAAATTGGAACTTTTCACCCTCAAATACCTATTCTATCCCCAAAATAGGACAGTTTCTTCCTGACATGCCACATTTCACCCAAATATATCACATCTTCTCCAAGAAATACCAGGTTTCCCCCTTCAAATAGGACCTTTTCACCCACAAATACCTCTATTATCCCCAAAAGAGGACAGTTTCTTCCAGAAAGGCCACATTTCTCCCAAATATATCACATCTTCTCCAAGAAATACCACGTTTCCCCCTTCAAATAGGACCTTTTCACCCACAAATACCTGTTTCATCCCAAAAATAGGACAGTTTCTTCCTGACATGCCACATTTCTCCCAAATATATCACATCTTCTCCAAGAAATACCAGGTTTCCCGCTCGAAATAGGACCTTTTCACCCACAAATACCTCTTTTATCCCCAAAAGAGGACTGTTTCTTCCAGACATGCCACATTTCTCCCAAATATATCACATCTTCTCCAAGAAATACCAGGTTTCAACCTTCAATTTGGACCTTTTCTCCCACAAATACCACTTTTATCCGCAAAATAGGACAGTTTCTTCCAGAAATGCCACATTTCGCCCAAATATATCACATCTCCAAGAAATACCACGTTTCCCCCTTCAAATAGAACCTTTTCACCCACGAATACCTGTTTCATCCCCAAAATAGGACAGTTTCTGCCATACATGCCAGATTTCTCCCAAATATATCACATCTTCTCCAAGAAATACGAGGTTTCCCCCTGGAAATAGGACCTTTTCACCCACAAATACCTCTTTTATCCCCAAAACAGGACAGTTTCTTCCAGAAAGGCCACATTTCTCCCAAATATATCACATCTTCTCCAAGAAATACCATGTTTCCCCCTTGAAATAGGACCTTTTCACCCACAAATACCTGTTTCATCCCCAAAATTGGACAGTTTCTGCCAGAAATGCCACATTTCTCCCAAATATATCACATCTTCTCCAAGAAATACCAGCTTTCCCCTTGGAATTAGGACCTTTTCTCCCACAAATACCACTTTTATCCCCAAAAGAGGACTGTTTCTTCCAGACATGCCACATTTCTCCCAAATACATCACATCTTCTCCAAGAAATACCAGGTTTCCCCCTTCAAATAGGACCTTTTCACCCACAAATACCTCTTTTATCCCCAAAATAGGACAGTTTCTTCCTGACATGCCACATTTCTCCCAAATATATCACATCTCATCCAAGAAATACCAGGTTTCCCCCTTCAAATAGGACCTTTTCTCCCACAAATACCTCTTTATTCCCCGAAATAGGACAGTTTTTGTCCGGACATGCCATATTTCTCCCAAATATATCACATCTTCTCCAAGTAATACCAGCTTTCCCCCTTGAAATAGGACCTTTTCACCCACAAATACCTCTTTTATCCCCAAAAGAGGACAGTTTCTTCCAGAAATGCCACATTTCTCCCAAATATATCACATCTTCTTCAAGAAATACCAGGTTTCCCCCTGGAAATAAGACCTTTTCACCCACAAATACCTGTTTGGTCCCCAAAAGAGGACAGTTTCATCCAGAAATGCCACATTTCTCCCAAGTATAGAACATCTTCTCCAAGAAATACCAGCTTTCCCCCTTCAAATAGGACCTTTTCACCCACAAATACCTGTTTGATCCCCAAATAGGACAGTTTCTTCCAGAAATGCCTCATTTCTCCCAAATATATCACGTCTTCTCCAAGAAATACCACGTTTCCACCTTCAAATAGGACCTTTTCTCCCACAAATTCCTGTTTGATCCCCAAAAGAGGACAGTTTCTTCCAGAAATGCCACATTTCTCCCAAATATATCACATCTTCTCCAAGAAATACCAGGTTTCCCCCTTCAAATAGGATCTTTTCTCCCACAAATGCCCGCCTTCACCCCCAAATGGGACATTTTCTTCCAGAAATGCCACATTTCTCCCAAATATTTCACATCTCCAAGAAATAGCACGTTTCCCCCTTCAAATAGGACCTATTCAACCACAAATACCTGTTTCATCCCCAAAATAGGACATTTTCTTCCAGAAATGCCACATTTCTCCCAAATTTATCACATCTTCTCCAAGAAATACCGGGATTCCCCCTTGAAATAGGACCTTTTCACCCACAAATACCTGTTTGATCCCCAAAATAGGACAGTTTCTTCCAGAAATGCCACATTTCTCCCAAATATATCACATCTTCTCCAAGTAATACAAGGATTCCCCCTTCATATAGGACCTTTTCACCCACAAATACCTGTTTGATCCCAAAAAAAGGACTGTTTCTTCCAGAAATGCCACATTTCTCCCAAATATACCACATCCTCTCCAAGAAATACCAGGCTTCCCCCTTCAAATAGGAACTTTTCACCCACAAATACCTCTTTTATCCGCAAAATAGGACAGTTTCTTCCAGAAATGCCACATTTCTCCAAAATATATCACATATTCTCCAAGAAATACCATGTTTCCCCCTTGAGATAGGAACTTTTCTAACAAAAGTACCAGCCTTCTCCCCACAAATTTGACTTTTTCTTCTAGCAATGCCTGATTTCTCCCAAATATATCACATCTTCTCCAAGAAATACCAGCTTTCCCCCTTCAAATAGGACCTTTTCACCCACAAATACCTGTTTCATCCCCAAAATAGGACATTTTCTGCCAGACATGCCAGATTTCTCCCAAATATATCACATCTTATCCAAGAAATACCAGGTTTCCCCCTTCAAATACGACCTTTTCACCCACAAATACCTGTTTCATCCCAAAAATAGTACAGTTTCTGCCAGACATGCCAGATTTCTCCCAAATATATCACATCTTCTCCAAGAAATACAAGGTTTCGCCCTGGAAGTAGGACCTTTTCACCCACAAATACCACTTTTATCCCCAAAAGAGGACAGTTTCTTCCAGAAATGCCACATTTCTCCCAAATATATCACATCTTCTCCAAGAAATACCAGCTTTCCCCCTTCAAATAGAACCTTTTCGCCCACGAATACCTCTTTATTCCCCAAAATAGGACAGTTTTTTTCCAGACATGCCACATTTCTCCCAAATATACCACATCTTCTCCAAGAAATACCACGTTTCCCCCTTCAAATAGGACATTTTCACCCACAAATACCTGTTTCATCCCCAAAAGAGGACAGTTTCTGCCATACATGCCAGATTTCTCCGAAATATATCACATCTTCTCCAAGAAATACGAGGTTTCCCCCTTCAAATAGGACCTTTTCACCCACAAATACCTCTTTTATCCCCAAAATTGGACAGTTTATTCCAGAAATGCCACATTTCTCCCAAATATACCACATCTTCTCCAAGAAATACCTGGTTTCCCCCTTGAAATAGGACCTTTTCACCCACAAATACCTCTTTTATCCCCAAAAGAGGACAGTTTCTTCCAGAAAGGCCACATTTCTCCCAAATATATCACATCTTCTCCAAGAAATACCACGTTTCCCTCTTGAAATAGGACCTTTTCACCCACAAATACCTCTTTTATCTCCAAAATAGGACAGTTTCTTCCAGACATGCCACATTTCTCCCAAATATATCACATCTTCTCCAAGAAATACCGGGATTCCCCCTTGAAATAGGACCTTTTCACCCACAAATACCTGTTTGATCCCCAAAATAGGACAGTTTCTTCCAGAAATGCCACATTTCTCCCAAATATATCACATCTTCTCCAAGAAATACAAGGATTCCCCCTTCATATAGGACCTTTTCACCCACAAATACCTGTTTGATCCCAAAAAAAGGACTGTTTCTTCCAGAAATGCCACATTTCTCCCAAATATACCACATCTTCTCCAAGAAATACCAGGCTTCCCCCTTCAAATAGGAACTTTTCACCCACAAATACCTCTTTTATCCGCAAAATAGGACAGTTTCTTCCAGAAATGCCACATTTCTCCAAAATATATCACATCTTCTCCAAGAAATACCATGTTTCCCCCTTGAGATAGGAACTTTTCTAACAAAAGTACCAGCCTTCTCCCCACAAATTTGACTTTTTCTTCCAGCAATGCCTGATTTCTCCCAAATATATCACATCTTCTCCAAGAAATACCAGCTTTCCCCCTTCAAATAGGACCTTTTCACCCACAAATACCTGTTTCATCCCCAAAATAGGACATTTTCTGCCAGACATGCCAGATTTCTCCCAAATATATCACATCTTATCCAAGAAATACCAGGTTTCCCCCTTCAAATACGACCTTTTCACCCACAAATACCTGTTTCATCCCAAAAATAGTACAGTTTCTGCCAGACATGCCACATTTCTCCCAAATATATCACATCTTCTCCAAGAAATACCAGGTTTCGCCCTGGAAGTAGGACCTTTTCACCCACAAATACCACTTTTATCCCCAAAAGAGGACAGTTTCTTCCAGAAATGCCACATTTCTCCCAAATATATCACATCTTCTCCAAGAAATACCAGGTTTCCCCCTTCAAATAGAACCTTTTCGCCCACGAATACCTCTTTATTCCCCAAAATAGGACAGTTTTTTTCCAGACATGCCACATTTCTCCCAAATATACCACATCTTCTCCAAGAAATACCACGTTTCCCCCTTCAAATAGGACATTTTCACCCACAAATACCTGTTTCATCCCCAAAATAGGACAGTTTCTGCCATACAAGCCAGATTTCTCCGAAATATATCACATCTTCTCCAAGAAATTCGAGGTTTCCCCCTTCAAATAGGACCTTTTCACCCACAAATACCTCTTTTATCCCCAAAACAGGACATTTTCTTCCAGAAATGCCACATTTCTCCCAAATATATCACATCTTCTCCAAGAAATACCAGGTTTCGCCCTGGAACTAGGAACTTTTCACCCACAAATGCCAGCCTTCTCCACCAAATTGGACATTTTCTTCCAGAAATGCCACATTTCTCCCAAATATATCACATCTTCTCCAAGAAATACCAGATTTCCCCCTTCAAATACGACCTTTTCACCCACAAATACCTCTTTTATCCCCAAAAGAGGACAGTTTCTTCCAGAAAGGCCAGATTTTGCCCAAATATATCACATCTTCTCCAAGAAATACCAGGATGCTTCCTGAAATAGGACCTTTTCACCCACAAATACCTCTTTTATCCCCAAAATAGGACAGTTTCTTCTAGAAAGGCCACATTTCTCCCAAATATATCACATCTTCTCCAAGAAATACCAGGTTTCCCCCTTCAAATTGGAACTTTTCACCCTCAAATACCTATTCTATCCCCAAAATAGGACAGTTTCTTCCTGACATGCCACATTTCACCCAAATATATCACATCTTCTCCAAGAAATACCAGGTTTCCCCCTTCAAATAGGACCTTTTCACCCACAAATACCTCTATTATCCCCAAAAGAGGACAGTTTCTTCCAGAAAGGCCACATTTCTCCCAAATATATCACATCTTCTCCAAGAAATACCACGTTTCCCCCTTCAAATAGGACCTTTTCACCCACAAATACCTGTTTCATCCCCAAAATAGGACAGTTTCTGCCAGACATGCCAGATTTCTCCCAAATATATCACATCTTCTCCAAGAAATACCAGGTTTCCCCTTCAAATAGGACCTTTTCTCCCACAAATACCTCTTTATTCCCCGAAATAGGACAGTTTTTGTCCGGACATGCCATATTTCTCCCAAATATATCACATCTTCTCCAAGAAATACCAGCTTTCCCCCTTCAAATAGGACCTTTTCATCCACAAATACCTCTTTTATCCCTCAAATTGGAAATTTTCGTCCAGAAATTCCCGATTTCTTCCAAGTAAATAACATCTTCTCCAAGAAATACCAGCTCTCCCCCTGGAAATAGGACCTTTTCACCCACAAATACCTGTTTGATCCCCAAAAGAGGACAGTTTCTTCCAGAAATGCCACATTTCTCCCAAGTATAGAACATCTTCTCCAAGAAATACCGGGTTTCCCCCTTGAAATAGGACCTTTTCACCCACAAATACCTGTTTGATCCCCAAATAGGACAGTTTCTTCCAGAAAGGCCAGAATTCTCCCAAATAGATCACATCTTCTTCAAGAAATACCAGGATTCCTCCTGAAATAGGACCTTTTCACCCACAAATACCACTTTTATCCCCGAAAGAGGACAGTTTCTTCCAGAAATGCCTCATTTCTTCCAAATATATCACATCTTCTCCAAGAAATACCAGGTTTCGCCCTGGAATTAGGAAATTTTCACCCACAAATGCCAGCCTTCCCCACCCAAATTGGACATTTTCTTCCAGAAATGCCACATTTCTCCCAAATATATCACATCTTCTCCAAGAAATACCAGCTTTCCCCCTGGAAATAGGACCTTTTCTCCCACAAATACCTCTTTTATCCCCAAAAGAGGACAGTTTCTTCCTGACATGCCACATTTCTCCCAAATATATCACATCTTCTCCAAGAAATACCAGCTTTCCCCCTTCACATAGGACCTTTTCACCCACAAATACCTCTTTTATCCCCAAAATAGGACAGTTTCTTCCAGACATGCCACATTTCTCCCAAATATATCACATCTTCTCCAAGAAATACCAGGTTTCCCCCTTCAAATAGGATATTTTCACCCACAAATACCTCTTTTATCCCCAAAATTGGAGAGTTTGTTCCAGAAAGGCCACATTTCTCCCAAATATATCACATCTCATCCAAGAAATACCAGGTTTCCCCCTTCAAATAGGACCTTTTCTCCCACAAATACCACTTTATTCCCCGAAATAGGACAGTTTTTGTCCGGACATGCCATATTTCTCCCAAATATATCACATCTTCTCCAAGAAATACCAGCTTTCCCCCTTCAAATAGGACCTTTTCACCCACAAATACCTCTTTTATCCCCAAAAGAGGACAGTTTCTTCCAGAAATGCCACATTTCTCCCAAATATATCACATCTTCTTCAAGAAATACCAGGTTTCCCCCTGGAAATAGGACCTTTTCACCCACAAATACCTGTTTGGTCCCCAAAAGAGGACAGTTTCATCCAGAAATGCCACATTTCTCCCAAGTATAGAACATCTTCTCCAAGAAATACCAGGTTTCCCCCTTCAAATAGGACCTTTTCACCCACAAATACCTGTTTGATCCCCAAATAGGACAGTTTCTTCCAGAAATGCCTCATTTCTCCCAAATATATCACGTCTTCTCCAAGAAATACCACGTTTCCACCTTCAAATAGGACCTTTTCTCCCACAAATTCCTGTTTGATCCCCAAAAGAGGACAGTTTCTTCCAGAAATGCCACATTTCTCCCAAATATATCACATCTTCTCCAAGAAATACCAGGTTTCCCCCTTCAAATAGGATCTTTTCTCCCACAAATGCCCGCCTTCACCCCCAAATGGGACATTTTCTTCCAGAAATGCCACATTTCTCCCAAATATTTCACATCTCCAAGAAATAGCACGTTTCCCCCTTCAAATAGGACCTATTCAACCACAAATACCTGTTTCATCCCCAAAATAGGACATTTTCTTCCAGAAATGCCACATTTCTCCCAAATTTATCACATCTTCTCCAAGAAATACCGGGATTCCCCCTTGAAATAGGACCTTTTCACCCACAAATACCTGTTTGATCCCCAAAATAGGACAGTTTCTTCCAGAAATGCCACATTTATCCCAAATATATCACATCTTCTCCAAGTAATACAAGGATTCCCCCTTCATATAGGACCTTTTCACCCACAAATACCTGTTTGATCCCAAAAAAAGGACTGTTTCTTCCAGAAATGCCACATTTCTCCCAAATATACCACATCCTCTCCAAGAAATACCAGGCTTCCCCCTTCAAATAGGACCTTTTCACCCACAAATACCTCTTTTATCCGCAAAATAGGACAGTTTCTTCCAGAAATGCCACATTTCTCCAAAATATATCACATATTCTCCAAGAAATACCATGTTTCCCCCTTGAGATAGGAACTTTTCTAACAGAAGTACCAGCCTTCTCCCCACAAATTTGACTTTTTCTTCCAGCAATGCCTGATTTCTCCCAAATATATCACATCTTCTCCAAGAAATACCAGCTTTCCCCCTTCAAATAGGACCTTTTCACCCACAAATACCTGTTTCATCGCCAAAATAGGACATTTTCTGCCAGACATGCCAGATTTCTCCCAAATATATCACATCTTATCCAAGAAATACCAGGTTTCCCCCTTCAAATACGACCTTTTCACCCACAAATACCTGTTTCATCCCAAAAATAGTACAGTTTCTGCCAGACATGCCAGATTTCTCCCAAATATATCACATCTTCTCCAAGAAATACAAGGTTTCGCCCTGGAAGTAGGACCTTTTCACCCACAAATACCACTTTTATCCCCAAAAGAGGACAGTTTCTTCCAGAAATGCCACATTTCTCCCAAATATATCACATCTTCTCCAAGAAATACCAGGTTTCCCCCTTCAAATAGAACCTTTTCGCCCACGAATACCTCTTTATTCCCCAAAATAGGACAGTTTTTTTCCAGACATGCCACATTTCTCCCAAATATACCACATCTTCTCCAAGAAATACCACGTTTCCCCCTTCAAATAGGACATTTTCACCCACAAATACCTGTTTCATCCCCAAAAGAGGACAGTTTCTGCCATACATGCCAGATTTCTCCGAAATATATCACATCTTCTCCAAGAAATACGAGGTTTCCCCCTTCAAATAGGACCTTTTCACCCACAAATACCTCTTTTATCCCCAAAACAGGACATTTTCTTCCAGAAATGCCACATTTCTCCCAAATATACCACATCTTCTCCAAGAAATACCTGGTTTCCCCCTTGAAATAGGACCTTTTCACCCACAAATACCTCTTTTATCCCCAAAAGAGGACAGTTTCTTCCAGAAAGGCCACATTTCTCCCAAATATATCACATCTTCTCCAAGAAATACCAGGTTTCCCTCTTGAAATAGGACCTTTTCACCCACAAATACCTCTTTTATCTCCAAAATAGGACAGTTTCTTCCAGACATGCCACATTTCTCCCAAATATATCACATCTTCTCCAAGAAATACCGGGATTCCCCCTTGAAATAGGACCTTTTCACCCACAAATACCTGTTTGATCCCCAAAATAGGACAGTTTCTTCCAGAAATGCCACATTTCTCCCAAATATATCACATCTTCTCCAAGAAATACAAGGATTCCCCCTTCATATAGGACCTTTTCACCCACAAATACCTGTTTGATCCCAAAAAAAGGACTGTTTCTTCCAGAAATGCCACATTTCTCCCAAATATACCACATCTTCTCCAAGAAATACCAGGCTTCCCCCTTCAAATAGGAACTTTTCACCCACAAATACCTCTTTTATCCGCAAAATAGGACAGTTTCTTCCAGAAATGCCACATTTCTCCAAAATATATCACATATTCTCCAAGAAATACCATGTTTTCCCCTTGAGATAGGAACTTTTCTAACAAAAGTACCAGCCTTCTCCCCACAAATTTGACTTTTTCTTCCAGCAATGCCTGATTTCTCCCAAATATATCACATCTTCTCCAAGAAATACCAGCTTTCCCCCTTCAAATAGGACCTTTTCACCCACAAATACCTGTTTCATCCCCAAAATAGGACATTTTCTGCCAGACATGCCAGATTTCTCCCAAATATATCACATCTTATCCAAGAAATACCAGGTTTCCCCCTTCAAATACGACCTTTTCACCCACAAATACCTGTTTCATCCCAAAAATAGTACAGTTTCTGCCAGACATGCCAGATTTCTCCCAAATATATCACATCTTCTCCAAGAAATACCAGGTTTCGCCCTGGAAGTAGGACCTTTTCACCCACAAATACCACTTTTATCCCCAAAAGAGGACAGTTTCTTCCAGAAATGCCACATTTCTCCCAAATATATCACATCTTCTCCAAGAAATACCAGGTTTCCCCCTTCAAATAGAACCTTTTCGCCCACGAATACCTCTTTATTCCCCAAAATAGGACAGTTTTTTTCCAGAAATGCCACATTTCTCCCAAATATACCACATCTTCTCCAAGAAATACCACGTTTCCCCCTTCAAATAGGACATTTTCACCCACAAATACCTGTTTCATCCCCAAAATAGGACAGTTTCTGCCATACAAGCCAGATTTCTCCGAAATATATCACATCTTCTCCAAGAAATACGAGGTTTCCCCCTTCAAATAGGACCTTTTCACCCACAAATACCTCTTTTATCCCCAAAACAGGACATTTTCTACCAGAAATGCCACATTTCTCCCAAATATATCACATCTTCTCCAAGAAATACCAGGTTTCCCCCTTCAAATAGAACCTTTTCTCCCACAAATACCTCTTTATTCCCCGAAATAGGACAGTTTTTGTCCGGACATGCCATATTTCTCCCAAATATATCACATCTTCTCCAAGAAATACCAGCTTTCCCCCTTCAAATAGGACCTTTTCATCCACAAATACCTGTTTTATCCCTCAAATTGGAAATTTTCGTCCAGAAATTCCCGATTTCTTCCAAGTAAATAACATCTTCTCCAAGAAATACCAGCTCTCCCCCTGGAAATAGGACCTTTTCACCCACAAATACCTGTTTGATCCCCAAAAGAGGACAGTTTCTTCCAGAAATGCCACATTTCTCCCAAGTATAGAACATCTTCTCCAAGAAATACCGGGTTTCCCCCTTCAAATAGGACCTTTTCACCCACAAATACCTGTTTGATCCCCAAATAGGACAGTTTCTTCCAGAAAGGCCAGAATTCTCCCAAATAGATCACATCTTCTTCAAGAAATACCAGGATTCCTCCTGAAATAGGACCTTTTCACCCACAAATACCTGTTTGAACCCCAAAATAGGACAGTTTCTTCCAGAAATGCCGCATTTCTCCCAAATATATCACATCTTCTCCAAGAAATACCAGGTTTCGCCCTGGAATTAGGAAATTTTCACCCACAAATGCCAGCCTTCCCCACCCAAATTGGACATTTTCTTCCAGAAATGCCACATTTCTCCCAAATATATCACATCTTCTCCAAGAAATACCAGCTTTCCCCCTGGAAATAGGACCTTTTCTCCCACAAATACCTCTTTTATCCCCAAAAGAGGACAGTTTCTTCCTGACATGCCACATTTCTCCCAAATATATCACATCTTCTCCAAGAAATACCAGCTTTCCCCCTTCACATAGGACCTTTTCACCCACAAATACCTCTTTTATCCACAAAAGAGGACAGTTTCTTCCAGACATGCCACATTTCTCCCAAATATATCACATCTTCTCCAAGAAATACCAGGTTTCCCCCTTCAAATAGGATATTTTCACCCACAAATACCTCTTTTATCCCCAAAATTGGAGAGTTTGTTCCAGAAAGGCCACATTTCTCCCAAATATATCACATCTTCTTCAAGAAATACCAGGTCTCCTCTTGAAATAGGACCTTTTCTCCCACAAATACCTGCCTTCTCCCACCAAACTTTCCAGTTTCTTCCAGAAATGCCACATTTCTCCCAAATATATCACATCTTCTCCAAGAAATACCAGGTTTCCCCCTTCAAATAGGAACTTTTCACCCACAAATACCTATTCTATCCCCAAAATACGACAGTTTCTTCCAGAAATGCCAGATTTCTCCCAAATATATCACATCTCCTCCACGAAATACCCGGTTTGCCCCTGGAAATTGGACATTTTCACACAGAAATTCCGGTTTCATCCCCAAAATAGGACAGTTTCTTCCAGACATGCCACATTTCTCCGAAATATATCACATCTTCTCCAAGAAATACCAGCTTTCCCCCTTCAAATAGGACCTTTTCACCCACAAATACCTCTTTTATCCCCAAAAGAGGACAGTTTCTTCCAGAAAGGCCAGATTTTGCCCAAATATATCACATCTTCTCCAAGAAATACCAGGATGCTTCCTGAAATAGGACCTTTTCACCCACAAATACCTCTTTTATCCCCAAAAGAGGACAGTTTCTTCCAGAAAGGCCACATTTCTCCCAAATATATCACATCTTCTCCAAGAAATACCAGCTTTCCCCCTTCAAATAGGACCTTTTCACCCACAAATACCTCCTTTATCCCCAAAATAGGACAGTTTCTTCCAGAAATGCCACATTTCTCCTAAATATATCACATCTTCTCCAAGAAATACCAGGTTTCCCCCTTCAAATAGGAACTTTTCAACCACAAATACCTGTTCTATCCCCAAAATAGGACAGTTTCTTCCAGAAAGGCCACATTTCTCCCAAATATATCACATCTCCTCCAAGAAATAACAGGTTTCCCCCTTCAAATAGGACCTTTTCACCCACAAATACCTCTTTGATCCCCAAAATTGGACAGTTTCTTCTAGACATGCCACATTTCTCCCAAATATATCACATCTTCTCCTAGAAATTCCAGGTTTCCCCCATGAAATATGACTTTTTCACCCACAAATACCTGTTTGATCCCCAAAAGAGGACAGTTTCTTCCAGAAATGCCACATTTCTCCAAAATATATCACATCTTCTCCAAGAAATACCAGGTTTCCCCCTTCAAATAGGACCTTTTCACCCACAAATATCTCTTTATTCCCCAAAATAGGACAGTTTTTGTCCGGACATGCCACATTTCTCCCAAATATATCACATCTCCTCCAAGAAATACCAGCTTTCCCCCTTCAAATAGGACCTTTTCACCCACAAATACCTCTTTTATCCCCAAAAGAGGACAGTTTCTTCCAGAAAGGCCACATTTCTCCCAAATATATTACATCTTCTTCAAGAAATACCAGGATTCCTCTTGAAATAGGACCTATTCTCCCACAAATACCTGCCTTCTCCCTCGAAACGTTCCAGTTTCTTCCAGAAATGCCACATTTCAACAAAATATATCACATCTTCTCCATGAAATACCAGGATTAATCCTGAAATAGGACCTTTTCACCCACAAATACCTCTTTTATCCCCAAAATAGGACAGTTTCTTCCAGAAAGGCCACATTTCGCCCAAATATACCACATCCTTTCCAAGAAATACCAGGTTTCCCCCTTCAAATAGGACCTTTTCACCCACAAATACCTGTTTTATCCCCAAAATAGGACAGTTTCTGCCAGACATGCCAGATTTCTCCCAAATATATCACATCTTCTCCAAGAAATACCAGCTTTCCCCCTTCAAATAGGACCTTTTCTCCCACAAATACCACTTTTATCCCCAAAAGAGGACAGTTTCTTCTAGACATGTCTCATTTCTCCCAAACGTATCACATCTTGTCCAAGAAATACCAGGTTTCCCCCTTCAAATACGACCTTTTCACCCACAAATACCTCTTTTATCCCCAAAAAAAGGACAGTTTTTTTCCAGACATGCCATATTTCTCCAAAATATATCACATCTTCTCCAAGAAATACCACGTTTCCCCCTTCAAATAGGACCTTTTCACCCACAAATACCTGTTTCATCCCCAAAATAGGACAGTTTCTGCCAGACATGCGAGATTTCTCCCAAATATACCACATCTTCTCCAAGAAATACCAGGTTTCCCCCTTGAAATAGGACCTTTTCTCCCACAAATACCTCTTTTATCCCCAAAAGAGGACAGTTTCTTCCTGACATGCCACATTTCTCCCAAATATATCACATCTTCTCCAAGAAATACCAGATTTCCGCCTGGAAATATAAACTTTTCACCCTCAAATACCTGTTTCATCCCCAAAATAGGACAGTTTCTTCCAGAAAGGCCAGATTTCACCCAAATAGATCACATCTTCTCCAAGAAATACCAAGTTTCCCCCTTCAAATAGGACCTTTTCACCCACAAATACCTGTTTCATCCCCAAAATAGGACTGTTTCATCAAGAAAGGCCATATTTCTCCCAGATATATCACATCTTCTACAAGAAATACCAGCTTTCCCCCTTGAAATAGGACCTTTTCACCCACAAATACCTGTTTCATCCCCAAAATTGGACAGTTTCTTCCAGAAATGCCACATTTCTCCCAAATATATCACATCTTCTCCAAGAAATACCAGGTTTCCACCTTGAAATAGGAACTTTTCACCCACAAATACCTGTTTTATCCCCAAAATAGGACAGTTTCTTCCAGAAATGCCTCATTTCTCCCAAATATATCACATCTTCTCCAAGAAATACCACGTTTCCCCCTTCAAATTGGACCTTTTCTCCCACAAATACCTGTTTGATCCCCAAAAGAGGACAGTTTCTTCTAGAAATGCCACATTTCTCCCAAATATTTCACATCTTCTCCAAGAAATACCATGTTTCCCCCTTGAGATTGGAACATTCCTAACAAAAGTACCAGCCTTCTCCCCACAAATTTGACATTTTCTTCCAGCAATGCCTGATTTCTCCCAAATATATCACATCTTCTCCAAGAAATACCAGTTTTCCCCCTTCAAATAGGACCTTTTCACCCACAAATACCTCTTTTATCCCCAAAATTGGACATTGTCTTCCAGAAATGCCAGATTTCACCCAAATATATCACATCTTCTCCAAGAAATACCAGGATTCCTCCTGAAATAGGACATTTTCTCCCACTAATACCTGCCTTCTCCCCCGAGATTGGCCAGTTTCTTCCAGAAAGGCCACATTTCTCCCAAATATATCACATCTTGTCCAAGAAATACCATGTTTCCCCCGTGAAATAGGACCTTTTCACCCACAAATACCTGTTTCATCCCAAAAATAGGACAGTTTCTGCCAGACATGCCAGATTTCTCCCAAATATATCACATCTTCTCCAAGAAATACCAGGTTTCCCCCTGGAAATAGGACCTTTTCTCCCACAAATACTGCTTTTATCCCCAAAACAGGACAGTTTCTTCCAGAAATGCCACATTTCGCCCAAATATATCACATCTCCAAGAAATACCACGTTTCCCCCTTCAAATAGAACCTTTTCACCCACGAATACCTGTTTCATCCCCAAAATAGGACAGTTTCTGCCATACATGCCAGATTTCTCCCAAATATATCACATCTTCTCCAAGAAATACCAGGTTTCCCCCTGGAAATAGGACCTTTTCACCCACAAATACCTCTTTTATCCCCAAAACAGGACAGTTTCTTCCAGAAAGGCCACATTTCTCCCAAATATATCACATCTTCTCCAAGAAATACCATGTTTCCCCCTTGAAATAGGACCTTTTCACCCACAAATACCTGTTTCATCCCCAAAATAGGACAGTTTCTGCCAGAAATGCCACATTTCTCCCAAATATATCACATCTTCTCCAAGAAATACCAGCTTTCCCCCTGGAATTAGGACCTTTTCTCCCACAAATACCACTTTTATCCCCTAAAGAGGACTGTTTCTTCCAGACATGCCACATTTCTCCCAAATACATCACATCTTCTCCAAGAAATACCAGGTTTCCCCCTTCAAATAGGACCTTTTCAACCACAAATACCTCTTTTATCCTTAAAATAGGACATTTTCTTCCAGAAATGCCACATTTCTCCCAAATATATCACATCTCATCCAAGAAATACCAGGTTACCCCCTTCAAATAGGAACTTTTCACCCACAAATACCTGTTTCATCCCCAAAATAGGACAGTTTCTTTCAGAAAGGCCACATTTCTCCCAAGTATATCACATCTTCTCCAATAAATACCAGCTTTCCCCCTTCAAATAGGACCTTTTCACCCACAAATACCTCTTTTATCCCCAAAATAGGACAGTTTCTTCCAGAAATGCCACATTTCTCCCAAATATATCACATCTTCTTCAAGAAATACCAGGTTTCCCCCTTCAAATAGGAACTTTTCACCCACAAATACCTGTTTGGTCCCCAAAAGAGGACAGTTTCTTCCAGAAATGCCACATTTCTCCCAAGTATAGAACATCTTCTCCAAGAAATACCAGGTTTCCCCCTTCAAATAGGACCTTTTCACCCACAAATACCTGTTTGATCCCCAAATAGGACAGTTTCTTCCAGAAATGCCTCATTTCTCCCAAATATATCACGTCTTCTCCAAGAAATACCACGTTTCCACCTTCAAATAGGACCTTTTCTCCCACAAATTCCTGTTTGATCCCCAAAAGAGGACAGTTTCTTCCAGAAATGCCACATTTCTCCCAAATATATCACATCTTCTCCAAGAAATACCAGGTTTCCCCCTTCAAATAGGATCTTTTCTCCCACAAATGCCCGCCTTCTTCCCCCAAATGGGACATTTTCTTCCAGAAATGCCACATATCTCCCAAATATTTCACATCTCCAAGAAATAGCACGTTTCCCCCTTCAAATAGGACCTATTCAACCACAAATACCTGTTTCATCCCCAAAACAGGACATTTTCTTCCAGAAATGCCACATTTCTCCCAAATTTATCACATCTTCTCCAAGAAATACCGGAATTCCCCCTTCAAATAGGACCTTTTTACCCCCAAATACCTGTTTGATCCCCAAAATAGGACAGTTTCTTCCAGAAATGCCACATTTCTCCCTAATATATCACATCTTCTCCAAGTAATACAAGGATTCCCCCTTCATATAGGACCTTTTCACCCACAAATACCTGTTTGATCCCAAAAAAAGGACTGTTTCTTCCAGAAATGCCACATTTCTCCCAAATATACCACATCTTCTCCAAGAAATACCAGGCTTCCCCCTTCAAATAGGAACTTTTCACCAAAAATACCTCTTTTATCCGCAAAATAGGACAGTTTCTTCCAGAAATGCCACATTTCTCCAAAATATATCACATCTTCTCCAAGAAATACCATGTTTCCCCCTTGAGATAGGAACTTTTCTAACAAAAGTACCAGCCTTCTCCCCACAAATTTGACTTTTTCTTCCAGCAATGCCTGATTTCTCCCAAATATATCACATCTTCTCCAAGAAATACCAGCTTTCCCCCTTCAAATAGGACCTTTTCACCCACAAATACCTGTTTCATCCCCAAAATAGGACATTTTCTGCCAGACATGCCAGATTTCTCCCAAATATATCACATCTTATCCAAGAAATACCAGGTTTCCCCCTTCAAATACGACCTTTTCACCCACAAATACCTGTTTCATCCCAAAAATAGTACAGTTTCTGCCAGACATGCCAGATTTCTCCCAAATATATCACATCTTCTCCAAGAAATACCAGGTTTCGCCCTGGAAGTAGGACCTTTTCACCCACAAATACCACTTTTATCCCCAAAATAGGACAGTTTCTTCCAGAAATGCCACATTTCTCCCAAATATACCACATCTTCTCCAAGAAATACCAGGATGCTTCCTGAAATAGGACCTTTTCACCCACAAATACCTCTTTTATCCCCAAAAGAGGACAGTTTCTTCCAGACATGCCACATTTCTCCCAAATATATCACATCTTCTCCAAGAAATACCAGGTTTCCCCCTTCAAATTGGAACTTTTCACCCACAAATACCTATTCTATCCCCAAAATAGGACAGTTTCTTCCTGACATGCCACATTTCACCCAAATATATCACATCTTCTCCAAGAAATACCAGGTTTCCCCCTTCAAATAGGACCTTTTCACCCACAAATACCTCTTTTATCCCCAAAAGAGGACAGTTTCTTCCAGAAAGGCCACATTTCTCCCAAATATATCACATCTTCTCCAAGAAATACCACGTTTCCAACTTCAAATAGGACCTTTTCACCCACAAATACCTGTTTCATCCCCAAAATAGGACAGTTTCTGCCAGACATGCCAGATTTCTCCCAAATATATCACATCTTCTCCAAGAAATACCAGGTTTCCCCCTTCAAATAGGACCTTTTCTCCCACAAATACCTCTTTATTCCCCGAAATAGGACAGTTTTTGTCCGGACATGCCATATTTCTCCCAAATATATCACATCTTCTCCAAGAAATACCAGCTTTCCCCCTTCAAATAGGACCTTTTCATCCACAAATACCTGTTTTATCCCTCAAATTGGAAATTTTCGTCCAGAAATTCCCGATTTCTTCCAAGTAAATAACATCTTCTCCAAGAAATACCAGCTCTCCCCCTGGAAATAGGACCTTTTCACCCACAAATACCTGTTTGATCCCCAAAAGAGGACAGTTTCTTCCAGAAATGCCACATTTCTCCCAAGTATAGAACATCTTCTCCAAGAAATACCAGGTTTCCCCCTTCAAATAGGACCTTTTCACCCACAAACACCTGTTTGATCCCCAAATAGGACAGTTTCTTCCAGAAAGGCCAGAATTCTCCCAAAGATATCACATCTTCTTCAAGAAATACCAGGATTCCTCCTGAAATAGGACCTTTTCACCCACAAATACCACTTTTATCCCCGAAAGAGGACAGTTTCTTCCAGAAATGCCACATTTCTCCCTAATATATCACATCTTCTCCAAGAAATACCAGGTTTCGCCCTGGAATTAGGAAATTTTCACCCACAAATGCCAGCCTTCCCCACCCAAATTGGACATTTTCTTCCAGAAATGCCACATTTCTCCCAAATATATCACATCTTCTCCAAGAAATACCAGCTTTCCCCCTGGAAATAGGACCTTTTCTCCCACAAATACCACTTTTATCCCCAAAAGAGGACAGTTTCTTCCTGACATGCCACATTTCTCCCAAATATATCACATCTTCTCCAAGAAATACCAGCTTTCCCCCTTCACATAGAACCTTTTCACCCACAAATACCTCTTTTATCCGCAAAAGAGGACAGTTTCTTCCAGACATGCCACATTTCTCCCAAATATATCACATCTTCTCCAAGAAATACCAGGTTTCCCCCTTCAAATAGGACATTTTCACCCACAAATACCTCTTTTATCCCCAAAATTGGAGAGTTTGTTCCAGAAAGGCCACATTTCTCCCAAATATATCACATCTTCTTCAAGAAATACCAGGATTCCTCTTGAAATAGGACCTTTTCTCCCACAAATACCTGCCTTCTCCCACCAAACTTTCCAGTTTCTTCCAGAAATGCCACATTTCTCCCAAATATATCACATCTTCTCCAAGAAATACCAGGTTTCCCCCTTCAAATAGGAACTTTTCACCCACAAATACCTATTCTATCCCCAAAATACGACAGTTTCTTCCAGAAATGCCAGATTTCTCCCAAATATATCACATCTCCTCCAAGAAATACCCGGTTTGCCCCTGGAAATTGGACCTTTTCACACAGAAATTCCGGTTTCATCCCCAAAAGAGGACAGTTTCTTCCAGACATGCCACATTTCTCCCAAATATATCACATCTTCTCCAAGAAATACCAGCTTTCCCCCTTCAAATAGGACCTTTTCACCCACAAATACCTCTTTTATCCCCAAAAGAGGACAGTTTCTTCCAGAAAGGCCAGATTTTGCCCAAATATATCACATCTTCTCCAAGAAATACCAGGATGCTTCCTGAAATAGGACCTTTTCACCCACAAATACCTCTTTTATCCCCAAAATTGGACAGTTTCTTCCAGAAAGGCCACATTTCTCCCAAATATATCACATCTTCTCCAAGAAATACCAGGTTTCCCCCTTCAAATAGGACCTTTTCACCCACAAATACCTCCTTTATCCCCAAAATAGGACAGTTTCTTCCAGAAATGCCACATTTCTCCCAAATATATCACATCTTCTCCAAGAAATACCAGCTTTCCCCCTTCAAATAGGACCTTTTCAACCACAAATACCTGTTCTATCCCCAAAATAGGACAGTTTCTTCCAGAAAGGCCACATTTCTCCCAAATATATCACATCTCCTCCAAGAAATAACAGATTTCCCCCTTCAAATAGGACCTTTTCACCCACAAATTCCTGTCTAATCCCCAAAATAGGACAGTTTCTTCTAGACATGCCACATTTCTCCCAAATATATCACATCTTCTCCTAGAAATACCAGGTTTCCCCCATGAAATATGACTTTTTCACCCACAAATACTTCTTTTATCCCCAAAAGAGGACAGTTTCTTCCAGAAATGCCACATTTCAACAAAATATATCACATCTTCTCCATGAAATACCAGGTTTCCCCCTTCAAATAGGACCTTTTCACCCACAAATACCTGTTCTATCCCCAAAATAGGACAGTTTCTTCCAAAAAGGCCAGATTTCGCCCAAATATATCACATCTTCTCCTCGAAATACTAGGTTTCCCCTTCAAATGTGAACTTTTCTCCCACAACTACCTGTTTTATCCCTAAAATAGGACAGTTTCTTCCAGAAATGCCACATTTCTCCCAAATATATCACATCTTCTCCAAGAAATACCAGGTTTCCCCCTTCAAATAGGACCTTTTCACCCACAAATACCTCTTTATTCCCCAAAATAGGACAGTTTTTGTCCGGACATGCCATATTTCTCCCAAATATATCACATCTTCTCCAAGAAATACCAGCTTTCCCCCTTCAAATAGGAACTTTTCACCCACAAATACCTCTTTTATCCCCAAAATAGGACAGTTTCTTCCAGAAATGCCACATTTCTCCCAAATATATCACATCTTCTTCAAGAAATACCAGGTTACCCCCTGGAAATAGGACCTTTTCTCCCACAAATACCTGCCTTCTCCCTCGAAACTTTCCAGTTTCTTCCAGAAATGCCACATTTCTCCCAAATATATCACATCTTCTCCAAGAAATACCAGGATTCCTCCTGAAATAGGACCTTTTCACCCACAAATACCTCTTTTATCCCCAAAATAGGACAGTTTCTTCCAGAAAGGCCACAGTTCTCCCAAATAGATCACATCCTTTCCAAGAAATACCAGGTTTCCCCCTTCAAATAGGACCTTTTCACCCACAAATACCTGTTTCATCCCCAAAATAGGACAGTTTCTGCCATACATGCCAGATTTCTCCCAAATATATCACATCTTCTCCAAGAAATACCAGGGTTCCCCCTTCAAATACGACCTTTTCACCCACAAATACCACTTTTATCCCCAAAAGAGGAGAGTTTCTTCCAGAAATGCCACATTGCTCCCAAATATATCACATCTTCTCCAAGAAGTACCAGGTTTCGCCCTGGAATTAGGAACTTTTCATCCACAAATGCCAGCCTTCCCCACCCAAATTGGACATTTTCTTCCAGAAATGCCAGATTTCTCCCAAATAGATCACATCTTCTCCAAGAAATACCACATTTCCCCCTTCAAATAGGACATTTTCACCCACAAATACCTCTTTTATCCCCAAAAGTCGACAGTTTCTTCCAGAAAGGCCACATTTCTCCAAAATATATCTCATCTTCTTCAAGAAATACCAGGATTCCTCTTGAAATAGGACCTTTTCTCCCACAAATACCTTCCTTCTCCCACCAAACTTTCCAGTTTCTTCCAGACATGCCACATTTCTCCCAAATATATCACATCTTCTCCAAGAAATACCAGGTTTCCCCCTTCAAATAGGAACTTTTCACCCACAAATACCTGTTCTATCCCCAAAATAGGACAGTTTCTTCCAGAAATGGCAGATTTCTCCCAAATATATCACATCTCCTCCAAGAAATACCAGCTTTCCCCCTTGAAATAGGACCTTTTCACACAGAAATTCCGGTTTCATCCCCAAAACATGACAGTTTCTTCCAGACATGCCACATTTCTCCCAAATATAACACATCTTCTCCAAGAAATACCAGCTTTCCCCCTTCAAATAGGACCTTGTCACCCACAAATACCTTTTTTATCCCCAAAACAGGACAATTTCTTCCAGAAATGCCACATTTCTCCCAAATATATCACATCTTCTCCAAGAAATACCACGTTTCCCCCTTCAAATAGGACCTTTTCACCCACAAATACCTCTTTTATCCACAAAAGAGGACAGTTTCTTCCAGAAAGGCCAGATTTTGCCCAAATATATAAAATCTTCTCCAAGAAATACCAGGATGCTTCCTGAAATAGGACCTTTTCACCCACAAATACCTCTCTTATCCCCAAAATAGGACAGTTTCTTCCAGAAAGGCCACATTTCTCCCAAATATATCACATCTTCTCCAAGAAATACCAGGTTTCCCCCTTCAAATAGGACCTTTTCAACCACAAATACCTGTCCTATCCCCAAAATAGGACAGTTTCTTCCAGAAATGCCACATTTCTCCCAAATATATCACATCTCCTCCAAGAAATAACATGTTTCCCCCTTCAAATAGGACCTTTTCACCCACAAATTCCTGTCTAATCCCCAAAATAGGACAGTTTCTTCTAGACATGCCACATTTCTCCCAAATATATCACATCTTCTCCTAGAAATACCAGGTTTCCCCCATGAAATATGACTTTTTCACCTACAAATACTTCTTTTATCCCCAAAAGAGGACAGTTTCTTCCAGAAATGCCACATTTCAACCAAATATATCACATCTTCTCCATGAAATACCAGGGTTCCACCTTTAAATAGGACCTTTTCACCCACAAATACCTGTTTTATCCCAAAAATAGGACAGTTTCTTCCAGACATGCCACATTTCTCCCAAATATATCACATCTTCTCCAAGAAATACCAGCTTTCCCCCTTCAAATAGGACCTTTTCACCCACAAATACCTCTTTTATCCCCAAAAGAGGACAGTTTCTTCCAGAAATGCCACATTTCTCCCAAATATATCACATCTTCTCCAAGAAATACCACGTTTCCCCCTTCAAATAGGACATTTTCACCCACAAATACCTGTTTCATCCCCAAAATAGGACAGTTTCTTCCAGACATGCCACAATTCTCCCAAATATATCACATCTTCTCCAAGAAATACCAGCTTTCCCCCTTCAAATAGGAACTTTTCACCCACAAATACCTCTTTTATCCCCAAAAGCGGACAGTTTCTTCCAGACATGCCACATTTCTTCCAAATACATCACATCTTCTCCAAGAAATACCGGGTTTCCCCCTTCAAATAGGACCTTTTCACCCACAAATACCTCTTTTATCCCCAAAATAGGACAGTTTCTTCCAGAAATGCCACATTTCTCCCAAATATATCACATCTTCTCCAAGAAATACCACATTTCCCCCTTGAAATAGGACCTTTTCACCCACAAATACCTCTTTATTCCCCAAAATAGGACAGTTTCTTCCAGACATGCCACATTTCTCCAAAATATATCACATCTTCTCCAAGAAATACCAGGTTTCCCCCTTCAAATAGGACCTTGTCACCCACAAATACCTGTTTTATCCCTCAAATTGGAAATTTTCGTCCAGAAATTCCCGATTTCTTCCAAGTAAATCACATCTTCTCCAAGAAATACCAGGTTTCCCCCTTCAAATAGGACCTTTTCACCCACAAATACCTGTTTCATCCCCAAAAGAGGACAGTTTCTTCCAGAAATGCCACATTTCTCCCAAGTATAGAACATCTTCTCCAAGAAATACCAGCTTTCCCCCTTCAAATAGGACCTTTTCACCCACAAATACCTGTTTGATCCCCAAATAGGACATCCTCTTCCAGACATGCCACATTTCTCCCAAATATATCACATCTCCTCCAAGAAATACCAGGGTTCCCCCTTCAAATAGGACCTTTTCACCCACAAATACCTCTTTTATCCCCAAAATAGGGCAGTTTCTTCCAGAAATGCCACATTTCTCCCAAATATATCACATCTTCTCCAAGAAATACCAGGTTTCCCCCTTCAAATAGGACCTTTTCACCCACAAATGCCAGCCTTCCCCACCCAAATTGGACATTTTCTTCCAGAAATGCCACATTTGTCCCAAATATATCACATCTTCTCCAAGAAATATCAGGTTTCCCCCTTCAAATTGGAACTTTTCACCCACAAATACCTCTTTTATCCCCAAAACAGGACAGTTTCTTCTAGACATGCCACATTTCTCCCAAATATATCACATCTTCTCCAAGAAATACCAGCTTTCCCCCTTCACATAGGACCTTTTCACCCACAAATACCTCTTTTATCCCCAAAATAGGACAGTTTCTTCCAGACATGCCACATTTCTCCCAAATATATCACATCTTCTCCAAGAAATACCAGGTTTCCCCCTTCAAATAGGACATTTTCACCAACAAATACCTCTTTTATCCACAAAAGTGGACAGTTTCTTCCAGATAGGCAACATTTCTCCAAAATATATCACATCTTCTTCAAGAAATACCAGGATTCCTCTTGAAATAGGACCTTTTCTCCCACAAATACCTGCCTTCTCCCTCCAAACTTTCCAGTTTCTTCCAGAAATGCCACATTTCTCCCAAATAGATCACATCTTCTCCAAGACATACCAGGTTTCCCCCTTCAAATAGGACCTTTTCACCCACAAATACCTATTCTATCCCCAAAATAGGACAGTTTCTTCCAGAAATGCCACATTTCTCCCAAATATATCACATCTCCTCCAAGAAATACCCGGTTTGCCCCTGGAAATTGGACCTTTTCACACAGAAATACCTGTTTCAACCCCAAAATAGGACAGTTTCTGCCAGACATGCCAGATTTCTCCCAAATATATCACATCTTCTCCAAGAAATACCAGGTTTCCCCCTTCAAATAGGACCTTTTCACCCACAAATACCTCTTTTATCCCAAAAGAGGACAGTTTCTTCCAGAAAGGCCAGATTTTGCCCAAATATATCACATCTTCTCCACGAAATACCAGGATTCCACCTGAAATAGGACCTTTTCACCCACAAATACCTGTTTCATCCCCAAAATAGGACAGTTTCTTCCAGAAAGGCCAGATTTCTCCCAAAGAAATCACATCTTCTCCAAGAAATACCAGCTTTCCCCCTTCAAATAGGACCTTTTCACCCACAAATACCTCTTTATTCCCCAAAATAGGACTGTTTCTTCCAGACATGCCACATTTCTCCCAAATACATCACATCTTCTCCAAGAAATACCAGCTTTCCCCCATCAAATAGGACCTTTTCACCCACAAATACCTCTTTTATCCCCAAAATAGGACAGTTTCTTCCAGAAATGCCACATTTCTCCCAAATATATCACATCTTCTCCAAGAAATACCACGTTTCCCCCTTCAAATAGGACCTTTTCACCCACAAATACCTCTTTATTCCCCAAAATAGGACAGTTTATGTCCGGACATGCCATATTTCTCCCAAATATATCACATCTTCTCCAAGAAATACCAGCTTTCCCCCTTCAAATAGGACCTTTTCACCCACAAATACCTCTTTTATCCCCAAAAGAGGACAGTTTCTTCCAGAAATGCCACATTTCTCCCAAATATATCACATCTTCTCCAAGAAATACCACGTTTCCCCCTTCAAATAGGACCTTTTCACCCACAAATACCTGTTTGATCCCCAAAATAGGACAGTTTCTTCTAGAAATGTCACATCTCAACCAAATATATCACATCTTCTCCATGAAATACTAGCTTTCCCCTTCAAATGTGACCTTTTCACCCACAAATACCTCTTTTATCCCCCAAATAGGACAGTTTCTTCCAGAAATGCCAGATTTCTCCCAAATACATCACATCTTCTCCAAGAAATACCAGGATGCTTCCTGAAATAGGACCTTTTCACCCACAAATACCTCTTTTATCCCCAAAAATAGGACAGTTTCATCCAGAAATGCCACATTTCTCCCAAATATATCACATATTCTCCAAGAAATAACAGGATTCCCCCTTCAAATAGGACCTTTTCACCCACTTATACCTCCTTTATCCCCAAAATAGGACAGTTTCTTCCAGAAATGCCACATTTCTCCCAAATATATCACATCTTCTCCAAGAAATACCACGTTTCCCCCTTCAAATAGGACCTTTTCACCCACAAATACCTGTTCTATCCCCAAAATAGGACAGTTTCATCCAGACATGCCACATTTCTCCCAAATATATCACATCTCCTCCAAGAAATAACAGGTTTCCCCCTTGAAATAGGACCTTTTCACACACAAATACCTGTTTCATCCCCAAAATAGGACAGTTTCTTCCAGAAAGGCCAGATTTCTCCCAAATATATCACATCTTCTCCAAGAAATACCAGCTTTCCCCCTTCAAATAGGACCTTTTCTCCCACAAATACCTCTTTTATCCCCAAAAGAGGACAGTTTCTTCCAGACATGTCTCATTTCTCCCAAATGTATCACATCTTCTCCAAGAAATACCAGGTTTCCCCCTTCAAATAGGACCTTTTCACCCACAAATACCTCTTTTATCCCAAAATAGGACAGTTTCTTCCAGAAAGGCCAGAATTCTCCCAAATAGATCACATCTTCTTCAAGAAATACCAGGATTCCTCCTGAAATAGGACCTTTTCACCCACAAATACCACTTTTATCCCCAAAAGTGGACAGTTTCTTCCAGAAAGGCCACATTTCTCCCAAATATATCACATCTTCTCCAAGAAGTACCAGCTTTCGCCCTGGAATTAGGAACTTTTCACCCACAAATGCCAGCCTTCCCCACCCAAATTGGACATTTTCTTCCAGAAATGCCAGAGTTCTCCCAAATATATCACATCTTCTCCAAGAAATACCAGATTTCCCCCTTCAAATAGGACCTTTTCTCACACAAATACCTCTTTTATCCCCAGAAGAGGACAGTTTCTTCCAGAAAGGCCATATTTCTCCCAAATATATCACATCTTCTCCAAGAAATACCAGCTTTCCCCCTTCAAATAGGACCTTTTCACCCACAAATACCTCTTTTATCCCCAAAATAGGACAGTTTCTTCCAGACATGCCACATTTCTCCCAAATATATCACATCTTCTCCAAGAAATACCAGGTTTCCCCCTTCAAATAGGACCTTTTCACCCACAAATACCAGTTCTATCCCCAAAAGTGGACAGTTTCTTCCAGAAAGGCCACATTTCTCCCAAATAGATCACATCTTCTTCAAGAAATACCAGTATTCCTCTTGAAATAGGACATTTTCTCCCACAAATACCTGCCTTCTATCAACAAACTTTCCAGTTTCTTCCAGAAATGCCACATTTCTCCCAAATATATCACATCTTCTCCAAGAAATATCAGGTTTCCCCCTTCAAATAGGAACTTTTCACCCACAAATACCTATTCAATCCCCAAAACAGGACAGTTTCTTCCAGAAATGCCACATTTCAACCAAATATATCACATCTTCTCCATGAAATACCAGGTTTCCCCCTTCAAATAGGACCTTTTCACCCACAAATACCTCTTTTATCCCCATAAGAGGACAGTTTCTTCCAGACATGCCAGATTTCTTCCAAATATATCACATCTTCTCCAAGAAATACCAGATTTCCCCCTGGAAATAGGACGTTTTCACCCACAAATACCTCTTTTATCCGCAAAAGAGGACAGTTTCTACCAGAAATGCCACATTTCTCCCAAATATATCACATCTTCTCCAAGAAATAGCAGGTTTCCCCCTTCAAATAGGACATTTTCAACCACAAATACCTGTTTCATCCCCAAAATAGGACAGTTTCTTAAGAAATGCCAGATTTCTCCCAAATATATCACATCTTCTCCAAGAAATACCAGGATGCTTCCTGAAATAGGACCTTTTCAACCACAAATACCTCTTTTATCCCCAAAAATAGGACAGTTTCTTCCAGAAATGCCACATTTCTCCCAAATATATCACATATTCTCCAAGAAATAACAGGATTCCCCCTTCAAATAGGATCTTTTCAACCACTTATACCTCCTTTATCCCAAAAATAGGACAGTTTCTTCCAGAAATGCCACATTTCTCCCAAATATATCACATCTTCTCCAAGAAATACCACGTTTCCCCCTTCAAATAGGACCTTTTCACCCACAAATACCTGTTCTACCCCCAAAATAGGACAGTTTCTTCTAGAAATGCCACATTTCTCCCAAATATATCACATCTCCTCCAAGAAATAACAGGTTTCCCCCTTCAAATAGGACCTTTTCACCCACAAATTTCTGTCTAATCCCCAAAATAGGACAGTTTCTTCTAGACATGCCACATTTCTCCCAAATATATCACATCTTCCCCTAGAAATAACAGGCTTCCCCCATGAAATATGACTTTTTCACCCACAAATACTTCTTTTATCCCGAAAAGAGGACTGTTTCTTCCAGAAATGCCACATTTCAACCAAATATATCACATCTTCTCCATGAAATACCAGGTTTCCCCCTTCAAATAGGACCTTTTCACCCACAAATACCTGTTCTATCCCCAAAATAGGACAGTTTCTTCCAGAAAGGCCAGATTTCGCCCCAATATATCACATCTTCTCCACGAAATACTAGGTTTCCCCTTCAAATGTCACCTTTTCACCCACAAATACCTGTTTTATCCCGAAAATAGGACAGTTTCTTCCAGACATGCCACATTTGTCCCAAATACATCACATCTTCTCCAAGAAATACCAGGTTTCCCCCTTCAAATAGGAACTTTTCACCCACAAATACCTCTTTGATCCGCAAAAGAGGACAGTTTCTTCCTGACATGCCACATTTCTCCCAAATATATCACATCTTCTCCAAGAAATACCAGGTTTCCCCCTTCAAATAGGACCTTTTCACCCACAAATACCTGTTTCATCCTAAAAATAGGACATTGTCTTCCAGAAATGCCACATTTCTCCCAAATATATCACATCTTCTCCAAGAAATACCAGGATGCTTCCTGAAATAGGACCTTTTCACCCTCAAATACCTCTTTTTTCCCCAAAGAGGACAGTTTCTTCCAGAAAGGCCACATTTCTCCCAAATATATCACATCTTCTCCAAGAAATACCAGGTTTCCCCCTTCAAATAGGACCTTTTCACCCACAAATAACTGTTTTATCCCCAAAATAGGACAGTTTCTTCTAGACATGCCACATTTCTCCCAAATATATCACATCTTCTCCAAGAAATACCAGGTTTCCCCCTTCAAATAGGACCTTTTCACCCACAAATACCTCTTTTATCCCCAAAAGAGGACATTTTCTTCCAGACATGCCACATTTCTCCCAAATATATCACATCTTCTCCACGAAATACCAGCTTTCCCCCTTCAATTAGGACCTTTTCACCCACAAATACCTCTTTTATCCCCAAAAGAAGACAGTTTCTTCCAGACATGCCAGATTTCTCCCAAATATATCACATCTTCTCCAAGAAATACCAGCTTTCCCCCTTCAAATAGGACCTTTTCTCCCACAAATACCTCTTTTATCCGCAAAAGAGGACAGTTTCTTCCAGACATGCCACATTTCTCCCAAATATATCACATCTTCTCCAAGAAATACCAGCTTTCCCCCTTCAAATAGGACCTTTTCACCCACAAATACCTCTTTTATCCCTAAAATAGGACAGTTTCCTCCAGAAATGCCACATTTCTCCCAAATATATCACATCTTCTCCAATAAATACCAGGTTTCCCCCTTCAAATAGGACATTTTCACCCACAAATACATCTTTTATCCCCAAAAGTGGACAGTTTCTTCCAGATAGGCCACATTTCTCCCAAATATATCACATCTTCTTCAAGAAATATCAGGATTCCTCTTGAAATAGGACCTTTTCTCCCACAAATACCTGCCTTCTCCCACCAAACTTTCCAGTTTCTTCCAGAAATGCCACATTTCTCCCAAATATATCACATCTTCTCCAAGAAATTCCAGGTTTCCCCCTTCAAATAGGAACTTTTCACCCACAAATACCTATTCTATCCCCAAAATAGGACAGTTTCTTCCAGAAATGCCACATTTCTCCCAAATATATCACATCTTCTCCAAGAAATACCAGGTTTCCCCCTTCAAATAGGACCTTTTCACCCACAAATACCTCTTTTATCCCAAAATAGGACAGTTTCTTCCAGAAAGGCCACATTTCAACCAAATATATCACATCTTCTCCAAGAAATACCAGGTTTCCCCATTCAAATAGGACCTTTTCACCCACAAATACCTCTTTTATCCCCAAAATAGGACAGTTTCTTCCAGAAATGCCACATTTCTCCCAAATATATCACATCTTCTCCAAGAAATACCACGTTTCCCCCTTCAAATAGGACCTTTTCAACCACAAATACCTGTTCTATCCCCAAAATAGGACAGTTTCTTCTAGAAATGCCACATTTCTCCCAAATATATCACATCTCCTCCAAGAAATACCAGGTTTCCCCCTTCAAATAGGACCTTTTCACCCACAAATTCCTGTCTAATCCCCAAAAGTGGACAGTTTCTTCTAGACATGCCACATTTCTCCCAAATATATCACATCTTCTCCTAGAAATACCAGGTTTCCCCCATGAAATATGACTTTTTCACCAACAAATACTTCTTTTATCCCCAAAAGAGGACAGTTTCTTCCTGAAATGCCACATTTCAACCAAATATATCACATTTTCTCCATGAAATACCAGGTTTCCCCCTTCAAATAGGACCTTTTCACCCACAAATACCTGTTCTATCCTCAAAATAGGACAGTTTCTTCCAGAAATGCCACATTTCGCCCAAATATAGCACATCTTCTCCACGAAATACTAGGTTTCCCCTTCAAATGTGACCTTTTCACCCACAAATACCTGTTTTATCCCCAAAATAGGACAGTTTCTTCCAGAAAGGCCACATTTCTCCCAAATATATCACATCTTCTCCAAGAAATACCACGTTTCCCCCTTGAAATAGGACCTTTTCACCCACAAATACCTCTTTATTCCCCAAAATAGGACAGTTTTTGTCCGGACATGCAACATTTCTCTCAAATATATCACATCTTCTCCAAGAAATACCAGCTTTCCCCCTTCAAATAGGACCTTTTCACCCACAAATACCTCTTTTATCCCCAAAATAGGACAGTTTCTTCCAGAAATGCCACATTTCTCCCAAATATAGCACATCTTCTCCAAGAAATACCAGCTTTCCCCCTTCACATAGGACCTTTTCACCCAGAAATACCTGTTTCATCCCCAAAATTGGACAGTTTCTTCCAGAAATGCCACATTTCTCCCAAATATATCACATCTTCTCCAAGAAATACCACGTTTCCCCCTTCAAATAGGACCTTTTCAACCACAAATACCTGTTCTATCCCCAAAATAGGACAGTTTCTTCTAGAAATGCCACATTTCTCCCAAATATATCACATCTCCTCCAAGAAATACCCGGTTTGCCCCTGGAAATTGGACCTTTTCACACAGAAATTCCGGTTTCATCCCCAAAATAGGACAGTTTCATCCAGAAATGCCACATTTCTCCCAAATATATCACATCTTCTCCAAGAAATACCACGTTTCCCCCTTCAAATAGGACCTTTTCACCCACAAATACCTCTTTTATCCCCAAAACAGGACAGTTTCTTCCAGAAATGCCACATTTCTCCCAAATATATCACATCTTCTCCAAGAAATACCAGCTTTCCCCCTTCAAATAGGACCTTTTCACCCACAAATACCTATTTTATCCCCAAAAGAGGACAGTTTCTTCCAGAAAGGCCAGATTTTGCCCAAATATATCACATCTTCTCCAAGAAATACCAGGATGCTTCCTGAAATAGGACCTTTTCACCCACAAATTCCTCTCTTATCCCCAAAATAGGACAGTTTCTTCCAGAAAGGCCACATTTCGCCCAAATATAGCACATCTTCTCCAAGAAATACCAGGTTTCCCCCTTCAAATACGACCTTTTCACCCACAAATACCTGTTTTATCCCCAAAATAGGAAAGTTTCTTCCAGAAATGCCACATTTCTCCCAAATATATCACATCTTCTCCAAGAAATACCACGTTTCCCCTTCAAATAGGACCTTTTCAACCACAAATACCTGTCCTATCCCCAAAATAGGACAGTTTCTTCAAGAAATGCCACATTTCTCCCAAATATATCACATCTCCTCCAAGAAATAACAGGTTTCCCCCTGGAAATAGGACATTTTCACCCACAAATTCCTGTCTAATCCCCAAAATAGGACAGTTTCTTCTAGACATACCACATTTCTCACAAATATATCACATCTTCTCCTGGAAATACCAGGTTTCCCCTTTGAAATAGGACCTTTTCACCCACAAATACTTCTTTTATCCCCAAAAGAGGACAGTTTCTTCCAGAAATGCCACATCTCAACCAAATATATCACATCTTCTCCATGAAATACTAGCTTTCCCCTTCAAATAGGACCTTTTCACCCACAAATACCTATTTTATCCCCAAAAGCGGACAGTTTCTTCCAGAAAGGTAATATTTCTCCCAAATATATCACATCTCCTCCAAGAAATACCAGCTTTCCCCCTTCAAATAGGACCTTTTCACCCACAAATACCTCTTTTATCCCCAAAACAGGACAGTTTCTTCCAGAAATGCCACATTTCTCCCAAATATATCACATCTTCTCCAAGAAATACCAGCTTTCCCCCTTCAAATAGGACCTTTTCACCCACAAATACCTCTTTTATCCCCAAAATAGGACAGTTTCTTCCAGAAATGCCACATTTCGCCCAAATATCTCACATCTTCTCCAAGAAATACCAGCTATCCCCGTGGAAATAGGACATTTTCACCCACAAATACGTGTTTGATCCCCAAAATAGGACTGTTTCTTCCAGACATGCCAGATTTCTCCCAAATACATCACATCTTCTCCAAGAAATACCAGGTTTCCCCCTGGAAATAGGACCTTTTCACCCACAAATACCTCTTTTATCCCCAAAATAGGACAGTTTCTTCCAGAAATGCCACATTTCTCCCAAATATATCACATCTTCTCCAAGAAATACCACGTTTCCCCCTTCAAATAGGACCTCTTCACCCACAAATACCTCTTTATTCCCCAAAATAGGACAGTTTTTGTCCGGACATGCCATATTTCTCCCAAATATATCACATCTTCTCCAAGAAATACCAGCTTTCCCCCTTCAAATAGGACCTTTTCACCCACAAATACCTCTTTTATCCCCAAAACAGGACAGTTTCTTCCAGAAATGCCACATTTCTCCCAAATATATCACATCTTCTCCAAGAAATACCAGCTTTCCCCCTTCACATAGGACCTTTTCACCCACAAATACCTGTTTCATCCCCCCAAAATGGACAGTTTCTTCTAGACATGCCACATTTCTCCCAAATTCACCACATCTTCTCCAAGAAATACCAGGTTTCCCCCTTCAAATAGGACATTTTCACCCACAAATACCTGTTTGATCCCCAAAAGAGAACAGTTTCTTCCAGAAAGGCCACATTTCTCCCAAATAGATCACATCTTCTTCAAGAAATATCAGGATTCCTCTTGAAATAGGACCTTTTCTCCCACAAATACCTGCCTTCTCCATCCAAACTTTCCAGTTTCTTCCAGAAATGCCACATTTCTCCCAAATATATCACATATTCTCCAAGAAATACCACGTTTCCCCCTTCAAATAGGAACTTTTCACTCACAAATACCTATTCAATCCCCAAAATAGGACAGTTTCTTCCAGAAATGCCACATTTCTCCCAAATATATCACATCTCCTCCAAGAAATACCCGGTTTGCCCCTGGGAATTGGACCTTTTCACACAGAAATTCCGGTTTCATCCCCAAAATAGGACAGTTTCTTCCAGACATGCCACTTTTCAACCAAATATATCACAACTTCTCCCAGAAATACCAGGTTTCCCCCTTCAAATAGGACCTTTTCACCCACAAATACCTTTTTATTCCCAAAATAGGACAGTTTCTTCCAGAAAGGCCAGATTTTGCCCAAATATATCACATCTTCTCCAAGAAATACCAGGATTCCTCCTGAAATAGGACCTTTTCACCCACAAATACCTGTTTCATCCCCAAAATAGGACAGTTTCTTCCAGAAAGGCCAGATTTCTCCCAAATATATCACATCTTCTCCAAGAAATACCAGCTTTCCCCCTGGAAATAGGACCTTTTCTCCCACAAATACCTCTTTTATCCCCAAAATTGGACAGTTTCTTCCAGACATGTCTCATTTCTCCCAAATGTATCACATCTTCTCCAAGAAATACCAGGTTTCCCCCTTCAAATACGACCTTTTCTCCCACAAATACCCCTTTTATCCCCAAAATAGGACACTTTCTTCCAGAAATGCCACATTTCTCCCAAATATATCACATCTTCTCCAAGAAATACCAGCTTTCCCCCTGGAAATAGGTACTTTTCACCCACAAATGCCTCTTTATTCCCCAAAATAGGACAGTTTCTTCCAGAAATGCCACATTTCTCCCAAATACATCACATCTTCTCCAAGAAATACCAGGTTTCCCCCTTCAAATAGGACATTTTCACCCACTAATACCTGTTTCATCCCCAAAATAGGACAGTTTCTGCCATACATGCCAGATTTCTCCCAAATATATCACATCTTCTCCAAGAAATACAAGGGTTCCCCCTTCAAATAGGACCTTTTCACCCACAAATACCACTTTTATCCCCAAAAGTGGTCAGTTTCTTCCAGATAGGCCACATTTCTCCCAAATATATCACATCTTCTCCAAGAAGTACCAGCTTTCGCCCTGGAATTAGGAACTTTTCACCCACAAATGCCAGCCTTCCCCACCCAAATTGGACATTTTCTTCCTGAAATGCCACATTTGTCCCAAATATATCACATCTTCTCCAAGAAATACCAGATTTCCCCCTTCAAATAGGACCTTTTCTCCCACAAATACCTCTTTTATCCCCAAAAGAGGACAGTTTCTTCCAGAAAGGCCACATTTCTCCCAAATATATCACATCTTCTCCAAGAAATACCAGCTTTCCCAATTCAAATAGGACCTTTTCACCCACAAATACCTCTTTTATCCCCAAAATAGGACAGTTTCTTCCAGAAATGCCACATTTCTCCCAAATATATCACATCTTCTCCAAGAAATACCAGGTTTCCCCCTTCAAATAGGACCTTTTCACCCACAAATACCTGTTTGATCCCCAAAAGAGGACAGTTTCTTCCAGAAAGGCCACATTTCTCCCAAATAGATCACATCTTCTTCAAGAAATACCAGGATTCCCCCTTTAAATAGGACCTTTTCTCCCACAAATACCACTTTTATCCCCAAAAGAGGACAGTTTCTTCCAGACATGTCTCATTTCTCCCAAATGTATCACATCTTCTCCAAGAAATACCACGTTTCCCCCTTCAAATAGGACCTTTTCACCCACAAATACCTCTTTTATCCCCAAAAGAGGACAGTTTCTTCCAGAAATGCCACATTTCGCCCAAATATATCACATCTTCTCCAAGAAATACCACGTTTCCCCCTTCAAATAGGACCTTTTCACCCACAAATACCTCTTTATTCCCCAAAATAGGACTGTTTCTTCCAGACATGCCACATTTCTCCCAAATACATCACATCTTCTCCAAGAAATACCAGGTTTCCCCCTTCAAATAGGACCTTTTCACCCACAAATACCTCTTTTATCCCCAAAATAGGACAGTTTCTTCCAGAAATGCCACATTTCTCCCAAATATATCACATCTTCTCCAAGAAATACCACGTTTCCCCCTTGAAATAGGACCTTTTCACCCACAAATACCTCTTTATTCCCAAAAATAGGACAGTTTTTGTCCGGACATGCCATATTTCTCCCAAATATATCACATCTTCTCCAAGAAATACCACGTTTCCCCCTTCAAATAGGACCTTTTCAACCACAAATACCTCTTTTATCCCCAAAATAGGACAGTTTCTTCCAGAAATGCCACATTTCTCCCAAATATATCACATCTTCTCCAAGAAATACCAGCTTTCCCCCTTCAAATAGGACCTTTTCACCCACAAATACCTATTTTATCCCCAAAAGAGGACAGTTTCTTCCAGAAAGGCCAGATTTTGCCCAAATATATCACATCTTCTCCAAGAAATACCAGGATGCTTCCTGAAATAGGACCTTTTCACCCACAAATTCCTCTCTTATCCCCAAAATAGGACAGTTTCTTCCAGAAAGGCCACATTTCGCCCAAATATAGCACATCTTCTCCAAGAAATACCAGGTTTCCCCCTTCAAATACGACCTTTTCACCCACAAATACCTGTTTTATCCCCAAAATAGGAAAGTTTCTTCCAGAAATGCCACATTTCTCCCAAATATATCACATCTTCTCCAAGAAATACCACGTTTCCCCTTCAAATAGGAACTTTTCAACCACAAATACCTGTCCTATCCCCAAAATAGGACAGTTTCTTCAAGAAATGCCACATTTCTCCCAAATATATCACATCTCCTCCAAGAAATAACAGGTTTCCCCCTGGAAATAGGACATTTTCACCCACAAATTCCTGTCTAATCCCCAAAATAGGACAGTTTCTTCTAGACATACCACATTTCTCACAAATATATCACATCTTCTCCTGGAAATACCAGGTTTCCCCTTTGAAATAGGACCTTTTCACCCACAAATACTTCTTTTATCCCCAAAAGAGGACAGTTTCTTCCAGAAATGCCACATCTCAACCAAATATATCACATCTTCTCCATGAAATACTAGCTTTCCCCTTCAAATAGGACCTTTTCACCCACAAATACCTATTTTATCCCCAAAAGCGGACAGTTTCTTCCAGAAAGGTAATATTTCTCCCAAATATATCACATCTCCTCCAAGAAATACCAGCTTTCCCCCTTCAAATAGGACCTTTTCACCCACAAATACCTCTTTTATCCCCAAAACAGGACAGTTTCTTCCAGAAATGCCACATTTCTCCCAAATATATCACATCTTCTCCAAGAAATACCAGCTTTCCCCCTTCAAATAGGACCTTTTCACCCACAAATACCTCTTTTATCCCCAAAATAGGACAGTTTCTTCCAGAAATGCCACATTTCGCCCAAATATCTCACATCTTCTCCAAGAAATACCAGCTATCCCCGTGGAAATAGGACATTTTCACCCACAAATGCGTGTTTGATCCCCAAAATAGGACTGTTTCTTCCAGACATGCCAGATTTCTCCCAAATACATCACATCTTCTCCAAGAAATACCAGGTTTCCCCCTGGAAATAGGACCTTTTCACCCACAAATACCTCTTTTATCCCCAAAATAGGACAGTTTCTTCCAGAAATGCCACATTTCTCCCAAATATATCACATCTTCTCCAAGAAATACCACGTTTCCCCCTTCAAATAGGACCTCTTCACCCACAAATACCTCTTTATTCCCCAAAATAGGACAGTTTTTGTCCGGACATGCCATATTTCTCCCAAATATATCACATCTTCTCCAAGAAATACCAGCTTTCCCCCTTCAAATAGGACCTTTTCACCCACAAATACCTCTTTTATCCCCAAAACAGGACAGTTTCTTCCAGAAATGCCACATTTCTCCCAAATATATCACATCTTCTCCAAGAAATACCAGCTTTCCCCCTTCACATAGGACCTTTTCACCCACAAATACCTGTTTCATCCCCCCAAAATGGACAGTTTCTTCTAGACATGCCACATTTCTCCCAAATTCACCACATCTTCTCCAAGAAATACCAGGTTTCCCCCTTCAAATAGGACATTTTCACCCACAAATACCTGTTTGATCCCCAAAAGAGAACAGTTTCTTCCAGAAAGGCCACATTTCTCCCAAATAGATCACATCTTCTTCAAGAAATATCAGGATTCCTCTTGAAATAGGACCTTTTCTCCCACAAATACCTGCCTTCTCCATCCAAACTTTCCAGTTTCTTCCAGAAATGCCACATTTCTCCCAAATATATCACATATTCTCCAAGAAATACCACGTTTCCCCCTTCAAATAGGAACTTTTCACTCACAAATACCTATTCAATCCCCAAAATAGGACAGTTTCTTCCAGAAATGCCACATTTCTCCCAAATATATCACATCTCCTCCAAGAAATACCCGGTTTGCCCCTGGGAATTGGACCTTTTCACACAGAAATTCCGGTTCCATCCCCAAAATAGGACAGTTTCTTCCAGACATGCCACTTTTCAACCAAATATATCACAACTTCTCCCAGAAATACCAGGTTTCCCCCTTCAAATAGGACCTTTTCACCCACAAATTCCTGTTTTATTCCCAAAATAGGACAGTTTCTTCCAGAAAGGCCAGATTTTGCCCAAATATATCACATCTTCTCCAAGAAATACCAGGATTCCTCCTGAAATAGGACCTTTTCACCCACAAATACCTGTTTCATCCCCAAAATAGGACAGTTTCTTCCAGAAAGGCCAGATTTCTCCCAAATATATCACATCTTCTCCAAGAAATACCAGCTTTCCCCCTGGAAATAGGACCTTTTCTCCCACAAATACCTCTTTTATCCCCAAAATTGGACAGTTTCTTCCAGACATGTCTCATTTCTCCCAAATGTATCACATCTTCTCCAAGAAATACCAGGTTTCCCCCTTCAAATACGACCTTTTCTCCCACAAATACCCCTTTTATCCCCAAAATAGGACACTTTCTTCCAGAAATGCCACATTTCTCCCAAATATATCACATCTTCTCCAAGAAATACCAGCTTTCCCCCTGGAAATAGGTACTTTTCACCCACAAATGCCTCTTTATTCCCCAAAATAGGACAGTTTCTTCCAGAAATGCCACATTTCTCCCAAATACATCACATCTTCTCCAAGAAATACCAGGTTTCCCCCTTCAAATAGGACATTTTCACCCACTAATACCTGTTTCATCCCCAAAATAGGACAGTTTCTGCCATACATGCCAGATTTCTCCCAAATATATCACATCTTCTCCAAGAAATACAAGGGTTCCCCCTTCAAATAGGACCTTTTCACCCACAAATACCACTTTTATCCCCAAAAGTGGACAGTTTCTTCCAGATAGGCCACATTTCTCCCAAATATATCACATCTTCTCCAAGAAGTACCAGCTTTCGCCCTGGAATTAGGAACTTTTCACCCACAAATGCCAGCCTTCCCCACCCAAATTGGACATTTTCTTCCTGAAATGCCACATTTGTCCCAAATATATCACATCTTCTCCAAGATATACCAGATTTCCCCCTTCAAATAGGACCTTTTCTCCCACAAATACCTCTTTTATCCCCAAAAGAGGACAGTTTCTTCCAGAAAGGCCACATTTCTCCCAAATATATCACATCTTCTCCAAGAAATACCAGCTTTCCCCCTTCAAATAGGACCTTTTCACCCACAAATACCTCTTTTATCCCCAAAATAGGACAGTTTCTTCCAGAAATGCCACATTTCTCCCAAATATATCACATCTTCTCCAAGAAATACCAGGTTTCCCCCTTCAAATAGGACCTTTTCACCCACAAATACCTGTTTGATCCCCAAAAGAGGACAGTTTCTTCCAGAAAGGCCACATTTCTCCCAAATAGATCACATCTTCTTCAAGAAATACCAGGATTCCCCCTTTAAATAGGACCTTTTCTCCCACAAATACCACTTTTATCCCCAAAAGAGGACAGTTTCTTCCAGACATGTCTCATTTCTCCCAAATGTATCACATCTTCTCCAAGAAATACCACGTTTCCCCCTTCAAATACGACCTTTTCACCCACAAATACCTCTTTTATCCCCAAAAGAGGACAGTTTCTTCCAGAAATGCCACATTTCGCCCAAATATATCACATCTTCTCCAAGAAATACCAGGTTTCCCCCTTCAAATAGGACCTTTTCACCCACAAATACCTCTTTATTCCCCAAAATAGGACTGTTTCTTCCAGACATGCCACATTTCTCCCAAATACATCACATCTTCTCCAAGAAATACCAGGTTTCCCCCTTCAAATAGGACCTTTTCACCCACAAATACCTCTTTTATCCCCAAAATAGGACAGTTTCTTCCAGAAATGCCACATTTCTCCCAAATATATCACATCTTCTCCAAGAAATACCACGTTTCCCCCTTGAAATAGGACCTTTTCACCCACAAATACCTCTTTATTCCCCAAAATAGGACAGTTTTTGTCCGGACATGCCATATTTCTCCCAAATATATCACATCTTCTCCAAGAAATACCACGTTTCCCCCTTCAAATAGGACCTTTTCAACCACAAATACCTCTTTTATCCCCAAAATAGGACAGTTTCTTCCAGAAATGCCACATTTTTCCCAAATATATCACATCTTCGCCAAGAAATACCAGCTTTCCCCCTTCACATAGGACCTTTTCACCCAGAAATACCTGTTTCATCCCCAAAATAGGACAGTTTCTTCCAGACATGCCACATTTCTCCCAAATATATCACATCTTCTCCAAGAAATACCAGGTTTCCCCCTTCAAATAGGACTTTTTCACCCACAAATACCTGTTTGATCCCCAAAATAGGACAGTTTCTTCCAGAAAGGCCACATTTCTCCCAAATATATCACATCTTCTTCAAGAAATATCAGGATTCCTCTTGAAATAGGACCTTTTCTCCCACAAATACCTGCCTTCTCCCTCCAAACTTTCCAGTTTCTTCCAGAAATGCCACATTTCTCCCAAATATATCACATCTTCTCCAAGAAATACCAGGTTTCCCCCTTCAAATAGGAACTTTTCACCCACAAATACCTATTCAATCCCCAAAACAGGACAGTTTCTTCCAGAAATGCCACATTTCAACCAAATATATCACATCTCCTCCAAGAAATACCCGGTTTGCCCCTGGAAATTGGACCTTTTCACACAGAAATTCCGGTTTCATCCCCAAAATAGGACAGTTTCTTCCAGAAAGGCCACATTTCTCCCAAATATATCACATCTTCTCCAAGAAATACCAGGTTTCCCCCTTCAAATAGGACCTTTTCACCCACAAATACCTCCTTTATCCCCAAAATAGGACAGTTTCTTCCAGAAATGCCACATTTCTCCCAAATATATCACATCTTCTCCAAGAAATACCACGTTTCCCCCTTCAAATAGGACCTTTTCACCCACAAATACCTGTTTGATCCCAAAATAGGACAGTTTCATCTAGAAATGCCACATCTCAACCAAATATATCACATCTTCTCCATGAAATACTAGCTTTCCCCTTCAAATGTGACCTTTTCACCCACAAATACCTCTTTTATCCCCCAAATAGGACAGTTTCTTCCAGAAATGCCAGATTTCTCCCAAATACATCACATCTTCTCCAAGAAATACCAGGATGCTTCCTGAAATAGGACCTTTTCACCCACAAATACCTCTTTTATCCCCAAAAATAGGACAGTTTCATCCAGAAATGCCACATTTCTCCCAAAAATATCACATATTCTCCAAGAAATAACAGGATTCCCCCTTCAAATAGGACCTTTTCACCCACTTATACCTCCTTTATCCCCAAAAATAGGACAGTTTCTTCCAGAAATGCCACATTTCTCCCAAATATATCACATCTTCTCCAAGAAATACCACGTTTCCCCCTTCAAATAGGACCTTTTCACCCACAAATACCTGTTCTATCCCCAAAATAGGACAGTTTCTTCCAGAAATGCCACATTTCTCCCAAATATATCACATCTCCTCCAAGAAATAACAGGTTTCCCCCTTGAAATAGGACCTTTTCACACACAAATACCTGTTTGATCCCCAAAAGAGGACAGTTTCTTCCAGAAAGGCCACATTTCTCCCAAATAGATCATATCTTCTTCAAGAAATACCAGGATTCCCCCTTCAAATAGGAACTTTTCACCCACAAATACCTATTCTAACCCCAAAATAGGACAGTTTCTTCCAGAAAGGCCACATTTCAACCAAATATATCACATCTTCTCCATGAAATACCAGGTTTCCCCCTTCAAATAGGACCTTTTCACCCACAAATACCTCTTTTATCCCCAAAAGAGGACAGTTTCTTCCAGACATTCCAGATTTCTCCCAAATATATCACATCTTCTCCAAGAAATACCAGGTTTCCCCCTTCAAATAGGACCTTTTCTCCCACAAATACCACTTTTATCCGCAAAAGAGGACAGTTTCTTCCAGACATGTCTCATTTCTCCCAAATAGATCACATCTTCTCCAAGAAATACCACGTTTCCCCCTTCAAATACGACCTTTTCACCCACAAATACCTCTTTTATCCCCAAAAGAGGACAGTTTCTTCCAGAAAAGCCACATTTCTCCCAAATATATCACATCTTCTCCAAGAAATACCACGTTTCCCCCTTCAAATAGGACCTTTTCACCCACAAATACCTCTTTATTCCCCAAAATAGGACAGTATCTTCCAGACATGCCACATTTCTCCCAAATACATCACATCTTCTCCAAGAAATACCAGGTTTCCCCCTTCAAATAGGACCTTTTCACCCACAAATACCTCTTTTATCCCCAAAATAGGACAGTTTCTTCCAGAAATGCCACTTTTCTCCCAAATATAGCACATCTTCTCCAAGAAATACCACGTTTCCCCCTTGAAATAGGACCTTTTCACCCACAAATACCTCTTTATTCCCCAAAATAGGACTGTTTTTGTCCGGACATGCCATATTTCTCCCAAATATATCACATCTTCTCCAAGAAATACCAGCTTTCCCCCTTCAAATAGGACCTTTTCACCCACAAATACCTCTTTTATCCCCAAAATAGGGCAGTTTCTTCCAGAAATGCCACATTTCTCCCAAATATATCACATCTTCTCCAAGAAATACCAGCTTTCCCCCTTCACATTGGACCTTTTCTCCCACAAATACCTGCCTTCTCCCTCCAAACTTTCCAGTTTCTTCCAGAAATGCCACATTTCTCCCAAATATATCACATCTTCTCCAAGAAATACCAGGTTTCCCCTTCAAATAGGAACTTTTCACCCACAAATACCTATTCAATCCCCAAAACAGGACAGTTTCTTCCAGAAATGCCACATTTCTCCCAAATATATCACATCTCCTCCAAGAAATACCCGGTTTGCCCCTGGAAATTGGACCTTTTCACACAGAAATTCCGGTTTCATCCCCAAAATAGGACAGTTTCTTCCAGACATGCCACATTTCTCCCAAATATATCACATCTTCTCCAAGAAATACCAGCTTTCCCCCTTCAAATAGGACCTTTTCACCCACAAATACCTCTTTTATCCCCAAAATAGGACAGTTTCTTCCAGAAATGCCACATTTCTCCCAAATATATCACATCTTCTCCAAGAAATACCACGTTTCCCCCTTCAAATAGGACCTTTTCACCCACAAATACCTCTTTTATCCCCAAAAGAGGACAGTTTCTTCCAGAAAGGCCAGATTTTGCCCAAATATATAACATCTTCTCCAAGAAATACCCGGATGCTTCCTGAAATAGGACCTTTTCACCCACAAATACCTCTCTTATCCCCAAAATAGGACAGTTTCTTCCAGAAAGGCCACATTTCTCCCAAATATATCACATCTTCTCCAAGAAATAACAGGATTCCCCCTTCAAATAGGACCTTTTCACCCACAAATACCTCCTTTATCCCCAAAATAGGACAGTTTCTTCCAGAAATGCCACATTTCTCCCAAATATATCACATCTTCTCCAAGAAATACCAGGTTTCCCCCTTCAAATAGGACCTTTTCACCCACAAATACCTGTTCTATCCCCAAAAGAGGACAGTTTCTTCCAGAAATGCCACATTTCTCCCAAATATATCACATCTTCTCCAAGAAATACCAGGTTTCCCCCTTCAAATAGGACCTTTTCACCCACAAATACCTATTCAATCCCCAAAACAGGACAGTTTCTTCCAGAAATGCCACATTTCTCCCAAATATATCACATCTCCACCAAGAAATACCCGGTTTGCACCTGGAAATTGGACCTTTTCACACAGAAATTCCGGTTTCATCCCCAAAATAGGACAGTTTCTTCCAGACATGCCACATTTCTCCCAAATATATCACATCTTCTCCAAGAAATACCACGTTTCCCCCTTGAAATAGGACCTTTTCACCCACAAATACCTCTTTATTCCCCAAAATAGGACAGTTTTTGTCCGGACATGCCATATTTCTCCCAAATATATCACATCTTCTCCAAGAAATACCAGGTTTCCCCCTTCAAATAGGACCTTTTCACCCACAAATACCTCTTTTATCCCCAAAATAGGACAGTTTCTTCCAGAAATGCCACATTTCTCCCAAATAGATCACATCTTCTCCAAGAAATACCAGCTTTACCCCTTCACATAGGACCTTTTCACCCAGAAATACCTGTTTCATCCCCAAAATAGGACAGTTTCTTCCGGACATGCCACATTTCTCCCAAATATATCACATCTTCTCCAAGAAATACCAGCTTTCCCCCTTCAAATAGGACCTTTTCACCCACAAATACCTGTTTGATCCCCAAAATACGACAGTTTCTTCCAGAAAGGCCACATTTCTCCCAAATATATCACATCTTCTTCAAGAAATATCAGGATTCCTCTTGAAATAGGACCTTTTCTCCCGCAAATACCTGCCTTCTCCCTCCAAACTTTCCAGTTTCTTCCAGAAATGCCACATTTCTCCCAAATATATCACATCTTCTCCAAGAAATACCAGGTTTCCCCCTTCAAATAGGAACTTTTCACCCACAAATACCTATTCAATCCCCATAACAGGACAGTTTCTTCCAGAAATGCCACATTTCTCCCAAATATATCACATCTCCTCCAAGAAATACCCGGTTTGCCCCTCGAAATTGGACCTTTTCACACAGAAATTCCGGTTTCATCCCCAAAATAGGACAGTTTCTTCCAGACATGCCACATTTCTCCCAAATATATCACATCTTCTCCAAGAAATACCACGTTTCCCCCTTCAAATAGGACCTTTTCACCCACAAATACCTCTTTTATCCCCAAAAGAGGACAGTTTCTTCCAGAAAGGCCAGATTTTGCCCAAATATATAACATCTTCTCCAAGAAATACCCGGATGCTTCCTGAAATAGGACCTTTTCACCCACAAATACCTCTCTTATCCCCAAAATAGGACAGTTTCTTCCAGAAAGGCCACATTTCTCCCAAATATATCACATCTTCTCCAAGAAATAACAGGATTCCCCTTCAAATAGGACCTTTTCACCCACAAATACCTCCTTTATCCCCAAAATAGGACAGTTTCTTCCAGAAATGCCACATTTCTCCCAAATATATCACATCTTCTCCAAGAAATACCACGTTTCCCCCTTCAAATAGGACCTTTTCACCCACAAATACCTGTTCTATCCCCAAAATAGGACAGTTTCTTCCAGAAATGCCACATTTCTCCCAAATATATCACATCTCCTCCAAGAAATAACAGGTTTCCCCCTTCAAATAGGACCTTTTCACCCACAAATTCCTGTCTAATCCCCAAAATAGGACAGTTTCTTCTAGACATGCCACATTTCTCCCAAATATATCACATCTTCTCCTAGAAATAACAGGCTTCCCCCATGAAATATGACTTTTTCACCCACGAATACTTCTTTTATCCCCAAAAGAGGACAGTTTCTTCCAGAAATGCCACATTTCAACCAAATATATCACATCTTCTCCATGAAATACCAGGTTTCCCCCTTCAAATAGGACCTTTTCACCCACAAATACCTCTTTTATCCCCAAAATAGGACAGTTTCTTCCAGAAAGGCAAGATTTCGCCCCAATATATCACATCTTCTCCAAGAAATACTAGGTTTCCCCTTCAAATGTCACCTTTTCACCCACAAATACCTGTTTTATCCCGAAAATAGGACAGTTTCTTCCTGACATGCCACATTTCTCCCAAATATATCACATCTTCTCCAAGAAATACCAGGTTTCCCCCTTCAAATAGGACCTTTTCACCCACAAATACCTCTTTTATCCCCAAAATAGGACTGTTTCTTCCAGAAAGGCAAGATTTCGCCCCAATATATCACATCTTCTCCACAAAATACTAGGTTTCCCCTTCAAATGTCACCTTTTCACCCACAAATACCTGTTTTATCCCGAAAATAGGACAGTTTCTTCCAGACATGCCACATTTCTCCCAAATATATCACATATTCTCCAAGAAATACCAGGTTTCCCCCTTCAAATAGGAACTTTTCACCCACAAATACCTCTTTTATCCCCAAAATAGGACAGTTTCTTCCTGACATGCCACATTTCTCCCAAATATATCACATCTTCTCCAAGAAATACCAGGTTTCCCCCTTCAAATAGGACCTTTTCACCCACAAATACCTCTTTTATCCCCAAAATAGGACAGTTTCTTCCAGAAAGGCCAGATTTTGCCCAAATATGTCACATCTTCTCCAAGAAATACCTGGATGCTTCCTGAAATATGACATTTTCACCCTCAAATACCTCTTTTATCCCCAAAATAGGACAGTTTCTTCTAGACATGCCACATTTCTCCCAAATATATCACATCTTCTCCAAGAAATACCAGGTTTCCCCCTGGAAATAGGACCTTTTCATCCACAAATACCTCTTTTATCCCCAAAAGAGGACAGTTTCTTCCAGACATGCCAGATTTCTCCCAAATATATCACATCTTCTCCAAGAAATACCACGTTTCCCCCTTCAAATAGGACCTTTTCTCCCACAAATACCTCTTTTATCCGCAAAAGAGGACAGTTTCTTCCAGACATGCCACATTTCTCCCAAATATATCACATCTTCTCCAAGAAATACCAGCTTTCCCCCTTCAAATAGGACCTTTTCTCCCACAAATACCTCTTTTATCCCCAAAATAGGACAGTTTCTTCCAGAAATGCCACATTTCTCCCAAATATATCACATCTTCTCCAAGAAATACCAGGGATCCCGTTCAAATAGGACCTTTTCACCCACAAATACTTGTTCTATTCCCCAAATAGGACAGTTTCTTCCAGAAACGCCACATTTCTCCCAAATATATCACATCTTCTCCAAGAAATACCAGATTTCCCCCTTCAAATAGTAACTTTTCACCCACAAATACCTATTCTATCCCCAAAATAGGACAGTTTCTTCCAGAAATGCCACATTTCTCCCAAATATATCACATCTTCTCCAAGAAATACCAGGTTTCCCCCTTCAAATAGTACCTTTTCACCCACAAATACCTCTTTTATCCCAAAATAGGACAGTTTCTTCCAGAAATGCCACATTTCAACCAAATATATCACATCTTCTCCATGAAATACCAGGTTTCCCCCTTCAAATAGGACCTTTTCACCCACTTCTACCTCCTTTATCCCCAAAATAGGACAGTTTCTTCCAGAAATGCCTCATTTCTCCCAAATATATCACATCTTCTCCAAGAAATACCACGTTTCCCCCTTCAAATAGGACCTTTTCAACCACAAATAACTGTTTGATCCTCAAATTAGGACAGTTTCTTCTAGAAATGCCACATTTCTCCCAAATATATCACATCTTCTCCAAGAAATACCAGGTTTCCCCCTTCAAATAGGACCTTTTCACCCACAAATTCCTGTCTAATCCCCAAAATAGGACAGTTTCTTCTAGACATGCCACATTTCTCCCAAATATATCACATCTTCTCCTAGAAATACCAGGTTTCCCCCAAGAAATATGACTTTTTCACCCACAAATACTTCTTTTATCCCCAAAAGAGGACAGTTTCTTCCATAAATGCCACATTTCAACCAAATATATCACATCTCCTCCATGAAATACCAGGTTTCCCCCTTCAAATAGGACCTTTTCACCCACAAATACCTGTTCTATCCTCAAAATAGGACAGTTTCTTCCAGAAATGCCACATTTCGCCCAAATATAGCACATCTTCTCCACGAAATACTAGGTTTCCCCTTCAAATGTGACCTTTTCACCCACAAATACCTGTTTTATCCCCAAAATAGGACAGTTTCTTCCAGAAAGGCCATATTTCAACCAAATAGATCACATCTTCTCCAAGAAATACCAGCTTTCCCCCTTGAAATAGGACCTTTTCACCCACAAATACCTCTTTTATCCCCAAAATAGGACAGTTTCTTCCAGAAATGCCACATTTCTCCCAAGTATATCACATCTTCTCCAAGAAATACCAGGGTTCCCCCTTCAAATAGGACCTTTTCACCCACAAATACCTCTTTTATCCCCAAAAGAGGACAGTTTCTTCCAGAAATGCCACATCTCAACCAAATATATCACATCTTCTCCAAGAAATACCAGGTTTCCCCCTTCAAATAGGACCTTTTCTCCCACAAATACCTCTTTTATCCCCAAAAGAGGACTGTTTCTTCCAGACATGCCACATTTCTCCCAAATAGATCACATCTTCTCCAAGAAATACCAGGTTTCCCCCTTCAAATAGGACCTTTTCACCCACAAATACCTCTTTTATCCCCAAAATAGGACAGTTTCTTCCAGAAATGCCACATTTCTCCCAATTATATCACATCTTCTCCAAGAAATACCAGGTTTCCCCCTTCAAATAGGACCTTGTCACCCACAAATACCTGTTTTATCCCTCAAATTGGAAATTTTCGTCCTGAAATTCCCGATTTCTTCCAAGTAAATCACATCTTCTCCAAGAAATACCAGGTTTCCCCCATCAAATAGGACCTTTTCACCCACAAATACCTCTTTTATCCCCAAAAGAGGACAGTTTCTTCCAGAAATGCCACATTTCTCCCAAGTATAGAACATCTTCTCCAAGAAATACCACGTTTCCCCCTTCAAATAGTACCTTTTCACCCACAAATACCAGTTCTATCCCCAAAAGTGGACAGTTTCTTCCAGAAAGGCCACATTTCTCCCAAATAGATCACATCTTCTTCAAGAAATACCAGTATTCCTCTTGAAATAGGACCTTTTCTCCCACAAATACCTGTTTTCTCCCAACAAACTTTCCAGTTTCTTCCAGAAATGCCACATTTCTCCCAAATATATCACATCTTCTCCAAGAAATACCAGGATTCCCCCTTCAAATAGGAACTTTTCACCCACAAATACCTATTCTATCCCCAAAATAGGACAGTTTCTTCCAGAAATGCCACATTTCTCCCAAATATATCACATCTTCTCCATGAAATACCAGGTTTCCCCCTTCAAATAGGACCTTTTCACCCACAAATACCTCTTTTATCCCCAAAAGAGGACAGTTTCTTCCTGACATAACAGATTTCTCCCAAATATATCACATCTTCTCCAAGAAATACCAGATTTCCCCCTGGAAATAGGACCTTTTCACCCACAAATACCTCTTTTATCCGCAAAAGAGGACAGTTTCTACCAGAAATGCCACATTTCTCCCAAATATATCACATCTTCTCCAAGAAATACCAGGTTTCCCCCTTCAAATAGGACCTTTTCACCCACAAATACCTGTTTCATCCCCAAAATAGGACAGTTTCTTAAGAAATGCCAGATTTCTCCCAAATATATCACATCTTCTCCAAGAAATACCAGGATGCTTCCTGAAATAGGACCTTTTCACCCACAAATACCTCTTTTATCCCCAAAAATAGGACAGTTTCTTCCAGAAATGCCACATTTCTCCCAAATATATCACATATTCTCCAAGAAATAACAGGATTCCCCCTTCAAATAGGATCTTTTCACCCACAAATACCTCTTTTATCCCCAAAAGAGGACAGTTTCTTCCAGAAATGCCACATTTCTCCCAAATATATCACATCTTCTCCAAGAAATACCACGTTTCCCCCTTCAAATAGGACCTTTTCACCCACAAATACCTGTTCTATCCCCAAAATAGGACAGTTTCTTCCAGAAATGCCACATTTCTCCCAAATATATCACATCTCCTCCAAGAAATAACAGGTTTCCCCCTTCAAATAGGACCTTTTCACCCACAAATTCCTGTCTAATCCCCAAAATAGGACAGTTTCTTCTAGACATGCCACATTTCTCCCAAATATATCACATCTTCCCCTAGAAATAACAGGCTTCCCCCATGAAATATGACATTTTCACCCTCAAATACTTCTTTTATCCCGAAAAGAGGACAGTTTCTTCCAGAAATGCCACATTTCAATCAAATATATCACATCTTCTCCAAGAAATACCAGGTTTCCCCCTTCAAATAGGACCTTTTCACCCACAAATACCTGTTCTATCCTCAAAATAGGACAGTTTCTTCCAGAAAGGCCAGATTTCGCCCCAATATATCACATCTTCTCCACAAAATACTAGGTTTCCCCTTCAAATGTCTCCTTTTCACCCACAAATACCTGTTTTATCCCGAAAATAGGACAGTTTCTTCCAGACATGCCACATTTCTCCCAAATACATCACATCTTCTCCAAGAAATACCAGGTTTCCCCCTTCAAATAGGACCTTTTCACCCACAAATACCTCTTTTATCCCCAAAATAGGACAGTTTCTTCCTGACATGCCACATTTCTCCAAAATATATCACATCTTCTCCAAGAAATACCAGGTTTCCCCCTTCAAATAGGACCTTTTCACCCACAAATACCTCTTTTATCCCCAAAATAGGACAGTTTCTTCCAGAAAGGCCAGATTTTGCCCAAATATATCACATCTTCTCCAAGAAATACCAGGATGCTTCCTGAAATAGGACCTTTTCACCCTCAAATACCTCTTTTATCCCCAAAAGAGGACAGTTTCATCCAGAAATGCCACATTTCTCCCAAATATATCACATCTTCTCCAAGAAATACCAGGTTTCCCCCTTCAAATAGGACCTTTTCACCCTCAAATACCTCTTTTATCCCCAAAATAGGACAGTTTCTTCCAGGCATGCCACATTTCTCCCAAATAGATCACATCTTCTCCACGAAATACCAGCTTTCCCCCTTCAAATAGGACCTTTTCACCCACAAATACCTCTTTTATCCCCAAAACAGGACAGTTTCTTCCAGACATGCCAGATTTCTCCCAAATATATCACATCTTCTCCAAGAAATACCAGGGTTCCCCCTTCAAATAGGACCTTTTCTCTCACAAATACCTCTTTTATCCGCAAAAGAGGACAGTTTCTTCCAGACATGCCACATTTCTCCCAAATATATCACATCTTCTCCAAGAAATTCCAGGTTTCCCCCTTCAAATAGGAACTTTTCACCCACAAATACCTATTCAATTCCCAAAACAGGACAGTTTCTTCCAGAAATGCCACATTTCTCCCAAATATATCACATCTTCTCCAAGAAATACCAGGTTTCCCCCTTCAAATAGGACCTTTTCACCCACAAATACCTCTTTTATCCCAAAATAGGACAGTTTCTTCCAGAAAGGCCACATTTCAACCAAATATATCAAATCTTCTCCAATAAATACCAGGTTTCCCCATTCAAATAGGACCTTTTCTCCCACTTCTACCTCCTTTATCCCCAAAATAGGACAGTTTCTTCCAGAAATGCCACATTTCTCCCAAATAGATCACATCTTCTCCAAGAAATACTACGTTTCCCCCTTCAAATAGGACCTTTTCAACCACAAATACCTGTTCTATCCCCAAAATAGGACAGTTTCTTCCAGAAATGCCACATTTCTCCCAAATATATCACATCTCCTCCAAGAAATACCAGGTTTCCCCCTTCAAATAGGACCTTTTCACCCACAAATTCCTGTCTAATCCCCAAAATAGGACAGTTTCTTCTAGACATGCCACATTTCTCCCAAATATATCACATCTTCTCCTAGAAATACCAGGTTTCCCCCATGAAATATGACTTTTTCACCAACAAATACTTCTTTTATCCCCAAAAGAGGACAGTTTCTTCCAGAAATGCCACATTTCAACCAAATATATCAGATCTTCTCCATGAAATACCAGGTTTCCCCCTTCAAATAGGACCTTTTCACCCACAAATACCTGTTCTATCCTCAAAATAGGACAGTTTCTTCCAGAAATGCCACATTTCGCCCAAATATAGCACATCTTCTCCACGAAATACCAGGTTTCCCCTTCAAATGTGACCTTTTCACCCACAAATACCTCTTTTATCCCCAAAATAGGACAGTTTCTTCCAGAAAGGCCACATTTCAACCAAATATATCACATCTTCTCCAAGAAATACCAGCTTTCCCCCTTGAAATAGGACCTTTTCACCCACAAATACCTCTTTATTCCCCAAAATAGGACAGTTTTTGTCCGGACATGCCATATTTCTCTCAAATATATCACATCTTCTCCAAGAAATACCAGGTTTCCCCCTTCAAATAGGACCTTTTCACCCACAAATACCTCTTTTATCCCCAAAATAGGACAGTTTCTTCCAGAAATGCCACATTTCTCCCAAATATATCACATCTTCTCCAAGAAATACCAGCTTTCCCCCTTCACATAGGACCTTTTCACCCAGAAATACCTGTTTCATCCCCAAAATAGGACAGTTTCTTCCAGACATGCCACATTTCTCCCAAATTCACCACATCTTCTCCAAGAAATACCAGGTTTCCCCCTTCAAATAGGACCTTTTCACCCACAAATACCTGTTCTATCCTCAAAATAGGACAGTTTCTTCCAGAAATGCCACATTTCGCCCAAATATAGCACATCTTCTCCACGAAATACTAGGTTTCCCCATCAAATGTGACCTTTTCACCCACAAATACCTGTTTTATCCCCAAAATAGGACAGTTTCTTCCAGAAAGGCCACATTTCAACCAAATAGATCACATCTTCTTCAAGAAATACCAGCTTTCCCCCTTGAAATAGGACCTTTTCACCCACAAATACCTCTTTATTCCCCGAAATAGGACAGTTTTTGTCCGGACATGCCATATTTCTCTCAAATATATCACATCTTCTCCAAGAAATACCAGGTTTCCCCCTTCAAATAGGACCTTTTCACCCACAAATACCTCTTTTATCCCCAAAATAGGACAGTTTCTTCCAGAAATGCCACATTTCTCCCAAATATATCACATCTTCTCCAAGAAATACCAGCTTTCCCCCTTCACATAGGACCTTTTCACCCACAAATACCTGTTTCATCCCCAAAATAGGACAGTTTCTTCCAGACATGCCACATTTCTCCCAAATTCACCACATCTTCTCCAAGAAATACCAGGTTTCCCCCTTCAAATAGGACCTTTTCACCCACAAATACCTGTTTGATCCCCAAAAGAGGACAGTTTCTTCCAGAAATGCCACATTTCTCCCAAATATATCACATCTTCTTCAAGAAATATCAGGATTCCTCTTGAAATAGGACCTTTTCTCCCACAAATACCTGCCTTCTCCCTCCAAACTTTCCAGTTTCTTCCAGAAATGCCACATTTCTCCCAAATATATCACATCTTCTCCAAGAAATACCAGGTTTCCCCCTTCAAATAGGAACTTTTCACCCACTCATACCAATTCAATCCCCAAAACAGGACAGTTTCTTCCAGAAATGCCACATTTCTCCCAAATATATCACATCTCCTCCAAGAAATACCCGGTTTGCCCCTGGAAATTGGACATTTTCACACAGAAATTCCGGTTTCATCCCCAAAAAATGACAGTTTCTTCCAGACAGGCCACATTTCTCCCAAATATATCACATCTTCTCCAAGAAATACCAGCTATCACCCTTCAAATAGGACCTTTTCACCCACAAATACCTCTTTTATCCCCAAAATAGGACAGTTTCTTCCAGAAATGCCACATTTCTCCCAAATATATCACATCTTCTCCAAGAAATACCACGTTTCCCCCTTCAAATAGGACCTTTTCACCCTCAAATACATCTTTTATCCCCAAAAGAGGACAGTTTCTTCCAGAAAGGCCAGATTTTGCCCAAATATATAACATCTTCTCCAAGAAGTACCAGGATGCTTCCTGAAATAGGACCTTTTCACCCACAAATACCTCTTCTATCCCCAAAATAGGACAGTTTCTTCCAGAAATGCCACATTTCTCCCAAATATATCACATCTTCTCCAAGAAATACCAGGTTTCCCCCTTCAAATAGGAACTTTTCACCCACAAATACCTATTCTATCCCCAAAATAGGACAGTTTCTTCCAGAAAGGCCACATTTCTCCCAAATATATCACATCTTCTCCAAGAAATACCAGGTTTCCCCCTTCAAATAGGACCTTTTCACCCACAAATACCTCTTTTATCCCAAAATAGGACAGTTTCTTCCAGAAAGGCCACATTTCAACCAAATATATCACATCTTCTCCTAGAAATACCAGGTTTCCCCATTCAAATAGGACCTTTTCTCCCACAAATACCTCCTTTATCCCCAAAATAGGACAGTTTCTTCCAGAAATGCCACATTTCTCCCAAATAGATCACATCTTCTCCAAGAAATACCACGTTTCCCCCTTCAAATAGGACCTTTTCAACCACAAATACCTGTTCTATCCCCAAAATAGGACAGTTTCTTCTAGAAATGCCACATTTCTCCCAAATATATCACATCTTCTCCAAGAAATACCAGGTTTCCCCCTTCAAATAGGACCTTTTCACCCACAAATTCCTGTCTAATCCCCAAAATAGGACAGTTTCTTCTAGACATGCCACATTTCTCCCAAATATATCACATCTTCTCCTAGAAATACCAGGTTTCCCCCATGAAATATGACTTTTTCACCAACAAATACTTCTTTTATCCCCAAAAGAGGACAGTTTCTTCCAGACATGCCACATTTCACCCAAATAGATCACATCTTCTCCAAGAAATACCAGGTTTCCCCCTTCAAATAGGACCTTTTCACCCACAAATACCTGTTCTATCCTCAAAATAGGACAGTTTCTTCCAGAAATGCCACATTTCGCCCAAATATAGCACATCTTCTCCACGAAATACTAGGTTTCCCCTTCAAATGTGACCTTTTCACCCACAAATACCTCTTTTATCCCCAAAAGAGGACAGTTTCTTCCAGAAAGGCCACATTTCAACCAAATAGATCACATCTTCTCCAAGAAATACCAGCTTTCCCCCTTGAAATAGGACCTTTTCACCCACAAATACCTCTTTATTCCCCAAAATAGGACAGTTTTTGTCCGGACATGCCATATTTCTCTCAAATATATCACATCTTCTCCAAGAAATACCAGATTTCCCCCTTCAAATAGGACCTTTTCACCCACAAATACCTCTTTTATCCCCAAAATAGGACAGTTTCTTCCAGAAATGCCACATTTCTCCCAAATATATCACATCTTCTCCAAGAAATACCAGCTTTCCCCCTTCACATAGGACCTTTTCACCCAGAAATACCTGTTTCATCCCCAAAATAGGACAGTTTCTTCCAGACATGCCACATTTCTCCCAAATTCACCACATCTTCTCCAAGAAATACCAGGTTTCCCCCTTCAAATAGGACCTTTTCACCCACAAATACCTGTTCTATCCTCAAAATAGGACAGTTTCTTCCAGAAATGCCACATTTCGCCCAAATATAGCACATCTTCTCCACGAAATACTAGGTTTCCCCATCAAATGTGACCTTTTCACCCACAAATACCTGTTTTATCCCCAAAAGAGGACAGTTTCTTCCAGAAAGGCCACATTTCAACCAAATATATCACATCTTCTCCAAGAAATACCAGCTTTCCCCCTTGAAATAGGACCTTTTCACCCACAAATACCTCTTTATTCCCCAAAATAGGACAGTTTTTGTCCGGACATGCCATATTTCTCTCAAATATATCACATCTTCTCCAAGAAATACCAGGTTTCCCCCTTCAAATAGGACCTTTTCACCCACAAATACCTCTTTTATCCCCAAAATAGAACAGTTTCTTCCAGAAATGCCACATTTATCGCAAATATATCACATCTTCTCCAAGAAATACCAGCTTTCCCCCTTCACATAGGACCTTTTCACCCAGAAATACCTGTTTCATCCCCAAAATAGGACAGTTTCTTCCAGACATGCCACATTTCTCCCAAATTCACCACATCTTCTCCAAGAAATACCAGGTTTCCCCCTTCAAATAGGTCCTTTTCACCCACAAATACCTGTTTGATCCCTAAAAGAGGACAGTTTCTTCCAGAAAGGCCACATTTCTCCCAAATATATCACATCTTCTTCAAGAAATATCAGGATTCCTCTTGAAATAGGACCTTTTCTCCCACAAATACCTGCCTTCTCCCTCCAAACTTTCCAGTTTCTTCCAGAAATGCCACATTTCTCCCAAATATATCACATCTTCTCCAAGAAATACCAGGTTTCCCCCTTCAAATAGGAACTTTTCACCCACTAATACCTATTCAATCCCCAAAACAGGACAGTTTCTTCCAGAAATGCCACATTTCTCCCAAATATATCACATCTCCTCCAAGAAATACCCGGTTTGCCCCTGGAAATTGGACCTTTTCACACAGAAATTCCGGTTTCATCCCCAAAATAGGACAGTTTCTTCCAGACAGGCCACATTTCTCCCAAATATATCACATCTTCTCCAAGAAATACCAGCTATCACCCTTCAAATAGGACCTTTTCACCCACAAATACCTCTTTTATCCCCAAAACAGGACAGTTTCTTCCAGAAATGCCACATTTCTCCCAAATATATCACATCTTCTCCAAGAAATACCACGTTTCCCCCTTCAAATAGGACCTTTTCACCCACAAATACATCTTTTATCCCCAAAAGAGGACAGTTTCTTCCAGAAAGGCCAGATTTTGCCCAAATATATAACATCTTCTCCAAGAAGTACCAGGATGCTTCCTAAAATAGGACCTTTTCACCCACAAATACCTCTTCTATCCCCAAAATAGGACAGTTTCTTCCAGAAATGCCACATTTCTCCCAAATATATCACATCTTCTCCAAGAAATACCAGGTTTCCCCCTTCAAATAGGACATTTTCACCCACAAATACCTCTTTTATCCCCAAAAGTGGACAGTTTCTTCCAGAAAGGCCACATTTCTCCCAAATATATCACATCTTCTTCAAGAAATACCAGGATTCCTCTTGAAATAGGACCTTTTCTCCCACAAATACCTGCCTTCTCCCACCAAACTTTCCAGTTTCTTCCAGAAATGCCACATTTCTCCAAAAATATCACATCTTCTCCAAGAAATTCCAGGTTTCCCCCTTCAAATAGGAACTTTTCACCCACAAATACCTCTTTTATCCCCAAAATAGGACAGTTTCTTCCTGACATGCCACATTTCTCCCAAATATATCACATCTTCTCCAAGAAATACCAGGTTTCCCCCTTCAAATAGGACCTTTTCACCCACAAATACCTCTTTTATCCCCAAAATAGGACAGTTTCTTCCAGAAAGGCCAGATTTTGCCCAAATATGTCACATCTTCTCCAAGAAATACCAGGATGCTTCCTGAAATATGACATTTTCACCCTCAAATACCTCTTTTATCCCCAAAATAGGACAGTTTCTTCTAGACATGCCACATTTCTCCCAAATATATCACATCTTCTCCAAGAAATACCAGGTTTCCCCCTGGAAATAGGACCTTTTCATCCACAAATACCTCTTTTATCCCCAAAAGAGGACAGTTTCTTCCAGACATGCCAGATTTCTCCCAAATATATCACATCTTCTCCAAGAAATACCACGTTTCCCCCTTCAAATAGGACCTTTTCTCCCACAAATACCTCTTTTATCCGCAAAAGAGGACAGTTTCTTCCAGACATGCCACATTTCTCCCAAATATATCACATCTTCTCCAAGAAATACCAGCTTTCCCCCTTCAAATAGGACCTTTTCTCCCACAAATACCTCTTTTATCCCCAAAAGAGGACAGTTTCTTCCAGAAATGCCACATTTCTCCCAAATATATCACATCTTCTCCAAGAAATACCAGGGATCCCGTTCAAATAGGACCTTTTCACCCACAAATACTTGTTCTATTCCCCAAATAGGACAGTTTCTTCCAGAAACGCCACATTTCTCCCAAATATATCACATCTTCTCCAAGAAATACCAGATTTCCCCCTTCAAATAGTAACTTTTCACCCACAAATACCTATTCTATCCCCAAAATAGGACAGTTTCTTCCAGAAATGCCACATTTCTCCCAAATATATCACATCTTCTCCAAGAAATACCAGGTTTCCCCCTTCAAATAGTACCTTTTCACCCACAAATACCTCTTTTATCCCAAAATAGGACAGTTTCTTCCAGAAATGCCACATTTCAACCAAATATATCACATCTTCTCCATGAAATACCAGGTTTCCCCCTTCAAATAGGACCTTTTCACCCACTTCTACCTCCTTTATCCCCAAAATAGGACAGTTTCTTCCAGAAATGCCTCATTTCTCCCAAATATATCACATCTTCTCCAAGAAATACCACGTTTCCCCCTTCAAATAGGACCTTTTCAACCACAAATAACTGTTTGATCCTCAAATTAGGACAGTTTCTTCTAGAAATGCCACATTTCTCCCAAATATATCACATCTTCTCCAAGAAATACCAGGTTTCCCCCTTCAAATAGGACCTTTTCACCCACAAATTCCTGTCTAATCCCCAAAATAGGACAGTTTCTTCTAGACATGCCACATTTCTCCCAAATATATCACATCTTCTCCTAGAAATACCAGGTTTCCCCCAAGAAATATGACTTTTTCACCCACAAATACTTCTTTTATCCCCAAAAGAGGACAGTTTCTTCCATAAATGCCACATTTCAACCAAATATATCACATCTCCTCCATGAAATACCAGGTTTCCCCCTTCAAATAGGACCTTTTCACCCACAAATACCTGTTCTATCCTCAAAATAGGACAGTTTCTTCCAGAAATGCCACATTTCGCCCAAATATAGCACATCTTCTCCACGAAATACTAGGTTTCCCCTTCAAATGTGACCTTTTCACCCACAAATACCTGTTTTATCCCCAAAATAGGACAGTTTCTTCCAGAAAGGCCATATTTCAACCAAATAGATCACATCTTCTCCAAGAAATACCAGCTTTCCCCCTTGAAATAGGACCTTTTCACCCACAAATACCTCTTTTATCCCCAAAATAGGACAGTTTCTTCCAGAAATGCCAGATTTCTCCCAAGTATATCACATCTTCTCCAAGAAATACCAGGGTTCCCCCTTCAAATAGGACCTTTTCACCCACAAATACCTCTTTTATCCCCAAAAGAGGACAGTTTCTTCCAGAAATGCCACATTTCTCCCAAATATATCACATCTTCTCCAAGAAATACCAGGTTTCCCCCTTCAAATAGGACCTTTTCTCCCACAAATACCTCTTTTATCCCCAAAAGAGGACTGTTTCTTCCAGACATGCCACATTTCTCCCAAATAGATCACATCTTCTCCAAGAAATACCAGGTTTCCCCCTTCAAATAGGACCTTTTCACCCACAAATACCTCTTTTATCCCCAAAATAGGACAGTTTCTTCCAGAAATGCCACATTTCTCCCAATTATATCACATCTTCTCCAAGAAATACCAGGTTTCCCCCTTCAAATAGGACCTTGTCACCCACAAATACCTGTTTTATCCCTCAAATTGGAAATTTTCGTCCTGAAATTCCCGATTTCTTCCAAGTAAATCACATCTTCTCCAAGAAATACCAGGTTTCCCCCATCAAATAGGACCTTTTCACCCACAAATACCTCTTTTATCCCCAAAAGAGGACAGTTTCTTCCAGAAATGCCACATTTCTCCCAAGTATAGAACATCTTCTCCAAGAAATACCACGTTTCCCCCTTCAAATAGTACCTTTTCACCCACAAATACCAGTTCTATCCCCAAAAGTGGACAGTTTCTTCCAGAAAGGCCACATTTCTCCCAAATAGATCACATCTTCTTCAAGAAATACCAGTATTCCTCTTGAAATAGGACCTTTTCTCCCACAAATACCTGCCTTCTCCCAACAAACTTTCCAGTTTCTTCCAGAAATGCCACATTTCTCCCAAATATATCACATCTTCTCCAAGAAATACCAGGTTTCCCCCTTCAAATAGGAACTTTTCACCCACTAATACCTATTCAATCCCCAAAACAGGACAGTTTCTTCCAGAAATGCCACATTTCTCCCAAATATATCACATCTCCTCCAAGAAATACCCGGTTTGCCCCTGGAAATTGGACCTTTTCACACAGAAATTCCGGTTTCATCCCCAAAATAGGACAGTTTCTTCCAGACAGGCCACATTTCTCCCAAATATATCACATCTTCTCCAAGAAATACCAGCTATCACCCTTCAAATAGGACCTTTTCACCCACAAATACCTCTTTTATCCCCAAAACAGGACAGTTTCTTCCAGAAATGCCACATTTCTCCCAAATATATCACATCTTCTCCAAGAAATACCACGTTTCCCCCTTCAAATAGGACCTTTTCACCCACAAATACATCTTTTATCCCCAAAAGAGGACAGTTTCTTCCAGAAAGGCCAGATTTTGCCCAAATATATAACATCTTCTCCAAGAAGTACCAGGATGCTTCCTAAAATAGGACCTTTTCACCCACAAATACCTCTTCTATCCCCAAAATAGGACAGTTTCTTCCAGAAATGCCACATTTCTCCCAAATATATCACATCTTCTCCAAGAAATACCAGGTTTCCCCCTTCAAATAGGACATTTTCACCCACAAATACCTCTTTTATCCCCAAAAGTGGACAGTTTCTTCCAGAAAGGCCACATTTCTCCCAAATATATCACATCTTCTTCAAGAAATACCAGGATTCCTCTTGAAATAGGACCTTTTCTCCCACAAATACCTGCCTTCTCCCACCAAACTTTCCAGTTTCTTCCAGAAATGCCACATTTCTCCAAAAATATCACATCTTCTCCAAGAAATTCCAGGTTTCCCCCTTCAAATAGGAACTTTTCACCCACAAATACCTCTTTTATCCCCAAAATAGGACAGTTTCTTCCTGACATGCCACATTTCTCCCAAATATATCACATCTTCTCCAAGAAATACCAGGTTTCCCCCTTCAAATAGGACCTTTTCACCCACAAATACCTCTTTTATCCCCAAAATAGGACAGTTTCTTCCAGAAAGGCCAGATTTTGCCCAAATATGTCACATCTTCTCCAAGAAATACCAGGATGCTTCCTGAAATATGACATTTTCACCCTCAAATACCTCTTTTATCCCCAAAATAGGACAGTTTCTTCTAGACATGCCACATTTCTCCCAAATATATCACATCTTCTCCAAGAAATACCAGGTTTCCCCCTGGAAATAGGACCTTTTCATCCACAAATACCTCTTTTATCCCCAAAAGAGGACAGTTTCTTCCAGACATGCCAGATTTCTCCCAAATATATCACATCTTCTCCAAGAAATACCACGTTTCCCCCTTCAAATAGGACCTTTTCTCCCACAAATACCTCTTTTATCCGCAAAAGAGGACAGTTTCTTCCAGACATGCCACATTTCTCCCAAATATATCACATCTTCTCCAAGAAATACCAGCTTTCCCCCTTCAAATAGGACCTTTTCTCCCACAAATACCTCTTTTATCCCCAAAAGAGGACAGTTTCTTCCAGAAATGCCACATTTCTCCCAAATATATCACATCTTCTCCAAGAAATACCAGGGATCCCGTTCAAATAGGACCTTTTCACCCACAAATACTTGTTCTATTCCCCAAATAGGACAGTTTCTTCCAGAAACGCCACATTTCTCCCAAATATATCACATCTTCTCCAAGAAATACCAGATTTCCCCCTTCAAATAGTAACTTTTCACCCACAAATACCTATTCTATCCCCAAAATAGGACAGTTTCTTCCAGAAATGCCACATTTCTCCCAAATATATCACATCTTCTCCAAGAAATACCAGGTTTCCCCCTTCAAATAGTACCTTTTCACCCACAAATACCTCTTTTATCCCAAAATAGGACAGTTTCTTCCAGAAATGCCACATTTCAACCAAATATATCACATCTTCTCCAAGAATTACCAGCTTTCCCCCTTCAAATAGGACCTTTTCACCCACTTCTACCTCCTTTATCCCCAAAATAGGACAGTTTCTTCCAGAAATGCCTCATTTCTCCCAAATATATCACATCTTCTCCAAGAAATACCACGTTTCCCCCTTCAAATAGGACCTTTTCAACCACAAATAACTGTTTGATCCTCAAATTAGGACAGTTTCTTCTAGAAATGCCACATTTCTCCCAAATATATCACATCTTCTCCAAGAAATACCAGGTTTCCCCCTTCAAATAGGACCTTTTCACCCACAAATTCCTGTCTAATCCCCAAAATAGGACAGTTTCTTCTAGACATGCCACATTTCTCCCAAATATATCACATCTTCTCCTAGAAATACCAGGTTTCCCCAAGAAATATGACTTTTTCACCCACAAATACTTCTTTTATCCCCAAAAGAGGACAGTTTCTTCCATAAATGCCACATTTCAACCAAATATATCACATCTCCTCCATGAAATACCAGGTTTCCCCCTTCAAATAGGACCTTTTCACCCACAAATACCTGTTCTATCCTCAAAATAGGACAGTTTCTTCCAGAAATGCCACATTTCGCCCAAATATAGCACATCTTCTCCACGAAATACTAGGTTTCCCCTTCAAATGTGACCTTTTCACCCACAAATACCTGTTTTATCCCCAAAATAGGACAGTTTCTTCCAGAAAGGCCATATTTCAACCAAATAGATCACATCTTCTCCAAGAAATACCAGCTTTCCCCCTTGAAATAGGAACTTTTCACCCACAAATACCTCTTTTATCCCCAAAATAGGACAGTTTCTTCCAGAAATGCCAGATTTCGCCCAAGTATATCACATCTTCTCCAAGAAATACCAGGGTTCCCCCTTCAAATAGGACCTTTTCACCCACAAATACCTCTTTTATCCCCAAAAGAGGACAGTTTCTTCCAGAAATGCCACATTTCTCCCAAATATATCACATCTTCTCCAAGAAATACCAGGTTTCCCCCTTCAAATAGGACCTATTCTCCCACAAATACCTCTTTTATCCCCAAAAGAGGACTGTTTCTTCCAGACATGCCACATTTCTCCCAAATAGATCACATCTTCTCCAAGAAATACCAGGTTTCCCCCTTCAAATAGGACCTTTTCACCCACAAATACCTCTTTTATCCCCAAAATAGGACAGTTTCTTCCAGAAATGCCACATTTCTCCCAATTATATCACATCTTCTCCAAGAAATACCAGGTTTCCCCCTTCAAATAGGACCTTGTCACCCACAAATACCTGTTTTATCCCTCAAATTGGAAATTTTCGTCCTGAAATTCCCGATTTCTTCCAAGTAAATCACATCTTCTCCAAGAAATACCAGGTTTCCCCCATCAAATAGGACCTTTTCACCCACAAATACCTATTCAATCCCCAAAAGAGGACAGTTTCTTCCAGAAATGCCACATTTCTCCCAAGTATAGAACATCTTCTCCAAGAAATACCACGTTTCCCCCTTCAAATAGTACCTTTTCACCCACAAATACCAGTTCTATCCCCAAAAGTGGACAGTTTCTTCCAGAAAGGCCACATTTCTCCCAAATAGATCACATCTTCTTCAAGAAATACCAGTATTCCTCTTGAAATAGGACCTTTTCTCCCACAAATACCTGCCTTCTCCCAACAAACTTTCCAGTTTCTTCCAGAAATGCCACATTTCTCCCAAATATATCACATCTTCTCCAAGAAATACCAGGATTCCCCCTTCAAATAGGAACTTTTCACCCACAAATACCTATTCTATCCCCAAAATAGGACAGTTTCTTCCAGAAATGCCACATTTCTCCCAAATATATCACATCTTCTCCATGAAATACCAGGTTTCCCCCTTCAAATAGGACCTTTTCACCCACAAATACCTCTTTTATCCCCAAAAGAGGACAGTTTCTTCCTGACATAACAGATTTCTCCCAAATATATCACATCTTCTCCAAGAAATACCAGATTTCCCCCTGGAAATAGGACCTTTTCACCCACAAATACCTCTTTTATCCGCAAAAGAGGACAGTTTCTACCAGAAATGCCACATTTCTCCCAAATATATCACATCTTCTCCAAGAAATACCAGGTTTCCCCCTTCAAATAGGACCTTTTCACCCACAAATACCTGTTTCATCCCCAAAATAGGACAGTTTCTTAAGAAATGCCAGATTTCTCCCAAATATATCACATCTTCTCCAAGAAATACCAGGATGCTTCCTGAAATAGGACCTTTTCACCCACAAATACCTCTTTTATCCCCAAAAATAGGACAGTTTCTTCCAGAAATGCCACATTTCTCCCAAATATATCACATATTCTCCAAGAAATAACAGGATTCCCCCTTCAAATAGGATCTTTTCACCCACAAATACCTCTTTTATCCCCAAAAGAGGACAGTTTCTTCCAGAAATGCCACATTTCTCCCAAATATATCACATCTTCTCCAAGAAATACCACGTTTCCCCCTTCAAATAGGACCTTTTCACCCACAAATACCTGTTCTATCCCCAAAATAGGACAGTTTCTTCCAGAAATGCCACATTTCTCCCAAATATATCACATCTCCTCCAAGAAATAACAGGTTTCCCCCTTCAAATAGGACCTTTTCACCCACAAATTCCTGTCTAATCCCCAAAATAGGACAGTTTCTTCTAGACATGCCACATTTCTCCCAAATATATCACATCTTCCCCTAGAAATAACAGGCTTCCCCCATGAAATATGAATTTTTCACCCTCAAATACTTCTTTTATCCCGAAAAGAGGACAGTTTCTTCCAGAAATGCCACATTTCAATCAAATATATCACATCTTCTCCAAGAAATACCAGGTTTCCCCCTTCAAATAGGACCTTTTCACCCACAAATACCTGTTCTATCCTCAAAATAGGACAGTTTCTTCCAGAAAGGCCAGATTTCGCCCCAATATATCACATCTTCTCCACAAAATACTAGGTTTCCCCTTCAAATGTCTCCTTTTCACCCACAAATACCTGTTTTATCCCGAAAATAGGACAGTTTCTTCCAGACATGCCACATTTCTCCCAAATACATCACATCTTCTCCAAGAAATACCAGGTTTCCCCCTTCAAATAGGAACTTTTCACCCACAAATACCTCTTTGATCCCCAAAATAGGACAGTTTCTTCCTGACATGCCACATTTCTCCAAAATATATCACATCTTCTCCAAGAAATACCAGGTTTCCCCCTTCAAATAGGACCTTTTCACCCACAAATACCTCTTTTATCCCCAAAATAGGACAGTTTCTTCCAGAAAGGCCAGATTTTGCCCAAATATATCACATCTTCTCCAAGAAATACCAGGATGCTTCCTGAAATAGGACCTTTTCACCCTCAAATACCTCTTTTATCCCCAAAAGAGGACAGTTTCATCCAGAAATGCCACATTTCTCCCAAATATATCACATCTTCTCCAAGAAATACCAGGTTTCCCCCTTCAAATAGGACCTTTTCACCCTCAAATACCTCTTTTATCCCCAAAATAGGACAGTTTCTTCCAGGCATGCCACATTTCTCCCAAATAGATCACATCTTCTCCACGAAATACCAGCTTTCCCCCTTCAAATAGGACCTTTTCACCCACAAATACCTCTTTTATCCCCAAAACAGGACAGTTTCTTCCAGACATGCCAGATTTCTCCCAAATATATCACATCTTCTCCAAGAAATACCAGGGTTCCCCCTTCAAATAGGACCTTTTCTCTCACAAATACCTCTTTTATCCGCAAAAGAGGACAGTTTCTTCCAGACATGCCACATTTCTCCCAAATATATCACATCTTCTCCAAGAAATTCCAGGTTTCCCCCTTCAAATAGGAACTTTTCACCCACAAATACCTATTCAATTCCCAAAACAGGACAGTTTCTTCCAGAAATGCCACATTTCTCCCAAATATATCACATCTTCTCCAAGAAATACCAGGTTTCCCCCTTCAAATAGGACCTTTTCACCCACAAATACCTCTTTTATCCCAAAATAGGACAGTTTCTTCCAGAAAGGCCACATTTCAACCAAATATATCAAATCTTCTCCAATAAATACCAGGTTTCCCCATTCAAATAGGACCTTTTCTCCCACTTCTACCTCCTTTATCCCCAAAATAGGACAGTTTCTTCCAGAAATGCCACATTTCTCCCAAATAGATCACATCTTCTCCAAGAAATACCACGTTTCCCCCTTCAAATAGGACCTTTTCAACCACAAATACCTGTTCTATCCCCAAAATAGGACAGTTTCTTCCAGAAATGCCACATTTCTCCCAAATGTATCACATCTCCTCCAAGAAATACCAGGTTTCCCCCTTCAAATAGGACCTTTTCACCCACAAATTCCTGTCTAATCCCCAAAATAGGACAGTTTCTTCTAGACATGCCACATTTCTCCCAAATATATCACATCTTCTCCTAGAAATACCAGGTTTCCCCCATGAAATATGACTTTTTCACCAACAAATACTTCTTTTATCCCCAAAAGAGGACAGTTTCTTCCAGAAATGCCACATTTCAACCAAATATATCAGATCTTCTCCATGAAATACCAGGTTTCCCCCTTCAAATAGGACCTTTTCACCCACAAATACCTGTTCTATCCTCAAAATAGGACAGTTTCTTCCAGAAATGCCACATTTCGCCCAAATATAGCACATCTTCTCCACGAAATACCAGGTTTCCCCTTCAAATGTGACCTTTTCACCCACAAATACCTGTTTTATCCCCAAAATAGGACAGTTTCTTCCAGAAAGGCCACATTTCAACCAAATATATCACATCTTCTCCAAGAAATACCAGCTTTCCCCCTTGAAATAGGACCTTTTCACCCACAAATACCTCTTTATTCCCCAAAATAGGACAGTTTTTGTCCGGACATGCCATATTTCTCTCAAATATATCACATCTTCTCCAAGAAATACCAGGTTTCCCCCTTCAAATAGGACCTTTTCACCCACAAATACCTCTTTTATCCCCAAAATAGGACAGTTTCTTCCAGAAATGCCACATTTCTCCCAAATATATCACATCTTCTCCAAGAAATACCAGCTTTCCCCCTTCACATAGGACCTTTTCACCCAGAAATACCTGTTTCATCCCCAAAATAGGACAGTTTCTTCCAGACATGCCACATTTCTCCCAAATTCAACACATCTTCTCCAAGAAATACCAGGTTTCCCCCTTCAAATAGGACCTTTTCACCCACAAATACCTGTTCTATCCTCAAAATAGGACAGTTTCTTCCAGAAATGCCACATTTCGCCCAAATATAGCACATCTTCTCCACGAAATACTAGGTTTCCCCATCAAATGTGACCTTTTCACCCACAAATACCTGTTTTATCCCCAAAATAGGACAGTTTCTTCCAGAAAGGCCACATTTCAACCAAATAGATCACATCTTCTTCAAGAAATACCAGCTTTCCCCCTTGAAATAGGACCTTTTCACCCACAAATACCTCTTTATTCCCCGAAATAGGACAGTTTTTGTCCGGACATGCCATATTTCTCTCAAATATATCACATCTTCTCCAAGAAATACCAGGTTTCCCCCTTCAAATAGGACCTTTTCACCCACAAATACCTCTTTTATCCCCAAAATAGGACAGTTTCTTCCAGAAATGCCACATTTCTCCCAAATATATCACATCTTCTCCAAGAAATACCAGCTTTCCCCCTTCACATAGGACCTTTTCACCCAGAAATACCTGTTTCATCCCCAAAATAGGACAGTTTCTTCCAGACATGCCACATTTCTCCCAAATTCACCACATCTTCTCCAAGAAATACCAGGTTTCCCCCTTCAAATAGGACCTTTTCACCCACAAATACCTGTTTGATCCCCAAAAGAGGACAGTTTCTTCCAGAAATGCCACATTTCTCCCAAATATATCACATCTTCTTCAAGAAATATCAGGATTCCTCTTGAAATAGGACCTTTTCTCCCACAAATACCTGCCTTCTCCCTCCAAACTTTCCAGTTTCTTCCAGAAATGCCACATTTCTCCCAAATATATCACATCTTCTCCAAGAAATACCAGGTTTCCCCCTTCAAATAGGAACTTTTCACCCACTCATACCAATTCAATCCCCAAAACAGGACAGTTTCTTCCAGAAATGCCACATTTCTCCCAAATATATCACATCTCCTCCAAGAAATACCCGGTTTGCCCCTGGAAATTGGACATTTTCACACAGAAATTCCGGTTTCATCCCCAAAAAATGACAGTTTCTTCCAGACAGGCCACATTTCTCCCAAATATATCACATCTTCTCCAAGAAATACCAGCTATCACCCTTCAAATAGGACCTTTTCACCCACAAATACCTCTTTTATCCCCAAAATAGGACAGTTTCTTCCAGAAATGCCACATTTCTCCCAAATATATCACATCTTCTCCAAGAAATACCACGTTTCCCCCTTCAAATAGGACCTTTTCACCCTCAAATACATCTTTTATCCCCAAAAGAGGACAGTTTCTTCCAGAAAGGCCAGATTTTGCCCAAATATATAACATCTTCTCCAAGAAGTACCAGGATGCTTCCTGAAATAGGACCTTTTCACAGACAAATACCTCTTCTATCCCCAAAATAGGACAGTTTCTTCCAGAAATGCCACATTTCTCCCAAATATATCACATCTTCTCCAAGAAATACCAGGTTTCCCCCTTCAAATAGGAACTTTTCACCCACAAATACCTATTCTATCCCCAAAATAGGACAGTTTCTTCCAGAAAGGCCACATTTCAACCAAATATATCACATCTTCTCCAAGAAATACCAGGTTTCCCCCTTCAAATAGGACCTTTTCACCCACAAATACCTCTTTTATCCCAAAATAGGACAGTTTCTTCCAGAAAGGCCACATTTCAACCAAATATATCACATCTTCTCCTAGAAATACCAGGTTTCCCCATTCAAATAGGACCTTTTCTCCCACAAATACCTCCTTTATCCCCAAAATAGGACAGTTTCTTCCAGAAATGCCACATTTCTCCCAAATAGATCACATCTTCTCCAAGAAATACCACGTTTCCCCCTTCAAATAGGACCTTTTCAAACACAAATACCTGTTCTATCCCCAAAATAGGACAGTTTCTTCTAGAAATGCCACATTTCTCCCAAATATATCACATCTTCTCCAAGAAATACCAGGTTTCCCCCTTCAAATAGGACCTTTTCACCCACAAATTCCTGTCTAATCCCCAAAATAGGACAGTTTCTTCTAGACATGCCACATTTCTCCCAAATATATCACATCTTCTCCTAGAAATACCAGGTTTCCCCCATGAAATATGACTTTTTCACCAACAAATACTTCTTTTATCCCCAAAAGAGGACAGTTTCTTCCAGACATGCCACATTTCACCCAAATAGATCACATCTTCTCCAAGAAATACCAGGTTTCCCCCTTCAAATAGGACCTTTTCACCCACAAATACCTGTTCTATCCTCAAAATAGGACAGTTTCTTCCAGAAATGCCACATTTCGCCCAAATATAGCACATCTTCTCCACGAAATACTAGGTTTCCCCTTCAAATGTGACCTTTTCACCCACAAATACCTCTTTTATCCCCAAAAGAGGACAGTTTCTTCCAGAAAGGCCACATTTCAACCAAATAGATCACATCTTCTCCAAGAAATACCAGCTTTCCCCCTTGAAATAGGACCTTTTCACCCACAAATACCTCTTTATTCCCCAAAATAGGACAGTTTTTGTCCGGACATGCCATATTTCTCTCAAATATATCACATCTTCTCCAAGAAATACCAGATTTCCCCCTTCAAATAGGACCTTTTCACCCACAAATACCTCTTTTATCCCCAAAATAGGACAGTTTCTTCCAGAAATGCCACATTTCTCCCAAATATATCACATCTTCTCCAAGAAATACCAGCTTTCCCCCTTCACATAGGACCTTTTCACCCAGAAATACCTGTTTCATCCCCAAAATAGGACAGTTTCTTCCAGACATGCCACATTTCTCCCAAATTCACCACATCTTCTCCAGGAAATACCAGGTTTCCCCCTTCAAATAGGACCTTTTCACCCACAAATACCTGTTCTATCCTCAAAATAGGACAGTTTCTTCCAGAAATGCCACATTTCGCCCAAATATAGCACATCTTCTCCACGAAATACTAGGTTTCCCCATCAAATGTGACCTTTTCACCCACAAATACCTGTTTTATCCCCAAAAGAGGACAGTTTCTTCCAGAAAGGCCACATTTCAACCAAATATATCACATCTTCTCCAAGAAATACCAGCTTTCCCCCTTGAAATAGGACCTTTTCACCCACAAATACCTCTTTATTCCCCAAAATAGGACAGTTTTTGTCCGGACATGCCATATTTCTCTCAAATATATCACATCTTCTCCAAGAAATACCAGGTTTCCCCCTTCAAATAGGACCTTTTCACCCACAAATACCTCTTTTATCCCCAAAATAGAACAGTTTCTTCCAGAAATGCCACATTTATCGCAAATATATCACATCTTCTCCAAGAAATACCAGCTTTCCCCCTTCACATAGGACCTTTTCACCCAGAAATACCTGTTTCATCCCCAAAATAGGACAGTTTCTTCCAGACATGCCACATTTCTCCCAAATTCACCACATCTTCTCCAAGAAATACCAGGTTTCCCCCTTCAAATAGGTCCTTTTCACCCACAAATACCTGTTTGATCCCTAAAAGAGGACAGTTTCTTCCAGAAAGGCCACATTTCTCCCAAATATATCACATCTTCTTCAAGAAATATCAGGATTCCTCTTGAAATAGGACCTTTTCTCCCACAAATACCTGCCTTCTCCCTCCAAACTTTCCAGTTTCTTCCAGAAATGCCACATTTCTCCCAAATATATCACATCTTCTCCAAGAAATACCAGGTTTCCCCCTTCAAATAGGAACTTTTCACCCACTAATACCTATTCAATCCCCAAAACAGGACAGTTTCTTCCAGAAATGCCACATTTCTCCCAAATATATCACATCTCCTCCAAGAAATACCCGGTTTGCCCCTGGAAATTGGACCTTTTCACACAGAAATTCCGGTTTCATCCCCAAAATAGGACAGTTTCTTCCAGACAGGCCACATTTCTCCCAAATATATCACATCTTCTCCAAGAAATACCAGCTATCACCCTTCAAATAGGACCTTTTCACCCACAAATACCTCTTTTATCCCCAAAACAGGACAGTTTCTTCCAGAAATGCCACATTTCTCCCAAATATATCACATCTTCTCCAAGAAATACCACGTTTCCCCCTTCAAATAGGACCTTTTCACCCACAAATACATCTTTTATCCCCAAAAGAGGACAGTTTCTTCCAGAAAGGCCAGATTTTGCCCAAATATATAACATCTTCTCCAAGAAGTACCAGGATGCTTCCTAAAATAGGACCTTTTCACCCACAAATACCTCTTCTATCCCCAAAATAGGACAGTTTCTTCCAGAAATGCCACATTTCTCCCAAATATATCACATCTTCTCCAAGAAATACCAGGTTTCCCCCTTCAAATAGGACATTTTCACCCACAAATACCTCTTTTATCCCCAAAAGTGGACAGTTTCTTCCAGAAAGGCCACATTTCTCCCAAACATATCACATCTTCTTCAAGAAATACCAGGATTCCTCTTGAAATAGGACCTTTTCTCCCACAAATACCTGCCTTCTCCCACCAAACTTTCCAGTTTCTTCCAGAAATGCCACATTTCTCCAAAAATATCACATCTTCTCCAAGAAATTCCAGGTTTCCCCCTTCAAATAGGAACTTTTCACCCACAAATACCTATTCTATCCCCAAAATAGGACAGTTTCTTCCAGAAAGGCCACATTTCTCCCAAATACATCACATCTTCTCCAAGAAATACCAGGTTTCCCCCTTCAAATAGGACCTTTTCTCCCACTTCTACCTCCTTTATCCCCAAAATAGGACAGTTTCTTCCAGAAATGCCACATTTCTCCCAAATATATCACATCTTCTCCAAGAAATACCACGTTTCCCCCTTCAAATAGGACCTTTTCAACCACAAATACCTGTTCTATCCCCCAAAAATGACAGTTTCTTCTAGAAATGCCACATTTCTCCCAAATATATCACATCTCCTCCAAGAAATACCAGGTTTCCCCCTTCAAATAGGACCTTTTCACCCACAAATTCCTGTCTAATCCCCAAAATAGGACAGTTTCTTCTAGACATGCCACATTTCTCCCAAATATATCACATCTTCTCCTAGAAATACCAGGTTTCCCCCATGAAATATGACTTTTTCACCAACAAATACTTTTTTATCCCCAAAAGAGGACAGTTTCTTCCAGAAATGCCACATTTCAACCAAATATATCACATCTTCTCCATGAAATACCAGGTTTCCCCCTTCAAATAGGACCTTTTCACCCACAAATACCTGTTTGATCCCCAAAATAGGACAGTTTCTTCCAGAAATGCCACATTTCGCCCAAATATAGCACATCTTCTCCACGAAATACTAGGTTTCCCCTTCAAATGTGACCTTTTCACCCACAAATACCTCTTTTATCCCCAAAAGAGGACAGTTTCTTCCAGAAAGGCCACATTTCAACCAAATATATCACATCTTCTCCAAGAAATACCAGGTTTCCCCCTTCAAATAGGACCTTTTCACCCACAAATACCTCTTTATTCCCCAAAATAGGACAGTTTTTGTCCGGACATGCCATATTTCTCTCAAATATATCACATCTTCTCCAAGAAATACCAGGTTTCCCCCTTCAAATAGGACCTTTTCACCCACAAATACCTCTTTTATCCCCAAAATAGGACAGTTTCTTCCAGAAATGCCACATTTCTCCCAAATATATCACATCTTCTCCAAGAAATACCAGCTTTCCCCCTTCACATAGGACCTTTTCACCCAGAAATACCTGTTTCATCCCCAAAATAGGACAGTTTCTTCCAGACATGCCACATTTCTCCCAAATTCACCACATCTTCTCCAAGAAATACCAGGTTTCCCCCTTCAAATAGGACCTTTTCACCCACAAATACCTGTTTGATCCCCAAAAGAGGACAGTTTCTTCCAGAAAGGCCACATTTCTCCCAAATATATCACATCTTCTTCAAGAAATATCAGGATTCCTCTTGAAATAGGACCTTTTCTCCCACAAATACCTGCCTTCTCCCTCCAAACTTTCCAGTTTCTTCCAGAAATGCCACATTTCTCCCAAATATATCACATATTCTCCAAGAAATACCAGGTTTCCCCCTTCAAATAGGAACTTTTCACCCACAAATACCTATTCAATCCCCAAAACAGGACAGTTTCTTCCAGAAATGCCACATTTCTCCCAAATATATCACATCTCCTCCAAGAAATACCCGGTTTGCCCCTGGAAATTGGACCTTTTCACACAGAAATTCCGGTTTCATCCCCAAAAGAGGACAGTTTCTTCCAGACATGCCAGATTTCTCCCAAATATATCACATCTTCTCCAAGAAATACCAGCTTTCCCCCTTCAAATAGGACCTTTTCACCCACAAATACCTCTTTGATCCCCAAAAGAGGACAGTTTCTTCCAGAAATGCCACATTTCTCCCAAATATATCACATCTTCTCCAAGAAATACCACGTTTCCCCCTTCAAATAGGACCTTTTCACCCACAAATACATCTTTTATCCCCAAAAGAGGACAGTTTCTTCCAGAAAGGCCACATTTCAACCAAATATATCACATCTTCTCCAAGAAATACCAGGATGCTTCCTGAAATAGGACCTTTTCACCCACAAATACCTCTCTTATCCCCAAAATAGGACAGTTTCTTCCAGAAAGGCCACATTTCTCCCAAATATATCACATCTTCTCCAAGAAATACCAGGTTTCCCCCTTGAAATAGGACCTTTTCACCCACAAATACCTCTTTTATCCCCAAAATAGTACAGTTTCTTCCAGAAAGGCCACATTTCTCCCAAATATATCACATCTTCTCCAAGAAATACCAGCTTTCCCCCTTCAAATAGGACCTTTTCAACCACAAATACCTGTCCTATCCCCAAAAGAGGACAGTTTCTTCCAGAAATGCCACATTTCTCCCAAATATATCACATCTCCTCCAAGAAATACCAGGTTTCCCCCTGGAAATAGGACCTTTTCACCCACAAATTCCTGTCTAATCCCCAAAATAGGACAGTTTCTTCTAGACATATCACATTTCTCCCAAATATATCACATCTTCTCCTAGAAATACCAGGTTTCCCCCATGAAATATGACTTTTTCACCAACAAATACTTCTTTTATCCCCAAAAGAGGACAGTTTCTTCCAGAAATGCCACATCTCAACCAAATATATCACATCTTCTCCATGAAATACTAGCTTTCCCCTTCAAATGTGACCTTTTCACCCACAAATACCTGTTTTATCCCCAAAATAGGACAGTTTCTTCCAGAAAGGTAATATTTCTCCCAAATATATCACATCTCCTCCAAGAAATACCAGCTTTCCCCCTTCAAATAGGACCTTTTCACCCACAAATACCTCTTTATTCCCCAAAATAGGACAGTTTTTGTCCGGACATGCCATATTTCTCCCAAATATATCACATCTTCTCCAAGAAATACCAGCTTTCCCCCTTCAAATAGGACCTTTTCACCCACAAATACCTCTTTTATCCCCAAAAGAGGACAGTTTCTTCCAGAAAAGCCACATTTCGCCCAAATATATCACATCTTCTCCAAGAAATACCAGCTTTCCCCCTTCAAATAGGAACTTTTCACCCACAAATACCTGTTTGATCCCCAAAATAGGACATTTTCTTCCAGAAATGCCACATTTCTCCCTAATACATCACATCTTCTCCAAGAAATACCACGTTTCCCCCTTGAAATAGGACCTTTTCACCCACAAATACCTCTTTTATCCCCAAAAGAGGACAGTTTCTTCCAGAAATGCCACATTTCTCCCAAATATATCACATCTTCTCCAAGAAATACCACGTTTCCCCCTTCAAATAGGACCTCTTCACCCACAAATACCTCTTTATTCCCCAAAATAGGACAGTTTTTGTCCGGACATGCCAAATTTCTCCCAAATATATCACATCTTCTCCAAGAAATACCAGCTTTCCCCCTTCAAATAGGAACTTTTCACGCACAAATACCTGTTTCATCCCCAAAATAGGACAGTTTCTTCCAGACATGCCACATTTCTCCCAAATTCACCACATCTTCTCCAAGAAATACCAGGTTTCCCCCTTCAAATAGGACCTTTTCACCCACAAATACCTGTTTGATCCCCAAAAGAGGACAGTTTCTTCCAGAAAGGCCACATTTCTCCAAAATATATCACATCTTCTTCAAGAAATATCAGGATTCCTCTTGATATAGGACCTTTTCTCCCACAAATACCTGCCTTCTCCATCCAAACTTTCCAGTTACTTCCAGAAATGCCACATTTCTCCCAAATATATCACATCTTCTCCAAGAAATACCACGTTTCCCCCTTCAAATAGGAACTTTTCACCCACAAATACCTATTCAATCCCCAAAACAGGACAGTTTCTTCCAGAAATGCCACATTTCTCCCAAATATATCACATCTCCTCCAAGAAATACCCGGTTTGCCCCTGGAAATTGGACCTTTTCACACAGAAATTCCGGTTTCATCCCCAAAATAGGACAGTTTCTTCCAGACATGCCACATTTCAACCTAATATATCACAACTTCTCCAAGAAATACCAGGTTTCCCCCTTCAAATAGGACCTTTTCACCCACAAATACCTTTTTATTCCCAAAATAGGACAGTTTCTTCCAGAAAGGCCAGATTTTGCCCAAATATATCACATCTTCTCCAAGAAATACCAGGATTCCTCCTGAAATAGGACCTTTTCACCCACAAATACCTGTTTGATCCCCAAAAGAGGACAGTTTCTTCCAGAAAGGCCACATTTCTCCCAAATAGATCACATGTTCTTCAAGAAATACCAGGATTCCTCTTGAAATAGGACCTTTTCTCCCACAAATACCTGCCTTCTCCCAACAAACTTTCCAGTTTCTTCCAGAAATGCCACATTTCTCCCAAATATATCACATCTTCTCCAAGAAATACCAGGATTCCCCCTTCAAATAGGAACTTTTCACCCACAAATACCTATTCTATCACCAAAATAGGACAGTTTCTTCCAGAAATGCCACATTTCAACCAAATATATCACATCTTCTCCATGAAATACCAGGTTTCCCCCTTCAAATAGGACCTTTTCACCCACAAATACCTGTTTTATCCCCAAAAGAGGACAGTTTCTTCCAGACATGCCAGATTTCTCCCAAATATATCACATCTTCTCCAAGAAATACCAGCTTTCCCCCTGGAAATAGGAAATTTTCTCCCACAAATACCACTTTTATCCCCAAAAGAGGACAGTTTCTTCCAGACATGTCTCATTTCTCCCAAATGTATCACATCTTCTCCAAGAAATACCAGGTTTCCCCCTTCAAATACGAGCTTTTCTCCCACAAATACCTCTTTTATCCCCAAAAGAGGACAGTTTCTTCCAGAAATGCCACATTTCTCCCAAATATATCACATCTCCTCCAAGAAATACCCGGTTTGCCCCTGGAAATTGGACCTTTTCACACAGAAATTCCGGTTTCATCCCCAAAATAGGACAGTTTCTTCCAGACAGGCCACATTTCTCCCAAATATATCACATCTTCTCCAAGAAATACCAGCTATCACCCTTCAAATAGGACCTTTTCACCCACAAATACCTCTTTTATCCCCAAAACAGGACAGTTTCTTCCAGAAATGCCACATTTCTCCCAAATATATCACATCTTCTCCAAGAAATACCACGTTTCCCCCTTCAAATAGGACCTTTTCACCCACAAATACATCTTTTATCCCCAAAAGAGGACAGTTTCTTCCAGAAAGGCCAGATTTTGCCCAAATATATAACATCTTCTCCAAGAAGTACCAGGATGCTTCCTAAAATAGGACCTTTTCACCCACAAATACCTCTTCTATCCCCAAAATAGGACAGTTTCTTCCAGAAATGCCACATTTCTCCCAAATATATCACATCTTCTCCAAGAAATACCAGGTTTCCCCCTTCAAATAGGACATTTTCACCCACAAATACCTCTTTTATCCCCAAAAGTGGACAGTTTCTTCCAGAAAGGCCACATTTCTCCCAAATATATCACATCTTCTTCAAGAAATACCAGGATTCCTCTTGAAATAGGACCTTTTCTCCCACAAATACCTGCCTTCTCCCACCAAACTTTCCAGTTTCTTCCAGAAATGCCACATTTCTCCAAAAATATCACATCTTCTCCAAGAAATTCCAGGTTTCCCCCTTCAAATAGGAACTTTTCACCCACAAATACCTATTCTATCCCCAAAATAGGACAGTTTCTTCCAGAAAGGCCACATTTCTCCCAAATACATCACATCTTCTCCAAGAAATACCAGGTTTCCCCCTTCAAATAGGACCTTTTCTCCCACTTCTACCTCCTTTATCCCCAAAATAGGACAGTTTCTTCCAGAAATGCCACATTTCTCCCAAATATATCACATCTTCTCCAAGAAATACCACGTTTCCCCCTTCAAATAGGACCTTTTCAACCACAAATACCTGTTCTATCCCCCAAAAATGACAGTTTCTTCTAGAAATGCCACATTTCTCCCAAATATATCACATCTCCTCCAAGAAATACCAGGTTTCCCCCTTCAAATAGGACCTTTTCACCCACAAATTCCTGTCTAATCCCCAAAATAGGACAGTTTCTTCTAGACATGCCACATTTCTCCCAAATATATCACATCTTCTCCTAGAAATACCAGGTTTCCCCCATGAAATATGACTTTTTCACCAACAAATACTTTTTTATCCCCAAAAGAGGACAGTTTCTTCCAGAAATGCCACATTTCAACCAAATATATCACATCTTCTCCATGAAATACCAGGTTTCCCCCTTCAAATAGGACCTTTTCACCCACAAATACCTGTTTGATCCCCAAAATAGGACAGTTTCTTCCAGAAATGCCACATTTCGCCCAAATATAGCACATCTTCTCCACGAAATACTAGGTTTCCCCTTCAAATTGGACCTTTTCACCCACAAATACCTCTTTTATCCCCAAAAGAGGACAGTTTCTTCCAGAAAGGCCACATTTCAACCAAATATATCACATCTTCTCCAAGAAATACCAGGTTTCCCCCTTCAAATAGGACCTTTTCACCCACAAATACCTCTTTATTCCCCAAAATAGGACAGTTTTTGTCCGGACATGCCATATTTCTCTCAAATATATCACATCTTCTCCAAGAAATACCAGGTTTCCCCCTTCAAATAGGACCTTTTCACCCACAAATACCTCTTTTATCCCCAAAATAGGACAGTTTCTTCCAGAAATGCCACATTTCTCCCAAATATATCACATCTTCTCCAAGAAATACCAGCTTTCCCCCTTCACATAGGACCTTTTCACCCAGAAATACCTGTTTCATCCCCAAAATAGGACAGTTTCTTCCAGACATGCCACATTTCTCCCAAATTCACCACATCTTCTCCAAGAAATACCAGGTTTCCCCCTTCAAATAGGACCTTTTCACCCACAAATACCTGTTTGATCCCCAAAAGAGGACAGTTTCTTCCAGAAAGGCCACATTTCTCCCAAATATATCACATCTTCTTCAAGAAATATCAGGATTCCTCTTGAAATAGGACCTTTTCTCCCACAAATACCTGCCTTCTCCCTCCAAACTTTCCAGTTTCTTCCAGAAATGCCACATTTCTCCCAAATATATCACATATTCTCCAAGAAATACCAGGTTTCCCCCTTCAAATAGGAACTTTTCACCCACAAATACCTATTCAATCCCCAAAACAGGACAGTTTCTTCCAGAAATGCCACATTTCTCCCAAATATATCACATCTCCTCCAAGAAATACCCGGTTTGCCCCTGGAAATTGGACCTTTTCACACAGAAATTCCGGTTTCATCCCCAAAAGAGGACAGTTTCTTCCAGACATGCCAGATTTCTCCCAAATATATCACATCTTCTCCAAGAAATACCAGCTTTCCCCCTTCAAATAGGACCTTTTCACCCACAAATACCTCTTTGATCCCCAAAAGAGGACAGTTTCTTCCAGAAATGCCACATTTCTCCCAAATATATCACATCTTCTCCAAGAAATACCACGTTTCCCCCTTCAAATAGGACCTTTTCACCCACAAATACATCTTTTATCCCCAAAAGAGGACAGTTTCTTCCAGAAAGGCCACATTTCAACCAAATATATCACATCTTCTCCAAGAAATACCAGGATGCTTCCTGAAATAGGACCTTTTCACCCACAAATACCTCTCTTATCCCCAAAATAGGACAGTTTCTTCCAGAAAGGCCACATTTCTCCCAAATATATCACATCTTCTCCAAGAAATACCAGGTTTCCCCCTTGAAATAGGACCTTTTCACCCACAAATACCTCTTTTATCCCCAAAATAGTACAGTTTCTTCCAGAAAGGCCACATTTCTCCCAAATATATCACATCTTCTCCAAGAAATACCAGCTTTCCCCCTTCAAATAGGACCTTTTCAACCACAAATACCTGTCCTATCCCCAAAAGAGGACAGTTTCTTCCAGAAATGCCACATTTCTCCCAAATATATCACATCTCCTCCAAGAAATACCAGGTTTCCCCCTGGAAATAGGACCTTTTCACCCACAAATTCCTGTCTAATCCCCAAAATAGGACAGTTTCTTCTAGACATATCACATTTCTCCCAAATATATCACATCTTCTCCTAGAAATACCAGGTTTCCCCCATGAAATATGACTTTTTCACCAACAAATACTTCTTTTATCCCCAAAAGAGGACAGTTTCTTCCAGAAATGCCACATCTCAACCAAATATATCACATCTTCTCCATGAAATACTAGCTTTCCCCTTCAAATGTGACCTTTTCACCCACAAATACCTGTTTTATCCCCAAAATAGTACAGTTTCTTCCAGAAAGGTAATATTTCTCCCAAATATATCACATCTCCTCCAAGAAATACCAGCTTTCCCCCTTCAAATAGGACCTTTTCACCCACAAATACCTCTTTATTCCCCAAAATAGGACAGTTTTTGTCCGGACATGCCATATTTCTCCCAAATATATCACATCTTCTCCAAGAAATACCAGCTTTCCCCCTTCAAATAGGACCTTTTCACCCACAAATACCTCTTTTATCCCCAAAAGAGGACAGTTTCTTCCAGAAAAGCCACATTTCGCCCAAATATATCACATCTTCTCCAAGAAATACCAGCTTTCCCCCTTCAAATAGGAACTTTTCACCCACAAATACCTCTTTTATCCCCAAAATAGGACATTTTCTTCCAGAAATGCCACATTTCTCCCTAATACATCACATCTTCTCCAAGAAATACCACGTTTCCCCCTTGAAATAGGACCTTTTCACCCACAAATACCTCTTTTATCCCCAAAAGAGGACAGTTTCTTCCAGAAATGCCACATTTCTCCCAAATATATCACATCTTCTCCAAGAAATACCACGTTTCCCCCTTCAAATAGGACCTCTTCACCCACAAATACCTCTTTATTCCCCAAAATAGGACAGTTTTTGTCCGGACATGCCAAATTTCTCCCAAATATATCACATCTTCTCCAAGAAATACCAGCTTTCCCCCTTCAAATAGGAACTTTTCACGCACAAATACCTGTTTCATCCCCAAAATAGGACAGTTTCTTCCAGACATGCCACATTTCTCCCAAATTCACCACATCTTCTCCAAGAAATACCAGGTTTCCCCCTTCAAATAGGACCTTTTCACCCACAAATACCTGTTTGATCCCCAAAAGAGGACAGTTTCTTCCAGAAAGGCCACATTTCTCCAAAATATATCACATCTTCTTCAAGAAATATCAGGATTCCTCTTGATATAGGACCTTTTCTCCCACAAATACCTGCCTTCTCCATCCAAACTTTCCAGTTACTTCCAGAAATGCCACATTTCTCCCAAATATATCACATCTTCTCCAAGAAATACCACGTTTCCCCCTTCAAATAGGAACTTTTCACCCACAAATACCTATTCAATCCCCAAAACAGGACAGTTTCTTCCAGAAATGCCACATTTCTCCCAAATATATCACATCTCCTCCAAGAAATACCCGGTTTGCCCCTGGAAATTGGACCTTTTCACACAGAAATTCCGGTTTCATCCCCAAAATAGGACAGTTTCTTCCAGACATGCCACATTTCAACCTAATATATCACAACTTCTCCAAGAAATACCAGGTTTCCCCCTTCAAATAGGACCTTTTCACCCACAAATACCTTTTTATTCCCAAAATAGGACAGTTTCTTCCAGAAAGGCCAGATTTTGCCCAAATATATCACATCTTCTCCAAGAAATACCAGGATTCCTCCTGAAATAGGACCTTTTCACCCACAAATACCTGTTTGATCCCCAAAAGAGGACAGTTTCTTCCAGAAAGGCCACATTTCTCCCAAATAGATCACATGTTCTTCAAGAAATACCAGGATTCCTCTTGAAATAGGACCTTTTCTCCCACAAATACCTGCCTTCTCCCAACAAACTTTCCAGTTTCTTCCAGAAATGCCACATTTCTCCCAAATATATCACATCTTCTCCAAGAAATACCAGGATTCCCCCTTCAAATAGGAACTTTTCACCCACAAATACCTATTCTATCACCAAAAGAGGACAGTTTCTTCCAGAAATGCCACATTTCAACCAAATATATCACATCTTCTCCATGAAATACCAGGTTTCCCCCTTCAAATAGGACCTTTTCACCCACAAATACCTGTTTTATCCCCAAAAGAGGACAGTTTCTTCCAGACATGCCAGATTTCTCCCAAATATATCACATCTTCTCCAAGAAATACCAGCTTTCCCCCTGGAAATAGGAAATTTTCTCCCACAAATACCACTTTTATCCCCAAAAGAGGACAGTTTCTTCCAGACATGTCTCATTTCTCCCAAATGTATCACATCTTCTCCAAGAAATACCAGGTTTCCCCCTTCAAATACGAGCTTTTCTCCCACAAATACCTCTTTTATCCCCAAAAGAGGACAGTTTCTTCCAGAAATGCCACATTTCGCCCAAATATATCACATCTTCTCCAAGAAATACCAGGTTTCCCCCTGGAAATAGGTACTTTTCACCCACAAATACCTCTTTATTCCCCAAAATAGGACTGTTTCTTCCAGACATGCCACATTTCTCCCAAATACATCACATCTTCTCCAAGAAATACCAGGTTTCCCCCTTCAAATAGGACCTTTTCACCCACTAATACCTGTTTCATCCCCAAAATAGGACAGTTTCTGCCATACATGCCAGATTTCTCCCAAATATATCACATCTTCTCCAAGAAATACAAGGGTTCCCCCTTCAAATAGGACCTTTTCACCCACAAATACCACTTTTATCCCCAAAAGAGGACAGTTTCTTCCAGAAATGCCACATTTCTCCCAAATATATCACATCTTCTCCAAGAAGTACCAGCTTTCGCCCTGGAATTAGGAACTTTTCAACCACAAATGCCAGCCTTCCCCACCCAAATTGGACATTTTCTTCCAGAAATGCCACATTTGTCCCAAATATATCACATCTTCTCCAATATATACCAGATTTCCCCCTTCAAATAGGACCTTTTCTCCCACAAACACCTCTTTTATCCCCAAAAGAGGACAGTTTCTTCCAGAAAGGCCACATTTCTCCCAAATATATCACATCTTCTCCAAGAAATACCAGCTTTCCCCCTTCAAATAGGACCTTTTCACCCACAAATACCTCTTTTACCCCCAAAATAGGACAGTTTCTTCCAGACATGCCACATTTCTCCCAAATATATCACATCTTCTCCAAGAAATACCAGGTTTCCCCCTTGAAATAGGACCTTTACACACACAAATAACTGTTTGATCCCCAAAAGAGGACAGTTTCTTCCAGAAAGGCCACATTTCTCCCAAATAGATCACATCTTCTTCAAGAAATACCAGGATTCCTCTTGAAATAGGACCTTTTCTCCCACAAATACCTGCCTTCTCCCAACAAACTTTCCAGTTTCTTCCACAAATGCCACATTTCTCCCAAATATATCACATCTTCTCCAAGAAATACCAGGATTCCCCCTTCAAATAGGAACTTTTCACCCACAAATACCTATTCTATCCCCAAAATAGGACAGTTTCTTCCAGAAATGCCACATTTCAACCAAATATATCACATCTTCTCCATGAAATACCAGGTTTCCCCCTTGAAATAGGACCTTTTCACCCACAAATACCTCTTTTATACCCAAAAGAGGACAGTTTCTTCCAGACATGCCAGATTTCTCCCAAATATATCACATCTTCTCCAAGAAATACCTGCTTTCCCCCTGGAAATAGGACCTTTTCTCCCACAAATACCACTTTTATCCCCAAAAGAGGACAGTTTCTTCCAGACATGCCACATTTCTCCCAAATGTATCACATCTTCTCCAAGAAATACCATGTTTCCCCCTTCAAATAGGACCTTTTCACCCACAAATACCTCTTTTATTCCCAAAATAGGACAGTTTCTTCCAGAAATGCCACATTTCTCCCAAATATATCACATCTTCTCCAAGAAATACCAGCTTTCCCCCTGGAAATAGGACCGTTTCTCCCACAAATACCTCTTTTATCCCCAAAAGAGGACAGTTTCTTCCAGACATGTCTCATTTCTCCCAAATGTATCACATCTTCTCCAAGAAATACCAGGTTTCCCCCTTCAAATACGACCTTTTCTCCCACAAATACCTCTTTTATCCCCAAAATAGGACAGTTTCTTCCAGAAATGCCACATTTCTCCCAAATATATCACATCTTCTCCAAGAAATACCACGTTTCCCCCTTGAAATAGGACCTTTTCACCCACAAATACCTCTTTATTCCCCAAAATAGGACAGTTTTTGTCCGGACATGCCATATTTCTCCCAAATATATCACATCTTCTCCAAGAAATACCAGGTTTCCCCCTTCAAATAGGACCTTTTCACCCACAAATACCTCTTTTATCCCCAAAATAGGACAGTTTCTTCCAGAAATGCCACATTTCTCCCAAATATATCACATCTTCTCCAAGAAATACCAGCTTTCCCCCTTCACATAGGACCTTTTCACCCAGAAATACCTGTTTCATCCCCAAAATAGGACAGTTTCTTCCAGAAATGCCACATTTCTCCCAAATATATCACATCTTCTCCAAGAAATACCAGGTTTCCCCCTTCAAATAGGACCTTTTCACCCACAAATACCTGTTTGATCCCCAAAAGAGGACAGTTTCTTCCAGAAAGGCCACATTTCTCCCAAATATATCACATCTTCTTCAAGAAATATCAGGATTCCTCTTGAAATAGGACCTTTTCTCCCACAAATACCTGCCTTCTCCCTCCAAACTTTCCAGTTTCTTCCAGAAATGCCAGATTTCTCCCAAATATATCACATCTTCTCCAAGAAATACCAGCTTTACCCCTTCAAATAGGACCTTTTCACCCACAAATACCTCTTTTATCCCCAAAATAGGACAGTTTCTTCCAGAAATGCCACATTTCTCCCAAATATATCACATCTTCTCCAAGAAATACCAGGATGCTTCCTGAAATAGGACCTTTTCACCCACAAATACCTCTTTTATCCCCAAAAAAGGACAGTTTCTTCCAGAAATGCCACATTTCTCCCAAATATATCACATATTCTCCAAGAAATAACAGGATTCCCCCTTCAAATAGGACCTTTTCACCCACTTATACCTCCTTTATCCCCAAAATAGGACAGTTTCTTCCAGAAATGCCACATTTCTCCCAAATATATCACATCTTCTCCAAGAAATACCACGTTTCCCCCTTCAAATAGGACCTTTTCACCCACAAATACCTGTTCTATCCCCAAAATAGGACAGTTTCTTCCAGAAATGCCACATTTCTCCCAAATATATCACATCTCCTCCAAGAAATAACAGGTTTCCCCCTTCAAATAGGACCTTTTCACCCACAAATTCCTGTCTAATCCCCAAAATAGGACAGTTTCTTCTAGACATGCCACATTTCACCCAAATAGATCACATCTTCTCCAAGAAATACCCGGATTCCCCCTTCAAATAGGAACTTTTCACCCACAAATACCTATTCTATCCCCAAAATAGGACAGTTTCTTCCAGAAATGCCACATTTCTCCCAAATATATCACATCTTCTCCATGAAATACCAGGTTTCCCCCTTCAAATAGGACCTTTTCACCCACAAATACCTCTTTTATCCCCAAAAGAGGACAGTTTCTTCCAGACATGCCAGATTTCTCCCAAATATATCACATCTTCTCCAAGAAATACCAGCTTTCCCCCTGGAAATAGGACCTTTTCTCCCACAAATACCACTTTTATCCCCAAAAGAGGACAGTTTCTTCTAGACATGCCACATTTCTCCCAAATGTATCACATCTTCTCCAAGAAATACCACGTTTCCCCCTTCAAATACGACCTTTTCACCCACAAATACCTCTTTTATCCCCAAAAGAGGACTGTTTCTTCCAGACATGCCACATTTCTCCCAAATACATCACATCTTCTCCAAGAAATACCAGGTTTCCCCCTTCAAATAGGACCTTTTCACCCAGAAATACCTGTTTGATCCCCAAAAGAGGACAGTTTCTTCCAGAAAGGCCACATTTCTCCCAAATATATCACATCTTCTCCAAGAAATACCACGTTTCCCCCTTGAAATAGGACCTTTTCACCCACAAATACCTCTTTATTCCCCAAAATAGGACAGTTTTTGTCCGGACATGCCATATTTCTCCCAAATATATCACATCTTCTCCAAGAAATACCAGGTTTCCCCCTTCAAATAGGACCTTTTCACCCACAAATACCTCTTTTATCCCCAAAATAGTACAGTTTCTTCCAGAAATGCCACATTTCTCCCAAATATATCACATATTCTCCAAGAAATAACAGGATTCCCCCTTCAAATAGGACCTTTTCACCCACAAATACCTGTTCTATCCCCAAAATAGGACAGTTTCTTCCAGAAATGCCACATTTCTCCCAAATATATCACATCTTCTCCTAGAAATACCACGTTTCCCCCTTCAAATAGGACCTTTTCACCCACAAATTCCTGTCTAATCCCCAAAAGAAGACAGTTTCTTCTAGACATGCCACATTTCACCCAAATATATCACATCTTCTCCAAGAAATACCCGGATTCCCCCTTCAAATAGGAACTTTTCACCCACAAATACCTATTCTATCCCCAAAATAGGACAGTTTCTTCCAGAAATGCCACATTTCAACCAAATATATCACATCTTCTCCATGAAATACCAGGTTTCCCCCTTCAAATAGGACCTTTTCACCCACAAATACCTCTTTTATCCCCAAAAGAGGACAGTTTCTTCCAGACATGCCAGATTTCTCCCAAATATATCACATCTTCTCCAAGAAATACCAGCTTTCACCCTGGAAATAGGACCTTTTCTCCCACAAATACCACTTTTATCCCCAAAAGAGGACAGTTTCTTCCTGACATGTCTCATTTCTCCCAAATGTATCACATCTTCTCCAAGAAATAGCACGTTTCCCCCTTCAAATAGGACCTTTTCACCCACAAATACCTCTTTTATCCCCAAAAGAGGACAGTTTCTTCCAGACATGCCAGATTTCTCCCAAATATATCACATCTTCTCCAAGAAATACCAGCTTTCCCCCTGGAAATAGGACCTTTTCTCCCACAAATACCACTTTTATCCCCAAAAGAGGACAGTTTGTTCTAGACATGCCACATTTCTCCCAAATGTATCACATCTTCTCCAAGAAATACCAGGTTTCCCCCTTCAAATACGACCTTTTCACCCACAAATACCTCTTTTATCCCCAAAAGAGGACTGTTTCTTCCAGACATGCCACATTTCTCCCAAATACATCACATCTTCTCCAAGAAATACCAGGTTTCCCCCTTCAAATAGGACCTTTTCACCCACAAATACCTGTTTGATCCCCAAAAGAGGACAGTTTCTTCCAGAAAGGCCACATTTCTCCCAAATATATCACATCTTCTCCAAGAAATACCACGTTTCCCCCTTGAAATAGGACCTTTTCACCCACAAATACCTCTTTATTCCCCAAAATAGGACAGTTTTTGTCCGGACATGCCATATTTCTCCCAAATATATCACATCTTCTCCAAGAAATACCAGGTTTCCCCCTTCAAATAGGACCTTTTCACCCACAAATACCTCTTTTATCCCCAAAATAGTACAGTTTCTTCCAGAAATGCCACATTTCTCCCAAATATATCACATATTCTCCAAGAAATAACAGGATTCCCCCTTCAAATAGGACCTTTTCACCCACTTATACCTCCTTTATCCCCAAAATAGGACAGTTTCTTCCAGAAATGCCATATTTCTCCCAAATATATCACAACTTCTCCAAGAAATACCACGTTTCCCCCTTCAAATAGGACCTTTTCACCCACAAATACCTGTTCTATCCCCAAAATAGGACAGTTTCTTCCAGAAATGCCACATTTCTCCCAAATATATCACATCTTCTCCTAGAAATACCACGTTTCCCCCTTCAAATAGGACCTTTTCACCCACAAATTCCTGTCTAATCCCCAAAAGAAGACAGTTTCTTCTAGACATGCCACATTTCACCCAAATATATCACATCTTCTCCAAGAAATACCCGGATTCCCCCTTCAAATAGGAACTTTTCACCCACAAATACCTATTCTATCCCCAAAATAGGACAGTTTCTTCCAGAAATGCCACATTTCAACCAAATATATCACATCTTCTCCATGAAATACCAGGTTTCCCCCTTCAAATAGGACCTTTTCACCCACAAATACCTCTTTTATCCCCAAAAGAGGACAGTTTCTTCCAGACATGCCAGATTTCTCCCAAATATATCACATCTTCTCCAAGAAATACCAGCTTTCACCCTGGAAATAGGACCTTTTCTCCCACAAATACCACTTTTATCCCCAAAAGAGGACAGTTTCTTCCTGACATGTCTCATTTCTCCCAAATGTATCACATCTTCTCCAAGAAATACCACGTTTCCCCCTTCAAATAAGACCTTTTCACCCACAAATACCTCTTTTATCCCCAAAAGAGGACAGTTTCTTCCAGAAATGCCACATTTCGCCCAAATATATCACATCTTCTCCAAGAAATAGCACGTTTCCCCCTTCAAATAGGACCTTTTCACCCACAAATACCTCTTTATTCCCCAAAATAGGACAGTATCTTCCAGACATGCCACATTTCTCCCAAATACATCACATCTTCTCCAAGAAATACCAGGTTTCCCCCTTCAAATAGGACCTTTTCACCCACAAATACCTCTTTTATCCCCAAAAGAGGACAGTTTCTTCCAGAAATGCCACTTTTCTCCCAAATATAGCACATCTTCTCCAAGAAATACCACGTTTCCCCCTTGAAATAGGACCTTTTCACCCACAAATACCTCTTTATTCCCCAAAATAGGACAGTTTTTGTCCGGACATGCCATATTTCTCCCAAATATATCACATCTTCTCCAAGAAATACCAGGTTTCCCCCTTCAAATAGGACCTTTTCACCCACAAATACCTCTTTTATCCCCAAAATAGGACAGTTTCTTCCAGAAATGCCACATTTCTCCCAAATATATCACATCTTCTCCAAGAAATACCAGCTTTCCCCCTTCACATAGGACCTTTTCACCCAGAAATACCTGTTTCATCCCCAAAATAGGACAGTTTCTTCCAGACATGCCACATTTCTCCCAAATATATCACATCTTCTCCAAGAAATACCACGTTTCCCCCTTCAAATAGGACCTTTTCACCCACAAATACCTCTTTTATCCCCAAAATAGGACAGTTTCTTCCAGAAAGGCCACAGTTCTCCCAAATATATCACATCTTCTTCAAGAAATATCAGGATTCCTCTTGAAATAGGACCTTTTCTCCCACAAATACCTGCCTTCTCCCTCCAAACTTTCCAGTTTCTTCCAGAAATGCCAGATTTCTCCCAAATATATCACATCTTCTCCAGAGAAATACCAGGTTTCCCCCTTCAAATAGGAACTTTTCACCCACAAATACCTATTCAATCCCCAAAACAGGACAGTTTCTTCCAGAAATGCCACATTTCTCCCAAATATATCACATCTCCTCCAAGAAATACCCGGTTTTGCCCCTGGAAATTGGACCTTTTCACACAGAAATTCCGGTTTCATCCCCAAAATAGGACAGTTTCTTCCAGACATGCCACATTTCTCCCAAATATAGCACATCTTCTCCAAGAAATACCACGGTTTCCCCCTTCAAATAGGACCTTTTCACCCACAAATACCTCTTTTATCCCCAAAAGAGGATAGTTTCTTCCAGAAAGGCCAGATTTTGCCCAAATATATAACATCTTCTCCAAGAAATACCAGGATGCTTCCTGAAATAGGACCTTTTCACCCCACAAATACCTCTCTTATCCCCAAAATAGGACAGTTTCTTCCAGAAAGGCCACATTTCTCCCAAATATATCACATCTTCTCCAAGAAATAACAGGATTCCCCTTCAAATAGGACCTTTTCACCCACTTATACCTCTTTTATCCCCAAAATAGGACAGTTTCTTCAGAATGCCACATTTCTCCCAAATATTCACATCTTCTCCAAGAAATACCATGTTTCCCCCTTCAAATAGGACCTTTTCACCCACAAATACCTGTTCTATCCCCAAAATAGGACAGTTTCTTCCAGAAATGCCACATCTCAACCAAATATATCACATCTTCTCCATGAAATACTAGCTTTCCCCTTCAAATGTGACCTTTTCACCACAAATACCTGTTTTATCCCCAAAATAGGACAGTTTCTTCCAGAAAGGTAACATTTTTCCCAAATATATCACATCTCCTCCAAGAAATACCAGCTTTCCCCTTCAAATAGGACCTTTTCACCCACAAATACCACTTTTATCCCCAAAACAGGACAGTTTTCTTCAAGAAATGCCACATTTCTCCCAAATATATCACATCTTCTCCAAGAAATACAGCTTTCCCCCTTCAAATAGGACCTTTTCACCCACAAATACCTCTTTTTATCCCCCAAATAGGACAGTTTCTACAAGAAATGCCAGATTTCTCCCAAATAGATCACATCTTCTCCAAGAAATACCAGGATGCTTCCTGAATAGGACCTTTTCACCCAAAAATACCTCTTTTATCCCCAAAATAGGACAGTTTCTTCCAGAAATGCCCACATTTCTCCCAAATATATCACATATTCTCCAAGAAATAACAGGATTCCCCCTTCAAATAGGACCTTTTCACCCACTTATACCTCCTTTATCCCCAAATAGGACAGTTTCTTCCAGAAATGCCACATTTCTCCCAATATACCACACCTTCTCCAAGAAATACCACGTTTCCCCTTCAAATAGGACCTTTTCACCCACAAATACCTGTTCTATCCCCAAAATAGGACAGTTTCTTCCAGAAATGCCACATTTCTCCCAAATATATCACATCTCCTCCAAGAAATAACAGGTTTCCCCCTTCAAATAGGACCTTTTCACCCACAAATTCCTTGTCTAATCCCAAAAAGGACAGTTTCTTCTTGAAATGCCACATTTCTCCCAAATATATCACATCTTCTCCTAGAAATAACAGGCTTCCCCCATGAAATATGACTTTTTCACCCACGAATACTTCTTTTATCCCGAAAGGAGGACAGTTTCTTCCAGAAATGCCACATTTCAACCAAATATATCACATCTTCTCCATGAAATACCAGGTTCCCCCTTCAAATAGGACCTTTCCACCACAAATACCTGTTCTATCCCCAAAATAGGACAGTTTCTTCCAGAAAGGCAAGATTTCGCCCCAATACATCACATCTTCTCCACGAAATACTAGGTTTCCCCTTCAAATGTCACCTTTTCACCCACAAATACCTGTTCTATCCCGAAAATAGGACAGTTTCTTCCAGACATGCCACATTTCTCCCAAATATATCACATCTTCTCCAAGAAATACCACCTTTCCCCTTCAAATAGGAACTTTTCACCCACAAATATCTCTTTTATCCCCAAAATAGACAGTTTCTTTCTGACATGCCACATTTCTCCCAAATATATCACATCTTCTCCTAGAAATACCAGGTTTCCCCCTTCAAATAGGACCTTTTCACCCACAAATACCTCTTTTATCCCCAAAATAGGACAGTTTCTTCCAGAAAGGGCAGATTTTGCCCAAATATATCACATCTTCTCCAAGAAATACCAGGATGCTTCCTGAAATAGGACATTTTCACCCTCAAATACCTGTTTTATCCCAAAAAGGACAGTTTCTTCTTGAAATGCCACATTTCTCCCAAATATATCACATCTTCTCCAAGAAATACCAGGTTTCCCCCTTCAAATAGGACCTTTTCACCCACAAATACCTCTTTTATCCCCATAATAGGACAGTTTCTTCCAGAAATGCCACATTTCTCCCAAATATATCACATCTTCTCCACGAAATACCAGATTTCCCCCTTCAAATAGAACTTTTCACCCACTAATACCTGTTTGATCCCCAAAATAGGACAGTTTCTTCTAGACATGCCACATTTCTCCCAAATATATCACATCTTCTCCAAGAAATACCAGGTTTCCCCCTTCAAATAGGACCTTTCTCCCACAAATACCTCTTTTATCCCCAAAAGAGCACAGTTTCTTCCAGAAATGCCACATTTCAACCAAATATATCACATCTTCTCCATGAAATACCAGGTTTCCCCCTTCAAATAGGACCTTTTCATCCACAAATACCTCTTTTATCCCCAAAAGAGGACAGTTTCTTCCAGACATGCCAGATTTCTCCCAATATATCACATCTTCTCCAAGAAATACCAGGGTTCCCCCTTCAAATAGGACCTTTTCTCCCACAAATACCTCTTTTATCCGCAAAAGAGGACAGTTTCTTCCAGACATGCCACATTTCTCCCAAATATATCACATCTTCTCCAAGAAATACCAGCTTTCCCCCTTCAAATAGGACCTTTTCACCCACAAATACCTCTTTTATCCCCAAAACAGTACAGTTTCTTCCAGAAATGCCACATTTCTCCCAAATATACCACATCTTCTCCAAGAAATACCAGGTTTCCCCCTTCAAATAGGACCTTTTCTCCACAAATACCTCTTTTATCCCCAAAATAGGACAGTTTCTTCCAGAAATGCCACATTTCTCCCAAATATATCACATCTTCTCCAAGAAATACCAGGGATCCCCTTCAAATAGGACCTTTTCACCACAAATACTTGTTCTATTCCCCAAATAGGACAGTTTCTTCCAGAAACGCCACATTTCTCCCAAATATATCACATCTTCTCCAAGAAATACCAGATTTCCCCCTTCAAATAGGAACTTTTCACCCACAAATACCTATTCTATCCCCAAAATATGGACAGTTTCTTCTAGAAATGCCACATTTCTCCCAAATATATCACATCTTCTCCAAGAAATACCAGGTTCCCCCTTCAAATAGGACCTTTTCACCCCACAAATACCTCTTTTTATCCAAAATAGGACAGTTTCTTCCAGAAATGCCACATTTCAACCAAATATATCACATCTTCTCCAAGAAATACCAGTTTTCCCCTTCAAATAGGACCTTTTTCACCCACTTCTACCTCCTTTATCCCCAAAATAGGACAGTTTCTTCCAGAAATGCCACATTTCTCCCAAATATATCACATCTTCTCCAAGAAATACCAGGTTTCCCCCTTGAAATAGCACCTTTTCACCCACAAATACCTGTTTTATCCCCAGAAGAGGACAGTTTCTTCTAGAAATGCCACATTTCTCCCAAATATATCACATCTCCTCCAAGAAATAACAGGTTTCCCCCTTCAAATAGGACCTTTTCACCCACAAATTCCTGTCTAATCCCCAAAATAGGACAGTTTCTTCTAGACATGCCACATTTCTCCCAAATATATCACATCTTCTCCTAGAAATACCAGGTTCCCCCATGAAATATGACTTTTTCACCCACAAATACTTCTTTTATCCCCAAAAGAGGACAGTTTCTTCCATAAATGCCACATTTCAACCAAATATAATCACATCTTCTCCATGAAATACCAGCTTTCACCCTGGAAATATGGACCTTTTCTCCCACAAATACCACTTTTATCCCCAAAAGAGGACAGTTTCTTCCTGACATGTCTCATTTCTCCCAAATGTATCACATCTTCTCCAAGAAATACCACGTTTCCCCTTCAAATAAGACCTTTTCACCCACAAATACCTCTTTTATCCCAAAAGAGGACAGTTTCTTCCAGAAATGCCACATTTCAGCCCAAATATATCACATCTTCTCCAAGAAATAGCACGTTTCCCCCTTCAAATAGGACCTTTTCACCCACAAATACCTCTTTATTCCCCAAAATAGGACAGTATCTTCCAGACATGCCACATTTCTCCCAAATACATCACATCTTCTCCAAGAAATACCAGGTTTCCCCCTTCAAATAGGACCTTTTCACCCACAAATACCTCTTTTATCCCCAAAAGAGGACAGTTTCTTCCAGAAATGCCACTTTTCTCCCAAATATAGCACATCTTCTCCAAGAATACCACGTTTCCCCCTTGAAATAGGACCTTTTCACCCACAAATACCTCTTTATTCCCCAAAATAGGACAGTTTTTGTCCGGACATGCCATATTTCTCCCAAATATATCACATCTTCTCCAAGAAATACCAGGTTTCCCCCTTCAAATAGGACCTTTTCACCCACAAATACCTCTTTTATCCCCAAAATAGGACAGTTTCTTCCAGAAATGCCACATTTCTCCCAAATATATCACATCTTCTCCAAGAAATACCAGCTTTCCCCTTCACATAGGACCTTTTCACCCAGAAATACCTGTTTCATCCCCAAAATAGGACAGTTTCTTCCAGACATGCCACATTTCTCCAAATATATCACATCTTCTCCAAGAAATACCACGTTTCCCCCTTCAAATAGGACCTTTTCACCCACAAATACCTCTTTTATCCCAAAATAGGACAGTTTCTTCCAGAAAGGCCACATTTCTCCAATATATCACATCTTCTTCAAGAAATATCAGGATTCCTCTTGAAATAGGACCTTTTCTCCACAAATACCTGCCTTCTCCCTCCAAACTTTCCAGTTTCTTCCAGAAATGCAGATTTCTCCCAAATATATCACATCTTCTCCAAGAAAATACCAGGTTTCCCCCTTCAAATAGGAACTTTTCACCCACAAATACCTATTCAATCCCCAAAACAGGACAATCCCCAAAACAGGACAGTTTCTTCCAGAAATGCCACATTTCTCCCAAATATATCACATCTCCTCCAAGAAATACCCGGTTTGCCCCTGGAAATTGGACCTTTTCACACAGAAATTCCGGTTTCATCCCCAAAATAGGACAGTTTCTTCCAGACATGCCACATTTCTCCCAAATATAGCACATCTTCTCCAAGAAATACCACGTTTCCCCCTTCAAATAGGACCTTTTCACCCACAAATACCTCTTTTATCCCCAAAAGAGGATAGTTTCTTCCAGAAAGGCCAGATTTTGCCCAAATATATAACATCTTCTCCAAGAAATACCAGGATGCTTCCTGAAATAGGACCTTTTCACCCACAAATACCTCTCTTATCCCCAAAATAGGACAGTTTCTTCCAGAAAGGCCACATTTCTCCCAAATATATCACATCTTCTCCAAGAAATAACAGGATTCCCCCTTCAAATAGGACCTTTTCACCCACTTATACCTCTTTTATCCCCAAAATAGGACAGTTTCTTCCAGAAATGCCACATTTCTCCCAAATATATCACATCTTCTCCAAGAAATACCATGTTTCCCCCTTCAAATAGGACCTTTTCACCCACAAATACCTGTTCTATCCCCAAAATAGGACAGTTTCTTCCAGAAATGCCACATCTCAACCAAATATATCACATCTTCTCCATGAAATACTAGCTTTCCCCTTCAAATGTGACCTTTTCACCCACAAATACCTGTTTTATCCCCAAAATAGGACAGTTTCTTCCAGAAAGGTAACATTTTTCCCAAATATATCACATCTCCTCCAAGAAATACCAGCTTTCCCCCTTCAAATAGGACCTTTTCACCCACAAATACCACTTTTATCCCCAAAACAGGACAGTTTCTTCAAGAAATGCCACATTTCTCCCAAATATATCACATCTTCTCCAAGAAATACCAGCTTTCCCCCTTCAAATAGGACCTTTTCACCCACAAATACCTCTTTTATCCCCCAAATAGGACAGTTTCTACAAGAAATGCCAGATTTCTCCCAAATAGATCACATCTTCTCCAAGAAATACCAGGATGCTTCCTGAAATAGGACCTTTTCACCCAAAAATACCTCTTTTATCCCCAAAAATAGGACAGTTTCTTCCAGAAATGCCACATTTCTCCCAAATATATCACATATTCTCCAAGAAATAACAGGATTCCCCCTTCAAATAGGACCTTTTCACCCACTTATACCTCCTTTATCCCCAAAATAGGACAGTTTCTTCCAGACATGCCACATTTCTCCCAAATATACCACACCTTCTCCAAGAAATACCACGTTTCCCCCTTCAAATAGGACCTTTTCACCCACAAATACCTGTTCTATCCCCAAAATAGGACAGTTTCTTCCAGAAATGCCACATTTCTCCCAAATATATCACATCTCCTCCAAGAAATAACAGGTTTCCCCCTTCAAATAGGACCTTTTCACCCACAAATTCCTGTCTAATCCCCAAAAAGGACAGTTTCTTCTTGAAATGCCACATTTCTCCCAAATATATCACATCTTCTCCTAGAAATAACAGGCTTCCCCCATGAAATATGACTTTTTCACCCACGAATACTTCTTTTATCCCGAAAGGAGGACAGTTTCTTCCAGAAATGCCACATTTCAACCAAATATATCACATCTTCTCCATGAAATACCAGGTTTCCCCCTTCAAATAGGACCTTTCCACCCACAAATACCTGTTCTATCCCCAAAATAGGACAGTTTCTTCCAGAAAGGCAAGATTTCGCCCCAATACATCACATCTTCTCCACGAAATACTAGGTTTCCCCTTCAAATGTCACCTTTTCACCCACAAATACCTGTTCTATCCCGAAAATAGGACAGTTTCTTCCAGACATGCCACATTTCTCCCAAATATATCACATCTTCTCCAAGAAATACCACCTTTCCCCCTTCAAATAGGAACTTTTCACCCACAAATATCTCTTTTATCCCCAAAATAGGACAGTTTCTTTCTGACATGCCACATTTCTCCCAAATATATCACATCTTCTCCTAGAAATACCAGGTTTCCCCCTTCAAATAGGACCTTTTCACCCACAAATACCTCTTTTATCCCCAAAATAGGACAGTTTCTTCCAGAAAGGGCAGATTTTGCCCAAATATATCACATCTTCTCCAAGAAATACCAGGATGCTTCCTGAAATAGGACATTTTCACCCTCAAATACCTGTTTTATCCCCAAAAAGGACAGTTTCTTCTTGAAATGCCACATTTCTCCCAAATATATCACATCTTCTCCAAGAAATACCAGGTTTCCCCCTTCAAATAGGACCTTTTCACCCACAAATACCTCTTTTATCCCCATAATAGGACAGTTTCTTCCAGAAATGCCACATTTCTCCCAAATATATCACATCTTCTCCACGAAATACCAGATTTCCCCCTTCAAATAGGAACTTTTCACCCACTAATACCTGTTTGATCCCCAAAATAGGACAGTTTCTTCTAGACATGCCACATTTCTCCCAAATATATCACATCTTCTCCAAGAAATACCAGGTTTCCCCCTTCAAATAGGACCTTTTCTCCCACAAATACCTCTTTTATCCCCAAAAGAGCACAGTTTCTTCCAGAAATGCCACATTTCAACCAAATATATCACATCTTCTCCATGAAATACCAGGTTTCCCCCTTCAAATAGGACCTTTTCATCCACAAATACCTCTTTTATCCCCAAAAGAGGACAGTTTCTTCCAGACATGCCAGATTTCTCCCAAATATATCACATCTTCTCCAAGAAATACCAGGGTTCCCCCTTCAAATAGGACCTTTTCTCCCACAAATACCTCTTTTATCCGCAAAAGAGGACAGTTTCTTCCAGACATGCCACATTTCTCCCAAATATATCACATCTTCTCCAAGAAATACCAGCTTTCCCCCTTCAAATAGGACCTTTTCACCCACAAATACCTCTTTTATCCCCAAAACAGTACAGTTTCTTCCAGAAATGCCACATTTCTCCCAAATATACCACATCTTCTCCAAGAAATACCAGGTTTCCCCCTTCAAATAGGACCTTTTCTCCCACAAATACCTCTTTTATCCCCAAAATAGGACAGTTTCTTCCAGAAATGCCACATTTCTCCCAAATATATCACATCTTCTCCAAGAAATACCAGGGATCCCCTTCAAATAGGACCTTTTCACCCACAAATACTTGTTCTATTCCCCAAATAGGACAGTTTCTTCCAGAAACGCCACATTTCTCCCAAATATATCACATCTTCTCCAAGAAATACCAGATTTCCCCCTTCAAATAGGAACTTTTCACCCACAAATACCTATTCTATCCCCAAAATAGGACAGTTTCTTCTAGAAATGCCACATTTCTCCCAAATATATCACATCTTCTCCAAGAAATACCAGGTTTCCCCCTTCAAATAGGACCTTTTCACCCACAAATACCTCTTTTATCCCAAAATAGGACAGTTTCTTCCAGAAATGCCACATTTCAACCAAATATATCACATCTTCTCCAAGAAATACCAGTTTTCCCCCTTCAAATAGGACCTTTTCACCCACTTCTACCTCCTTTATCCCCAAAATAGGACAGTTTCTTCCAGAAATGCCACATTTCTCCCAAATATATCACATCTTCTCCAAGAAATACCAGGTTTCCCCCTTGAAATAGCACCTTTTCACCCACAAATACCTGTTTTATCCCCAGAAGAGGACAGTTTCTTCTAGAAATGCCACATTTCTCCCAAATATATCACATCTCCTCCAAGAAATAACAGGTTTCCCCCTTCAAATAGGACCTTTTCACCCACAAATTCCTGTCTAATCCCCAAAATAGGACAGTTTCTTCTAGACATGCCACATTTCTCCCAAATATATCACATCTTCTCCTAGAAATACCAGGTTTCCCCCATGAAATATGACTTTTTCACCCACAAATACTTCTTTTATCCCCAAAAGAGGACAGTTTCTTCCATAAATGCCACATTTCAACCAAATATATCACATCTTCTCCATGAAATACCAGCTTTCCCCCTTCAAATAGGACCTTTTCACCCACAAATACCTGTTCTATCCTCAAAATAGGACATTTTCTTCCAGAAATGCCACATTTCTCCCAAATTTATCACATCTTCTCCACGAAATACTAGGTTTCCCCTTCAAATGTGACCTTTTCACCCACAAATACCTGTTTTATCCCCAAAATAGGACAGTTTCTTCCAGAAATGCCACATTTCTCCCAAATATATCACATCTTCTCCAAGAAATACCAGCTTTCCCCCTTCAAATAGGACCTTTTCACCCACAAATACCTGTTTTATCCCCAAAATAGGACAGTTTCTTCCAGAAATGCCACATTGCTCCCAAATATAGCACATCTTCTCCAAGAAATACCAGGTTTCCCCCTTCAAATAGGACCTTTTCACCCACAAATACCTCTTTTATCCCCAAAATAGGACAGTTTCTTCAAGAAATGCCTCATATCTCCCAAATATATCACATCTTCTCCAAGAAATACCAGCTTTCCCCCTTCACATAGGACCTTTTCACCCACAAATACCTCTTTTATCCCCAAAATAGGACAGTATCTTCCAGACATGCCACATTTCTCCCAAATATACCACATCTTCTCCAAGAAATACCAGGTTTCCCCCTTCAAATAGGACATTTTCACCCACAAATACCTCTTTTATCCCCAAAAGTGGACAGTTTCTTCCAGAAATGCCACATTTCTCCCAAATATATCACATCTTCTTCAAGAAATACCAGGATTCCTCTTGAAATAGGACCTTTTCTCCCACAAATACCTGCCTTCTCCCTCCAAACTTTCCAGTTTCTTCCAGAAATGCCACATTTCTCCCAAATATATCACATCTTCTCCAAGAAATACCAGGATGCTTCCTGAAATAGGACATTATCACCCTCAAATACCTCTTTTATCCCCAAAAGTGGACAGTTTCTTCCAGAAATGCCACATTTCTCCCAAATATATCACATCTTCTCCAAGAAATACCACGTTTCCCCCTTCAAATAGGACCTTTTCAACCACAAATACCTGTTCTATCCCCAAAATAGGACAGTTTCTTCTAGAAATGCCACATTTCTCCCAAATATATCACATCTCCTCCAAGAAATAACAGGTTTCCCCCTTCAAATAGGACCTTTTCACCCACAAATTCCTGTCTAATCCCCAAAATAGGACAGTTTCTTCTAGACATGCCACATTTCTCCCAAATATATCACATCTTCTCCTAGAAATACCAGGTATCCCCCATGAAATATGACTTTTTCACCCACAAATACTTCTTTTATCCCCAAAAGAGGACAGTTTCTTCCTGAAATGCCACATTTCAACCAAATATATCACATCTTCTCCATGAAATACCAGGTTTCCCCTTTCAAATAGGACCTTTTCACCCACAAATACCTGTTCTATCCTCAAAATAGGACAGTTTCTTCCAGAAATGCCACATTTCGCCCAAATATAGCACATCTTCTCCACGAAATACTAGGTTTCCCCTTCAAATGTGACCTTTTCACCCACAAATACCTGTTTTATCCCCAAAATAGGACAGTTTCTTCCAGAAAGGCCACATTTCAACCAAATATATCACATCTTCTCCAAGAAATACCAGCTTTCCCCCTTCAAATAGGACCTTTTCACCCACAAATACCTCTTTATTCCCCAAAATAGGACTGTTTCTTCCAGAAATGCCACATTTCTCCCAAATACATCACATCTTCTCCAAGAAATACCGGGTCTCCCCCTTCAAATAGGACCTTTTCACCCACAAATACCTTTTTTATCCCATAAGAGGACAGTTTCTTCCTGAAAGGCCAGATTTCTCCCAAATATATCACATCTTCTCCAAGAAATACCAGGGTTCCCCCTTCAAATAGGAACTTTTCACCCACAAATACCTGTTTTATCCCCAAAATAGGACAGTTTCTTCCAGACATGTCTCATTTCTCCCAAATGTATCACATCTTCTCCAAGAAATACCAGGTTTCCCCCTTCAAATAGGACCTTTTCACCCACAAATACCTCTTTTATCCCCAAAATAGGACACTTTCTTCCAGAAAAGCCACATTTCGCCCAAATATATCACATCTTCTCCAAGAAATACCACGTTTCCCCCTTCAAATAGGACCTTTTCACTCACAAATACCTGTTTTATTCCCAAAATAGAACTGTTTTTTTCCAGACATGCCAGATTTCTCCCAAATAGATCACATCTTCTCCAAGAAATACCACGTTTCCCCCTTCAAATAGGGCATTTTCACCCACAAATACCTGTTTCATCCCCAAAATAGGACAGTTTCTGCCATACATGCCAGATTTCTCCCAAATATATCACATCTTCTCCAAGAAATGCCATGGTTCCCCCTTCAAATAGGACCTTTTCACCCACAAATACCACTTATATCCTCAAAAGAGGACAGTTTCTTCCAGAAATGCCACATTTCTCCCAAATATATCACATCTTCTCCAAGAAGTACCAGGTTTCGCCTTGGAATTAGGAAATTTTCACCCACAAGTGCCAGCCTTCCCCACCCAAATTGGACATTTTCTTCCCGAAATGCCACATTTCTCCCAAATATATCACATCTTCTCCAAGAAATACCAGATTTCCCCCTTCAAATAGGACCTTTTCTCCCACAAATACCTCTTTTATCCCCAAAAGAGGACAGTTTCTTCCAGACATGCCACATTTCACCCAAATATACCACATCTTCTAAAAGAAATACCAGCTTTCCCCCTTCAAATAGGACCTTTTCACCCACAAATACCTCTTTTATCCGCAAAAGAGGACAGTTTCTTCCAGTCATGCCACATTTCTCCCAAATATATCACATCTTCTCCAAGAAATACCAGGTTTCCCCCTTCAAATAGGACCTTTTCACCCACAAATACCTCTTCTATCCCCAAAAGTGGAGAGTTTCTTCCAGAAATGCCACATTTCTCCCAAATATATCACATCTTCTTCAAGAAATACCAGGATTCCTCTTGAAATAGGACCTTTTCTCCCACAAATACCTGCCTTCTCCCTCCAAACTTTCCAGTTTCTTCCAGAAATGCCACATTTCTCCCAAATATATCACATCTTCTCCAAGAAATACCAGGATGCTTCCTGAAATAGGACATTTTCACCCTCAAATACCTCTTTTATCCCCAAAAGTGGACAGTTTCTTCCAGAAATGCCACATTTCTCCCAAATATATCACATCTTCTCCAAGAAATACCACGTTTCCCCCTTCAAATAGGACCTTTTCAACCACAAATACCTGTTCTATCCCCAAAATAGGACAGTTTCTTCTAGAAATGCCACATTTCTCCCAAATATATCACATCTCCTCCAAGAAATAACAGGTTTCCCCCTTCAAATACGACCTTTTCACCCACAAATACCTGTTTTATCCCCAAAATAGGACAGTTTCTTCCAGACATGCCACATTTCTCCCAAATGTATCACATCTTCTCCAAGAAATACCAGGTTTCCCCCTTCAAATAGGACCTTTTCACCCACAAATACCTCTTTTATCCCCAAAATCGGACACTTTCTTCCAGAAAAGCCACATTTCGCCCAAATATATCACATCTTCTCCAAGAAATACCACGTTTCCCCCTTCAAATAGGACCTTTTCACTCACAAATACCTCTTTATTCCCAAAATAGAACTGTTTTTTTCCAGACATGCCAGATTTCTCCCAAATAGATCACATCTTCTCCAAGAAATACCACGTTTCCCCCTTCAAATAGGGCATTTTCACCCACAAATACCTGTTTCATCCCCAAAATAGGACAGTTTCTGCCATACATGCCAGATTTCTCCCAAATATATCACATCTTCTCCAAGAAATGCCATGGTTCCCCCTTCAAATAGGACCTTTTCACCCACAAATACCACTTTTATCCTCAAAAGAGGACAGTTTCTTCCAGAAATGCCACATTTCTCCCAAATATATCACATCTTCTCCAAGAAGTACCAGGTTTCGCCTTGGAATTAGGAAATTTTCACCCACAAGTGCCAGCCTTCCCCACCCAAATTGGACATTTTCTTCCAGAAATGCCACATTTCGCCCAAATATAGCACATCTTCTCCACGAAATACTAGGTTTCCCCTTCAAATGTGACCTTTTCACCCACAAATACCTGTTTTATCCCCAAAATAGGACAGTTTCTTCCAGAAAGGCCACATTTCAACCAAATATATCACATCTTCTCCAAGAAATACCAGCTTTCCCCCTTCAAATAGGACCTTTTCACCCACAAATACCTCTTTATTCCCCAAAATAGGACTGTTTCTTCCAGAAATGCCACATTTCTCCCAAATACATCACATCTTCTCCAAGAAATACCAGGTTTCCCCCTTCAAATAGGACCTTTTCACCCACAAATACCTTTTTTATCCCATAAGAGGACAGTTTCTTCCTGAAAGGCCAGATTTAGCCCAAATATATCACATCTTCTCCAAGAAATACCAGGGTTCCCCCTTCAAATAGGAACTTTTCACCCACAAATACCTGTTTTATCCCCAAAATAGGACAGTTTCTTCCAGACATGTCTCATTTCTCCCAAATGTATCACATCTTCTCCAAGAAATACCAGGTTTCCCCCTTCAAATAGGACCTTTTCACCCACAAATACCTCTTTTATCCCCAAAATAGGACACTTTCTTCCAGAAAAGCCACATTTCGCCCAAATATATCACATCTTCTCCAAGAAATACCACGTTTCCCCCTTCAAATAGGACCTTTTCACTCACAAATACCTCTTTATTCCCAAAATAGAACTGTTTTTTTCCAGACATGCCAGATTTCTCCCAAATAGATCACATCTTCTCCAAGAAATACCACGTTTCCCCCTTCAAATAGGGCATTTTCACCCACAAATACCTGTTTCATCCCCAAAATAGGACAGTTTCTGCCATACATGCCAGATTTCTCCCAAATAGATCACATCTTCTCCAAGAAATGCCATGGTTCCCCCTTCAAATAGGACCTTTTCACCCACAAATACCACTTTTATCCTCAAAAGAGGACAGTTTCTTCCAGAAATGCCACATTTCTCCCAAATATATCACATCTTCTCCAAGAAGTACCAGGTTTCGCCTTGGAATTAGGAAATTTTCACCCACAAGTGCCAGCCTTCCCCACCCAAATTGGACATTTTCTTCCCGAAATGCCACATTTCTCCCAAATATATCACATCTTCTCCAAGAAATACCAGATTTCCCCCTTCAAATAGGACCTTTTCTCCCACAAATACCTCTTTTATCCCCAAAAGAGGACAGTTTCTTCCAGACATGCCACATTTCACCCAAATATACCACATCTTCTCCAAGAAATACCAGCTTTCCCCCTTCAAATAGGACCTTTTCACCCACAAATACCTCTTTTATCCCCAAAAGAGTACAGTTTCTTCCAGACATGCCACATTTCTCCCAAATATATCACATCTTCTCCAAGAAATACCAGGTTTCCCCCTTCAAATAGGACCTTTTCACCCACAAATACCTCTTCTATCCCCAAAAGTGGACAGTTTCTTCCAGAAATGCCACATTTCTCCCAAATATATCACATCTTCTTCAAGAAATACCAGGATTCCTCTTGAAATAGGACCTTTTCTCCCACAAATACCTGCCTTCTCCCTCCAAACTTTCCAGTTTCTTCCAGAAATGCCACATTTCTCCCAAATATATCACATCTTCTCCAAGAAATACCAGCTTTCCCCCTTCAAATAGGAACTTTTCACCCACAAATACCTGTTCTATCCCCAAAATAGGACAGTTTCTTCAAGAAAGGCCACATTTCTCCCAAATATATCACATCTTCTCCAAGAAATGACAGGTTTCCCCCTTCAAATAGGACCTTTTCACCCACAAATACCTCTTTTATCCCCAAACGAGGACAGTTTCTTCCAGAAAGACCAGATTTTGCCCAAATATATCACATCTTCTCCAAGAAATACCAGGATGCTTCCTGAAATAGGACCTTTTCACCCACAAATACCTCTTTTATCCCCAAAAGAGGACAGTTTCTTCCAGAAAGGCCACATTTCTCCCAGATATATCACATCTTCTCCAAGAAATACCAGCTTTCCCCCTTCAAATAGGACCTTTTCACCCACAAATACCTCTTTTATCCCCAAAATAGGACAGTTTCTTCCAGAAATGCCACATTTCTCCCAAATATATCACATCTCCTCCAAGAAATAACAGGTTTCGCCCTTCAAATAGGACCTTTTCACCCACAAATACCTCTTTTATCCCCAAAATAGGACAGTTTCTTCCAGACATGCCAGATTTCTCCCAAATATATCACATCTTCTCCAAGAAATACTAGGTTTCCCCTTCAAATGTGACCTTTTCACCCACAAATACCTGTTTTATCCCGAAAATAGGACAGTTTCTTCAAGAAATGCCACATTTCGCCCAAATAGATCACATCTTCTCCAAGAAATACCAGGTTTCCCCCTTCAAATAGGAACCTGTCTCCCACAAATACCTGTTTTATCTATTTCTTCCGAGCAACATTTCGTTTTGGCGTGTTTATCCGATGCTACACTTCATTTTTCTGTGACGAATAGAGTCGAAGTGGAAACCACACTAATAAGGCAGCTAGTAGCTCCAGGAGCGACACACGTTGTGCTTTCAGGGAGGATGTTACAGAAAGCCGAGAGTTGTGGCTTCTTTCCTGCGGAGAAAAAACCCCCTGTTTCCAGGCAATGCAGGACGCTGAGTTCGCACGTTCTCGGCATAGGAATACCGCTCCTTCGCTCTCGTGGCTCGAGAGCGGCACTCGCGCTGAACCGCTCCGGAGAGTCTGCAGTTGCTGGCCGGTCCATCGCGGTTCTGCCCGAGTGCCGCTTGCAGCCTTCAGCAGCGGTCTCGTTTTTCTCGGATGCCGGGAAAGAGCGACTTCAGCCGGATGCTTTTCTCCGACGAGTGAGCGGCTTCTTCTGCGCACATCGCAATGGAGAGCTTCTGACTTCTCCTTCTGTCCATGCAGAATGCACTACGCTTCTCTCTCATTCTTATCCCTTTCTTCCGAGCGACATTTCGTTTCTGAGTGTTTATCCGATGCTACACTTCAGCATACTGTGACAAAGAGTAGAAGAGAAAAGCCCCACTAATAAGGCAGCTAGCAGTTCGAGGAGCCACACACGTTGTGCTTTCAGGGAGGATGTTCCAGAAAGTCGATAGTTGTGGCTTCTTTCCAGCGGAGAAAAAACCCCCTGTTTTCAGGCAAAGCAGTAGTCTGCAGCTGCAGACTCTCCGGAAGGTTAAGCGCGAGTGCCGCTTTCGAGCCGCGAGAGAGAAGGAGCGGCATTCCTATGCCGGGAACGTGCGAATTCAGCCTACTGCATCGCCTGAAAACAGGGGGTTTTTTCTCCGCTGGAAAGAAGCCACAACTCTCGGCTTTCTGGAACGTCCTCCCTGAAAGCACAATGTGTGTGTCTCCTTGAACGGCTACCTGCCTTATTAGTGGGGCTTTTCTCTTCTACTCTATTCGTCACAGTATGCTGAAGTGTAGCATCGGATAAACACTCCAAAACGCAATGTCGCTCCGAAGAAAGGGATAAGAATGAGAGAGAAGCGTAGTGCATTCTGCATGGACACATGGAGAAGTCCGAAGCGCTTCATTGCGATGTGCGCAGAAGAAGCTGCTCACTCGTCGGAGAAAAGCATCCGGCTGAAGTCGCTCTTTCCCGGCATCCGAGAAAAACGAGACCGCTGCTGAAGGCTGCAAGCGGCACTCGGGCAGAACCGCGATGGACCGGCCAGCAACTGCAGACTCTCCGGAGCGGTTCAGCGCGAGTGCCGCTTTCGAGCCACGAGAGCGAAGGAGCGGCATTCCTATGCCGAGAACGTGCGAACTCAGCGTCCTGCATTGCCTGGAAACAGGGGGTTTTTTCTCCGCAGGAAAGAAGCCACAACTCTCGGCTTTCTGTAACATCCTCCCTGAAAGCACAACGTGTGTCGCTCCTGGAGCTTCCAGCTGCCTTATTAGTGTGGTTTCCACTTCGACTCTATTCGTCACAGAAAAATGAAGTGTAGCATCAGATAAACACGCCAAAACGAAATGTCGCTCGGAAGAAAGAGATAAAACAGGCATTTGTGGGTGACAGGTTCCTATTTGAAGGGGGAAACCTGGTATTTCTTGGAGAAGATGTGATATATTTGGGAGATATGAGGCATTTCTTGAAGAAACTGTCCTATTTTGGGGATAAAACAGGTATTTGTGGGTGAAAAGGTCCTATTTGAAGGGGGAAAGCTGGTATTTCTTGGAGAAGATGTGATATATTTGGGAGAAATGTGGCATTTCTGGAAGAAAATGTCCTATTTTGGGGATAAAACAGATATTTGTAGGTGAAAAGTTCCTATTTCTAGGGGGAAACCTGGTATTTCTTGGAGAAGATGTGATATATTTGGGAGAAATGTGGCATGTCTGGAAGAAACTGTCTTCTTTTGGGGATAAAAGAGGTATTTGTGGCTGAAAAGGTCCTATTAAAAGGAAGAAACGTGGTATTTCTTGGAGAAGATGTGATATATTTGGGAGAAATGTGGCCTTTCTGGAAGAAACTGTCCTAGTTCGGGGATAGAAGAGGTATTTGTGGGTGAAAAGGTCCTATTTGAAGGGGGAAACCTGGTATTTCTTGGAGAAGATGTGATATATTTGGGAGAAATATGGCATGTCGGAAGAAACTGTCCTATTTTGGGGATAGAACAGGTATAAGTGGGTGAAAAGGTCCTATTTGAAGGGGGAAACCTGGTATTTCTTGGAGAAGATGTTCTATATTTGGGAGAAATGTGGCATTTCTGGAAGAAACTGTCCTCTTTTGGGGATCAAACAGGTATTTGTGGGTGAAAAGGCCCTACTTGAAGGGGGAAACCCGGTATTTCTTGGAGAAGATGTGATATATATGGGAGAAATCTGGCATGTCTGGAAGAAACTGTCCTATTTTGGGGATCAAAGAGGTATTTGTGGGTGAAAAGGTCCTATTTGAAGGGGGAAACCTGGTATTTCTTGGAGAAGATGTTGGGAAATGGGAGAAATCTGGCATTTGAGGAAGAAAATGTCCAATTTGTGGGGAGAAGGTTGGTATTTGTGGGTGAAAAGGTCCTATTTGAAGGGGGAACCCTGGTATTTCTTGGAGAAGATGTGATATATTTGGGAGAAATGTGGCATGTCTGGAAGAAACTGTCCTGTTTTGGGGATAAAAGAGGTATTTGTGGGTGAAAAGGTCCTATTTGAAGGGGGACAGGTGGTATTTCTTGGAGAAGATGTGATATATTTGGGAGAAATCTGGCATGTCAGGAAGAAACTGTCCTATTTTGGCGATAAAACAGGTATTTGTGGGTTACAAGGTCCTATTTCAGGAGCAATCCTGGTATTTCTTGGAGAAGATGTGATATATTTTGGAGAAATGTGGCATTTCTGGAAGAAACTGTCCTCTTTTGGGGATAAAACAGGTATTTGTGGGTGAAAAGGTCGTATTTGAAGTGGGAAACCTGGTATTTCTTGGAGAAGATGTGATATATTTGGGAGAAATGTGGCATTTCTGGAAGAAACTGTCCTATTTTGGGGATAAAAGAGGTATTTGTGGGTGAAAAGATCCTATTTGAAGGGGGAATCCTTGTATTTCTTGGAGAAGATGTTCTATATTTGGGAGAAATGTGGCATGTCTGGAAGAAACTGTCCTATTTTGGGGATAAAAGAGGTATTTGTGGGTGAAAAGGTCGTATTTGAAGGGGGAAAGCTGGTATTTCTTGGAGAAGATGTGATCTATTTGGGAGAAATCTGGCATGTCAGGAAGAAACTGTCCTATTTTGGCGATAAAACAGGTATTTGTGGGTGAAATGGTCCTATTTGAAGGGGGAAAGCTGGTATTTCTTGGAGAAGATGTGATCTATTTGGGAGAAATGTGGCATTTCTGGAAGAAACTGTCCTATTTTGGGGAATAAAGAGGTATTTGTGGGTTACAAGGTCCTATTTCAGGAGCAATCCTGGTATTTCTTGGAGAAGATGTGATATATTTGGGAGAAATGTGGCATTTCTGGAAGAAACTGTCCTATTTTGGGAATAAAAGAGGTGTTTCTGGGTAAAAAGGTCCTATTTCCAGGGGGAAAGCTGGTATTTCTTGGAGAAGATGTGATATATTTGGGAGAAATGTGGCATTTCTGGAAGAAACTGTCCTCTTTTGGGGATAAAACAGGTATTTGTGGGTGAAAAGGTCGTATTTGAAGTGGGAAATCCGGTATTTCTTGGAGAAGATGTGATATATTTGGGAGAAATGTGGCATTTCTAGAAGAAACTGTCCACTTTTGGGGATAAAAGAGGTATTTGTGGGTGAAAAGGTCGTATTTGAAGGGGGAAAGCTGGTATTTCTTGGAGAAGATGTGATATATTTGGGAGAAATGTGGCATGTCTGGAAGAAACTGTCCTATTTTGGGGATGAAACCGGAATTTCTGTGTGAAAAGGTCCTATTTGAAGGGGGAAACCTGGTATTTCTTGGAGGAGATGTGATATATTTGGGAGAAATGTGGCATTTCTGGAAGAAACTGTCCTATTTTGGGGATAAAACAGGTATTTGTGGGTGAAAAGGTCCTATTTGAAGGGGGAAACCTGGTATTTCTTGGAGAAGATGTGATATATTTGGGAGAAATGTGGCATTTCTGAAAGAAACTGTCCTATTTTGGGGATAAAAGCGGTATTTGTGGGTGAAAAGGTCCTATTTGAAGGGGGAAACCTGGTATTTCTTGGAGAAGATGTGATATATTTGGGAGAAATGTGGCATGTCAGGAAGAAACTGTCCTATTTTGGGGATAAAAGAGGTATTTGTGGGTGAAAAGGTCGTATTTGAAGGGGGAAAGCTGGTATTTCTTGGAGAAGATGTGATATATTTGGGAAAAATGTGGCATGTCTGGAAGAAACTGTCCTGTTTTGGGGATCAAACAGGTATTTGTGGGTGAAAAGGTCCTACTTGAAGGGGGAAACCCGGTATTTCTTGGAGAAGATGTGATATATATGGGAGAAATCTGGCATGTCTGGAAGAAACTGTCCTATTTTGGGGATCAAAGAGGTATTTGTGGGTGAAAAGGTCCTACTTGAAGGGGGAAACCCGGTATTTCTTGGAGAAGATGTGATATATATGGGAGAAATCTGGCATGTCTGGAAGAAACTGTCCTATTTTGGGGATCAAAGAGGTATTTGTGGGTGAAAAGGTCCTATTTGAAGGGGGAAACCTGGTATTTCTTGGAGAAGATGTTGGCAAATGGGAGAAATCTGGCATTTGAGGAAGAAAATGTCCAATTTGTGGGGAGAAGGTTGGTATTTGTGGGTGAAAAGGTCCTATTTGAAGGGGGAACCCTGGTATTTCTTGGAGAAGATGTGATATATTTGGGAGAAATGTGGCATGTCTGGAAGAAACTGTCCTGTTTTGGGGATAAAAGAGGTATTTGTGGGTGAAAAGGTCCTATTTGAAGGGGGAAAGGTGGTATTTCTTGGAGAAGATGTGATATATTTGGGAGAAATCTGGCATGTCAGGAAGAAACTGTCCTATTTTGGCGATAAAACAGGTATTTGTGGGTTACAAGGTCCTATTTCAGGAGCAATCCTGGTATTTCTTGGAGAAGATGTGATATATTTTGGAGAAATGTGGCATTTCTGGAAGAAACTGTCCTCTTTTGGGGATAAAACAGGTATTTGTGGGTGAAAAGGTCGTATTTGAAGTGGGAAACCTGGTATTTCTTGGAGAAGATGTGATATATTTGGGAGAAATGTGGCATTTCTGGAAGAAACTGTCCTATTTTGGGGATAAAAGAGGTATTTGTGGGTGAAAAGATCCTATTTGAAGGGGGAATCCTTGTATTTCTTGGAGAAGATGTTCTATATTTGGGAGAAATGTGGCATGTCTGGAAGAAACTGTCCTATTTTGGGGATAAAAGAGGTATTTGTGGGTGAAAAGGTCGTATTTGAAGGGGGAAAGCTGGTATTTCTTGGAGAAGATGTGATCTATTTGGGAGAAATCTGGCATGTCAGGAAGAAACTGTCCTATTTTGGCGATAAAACAGGTATTTGTGGGTGAAATGGTCCTATTTGAAGGGGGAAAGCTGGTATTTCTTGGAGAAGATGTGATCTATTTGGGAGAAATGTGGCATTTCTGGAAGAAACTGTCCTATTTTGGGGAATAAAGAGGTATTTGTGGGTTACAAGGTCCTATTTCAGGAGCAATCCTGGTATTTCTTGGAGAAGATGTGATATATTTGGGAGAAATGTGGCATTTCTGGAAGAAACTGTCCTATTTTGGGAATAAAAGAGGTGTTTCTGGGTAAAAAGGTCCTATTTCCAGGGGGAAAGCTGGTATTTCTTGGAGAAGATGTGATATATTTGGGAGAAATGTGGCATTTCTGGAAGAAACTGTCCTCTTTTGGGGATAAAACAGGTATTTGTGGGTGAAAAGGTCGTATTTGAAGTGGGAAATCCGGTATTTCTTGGAGAAGATGTGATATATTTGGGAGAAATGTGGCATTTCTAGAAGAAACTGTCCACTTTTGGGGATAAAAGAGGTATTTGTGGGTGAAAAGGTCGTATTTGAAGGGGGAAAGCTGGTATTTCTTGGAGAAGATGTGATATATTTGGGAGAAATGTGGCATGTCTGGAAGAAACTGTCCTATTTTGGGGATGAAACCGGAATTTCTGTGTGAAAAGGTCCTATTTGAAGGGGGAAACCTGGTATTTCTTGGAGGAGATGTGATATATTTGGGAGAAATGTGGCATTTCTGGAAGAAACTGTCCTATTTTGGGGATAAAACAGGTATTTGTGGGTGAAAAGGTCCTATTTGAAGGGGGAAACCTGGTATTTCTTGGAGAAGATGTGATATATTTGGGAGAAATGTGGCATTTCTGAAAGAAACTGTCCTATTTTGGCGATAAAACAGGTATTTGTGGGTTACAAGGTCCTATTTCAGGAGCAATCCTGGTATTTCTTGGAGAAGATGTGATATATTTTGGAGAAATGTGGCATTTCTGGAAGAAACTGTCCTCTTTTGGGGATAAAAGAGGTATTTGTGGGTGAAAAGGTCCTATTTGAAGGGGGAAACCTGGTATTTCTTGGAGAAGATGTGATCTATTTGGGAGAAATCTGGCATGTCAGGAAGAAACTGTCCTGTTTTGGGGATAAAAGTGGTATTTGTGGGTGAAAAGGTCCTATTTGAAGGGGGAAAGCTGGTATTTCTTGGAGAAGATGTGATCTATTTGGGAGAAATGTGGCATTTCTGGAAGAAACTGGCCTCTTTTGGGGATCAAAGAGGTATTTGTGGTTGAAAAGGTCCTATTTGAAGCGGGAAACCTGGTATTTCTTGGAGAAGATGTGATATATTTTGGAGAAATGTGGCATGTCTGGAAGAAACTGTCCTATTTTGGGGATTAAAGAGGTATTTCTGGGTAAAACGGTCCTATTTGAAGGGGGAAACGTGGTATTTCTTGGAGAAGATGTGATCTATTTGGGAGAAATGTGGCATTTCTGGAAGAAAATGTCCTCTTTTGGGGATCAAACAGATATTTGTAGGTGAAAAGTTCCTTTTTCTAGGGGGAAAGCTGGTATTTCTAGGAGAAGATGTGATATATTTGGGAGAAATGTGGCATGTCTGGAAGAAACTGTCTTCTTTTGGGGATAAAAGAGGTATTTGTGGCTGAAAAGGTCCTATTTGAAGGAAGAAACGTAGTATTTCTTGGAGAAGATGTGATATATTTGGGAGAAATGTGGCATGTCTGGAAGAAACTGTCCTGTTTTGAGGATAAAAGAGGTATTTGTGGGTGAAAAGGTCCTATTTGAAGGGGGAAAGGTGGTATTTCTTGGAGAAGATGTGATATATTTGGGAGAAATCTGGCATGTCAGGAAGAAACTGTCCTATTTTGGCGATAAAACAGGTGTTTGTGGGTTACAAGGTCCTATTTCAGGAGCAATCCTGGTATTTCTTGGAGAAGATGTGATATATTTTGGAGAAATGTGGCATTTCTGGAAGAAACTGTCCTCTTTTGGGGATAAAAGAGGTATTTGTGGGTGAAAAGGTCCTATTTGAAGGGGGAAACCTGGTATTTCTTGGAGAAGATGTGATCTATTTGGGAGAAATCTGGCATGTCAGGAAGAAACTGTCCTGTTTTGGGGATAAAAGTGGTATTTGTGGGTGAAAAGGTCCTATTTGAAGGGGGAAAGCTGGTATTTCTTGGAGAAGATGTGATCTATTTGGGAGAAATGTGGCATTTCTGGAAGAAACTGGCCTCTTTTGGGGATCAAAGAGGTATTTGTGGTTGAAAAGGTCCTATTTGAAGCGGGAAACCTGGTATTTCTTGGAGAAGATGTGATATATTTTGGAGAAATGTGGCATGTCTGGAAGAAACTGTCCTATTTTGGGGATTAAAGAGGTATTTCTGGGTAAAACGGTCCTATTTGAAGGGGGAAACGTGGTATTTCTTGGAGAAGATGTGATATATTTGGGAGAAATGTGGCATTTCTGGAAGAAAATGTCCTCTTTTGGGGATCAAACAGATATTTGTAGGTGAAAAGTTCCTATTTCTAGGGGGAAAGCTGGTATTTCTAGGAGAAGATGTGATATATTTGGGAGAAATGTGGCATGTCTGGAAGAAACTGTCTTCTTTTGGGGATAAAAGAGGTATTTGTGGCTGATAAGGTCCTATTTGAAGGAAGAAACGTAGTATTTCTTGGAGAAGATGTGATATATTTGGGAGAAATTTGGCATGTCGGAATAAACTGTCCTATTTTGGGGATAGAACAGGTATTTGTGGGTGACAAGGTCCTATTTGAAGGGGGAAACCTGTTATTTCTTGAAGAAGATGTGATATATTTGGGAGAAATGTGGCATGTCTGGAAGAAAATGTCCTCTTTTGGGGATCAAAGAGGTATTTGTGGGTGAAAAGGTCCTATTTCCAGGTTGAAACGTGTTATTTCTTGGAGAAGATGTGATATATTTGGGAGAAATGTGGCATTTCTGGAAGAAACTGTCCTATTTTGGGGATAAAAGAGGTATTTGTGGGTGAAAAGTTCCTATTTGAAGGGGGAAACCTGGTATTTCTTGGAGAAGATGTGATATGTTTGGGAGAAATGTGGCATGTCTGGAAGAATCTGTCCTATTTTGGGGATAGAAGAGGTATTTGTGGGTGAAAAGGTCCTATTTGAAGGGGGAAAGCTGGTATTTCTTGGAGAAGATGTGATATATTTGGGAGAAATGTGGCATGTCTGGCAGAAACTGTCCTATTTTGGGAATAAAAGAGGTGTTTCTGGGTAAAAAGGTCCTATTTCCAGGGGGAAAGCTGGTATTTCTTGGAGAAGATGTGATATATTTGGGAGCAATGTGGCATGTCTGGAAGAAACTGTCCTATTTTGGGGATAAAAGAGGTATTTGTGGGTGAAAAGGTCCTATTTGAAGGGGGAAACCTGGTATTTCTTGGAGAAGATGTGATATATTTGGGAGAAATGTGGCATGTCTGGAAGAAACTGTCAAATTTTGGGGATCAAAGAGGTATTTGTGGGTGAAAAGGTCCTATTTGAAGGGGGAAACCTGGTATTTCTTGGAGAAGATGTGATAAATTTGGGAGAAATGTGGCATTTCTGGAAGAAAATGTCCAATTTTGGGGATCAAACAGGTATTTGTGGGTGAAAAGGTCCGATTTGAAGGGGGAAACCTGGTATTTCTTGGAGAAGATATTTGGGAGAAATGTGGCATTTCTAGAAGTAAATGTCCTATTTTGGGGATAAAAGAGGTATTTGTGGGTGAAAAGGTCCTATTTCCAGGGGGAAACCTGGTATTTCTTGGAGAAGATGTGATCTATTTGGGAGAAATGTGGCATTTCTGGAAGAAACTGTCCTATTTTGGGGATAAAAGAGATATTTGTGGGTGAAAAGATCCTATTTGAAGGGGGAAACCTGGTATTTCTTGGAGAAGATGTGATATATTTGGTTGAAATGTGGCATTTCTGGAAGAAACTGTCCTATTTTGGGGATAAAAGAGGTATTTGTGGGTGAAAAGGTCCTATTTGAAGGGGGAAACCTGGTATTTCTTGGAGAAGATGTGATATATTTGGGAGAAATCTGGCAAGTCAAGAAGAAACTGTCCAATTTTGGGGATCAAACAGGTATTTGTGGGAGAAAAGGATCTATTTCAAGAGGAATCCTGGTATTTCTTGGAGAAGATGTGATATATTTGGGAGAAATGTGGCATTTCTGGAAGAAAATGTCCTCTTTTGGGGATCAAACAGGTATTTGTGGGTGAAAAGGTCCTATTTGAAGGGGGAAACCTGGTATTTCTTGGAGAAGATGTGATATATTTGGAAGAAATCTGGCATGTCTGGAAGAAACTGTCCTATTTTGGGGATAAAACAGGTATTTGTGGGTGAAAAGGCCCTATTTCCAGGAGGAAACCTGGTATTTCTTGGAGAAGATGTGGTATATTTGGGAGAAATCTGGCATTTCTGGAAGAAACTGTCCTCTTTTGGGGATAAAACAGGTATTTGTGGGTGAAAAGATCCTATTTGAAGGGGGAAACCTGGTATTTCTTGGAGAAGATTTTTGGGAGAAATGTGGCATTTCTGGAAGTAAATGTCCTATTTTGGGGATAAAAAAGGTATTTGTGGGTGAAAATGTCCTATTTCCAGGGGGAAAGCTGGTATTTCTTGGAGAAGATGTGATATATTTGGGAGAAATGTGGCCTTTCGGTAAGAAACTGTCCTATTTTGGGGATAAAAGAGGTATTTGTGGGTGAAAAGGTCCTATTTGAAGGGGGAAACCTGGTATTTCTTGGAGAAGATGTGCTATATTTGGGAGAAATGTGGCATTTCTGGAAGAAAATGTCCAATTTGTGGGGAGAAGGTTGGTATTTGTGGGTGAAAAGGTCCTATTTGAAGGGGGAAACCTGGTATTTCTTGGAGAAGATGTGATATATTTGGGAGAAATGTGGCATGTCTGGAAGAAACTGTCCTATTTTGGGGATAAAAGAGGTATTTGTGGGTGAAAAGGTCCTATTTGAAGGGGGAAACCTGGTATTTCTTGGAGAAGATGTGATATATTTGGGAGAAATCTGGCATGTCTGGAAGAAACTGTCCAATTTTGGGGATCAAAGAGGTATTTGTGGGTGAGAAGGTCCTATTTGAAGGGGGAAAGCTGGTATTTCTTGGAGAAGATGTGATATATTTGGGAGAAATGTGGCATTTCTGGAAGAAAATGTCCAATTTTGGGGATAAAAGAGGTATTTGTGGGTGAAAAGGTCCAATTTGAAGGGGGAAACCTGGTATTTCTTGGAGAAGATATTTGGGAGAAATGTGGCATTTCTAGAAGTAAATGTCCTATTTTGGGGATAAAAGAGGTATTTGTGGGTGAAAAGGTCCTATTTCCAGGGGGAAACCTGGTATTTCTTGGAGAAGATGTGATCTATTTGGGAGAAATGTGGCATTTCTGGAAGAAACTGTCCTATTTTGGGGATAAAAGAGATATTTGTGGGTGAAAAGATCCTATTTGAAGGGGGAAACCTGGTATTTCTTGGAGAAGATGTGATATATTTGGGAGAAATGTGGCATTTCTGGAAGAAACTGTCCTATTTTGGGGATAAAAGAGGTATTTGTGGGTGAAAAGGTCCTATTAGAAGGGGGAAAGCTGGTATTTCTTGGAGAAGATGTGATATATTTGGGAGAAATCTGGCAAGTCAAGAAGAAACTGTCCAATTTTGGGGATCAAACAGGTATTTGTGGGAGAAAAGGATCTATTTCAAGAGGAATCCTGGTATTTCTTGGAGAAGATGTGATATATTTGGGAGAAATGTGGCATTTCTGGAAGAAAATGTCCTCTTTTGGGGATCAAACAGGTATTTGTGGGTGAAAAGGTCCTATTTGAAGGGGGAAACCTGGTATTTCTTGGAGAAGATGTGATATATTTGGAAGAAATCTGGCATGTCTGGAAGAAACTGTCCTATTTTGGGGATAAAACAGGTATTTGTGGGTGAAAAGGCCCTATTTCCAGGAGGAAACCTGGTATTTCTTGGAGAAGATGTGGTATATTTGGGAGAAATCTGGCATTTCTGGAAGAAACTGTCCTCTTTTGGGGATAAAACAGGTATTTGTGGGTGAAAAGATCCTATTTGAAGGGGGAAACCTGGTATTTCTTGGAGAAGATTTTTGGGAGAAATGTGGCATTTCTGGAAGTAAATGTCCTATTTTGGGGATAAAAAAGGTATTTGTGGGTGAAAATGTCCTATTTCCAGGGGGAAAGCTGGTATTTCTTGGAGAAGATGTGATCTATTTGGGAGAAATGTGGCATTTCTGGAAGAAAATGTCCTATTTTGGGGATAAAAGAGGTATTTGTGGGTGAAAAGGTCCTATTTGAAGGGGGAAACCTGGTATTTCTTGGAGAAGATGTGCTATATTTGGGAGAAATGTGGCATTTCTGGAAGAAACTGTCCTATTTTGGGGATAAAAGAGGTATTTGTGGGTGAAAAGGTCCTATTTCCAGAGGGAAAGCTGGTATTTCTTGGAGAAGATGTGATATAATTGGGAGAAATCTGGCATTTCTGGAAGAAACTGTCCTATTATGGGGATAAAAGAGGTATTTCTGGGTGAAAAGGTCCGATTTCCAGGGGGAAACCTGGTATTCCTTGGAGAAGATGTGATAAATTTGGGAGAAATCTGGCCTTTCTTGGATAAACTGTACTATTTTGGGGATCAAACAGGTATTTGTGGGTGAAAAGGTCCTATTTGAAGGGGGAAACCTGGTATTTCTTGGAGAAGATGAGATATATTTGGGAGAAATCTGGCATTTCTGGAAGAAACTGTCCTATTTTGGGGATAAAACAGGTATTTGTGGGTGAAAAGGCCCTATTTCCAGGAGGAAACCTGGTATTTCTTGGAGAAGATGTGGTATATTTGGGAGAAATGTGGCATTTCTGGCAGAAACTGTCCTATTTTGGGGATAAAACAGGTATTAGTGGGTGAAAAGGTCCTATTTGAAGGGGGAAACCTGGTATTTCTTGGAGAAGATGTGATATATTTGGGAGAAATGTGGCATGTCTGGAAGAAACTGTCCTATTTTGGGGATCAAACAGGTATTTGTGGGTGAAAAGGTCCTACTTCCAGGGGGAAAGCTGGTATTTCTTGGAGAAGATGTGATCTATTTGGGAGAAATGTGGCATTTCTGGAAGACAATGTCCTCTTTTGGGGATAATAGAGGTATTTGTGGGTGAAAAGGTCCTATTTGAAGGGGGAAACCTGGTATTTCTTGGAGAAGATGTGATATATTTGGGAGAAATCTGGCATGTCTGAAAGAAACTGTCCTATTTTTGGGATAAAACAGGTATTTGTGGGTGAAAAGGTCCTATTTCCAGGAGGAAACCTGGTGTTTCTTGGAGAAGATGTGGTATATTTGGGAGAAATGTGGCATTTCTGGAAGAAACTGTCCCCTTTTGGGGATAAAAGAGGTATTTGTGGGTGAAAAGGTCCTATTTGAAGGGGGAAAGCTGGTATTTCTCGGAGAAGATGTGATATATTTGGGAGAAATGTGGCATGTCTGGAAGAAACTGTCCTATTTTGCGGATAAAAGAGGTATTTGTGGGTGAAAAGGTCCTAATTGAAGGGGGAAACCTGGTATTTCTTGGAGAAGATGTGATATATTTGGGAGAAATGTGGCATTTCTGGAAGAAACTGTCCTATTTCCAGGATAAAACAGGTATTTGTGGGTGAAAAGTTCCTATTTGAAGGGGGAAACCTGGTATTTCTTGGAGAAGATGTGATATATTTGGGTGAAATGTGGCATGTCAGGAAGAAAATGTCCGATTTTGGGGATAAAAGAGGTATTTGTGGGTGAAAAGGTCCTATTTGAAGGGGGAAACCTGGTATTTCTTGGAGAAGATGTGATATATTTGGGAGAAATCTGGCATGTCTGGCAGAAACTGTCCTATTTTGGGAATAAAAGAGGTGTTTCTGGGTAAAAAGGTCCTATTTCCAGGGGGAAAGCTGGTATTTCTTGGAGAAGATGTGATCTATTTGGGAGCAATGTGGCATGTCTGGAAGAAACTGTCCTATTTTGGGGATAAAAGAGGTATTTGTGGGTGAAAAGGTCCTATTTGAAGGGCGAAACCTGGTATTTCTTGGAGAAGATGTGATATATTTGGGAGAAATCTGGCATGTCTGGAAGAAACTGTCCAATTTTGGGGATCAAAGAGGTATTTGTGGGTGAAAAGGTCCTATTTGAAGGGGGAAACCTGGTATTTCTTGGAGAAGATTTGATAAATTTGGGAGAAATGTGGCATTTCTGGAAGAAAATGTCCAATTTTGGGGATAAAAGAGGTATTTGTGGGTGAAAAGGTCCAATTTGAAGGGGGAAACCTGGTATTTCTTGGAGAAGATATTTGGGAGAAATGTGGCATTTCTAGAAGTAAATGTCCTATTTTGGGGATAAAAGAGGTATTTGTGGGTGAAAAGGTCCTATTTCCAGGGGGAAACCTGGTATTTCTTGGAGAAGATGTGATCTATTTGGGAGAAATGTGGCATTTCTGGAAGAAACTGTCCTCTTTTGGGGATAAAAGAGATATTTGTGGGTGAAAAGATCCTATTTGAAGGGGGAAACCTGGTATTTCTTGGAGAAGATGTGATATGTTTGGGAGAAATGTGGCATTTCTGGAAGAAACTGTCCTATTTTGGGGATAAAAGAGGTATTTGTGGGTGAAAAGGTCCTATTAGAAGGGGGAAAGCTGGTATTTCTTGGAGAAGATGTGATATATTTGGGAGAAATCTGGCAAGTCAAGAAGAAACTGTCCAATTTTGGGGATCAAACAGGTATTTGTGGGAGAAAAGGATCTATTTCAAGAGGAATCCTGGTATTTCTTGGAGAAGATGTGATATATTTGGGAGAAATGTGGCATTTCTGGAAGAAAATGTCCTCTTTTGGGGATCAAACAGGTATTTGTGGGTGAAAAGGTCCTATTTGAAGGGGGAAACCTGGTATTTCTTGGAGAAGATGTGATATATTTGGAAGAAATCTGGCATGTCTGGAAGAAACTGTCCTATTTTGGGGATAAAACAGGTATTTGTGGGTGAAAAGGCCCTATTTCCAGGAGGAAACCTGGTATTTCTTGGAGAAGATGTGGTATATTTGGGAGAAATCTGGCCTTTCTGGAAGAAACTGTCCTCTTTTGGGGATAAAACAGGTATTTGTGGGTGAAAAGATCCTATTTGAAGGGGGAAACCTGGTATTTCTTGGAGAAGATTTTTGGGAGAAATGTGGCATTTCTGGAAGTAAATGTCCTATTTTGGGGATAAAAAAGGTATTTGTGGGTGAAAATGTCCTATTTCCAGGGGGAAAGCTGGTATTTCTTGGAGAAGATGTGATCTATTTGGGAGAAATGTGGCATTTCTGGAAGAAACTGTCCTATTTTGGGGATCAAAGAGGTATTTGTGGGTGAAAAGGTCCTATTTGAAGGGGGAAACCTGGTATTTCTTGGAGAAGATGTGCTATATTTGGGAGAAATGTGGCATTTCTGGAAGAAAATGTCCAATTTTGGGGATCAAACAGGTATTTGTGGGTGAAAAGGTCCTATTTCCAGAGGGAAAGCTGGTATTTCTTGGAGAAGATGTGATATAATTGGGAGAAATCTGGCATTTCTGGAAGAAACTGTCCTATTATGGGGATAAAAGAGGTATTTCTGGGTGAAAAGGTCCGATTTCCAGGGGGAAACCTGGTATTCCTTGGAGAAGATGTGATAAATTTGGGAGAAATCTGGCCTTTCTTGGATTAACTGTACTATTTTGGGGATCAAACAGGTATTTGTGGGTGAAAAGGTCCTATTTGAAGGGGGAAACCTGGTATTTCTTGGAGAAGATATGATATATTTGGGAGAAATCTGGCATTTCTGGAAGAAACTGTCCTATTTTGGGGATAAAACAGGTATTTGTGGGTGAAAAGTTCCTATTTGAAGGGGGAAACCTGGTATTTCTTGGAGAAGATGTGGTATATTTGGGAGAAATGTGGCATTTCTGGCAGAAACTGTCCTATTTTGGGGATAAAACAGGTATTAGTGGGTGAAAAGGTCCTATTTGAAGGGGGAAACCTGGTATTTCTTGGAGAAGATGTGATATATTTGGGAGAAATGTGGCATGTCTGGAAGAAACTGTCCTATTTTGGGGATCAAACAGGTATTTGTGGGTGAAAAGGTCCTACTTCCAGGGGGAAAGCTGGTATTTCTTGGAGAAGATGTGATCTATTTGGGAGAAATGTGGCATTTCTGGAAGACAATGTCCTCTTTTGGGGATAATAGAGGTATTTGTGGGTGAAAAGGTCCTATTTGAAGGGGGAAACCTGGTATTTCTTGGAGAAGATGTGATATATTTGGGAGAAATCTGGCATGTCTGGAAGAAACTGTCCTATTTTTGGGATAAAACAGGTATTTGTGGGTGAAAAGGTCCTATTTCCAGGAGGAAACCTGGTATTTCTTGGAGAAGATGTGGTATATTTGGGAGAAATGTGGCATTTCTGGAAGAAACTGTCCCCTTTTGGGGATAAAAGAGGTATTTGTGGGTGAAAAGGTCCTATTTGAAGGGGGAAAGCTGGTATTTCTTGGAGAAGATGTGATATATTTGGGAGAAATCTGGCATTTCTGGAAGACAATGTTCTCTTTTGGGGATAAAAGAGGTATTTGTGGGTGAAAAGGTCCTATTTGAAGGGGGAAAGCTGGTATTTCTTGGAGAAGATGTGATATATTTGGGAGAAATGTGGCATTTCTGGAAGAAAATGTCCTATTTTGCGGATAAAAGAGGTATTTGTGGGTGAAAAGGTCCTATTTCAAGAGGAATCCCGGTATTTCTTGGAGAAGATGAGATATATTTGGGAGAAATGTGGCATTTCTGGAAGAAAATGTCCTATTTTGGGGATAAAAGAGGTATTTGTGGGTGAAAAGGTCCTATTTGAAGGGGGAAACCTGGTATTTCTTGGAGAAGATGTGATATATTTGGGAGAAATGTGGCATTTCTGGAAGAAACTGTCCCCTTTTGGGGATAAAACAGGTATTTGTGGGTGAAAAGGTCCTATTTGAAGGGGGAAAGCTGGTATTTCTTGGAGAAGATGTGATATATTTGGGAGAAATCTGGCATTTCTGGAAGACAATGTTCTCTTTTGGGGATAAAAGAGGTATTTGTGGGTGAAAAGGTCCTATTTGAAGGGGGAAACCTGGTATTTCTTGGAGAAGTTGTGATATATTTGGGAGAAATGTGGCATTTCTGGAAGAAAATGTCCTATTTTGCGGATAAAAGAGGTATTTGTGGGTGAAAAGGTCCTATTTCAAGAGGAATCCCGGTATTTCTTGGAGAAGATGAGATATATTTGGGAGAAATGTGGCATTTCTGGAAGAAAATGTCCTATTTTGGGGATAAAAGAGGTATTTGTGGGTGAAAAGGTCCTATTTGAAGGGGGAAACCTGGTATTTCTTGGAGAAGATGTGAAATATCTGGCAGAATTCTGGCATGTCTGGAAGAAACTGTCCAATTTTGAGGATCAAACAGGTATGTGTGGGTGAAAAGGTCCTATTTGAAGGGGGAAAGCTGGTATTTCTCGGAGAAGATGTGATATATTTGGGAGAAATGTGGCATGTCTGGAAGAAACTGTCCTATTTTGGGGATAAAACAGGTATTTGTGGGTGAAAAGGTCCTATTAGAAGGGGGAAACCTGGTATTTCTTGGAGAAGATGTGATATATTTGGGAGAAATGTGGCATTTCTGGAAGAAACTGTCCTATTTCCAGGATAAAACAGGTATTTGTGGGTGAAAAGTTCCTATTTGAAGGGGGAAACCTGGTATTTCTTGGAGAAGATGTGATATATTTGGGTGAAATGTGGCATGTCAGGAAGAAAATGTCCGATTTTGGGGATAAAAGAGGTATTTGTGGGTGAAAAGGTCCTATTTGAAGGGGGAAACCTGGTATTTCTTGGAGAAGATGTGATATATTTGGGAGAAATCTGGCATGTCTGGCAGAAACTGTCCTATTTTGGGAATAAAAGAGGTGTTTCTGGGTAAAAAGGTCCTATTTCCAGGGGGAAAGCTGGTATTTCTTGGAGAAGATGTGATCTATTTGGGAGCAATGTGGCATGTCTGGAAGAAACTGTCCTATTTTGGGGATAAAAGAGGTATTTGTGGGTGAAAAGGTCCTATTTGAAGGGCGAAACCTGGTATTTCTTGGAGAAGATGTGATATATTTGGGAGAAATCTGGCATGTCTGGAAGAAACTGTCCAATTTTGGGGATCAAAGAGGTATTTGTGGGTGAAAAGGTCCTATTTGAAGGGGGAAACCTGGTATTTCTTGGAGAAGATGTGATAAATTTGGGAGAAATGTGGCATTTCTGGAAGAAAATGTCCAATTTTGGGGATAAAAGAGGTATTTGTGGGTGAAAAGGTCCAATTTGAAGGGGGAAACCTGGTATTTCTTGGAGAAGATATTTGGGAGAAATGTGGCATTTCTAGAAGTAAATGTCCTATTTTGGGGATAAAAGAGGTATTTGTGGGTGAAAAGGTCCTATTTCCAGGGGGAAACCTGGTATTTCTTGGAGAAGATGTGATCTATTTGGGAGAAATGTGGCATTTCTGGAAGAAACTGTCCTATTTTGGGGATAAAAGAGATATTTGTGGGTGAAAAGATCCTATTTGAAGGGGGAAACCTGGTATTTCTTGGAGAAGATGTGATATGTTTGGGAGAAATGTGGCATTTCTGGAAGAAACTGTCCTATTTTGGGGATAAAAGAGGTATTTGTGGGTGAAAAGGTCCTATTAGAAGGGGGAAACCTGGTATTTCTTGGAGAAGATGTGATATATTTGGGAGAAATCTGGCAAGTCAAGAAGAAACTGTCCAATTTTGGGGATCAAACAGGTATTTGTGGGAGAAAAGGATCTATTTCAAGAGGAATCCTGGTATTTCTTGGAGAAGATGTGATATATTTGGGAGAAATGTGGCATTTCTGGAAGAAAATGTCCTCTTTTGGGGATCAAACAGGTATTTGTGGGTGAAAAGGTCCTATTTCCAGGGGGAAACCTGGTATTTCTTGGAGAAGATGTGATATATTTGGAAGAAATCTGGCATGTCTGGAAGAAACTGTCCTATTTTGGGGATAAAACAGGTATTTGTGGGTGAAAAGGCCCTATTTCCAGGAGGAAACCTGGTATTTCTTGGAGAAGATGTGGTATATTTGGGAGAAATGTGGCATTTCTGGAAGAAACTGTCCTCTTTTGGGGATAAAACAGGTATTTGTGGGTGAAAAGATCCTATTTGAAGGGGGAAACCTGGTATTTCTTGGAGAAGATTTTTGGGAGAAATGTGGCATTTCTGGAAGTAAATGTCCTATTTTGGGGATAAAAAAGGTATTTGTGGGTGAAAATGTCCTATTTCCAGGGGGAAAGCTGGTATTTCTTGGAGAAGATGTGATCTATTTGGGAGAAATGTGGCATTTCTGGAAGAAACTGTCCTATTTTGGGGATAAAAGAGGTATTTGTGGGTGAAAAGGTCCTATTTGAAGGGGGAAACCTGGTATTTCTTGGAGAAGATGTGCTATATTTGGGAGAAATGTGGCATTTCTGGAAGAAAATGTCCAATTTTGGGGATCAAACAGGTATTTGTGGGTGAAAAGGTCCTATTTCCAGAGGGAAAGCTGGTATTTCTTGGAGAAGATGTGATATAATTGGGAGAAATCTGGCATTTCTGGAAGAAACTGTCCTATTATGGGGATAAAAGAGGTATTTCTGGGTGAAAAGCTCCGATTTCCAGGGGGAAACCTGGTATTCCTTGGAGAAGATGTGATAAATTTGGGAGAAATCTGGCCTTTCTTGGATTAACTGTACTATTTTGGGGATCAAACAGGTATTTGTGGGTGAAAAGGTCCTATTTGAAGGGGGAAACCTGGTATTTCTTGGAGAAGATATGATATATTTGGGAGAAATCTGGCATTTCTGGAAGAAACTGTCCTATTTTGGGGATAAAACAGGTATTTGTGGGTGAAAAGGCCCTATTTCCAGGAGGAAACCTGGTATTTCTTGGAGAAGATGTGGTATATTTGGGAGAAATGTGGCATTTCTGGCAGAAACTGTCCTATTTTGGGGATAAAACAGGTATTAGTGCGTGAAAAGGTCCTATTTGAAGGGGGAAACCTGGTATTTCTTGGAGAAGATGTGATATATTTGGGAGAAATGTGGCATGTCTGGAAGAAACTGTCCTATTTTGGGGATCAAACAGGTATTTGTGGGTGAAAAGGTCCTACTTCCAGGGGGAAAGCTGGTATTTCTTGGAGAAGATGTGATCTATTTGGGAGAAATGTGGCATTTCTGGAAGACAATGTCCTCTTTTGGGGATAATAGAGGTATTTGTGGGTGAAAAGGTCCTATTTGAAGGGGGAAACCTGGTATTTCTTGGAGAAGATGTGATATATTTGGGAGAAATCTGGCATGTCTGGAAGAAACTGTCCTATTTTTGGGATAAAACAGGTATTTGTGGGTGAAAAGGTCCTATTTCCAGGAGGAAACCTGGTATTTCTTGGAGAAGATGTGGTATATTTGGGAGAAATGTGGCATTTCTGGAAGAAACTGTCCCCTTTTGGGGATAAAAGAGGGATTTGTGGGTGAAAAGGTCCTATTTGAAGGGGGAAAGCTGGTATTTCTTGGAGAAGATGTGATATATTTGGGAGAAATCTGGCATTTCTGGAAGACAATGTTCTCTTTTGGGGATAAAAGAGGTATTTGTGGGTGAAAAGGTCCTATTTGAAGGGGGAAAGCTGGTATTTCTTGGAGAAGATGTGATATATTTGGGAGAAATGTGGCATTTCTGGAAGAAAATGTCCTATTTTGCGGATAAAAGAGGTATTTGTGGGTGAAAAGGTCCTATTTCAAGAGGAATCCCGGTATTTCTTGGAGAAGATGAGATATATTTGGGAGAAATGTGGCATTTCTGGAAGAAAATGTCCTATTTTGGGGATAAAAGAGGTATTTGTGGGTGAAAAGGTCCTATTTGAAGGGGGAAACCTGGTATTTCTTGGAGAAGATGTGATATATTTGGGAGAAATGTGGCATTTCTGGAAGAAACTGTCCCCTTTTGGGGATAAAACAGGTATTTGTGGGTGAAAAGGTCCTATTTGAAGGGGGAAAGCTGGTATTTCTTGGAGAAGATGTGATATATTTGGGAGAAATCTGGCATTTCTGGAAGACAATGTTCTCTTTTGGGGATAAAAGAGGTATTTGTGGGTGAAAAGGTCCTATTTGAAGGGGGAAACCTGGTATTTCTTGGAGAAGATGTGATATATTTGGGAGAAATGTGGCATTTCTGGAAGAAAATGTCCTATTTTGCGGATAAAAGAGGTATTTGTGGGTGAAAAGGTCCTATTTCAAGAGGAATCCCGGTATTTCTTGGAGAAGATGAGATATATTTGGGAGAAATGTGGCATTTCTGGAAGAAAATGTCCTATTTTGGGGATAAAAGAGGTATTTGTGGGTGAAAAGGTCCTATTTGAAGGGGGAAACCTGGTATTTCTTGGAGAAGATGTGAAATATCTGGCAGAATTCTGGCATGTCTGGAAGAAACTGTCCAATTTTGAGGATCAAACAGGTATGTGTGGGTGAAAAGGTCCTATTTGAAGGGGGAAACCTGATATTTCTCGGAGAAGATGTGATATATTTGGGAGAAATGTGGCATGTCTGGAAGAAACTGTCCTATTTTGCGGATAAAAGAGGTATTTGTGGGTGAAAAGGTCCTATTAGAAGGGGGAAACCTGGTATTTCTTGGAGAAGATGTGATATATTTGGGAGAAATGTGGCATTTCTGGAAGAAACTGTCCTATTTTGGGGATAAAACAGGTATTTGTGGGTGAAAAGTTCCTATTTGAAGGGGGAAACCTGGTATTTCTTGGAGAAGATGTGATATATTTGGGTGAAATGTGGCATGTCAGGAAGAAAATGTCCGATTTTGGGGATAAAAGAGGTATTTGTGGGTGAAAAGGTCCTATTTGAAGGGGGAAACGTGGTATTTCATGGAGAAGATGTTATATGTGTGGGAGAAATCTGGCATTTCTGGAAGAAACTGTCCAATTTTGGGGATCAAACAGGTATTTGTGGGAGAAAAGGTCCTATTTCAAGAGGAATCCTGGTATTTCTTGGAGAAGATGTGATATATTTGGGAGAAATGTGGCCTTTCTGGAAGAAAATGTCTTATTTTGGGGATAAAAGAGGTACTAGTGGGTGAAAAAGTCCTATTTGAAGGCTGAAACCTGGTATTTCTTGGAGAAGATGTGATATATTTGGGAGAAATGTGGCATTTCTGGAAGAAACTGTCCTCTTTTGGGGATAAAGGAGGTATTTGTGGGTGAAAAGGTTCTATTTTAGGGGGAAAACCTGGTATTTCTTGGAGAAGATGTGATATATTTGGGAGAAATGTGGCATGTCTGGAAGAAACTGTCAAATTTTGGGGATAAAGGAGGTATTTGTGGGTGAAAAGGTCCTATTTGAAGGGGGAAACCTGGTATTTCTTGGAGAAGATGTGATATATTTGGGAGAAATGTGGCCTTTCTGGAAGAAACTGTCCTCTTTTGGGGATAAAAGAGGTATTTGTGGGTGAAAAGGTCCTATTTGAAGGGGGAATCCTGTTATTTCTTGGAGAATATGTGATATATTTGGGAGAAATGTGGCATTTCTGGAAGAAACTGTCCTATTTTTGGGGATAAAAGAGGTATTTGTGGGTGAAAAGGTCCTATTTGAAGGGGGAAACCTGGTATTTCTTGGAGAAGATGTGATATATTTGGGAGAAATCTGGCCTTTCTGGAAGAAACTGTCCTATTTTGGGGATCAAACAGGTATTTGTGGGAGAAAAGGATCTATTTCAAGAGGAATCCTGGTATTTCTTGGAGAAGATGTGATATATTTGGGAGAAATGTGGCATTTCTGGAAGAAAATGTCCTCTTTTGGGGATCAAACAGGTATTTGAGGGTGAAAAGTTCCTATTTGAAGGGGGAAACCTGGTATTTCTTGGAGAAGATGTGATATATTTGGAAGAAATCTGGCATGTCTGGAAGAAACTGTCCTATTTTGGGGATAAAACAGGTATTTGTGGGTGAAAAGGCCCTATTTCCAGGAGGAAACCTGGTATTTCTTGGAGAAGATGTGGTATATTTGGGAGAAATGTGGCATTTCTGGAAGAAACTGTCCTCTTTTGGGGATAAAACAGGTATTTGTGGGTGAAAAGATCCTATTTGAAGGGGGAAAACTTGGTATTTCTTGGAGAAGATTTTTGGGAGAAATGTGGCATTTCTGGAAGTAAATGTCCTATTTTGGGGATAAAAAAGGTATTTGTGGGTGAAAATGTCCTATTTCCAGGGGGAAAGCTGGTATTTCTTGGAGAAGATGTGATCTATTTGGGAGAAATGTGGCATTTCTGGAAGAAACTGTCCTATTTTGGGGATAAAAGAGGTATTTGTGGGTGAAAAGGTCCTATTTGAAGGGGGAAACCTGGTATTTCTTCGAGAAGATATTTGGGAGAAATGTGGCATTTCTGGAAGTAAATGTCCTATTTTGGGGATAAAAGAGGTATTTGTGGGTGAAAAGGTCCTATTTGAAGGGGGAAACCTGGTATTTCTTGGAGAAGATGTGCTATATTTGGGAGAAATGTGGCATTTCTGGAAGAAAATGTCCAATTTTGGGGATCAAACAGGTATTTGTGGGTGAAAAGGTCCTATTTCCAGAGGGAAAGCTGGTATTTCTTGGAGAAGATGTGATATAATTGGGAGAAATGTGGCATGTCTGGAAGAAACTGTCCTCTTCTGGGGATAAAAGAGGTATTTGTGGGTGAAAAGGTCCGATTTCCAGGGGGAAACCTGGTATTCCTTGGAGAAGATGTGATAAATTTGGGAGAAATCTGGCCTTTCTTGGATAAACTGACCTATTTTGGGGATCAAACAGGTATTTGTGGGTGAAAAGGTCCTATTTGAAGGGGGAAACCTGGTATTTCTTGGAGAAGATGTGATATATTTGGGAGAAATGTGGCATTTCTGGAAGAAACTGTCCTATTTTGGGGATAAAGGAGGTATTTGTGGGTGAAAAGGCCCTATTTCCAGGAGGAAACCTGGTATTTCTTGGAGAAGATGTGATATATTTGGGCGAAATGTGGCATGTCTGGAAGAAACTGTCCTATTTTGGGGATAAAAGAGGTATTTGTGGGTGAAAAGGTCCTATTTCAAGGGGGAAAGCTGGTATTTCTTGGAGAAGATGTGATATATTTGGGAGAAATGTGGCATTTCTGGAAGAAACTGTCCTATTTTGGGGATAAAGGAGGTATTTGTGGGTGAAAAGCTCCTATTTCAGGAGGAAAGCTGGTATTTCTTGGAGAAGATGTGATATATTTGGGAGAAATGTGGCATTTCAGGAAGAAAATGTCCTATTTTGGGGATAAAACAGGTGTTTGTGGGTGGAAATGTCCTATTTGAAGGGGGAAACCTGGTATTTCTTGGAGAAGATGTGATCTATTTGGGAGAAATGTGGCATTTCTGGAAGACAATGTCCTCTTTTGGGGATAAAAGAGGTATTTGTGGGTGAAAAGGTCACATTTGAAGGGGGAAAGCTGGTATTTCTTGGAGAAGATGTGATATATTTGGGAGAAATGCGGCATTTCTGGAAGACAATGTTCTCTTTTGGGGATAAAAGAGGTATTTGTGGGTGAAAAGGTCCTATTTGAAGGGGGAAACCTGGTATTTCTTGGAGAAGATGTGATATATTTGGGAGAAATGTGGCATTTCTGGAAGAAAATGTCCTATTTTGGGGATAAATGAGGTATTTGTGGGTGAAAAGGTCCTATTTCAAGAGGAATCCCGGTATTTCTTGGAGAAGATGTGATATATTTGGGAGAAATGTGGCATTTCTGGAAGAAACTGTCCTATTTTGGGGATAAAACAGGTATTTGTGGGTGAAAAGGTCCTATTAGAAGGGGGAAACCTGATATTTCTCGGAGAAGATGTGATATATTTGGGAGAAATGTGGCATGTCTGGAAGAAACTGTCCTATTTTGCGGATAAAAGAGGTATTTGTGGGTGAAAAGGTCCCATTAGAAGGGGGAAACCTGGTATTTCTTGGAGAAGATGTGATATATTTGGGAGAAATGTGGCATTTCTGGAAGAAACTGTCGTCTTTTGGGGATAAAACAGGTATTTGTGGGTGAAAAGTTCCTATTTGAAGGGGGAAACCTGGTATTTCTTGGAGAAGATGTGATATATTTGGGTGAAATGTGGCATGTCAGGAAGAAAATGTCCGATTTTGGGGATAAAAGAGGTATTTGTGGGTGAAAAGGTCCTATTTGAAGGGGGAAACGTGGTATTTCATGGAGAAGATGTTATATGTGTGGGAGAAATCTGGCATTTCTGGAAGAAACTGTCCAATTTTGGGGATCAAACAGGTATTTGTGGGAGAAAAGGTCCTATTTCAAGAGGAATCCTGGTATTTCTTGGAGAAGATGTGATATATTTGGGAGAAATGTGGCCTTTCTGGAAGAAAATGTCTTATTTTGGGGATAAAAGAGGTATTAGTGGGTGAAAAAGTCCTATTTGAAGGCTGAAACCTGGTATTTCTTGGAGAAGATGTGATATATTTGGGAGAAATGTGGCATTTCTGGAAGAAACTGTCCTCTTTTGGGGATAAAGGAGGTATTTGTGGGTGAAAAGGTTCTATTTTAGGGGGAAAACCTGGTATTTCTTGGAGAAGATGTGATATATTTGGGAGAAATGTGGCATGTCTGGAAGAAACTGTCAAATTTTGGGGATAAAGGAGGTATTTGTGGGTGAAAAGGTCCTATTTCAAGGGGGAAACCTGGTATTTCTTGGAGAAGATGTGATATATTTGGGAGAAATGTGGCCTTTCTGGAAGAAACTGTCCTCTTTTGGGGATAAAAGAGGTATTTGTGGGTGAAAAGGTCCTATTTGAAGGGGGAATCCTGTTATTTCTTGGAGAATATGTGATATATTTGGGAGAAATGTGGCATTTCTGGAAGAAACTGTCCTATTTTTGGGGATAAAAGAGGTATTTGTGGGTGAAAAGGTCCTATTTGAAGGGGGAAACCTGGTATTTCTTGGAAGAGATGTGATCTATTTGGGAGAAATCTGGCATTTCTGGAAGAAACTGTCCTATTTTGGGGATAAAGGAGGTATTTGTGGGTGAAAAGGTCCTATGTGAAGGGGGAAAGCTGGTATTTCTTGGAGAAGATGTGATATATTTGGGAGAAATGTGGCATTTCTGGAAGAAACTGTCCTATTTTGGGGATAAAAGAGGTATTTGTGGGTGAAAAGGTCCTATTTCCAGGGGGAAACCTGGTATTTCTTGGAGAAGATGTGATATATTTGGGAGAAATGTGGCATTTCTGGAAGAAAATGTCCTATTTTGGGGATAAAGGAGGTATTTGTGGGTGAAAAGGTCCTATTTTAGGGGGAAAACCCGGTATTTCTTGGAGGAGATGTTACATATTTGGGAGAAATGTGGCATGTCTGGCAGAAACTGTCCTATTTTGGGAATAAAAGAGGTGTTTCTGGGTGAAAAGGTCCTATTTCCAGGGGGAAACCTGGTATTTCTTGGAGAAGATGTGATATATTTGGGAGCAATGTGGCATGTCTGGAAGAAACTGTCCTATTTTGGGGATAAAAGAGGTATTTGTGGGTGAAAAGGTCCTATTTGAAGGGGGAAACCTGGTATTTCTTGGAGAAGATGTGATATATTTGGGAGAAATCTGGCATGTCTAGAAGAAACTGTCCAATTTTGGGGATCAAAGAGGTATTTGTGGGTGAAAAGGTCCTATTTGAAGGGGGAAACCTGGTATTTCTTGGAGAAGATGTGATATATTTGGGAGAAATGTGGCATTTCAGGAAGAAACTGTCCTATTTTGGGGATAAAAGAGGTATTTGTGGGTGAAAAGGTCCTATTTGAAGGGGGAAACCTGGTATTTCTTGGAGAAGATGTGATATATTTGGGAGAAATCTGGCCTTTCTGGAAGAAACTGTCCTATTTTGGGGATCAAACAGGTATTTGTGGGAGAAAAGGATCTATTTCAAGAGGAATCCTGGTATTTCTTGGAGAAGATGTGATATATTTGGGAGAAATGTGGCATTTCTGGAAGAAAATGTCCTCTTTTGGGGATCAAACAGGTATTTGAGGGTGAAAAGTTCCTATTTGAAGGGGGAAACCTGGTATTTCTTGGAGAAGATGTGATATATTTGGAAGAAATCTGGCATGTCTGGAAGAAACTGTCCTATTTTGGGGATAAAACAGGTATTTGTGGGTGAAAAGGCCCTATTTCCAGGAGGAAACCTGGTATTTCTTGGAGAAGATGTGGTATATTTGGGAGAAATGTGGCATTTCTGGAAGAAACTGTCCTCTTTTGGGGATAAAACAGGTATTTGTGGGTGAAAAGATCCTATTTGAAGGGGGAAAACTTGGAATTTCTTGGAGAAGATTTTTGGGAGAAATGTGGCATTTCTGGAAGTAAATGTCCTATTTTGGGGATAAAAAAGGTATTTGTGGGTGAAAATGTCCTATTTCCAGGGGGAAAGCTGGTATTTCTTGGAGAAGATGTGATCTATTTGGGAGAAATGTGGCATTTCTGGAAGAAACTGTCCTATTTTGGGGATAAAAGAGGTATTTGTGGGTGAAAAGGTCCTATTTGAAGGGGGAAACCTGGTATTTCTTCGAGAAGGTATTTGGGAGAAATGTGGCATTTCTGGAAGTAAATGTCCTATTTTGGGGATAAAAGAGGTATTTGTGGGTGAAAAGGTCCTATTTGAAGGGGGAAACCTGGTATTTCTTGGAGAAGATGTGCTATATTTGGGAGAAATGTGGCATTTCTGGAAGAAAATGTCCAATTTTGGGGATCAAACAGGTATTTGTGGGTGAAAAGGTCCTATTTCCAGAGGGAAAGCTGGTATTTCTTGGAGAAGATGTGATATAATTGGGAGAAATGTGGCATGTCTGGAAGAAACTGTCCTCTTCTGGGGATAAAAGAGGTATTTGTGGGTGAAAAGGTCCGATTTCCAGGGGGAAACCTGGTATTCCTTGGAGAAGATGTGATAAATTTGGGAGAAATCTGGCCTTTCTTGGATAAACTGACCTATTTTGGGGATCAAACAGGTATTTGTGGGTGAAAAGGTCCTATTTGAAGGGGGAAACCTGGTATTTCTTGGAGAAGATGTGATATATTTGGGAGAAATGTGGCATTTCTGGAAGAAACTGTCCTATTTTGGGGATAAAGGAGGTATTTGTGGGTGAAAAGGCCCTATTTCCAGGAGGAAACCTGGTATTTCTTGGAGAAGATGTGATATATTTGGGCGAAATGTGGCATGTCTGGAAGAAACTGTCCTATTTTGGGGATAAAAGAGGTATTTGTGGGTGAAAAGGTCCTATTTCAAGGGGGAAAGCTGGTATTTCTTGGAGAAGATGTGATATATTTGGGAGAAATGTGGCATTTCTGGAAGAAACTGTCCTATTTTGGGGATAAAGGAGGTATTTGTGGGTGAAAAGCTCCTATTTCCAGGAGGAAAGCTGGTATTTCTTGGAGAAGATGTGATATATTTGGGAGAAATGTGGCATTTCAGGAAGAAAATGTCCTATTTTGGGGATAAAACAGGTGTTTGTGGGTGGAAATGTCCTATTTGAAGGGGGAAACCTGGTATTTCTTGGAGAAGATGTGATCTATTTGGGAGAAATGTGGCATTTCTGGAAGACAATGTCCTCTTTTGGGGATAAAAGAGGTATTTGTGGGTGAAAAGGTCACATTTGAAGGGGGAAAGCTGGTATTTCTTGGAGAAGATGTGATATATTTGGGAGAAATGCGGCATTTCTGGAAGACAATGTTCTCTTTTGGGGATAAAAGAGGTATTTGTGGGTGAAAAGGTCCTATTTGAAGGGGGAAACCTGGTATTTCTTGGAGAAGATGTGATATATTTGGGAGAAATGTGGCATTTCTGGAAGAAAATGTCCTATTTTGGGGATAAATGAGGTATTTGTGGGTGAAAAGGTCCTATTTCAAGAGGAATCCCGGTATTTCTTGGAGAAGATGTGATATATTTGGGAGAAATGTGGCATTTCTGGAAGAAACTGTCCTATTTTGGGGATAAAACAGGTATTTGTGGGTGAAAAGGTGCTATTTCAAGTGGGAAACCTGGTATTTCTTGGAGAAGATGTGAAATATCTCGCAGAATTCTGGCATGTCTGGAAGAAACTGTCGTCTTTTGGGGATAAAACAGGTATTTGTGGGTGAAAAGGTCCTATTTGAAGGGGGAAACCTGGTATTTCTTGGAGAAGATGTGATATATTTGGGAGAAATGTGGCATGTCTGGAAGAAACTGTCCTATTTTGCGGATAAAAGAGGTATTTGTGGTTGAAAAGGTCCTATTTGAAGGGGAAAACCTGGTATTTCTTTGAGAAGATGTCATATATTTGGGAGAAATGTGGCATTTCTGGAAGAAACTGTCCTATTTTGGGGATAAAACAGGTATTTGTGGGTGAAAAGTTCCTATTTCAAGGGGGAAACGTGGTATTTCTTGGAGAAGATGTTATATGTGTGGGAGAAATCTGGCATTTCTGGAAGAAACTGTCGTCTTTTGGGGATAAAACAGGTATTTGTGGGAGAAAAGGTCCTATTTCAAGAGGAATCCTGGTATTTCTTGGAGAAGATGTGATATATTTGGGAGAAATGTGGCCTTTCTGGAAGAAAATGTCTTATTTTGGGGATCAAACAGGTATTAGTGGGTGAAAAAGTCCTATTTGAAGGGGGAAAGCTGGTATTTCTTGGAGAAGATGTGATATATTTGGGAGAAATGTGGCATTTCTGGAAGAAAATGTCCTATTTGGGGGATAAAGGAGGTATTTGTGGGTGAAAAGTTCCTATTTTAGGGGGAAAACCTGGTATTTCTTGGAGGAGATGTGATATATTTGGGAGAAATGTGGCATGTCTGGAAGAAACTGTCAAATTTTGGGGATAAAGGAGGTATTTGTGGGTGAAAAGGTCCTATTTGAAGGGGGAAACCTGGTATTTCTTGGAGAAGATGTGATATATTTGGGAGAAATGTGGCCTTTCTGGAAGAAACTGTCCTATTTTGGGGATAAAAGAGGTATTTGTGGGTGAAAAGGTCCTATTTGAAGGGGGAATCCTGTTATTTCTTGGAGAATATGTGATATATTTGGGAGAAATGTGGAATTTCTGGAAGAAACTGTCCTATTTTTGGGGATAAAAGAGGTATTTGTGGGTGAAAAGGTCCTATTTGAAGGGGGAAAACTGGTATTTCTTGGAGGAGATGTGATATATTTGGGAGAAATGTGGCATTTCTGGAAGAAACTGTCCTATTTGGGGGATCAAAGAGGTATTTGTGGGAGAAAAGGTCCTATTTGAAGGGGGAAACCTGGTATTTCTTGGAGAAGATGTGATATATTTAGGAGAAATGTGGCATGTCTGGAAGAAACTGTCCTCTTTTGGGGATAAAAGAGGTATTTGTGGGTGAAAAGGTCCTATTTGAAGGGGGAAAACCCGGTATTTCTTGGAGAAGATGTGATACATTTGGGAGAAATTTGGCATTTCTGGAAGAAACTGTCCTATTTCCAGGATAAATAGGTATTTGTGGGTGAAAATGTCCTATTTGAAGGTGGAAACGTGGTATTTCTTGGAGAAGATGAGATATATTTGGGAGAAATCTGGCCTTTCTGGAAGAAACTGTCCAATTTTGGGGATAAAACAGGTATTTGTGGGAGAAAAGGTCCTATTTCAAGAGGAATCCTGGTATTTCTTGGAGAAGATGTGATATATTTGGGAGAAATGTGGCCTTTCTGGAAGAAAATGTCTTATTTTGGGGATCAAACAGGTATTAGTGGGTGAAAAAGTCCTATTTGAAGGGGGAAAGCTGGTATTTCTTGGAGAAGATGTGATATATTTGGGAGAAATGTGGCATTTCTGGAAGAAAATGTCCTATTTTGGGGATAAAGGAGGTATTTGTGGGTGAAAAGGTCCTATTTTAGGGGGAAAACCTGGTATTTCTTGGAGAAGATGTGATATATTTGGGAGAAATGTGGCATTTCTGGAAGAAACTGTCCTATTTTGGGGATAAAGGAGGTATTTGTGGGTGAAAAGGTCCTATTTCAGGAGGAAACCTGGTATTTCTTGGAGAAGATGTGATATATTTGGGAGAAATGTGGCATTTCTGGAAGAAACTGACCACTTCGGCGGATAAAAGATGTATTTGTGGGTGAAAAGGTCCTATTTGAAGGGGGAATCCTGTTATTTCTTGGAGAATATGTGATGTATTTGGGAGAAATGTGGCATTTCTGGAAGAAACTGTCCTATTTTTGGGGATAAAAGAGGTATTTGTGGGTGAAAAGGTCCTATTTCCAGGGGGAAACCTGGTATTTCTTGGAGGAGATGTGATATATTTGGGAGAAATGTGGCATTTCTGGAAGAAACTGTCCTATTTTGGGAATAAAAGAGGTATCTGTGGGTGAAAAGGTCCTATTTGAAGGGGGAAACCTGGTATTTCTTGGAGAAGATGTGATATATTTGGGAGAAATGTGGCATGTCTGGATGAAAATGTCCTATTTTGGGGATAAAACAGGTATTTGTGGGTGAAAAGGTCCTATTTGAAGGGGGAAACCTGGTATTTCTTGGAGAAGATGTGATATATTTAGGAGAAATCTGGCATTTCTTGAAGACAATGTCCTATTTTGGGGATCAAAGAGGTATTTGAGGGTGAAAAGGTCCTATTTGAAGGGGGAAACCTGGTATTTCTTGGAGAAGATGTGATATATTTGGGAGAAATGTGGCATTTCTGGAAGAAACTGTCGTGTTTTGGGGATCAAACAGGTATTTGTTGGCGAAAAGGTCCTATTTGAAAGGGGAAAGCTGGTATTTCTTGGAGAAGATGTGATATATTTGGGAGAAATGTGGCATTTCTGGAAGAAAATGTCCTATTTGGCGGGAGAAGGCTGCTATTTTTGGGAGAAAAGGTCGTATTTCATGAGGAATCCTGGTATTTCTTGGAGAAGATGTGATATATTTGGGAGAAATGTGGCATGTCTGGAAGAAACTGTCCTATTTTGGGGATAAAAGAGGTATTTGTGGGTGAAATGGTCCTATTTCAGGAGGAAAGCTGGTATTTCTTGGAGAAGATGTGGTCTATTTGGGAGAAATGTGGCATTTCTGGAAGAAACTGTCCTCTTTTGGGGATGAAACAGGTATTTGTGGGTGAAAAGGTCCTATTTCAAGGGGGAAAGCTGGTATTTCTTGGAGAAGATGTGATATATTTGGGAGAAATGTGGCCTTTCTGGAAGAAACTGTCCTATTTTGGGGATAGAAGAGGTATTTGTGGGTGAAAAGGTCCTATTTCAAGGGGGAAACCTGGTATTTCTTGGAGAAGATGTGATATATTTGGGAGAAATGTGGCCTTTCTGGAAGAAACTGTCCTATTTTGGGGATCAAAGAGGTATTTGTGGGTAAAAAGGTCCTATTTCAGGAGGAAACCTGGTATTTCTTGGAGAAGATGTGATATATATGGGAGAAATGTGGCATTTCTGGAAGAAATTGTCCTATTTTGGGGTAAAAGAGGTATTTGTGGGTGAAAAGGTCCCATTTGAAGGGGGAAACCTGGTATTTCTTGGAGAAGATGTGATATATTTGGGAGAAATGTGGCATGTCTGGAAGAAACTGTCCTATTTTGGGGATAAAAGAGGTATTTGTGGGTGAAAAGGTCCTATTTGAAGGGGGAAAGCTGGTATTTCTTGGAGAAGATGTGATACATTTGGGAGAAATGTGGCATTTCTGGAAGAAACTGTCCTATTTTGGGGATAAAAGAGGTATTTGTGGGTGAAAAGGTCCTATTTCCAGGGGGAAAGCAGGTATTTCTTGGAGAAGATGTGATATATTTGGGAGAAATGTGGCCTTTCTGTAAGAAACTGTCCTATTTTGGGGATAAAAGAGGTATTTGTGGGTGAAAAGGTCCTATTTCCAGGGGGAAACCTGGTATTTCTTGGAGAAGATGTGATATATTTGGGAGAAATCTGGCATTTCTGGAAGAAAATGTCCTCTTTTGGGGATAAAAGAGGTATTTGTGGGTGAAAAGGTCCTATTTTAGGGGGAAACCTGGTATTTCTTGTAGAAGATGTGATATATTTGGGAGAAATGTGGCATTTCTGGAAGAAACTGTCCTATTTTTGGGATAAAACAGGTATTTGTGGGTGAAAAGGTCCTATTTCCAGGAGGAAACCTGGTATTTCTTGGAGAAGATGTGGTATTTTTGGGAGAAATGTGGCATTTCTGGAAGAAACTGTCCTATTTTGGGGATAAAACAGGTATTTGTGGGTGAAAAGGTCCTATTTGAAGGGGGAAACCTGGTATTTCTTGGAGAAGATGTGATATATTTGGGAGAAATGTGGCATTTCTGGAAGAAACTGTCCTATTTTGGGGATAAATGAGGTATTTGTGGGTGAAAAAGTCCTATTTCAAGGGGGAAAGCTGGTATTTCTTGGAGAAGATGTGAAATATCTGGCAGAATTCTGGCATGTCTGGAAGAAACTGTCCAATTTTGAGGATCAAACAGTTATTTGTTGGTGAAAAGGTCCTATTTCAAGGGGGAAAGCTGGTATTTCTTGGAGATGATGTGATATATTTGGGAGAAATGTGGCATTTCTGGCAGAAACTGTCCTATTTTGGGGAACAAACAGGTATTTGTGGGAGAATAGGTCCTATTTCAAGAGGAATCCTGGTATTTCTTGGAGAAGATGTGATATATTGGAGAAATGTGGCATTTCTGGAAAAAATGTCTTATTTTGGGGATAAAAGAGGTATTAGTGGGTGAAAAAGTCCTATTTGAAGGGGGAAACCTGGTATTTCTTGGAGGAGATGTGCTATATTTGGGAGAAATGTGGCATTTCTGGAAGAAAATGTCCTATTTTGGGGATAAAGGAGGTATTTGTGGGTGAAAAGGTCCTATTTTAGGGGGAAACCTGGTATTTCTTGGAGGAGAAGTGATATATTTGGGAGAAATGTGGCATTTCTGGAAGAAACTGTCCAATTTTGGGGATAAAGGAGGTATTTGTGGGTGAAAAGGTCCTATTTCAGGAGGAAAGCTGGTATTTCTTGGAGAAGATGTGATATATTTGGGAGAAATGTGGCCTTTCTGGAAGAAACTGTCCTATTTTGGGGATAAAATAGGTATTTGTGGGTGAAAAGGTCCTATTTGAAGGGGGAATCCTGGTATTTCTTGGAGAATATGTGATATATTTGGGAGAAATGTGGCATTTCTGGAAGAAACTGTCCTATTTTTGGGGATAAAAGAGGTATTTGTGGGTGAAAAGGTCCTATTTGAAGGGGGAAACCTGGTATTTCTTGGAGGAGATGTGATATATTTGGGAGAAATGTGGCATTTCTGGAAGAAACTGTCCTATTTTGGGGATAACAGAGGTATTTGTGGGAGAAAAGGTCCTATTTGAAGGGGGAAACCTGGTATTTCTTGGAGAAGATGTGATATATTTGGGAGAAATATGGCATTTCTGGAAGAAACTGTCCTATTTTGCGGATAAAAGAGGTATTTGTGGGTGAAAAGGTCCTATTTGAAGGGGGAAACGTGGTATTTCTTGGAGAAGATGTGATATATTTGGAGAAATCTGGCATTTCTGGAAGAAACTGTCCTATTTGGGGGATAAAACAGGTATTTGTGGGTGAAAAGGTCATATTTCAAGGGGGAAACCTGGTATTTCTTGGAGAAGATGTGATATATTTGGGAGAAATGTGGCATGTCAGGAAGAAACTGTCCTCTTTTGGGGATCAAAGAGATATTTGTGGGTGAAAAGGTCCTATTTGAAGGGGGAAAACCCGGTATTTCTTGGAGAAGATGTGATATATTTGGGAGAAATGTGGCATTTCTGGAAGAAACTGTCCAATTTTGGGGATAAAGGAGGTATTTGTGGGTGAAAAGGTCCTATTTGAAGGGGGAAACGTGGTATTTCTTGGAGAAGATGTGATATATCTGGGAGAAATCGGGCATTTCTGGAAGAAACTGTCGTATTTTGGGGATCAAACAGGTATTTGTGGGAGAAAAGGTCCTATTTCAAGAGGAATCCTGGTATTTCTTGGAGAAGATGTGATATATTTGGGAGAAATGTGGCATTTCTGGAAGAAAATGTCTTATTTTGGGGATAAAAGAGGTATTAGTGGGTGAAAAAGTCCTATTTGAAGGGGGAAACCTGGTATTTCTTGGAGAAGATGTGATATATTTGGGAGAAATGTGGCATGTCTGGAAGAAACTGTCGTCTTTTGGGGATAAAACAGGTATTTGTGGGTGAAAAGGTCCTATTTTAGGGGGAAAAGTGGTATTTCTTGGAGGAGATGTGATATATTTGGGAGAAATGTGGCATTTCTGGAAGAAACTGTCCTATTTTGGGGATCAAACAGGTATTTGTGGGTGAAAAGGTCCTATTTGAAGGGGGAATCCTGTTATTTCTTGGAGAATATGTGATATATTTGGGAGAAATGTGGCATTTCTGGAAGAAAATGTCCTATTTTGGGGATCAAACAGGTATTTGTGGGTGAAAAGGTCCTATTTTAGGGGGAAACCTGGTATTTCTTGGAGGAGATGTGATATATTTGGGAGAAATGTGGCATTTCTGGAAGAAACTGTCCTATTTTGGGGATAAAAGAGGTATTTGTGGGTGAAAAGGTCCTATTAGAAGGGGGAAACCTGGTATTTCTTGGAGAAGATGTGATATATTTGGGAGAAAGGTGGCATGTCTGGAAGAAACTGTCCTCTTTTGGGGATAAAAGAGGTATTTGTGGGTGAAAAGGTCCTATTTCCAGGGGGAAACCTGGTATTTCTTGGAGAAGATGTGATATATTTGGGAGAAATGTGGCATTTCTGGAAGAAAATGTCCTATTTTGGGGATAAAAGAGGTATTTGTGGGTGAAAAGGTCCTATTTTAGGGGGAAAACCTGGTATTTCTTGGAGGAGATGTGATATATTTGGGAGCAATGTGGCATTTCTGGAATAAACTGTCCAATTTTGGGGATGAAACAGGTATTTGTGGGTGAAAAGGTCCTATTTCAAGGGGGAAAGCTGGTATTTCTTGGAGAAGATGTGATATATTTGGGAGAAATGTGGCCTTTCTGGAAGAAACTGTCCTATTTAGGGGATAAAAGAGGTATTTGTGGGTGAAAAGGTCCTATTTGAAGGGGGAAACCTGGTATTTCTTGGAGAAGATGTGATATATTTGGGAGAAATGTGGCATGTCTGGAAGAAACTGTCCAATTTTGGGGATCAAAGAGGTATTTGTGGGTGAAAAGGTCCTATTTGAAGGGGGAAACCTGGTATTTCTTGGAGAAGATGTGATAAATTTGGGAGAAATGTGGCATTTCTGGAAGAAAAAGTCCAATTTTGGGGATAAAAGAGGTATTTGTGGGTGAAAAGGTCCAATTTGAAGGGGGAAACCTGGTATTTCTTGGAGAAGATATTTGGGAGAAATGTGGCATTTCTAGAAGTAAATGTCCTATTTTGGGGATAAAAGAGGTATTTGTGGGTGAAAAGGTCCTATTTCCAGGGGGAAACCTGGTATTTCTTGGAGAAGATGTGGTATATTTGGGAGAAATCTGGCATGTCAGGAAGAAACTGTCCTCTTTTGGGGATCAAACAAGTATTTGAGGGGTATAAGGTCCTATTTGAAGGGGGAAAACTGGTATTTCTTGGAGAAGATGTGATATATTTGGGAGAAATGTGGCATTTCTGGAAGAAACTGTCCTATTTTGGGGATAAAAGAGGTATTTGTGGGTGAAAAGGTCCTATTTGAAGGGGGAAACCTGGTATTTCTTGGAGAAGATGTGATATATTTGGGAGAAATCTGGCCTTTCTGGAAGAAACTGTCCTATTTTGGGGATCAAACAGGTATTTGTGGGAGAAAAGGATCTATTTCAAGAGGAATCCTGGTATTTCTTGGAGAAGATGTGATGTATTTGGGAGAAATGTGGCATTTCTGGAAGAAACTGTCCTCTTTTGGGGATAAAACAGGTATTTGTGGGTGAAAAGATCCTATTTGAAGGGGGAAACCTGGTATTTCTTGGAGAAGATTTTTGGGAGAAATGTGGCATTTCTGGAAGTAAATGTCCTATTTTGGGGATAAAAAAGGTATTTGTGGGTGAAAATGTCCTATTTCCAGGGGGAAAGCTGGTATTTCTTGGAGAAGATGTGATCTATTTGGGAGAAATGTGGCATTTCTGGAAGAAACTGTCCTATTTTGGGGATAAAAGAGGTATTTGTGGGTGAAAAGATCCTATTTGAAGGGGGAAACCTGGTATTTCTTCGAGAAGATATTTGGGAGAAATGTGGCATTTCTGGAAGTAAATGTCCTATTTTGGGGATAAAAGAGGTATTTGTGGGTGAAAAGGTCCTATTTGAAGGGGGAAACCTGGTATTTCTTGGAGAAGATGTGCTATATTTGGGAGAAATCTGGCATGCCTGGAAGAAAATGTCCAATTTTGGGGATCAAACAGGTATTTGTGGGTGAAAAGGTCCTATTTCCAGAGGGAAAGCTGGTATTTCTTGGAGAAGATGTGATATAATTGGGAGAAATCTGGCATTTCTGGAAGAAACTGTCCTATTATGGGGATAAAACAGGTATTTGTGGGTGAAAAGGTCCGATTTCCCGGGGGAAACCTGGTATTCCTTGGAGAAGATGTGATAAATTTGGGAGAAATCTGGCCTTTCTTGGATAAACTGACCTATTTTGGGGATCAAACAGGTATTTGTGGGTGAAAAGGTCCTATTTGAAGGGGGAAACCTGGTATTTCTTGGAGAAGATGTGATATATTTGGGAGAAATGTGGCATTTCTGGAAGACAATGTCCTATTTTGGGGATAAAACAGGTATTTGTGGGTGAAAAGGCCCTATTTCCAGGAGGAAACCTGGTATTTCTTGGAGAAGATGTGGTATATTTGGGAGAAATGTGGCATTTCTGGAAGAAACTGTCCTGTTTTGGGGATAAAACAGGTATTTGTGGGTGAAAAGGTGCTATTTCCAGGGGGAAAGCTGGTATTTCTTGGAGAAGATGTGATATATTTGGGAGAAATGTGGCATTTCTGGAAGAAACTGTCCTATTTTGGGGATCAAACAGGTATTTGTGGGTGAAAAGGTCCTACTTCCAGGGGGAAAGCTGGTATTTCTTGGAGAAGATGTGATATATTTGGGAGAAATGTGGCATGTCTGGACGAATCTGTACTATTTTGGGGATAAAAGAGGTATTTGTGGGTGAAAAGGTCCTATTTCAAGGGGGAAAGCTGGTATTTCTTGGAGAAGATGTGATATATTTGGGAGAAATGTGGCATTTCTGGAAGAAACTGTCCTATTTTGGGGATAAAGGAGGTATTTGTGGGTGAAAAGCTCCTATTTCAGGAGGAAAGCTGGTATTTCTTGGAGAAGATGTGATATATTTGGGAGAAATGTGGCATTTCAGGAAGAAAATGTCCTATTTTGGGGATAAAACAGGTGTTTGTGGGTGGAAATGTCCTATTTGAAGGGGGAAACCTGGTATTTCTTGGAGAAGATGTGATCTATTTGGGAGAAATGTGGCATTTCTGGAAGACCATGTCCTCTTTTGGGGATAAAAGAGGTATTTGTGGGTGAAAAGGTCCTATTTGAAGGGGGAAACCTGGTATTTCTTGGAGAAGATGTGATATATTTGGGAGAAATGTGGCATGTCTGGAAGAAACTGTCCTATTTTGCGGATAAAAGAGGTATTTGTGGGTGAAAAGGTCCTATTAGAAGGGGGAAACCTGGTATTTCTTGGAGAAGATGTGATATATTTGGGAGAAATGTGGCATTTCTGGAAGAAACTGTACTGTTTTGGGGATAAAACAGGTATTTGTGGGTGAAAAGGTCCTATTTCAAGGGGGAAACGTGGTATTTCTTGGAGAAGATGTTATATGTGTGGGAGAAATCTGGCATTTCTGGAAGAAACTGTCCAATTTTGGGGATCAAACAGGTATTTGTGGGAGAAAAGGTCCTATTTCAAGAGGAATCCTGGTATTTCTTGGAGAAGATGTGATATATTTGGGAGAAATGTGGCCTTTCTGGAAGAAAATGTCTTATTTTGGGGATCAAACAGGTATTAGTGGGTGAAAAAGTCCTATTTGAAGGGGGAAAGCTGGTATTTCTTGGAGAAGATGTGATATATTTGGGAGAAATGTGGCATTTCAGGAAGAAAATGTCCTATTTTGGGGATAAAACAGGTGTTTGTGGGTGGAAATGTCCTATTTGAAGGGGGAAACCTGGTATTTCTTGGAGAAGATGTGATCTATTTGGGAGAAATGTGGCATTTCTGGAAGACAATGTCCTCTTTTGGGGATAAAAGAGGTATTTGTGGGTGAAAAGGTCCTATTTGAAGGGGGAAACCTGGTATTTCTTGGAGAAGATGTGATATATTTGGGAGATATCTGGCATTTCTGGAAGAAACTGTCCTATTTTTGGGATAAAACAGGTATTTGTGGGTGAAAAGGCCCTATTTCCAGGAGGAAACCTGGTATTTCTTGGAGAAGATGTGGTATATTTGGGAGAAATGTGGCATTTCTGGAAGAAACTGTCCCCTTTTGGGGATAAAACAGGTATTTGTGGGTGAAAAGGTCCTATTTGAAGGGGGAAAGCTGGTATTTCTTGGAGAAGATGTGATATATTTGGGAGAAATGTGGCCTTTCTGGAAGAAACTGTCCTATTTTGGGGATAAAAGAGGTATTTGTGGGTGAAAAGGTCCTATTTGAAGGGGGAAACCTGGTATTTCTTGGAGAAGATGTGATATATTTGGGAGAAATGTGGCATTTCTGGAAGAAAATGTCCTATTTTGGGGATAAAACAGGTATTTGTGGGTGAAAAGGTCCTATTTCAAGAGGAATCCCGGTATTTCTTGGAGAAGATGAGATATATTTGGGAGAAATGTGGCATTTCTGGAAGAAAATGTCCTATTTTGGGGATAAAACAGGTATTTGTGGGTGAAAAGGTGCTATTTGAAGGGGGAAACCTGGTATTTCTTGGAGAAGATGTGAAATATCTGGCAGAATTCTGGCATGTCTGGAAGAAACTGTCGTCTTTTGGGGATAAAACAGGTATTTGTGGGTGAAAAGGTCCTATTTTAGGGGGAAAAGTGGTATTTCTTGGAGGAGATGTGATATATTTGGGAGAAATGTGGCATTTCTGGAAGAAACTGTCCTATTTTGGGGATCAAACAGGTATTTGTGGGTGAAAAGGTCCTATTTGAAGGGGGAATCCTGTTATTTCTTGGAGAATATGTGATATATTTGGGAGAAATGTGGCATTTCTGGAAGAAAATGTCCTATTTTGGGGATCAAACAGGTATTTGTGGGTGAAAAGGTCCTATTTTAGGGGGAAACCTGGTATTTCTTGGAGGAGATGTGATATATTTGGGAGAAATGTGGCATTTCTGGAAGAAACTGTCCTATTTTGGGGATAAAAGAGGTATTTGTGGGTGAAAAGGTCCTATTAGAAGGGGGAAACCTGGTATTTCTTGGAGAAGATGTGATATATTTGGGAGAAAGGTGGCATGTCTGGAAGAAACTGTCCTCTTTTGGGGATAAAAGAGGTATTTGTGGGTGAAAAGGTCCTATTTCCAGGGGGAAACCTGGTATTTCTTGGAGAAGATGTGATATATTTGGGAGAAATGTGGCATTTCTGGAAGAAAATGTCCTATTTTGGGGATAAAAGAGGTATTTGTGGGTGAAAAGGTCCTATTTTAGGGGGAAAACCTGGTATTTCTTGGAGGAGATGTGATATATTTGGGAGCAATGTGGCATTTCTGGAATAAACTGTCCAATTTTGGGGATGAAACAGGTATTTGTGGGTGAAAAGGTCCTATTTCAAGGGGGAAAGCTGGTATTTCTTGGAGAAGATGTGATATATTTGGGAGAAATGTGGCCTTTCTGGAAGAAACTGTCCTATTTAGGGGATAAAAGAGGTATTTGTGGGTGAAAAGGTCCTATTTGAAGGGGGAAACCTGGTATTTCTTGGAGAAGATGTGATATATTTGGGAGAAATGTGGCATGTCTGGAAGAAACTGTCCAATTTTGGGGATCAAAGAGGTATTTGTGGGTGAAAAGGTCCTATTTGAAGGGGGAAACCTGGTATTTCTTGGAGAAGATGTGATAAATTTGGGAGAAATGTGGCATTTCTGGAAGAAAAAGTCCAATTTTGGGGATAAAAGAGGTATTTGTGGGTGAAAAGGTCCAATTTGAAGGGGGAAACCTGGTATTTCTTGGAGAAGATATTTGGGAGAAATGTGGCATTTCTAGAAGTAAATGTCCTATTTTGGGGATAAAAGAGGTATTTGTGGGTGAAAAGGTCCTATTTGAAGGGGGAAACCTGGTATTTCTTGGAGAAGATGTGGTATATTTGGGAGAAATCTGGCATGTCAGGAAGAAACTGTCCTCTTTTGGGGATCAAACAAGTATTTGAGGGGTATAAGGTCCTATTTGAAGGGGGAAAACTGGTATTTCTTGGAGAAGATGTGATATATTTGGGAGAAATGTGGCATTTCTGGAAGAAACTGTCCTATTTTGGGGATAAAAGAGGTATTTGTGGGTGAAAAGGTCCTATTTGAAGGGGGAAACCTGGTATTTCTTGGAGAAGATGTGATATATTTGGGAGAAATCTGGCCTTTCTGGAAGAAACTGTCCTATTTTGGGGATCAAACAGGTATTTGTGGGAGAAAAGGATCTATTTCAAGAGGAATCCTGGTATTTCTTGGAGAAGATGTGATGTATTTGGGAGAAATGTGGCATTTCTGGAAGAAACTGTCCTCTTTTGGGGATAAAACAGGTATTTGTGGGTGAAAAGATCCTATTTGAAGGGGGAAACCTGGTATTTCTTGGAGAAGATTTTTGGGAGAAATGTGGCATTTCTGGAAGTAAATGTCCTATTTTGGGGATAAAAAAGGTATTTGTGGGTGAAAATGTCCTATTTCCAGGGGGAAAGCTGGTATTTCTTGGAGAAGATGTGATCTATTTGGGAGAAATGTGGCATTTCTGGAAGAAACTGTCCTATTTTGGGGATAAAAGAGGTATTTGTGGGTGAAAAGATCCTATTTGAAGGGGGAAACCTGGTATTTCTTCGAGAAGATATTTGGGAGAAATGTGGCATTTCTGGAAGTAAATGTCCTATTTTGGGGATAAAAGAGGTATTTGTGGGTGAAAAGGTCCTATTTGAAGGGGGAAACCTGGTATTTCTTGGAGAAGATGTGCTATATTTGGGAGAAATCTGGCATGCCTGGAAGAAAATGTCCAATTTTGGGGATCAAACAGGTATTTGTGGGTGAAAAGGTCCTATTTCCAGAGGGAAAGCTGGTATTTCTTGGAGAAGATGTGATATAATTGGGAGAAATCTGGCATTTCTGGAAGAAACTGTCCTATTATGGGGATAAAACAGGTATTTGTGGGTGAAAAGGTCCGATTTCCAGGGGGAAACCTGGTATTCCTTGGAGAAGATGTGATAAATTTGGGAGAAATCTGGCCTTTCTTGGATAAACTGACCTATTTTGGGGATCAAACAGGTATTTGTGGGTGAAAAGGTCCTATTTGAAGGGGGAAACCTGGTATTTCTTGGAGAAGATGTGATATATTTGGGAGAAATGTGGCATTTCTGGAAGACAATGTCCTATTTTGGGGATAAAACAGGTATTTGTGGGTGAAAAGGCCCTATTTCCAGGAGGAAACCTGGTATTTCTTGGAGAAGATGTGGTATATTTGGGAGAAATGTGGCATTTCTGGAAGAAACTGTCCTATTTTGGGGATCAAACAGGTATTTGTGGGTGAAAAGGTCCTACTTCCAGGGGGAAAGCTGGTATTTCTTGGAGAAGATGTGATATATTTGGGAGAAATGTGGCATGTCTGGAAGAATCTGTACTATTTTGGGGATAAAAGAGGTATTTGTGGGTGAAAAGGTCCTATTTCAAGGGGGAAAGCTGGTATTTCTTGGAGAAGATGTGATATATTTGGGAGAAATGTGGCATTTCTGGAAGAAACTGTCCTATTTTGGGGATAAAGGAGGTATTTGTGGGTGAAAAGCTCCTATTTCAGGAGGAAAGCTGGTATTTCTTGGAGAAGATGTGATATATTTGGGAGAAATGTGGCATTTCAGGAAGAAAATGTCCTATTTTGGGGATAAAACAGGTGTTTGTGGGTGGAAATGTCCTATTTGAAGGGGGAAACCTGGTATTTCTTGGAGAAGATGTGATCTATTTGGGAGAAATGTGGCATTTCTGGAAGACCATGTCCTCTTTTGGGGATAAAAGAGGTATTTGTGGGTGAAAAGGTCCTATTTGAAGGGGGAAACCTGGTATTTCTTGGAGAAGATGTGATATATTTGGGAGAAATGTGGCCTTTCGGTAAGAAACTGTCCTATTTTGGGGATAAAAGAGGTATTTGTGGGTGAAAAGGTCCTATTAGAAGGGGGAAACCTGGTATTTCTTGGAGAAGATGTGATATATTTGGGAGAAATGTGGCATTTCTGGAAGAAACTGTACTGTTTTGGGGATAAAACAGGTATTTGTGGGTGAAAAGGTCCTATTTCAAGGGGGAAACGTGGTATTTCTTGGAGAAGATGTTATATGTGTGGGAGAAATCTGGCATTTCTGGAAGAAACTGTCCAATTTTGGGGATCAAACAGGTATTTGTGGGAGAAAAGGTCCTATTTCAAGAGGAATCCTGGTATTTCTTGGAGAAGATGTGATATATTTGGGAGAAATGTGGCCTTTCTGGAAGAAAATGTCTTATTTTGGGGATCAAACAGGTATTAGTGGGTGAAAAAGTCCTATTTGAAGGGGGAAAGCTGGTATTTCTTGGAGAAGATGTGATATATTTGGGAGAAATGTGGCATTTCAGGAAGAAAATGTCCTATTTTGGGGATAAAACAGGTGTTTGTGGGTGGAAATGTCCTATTTGAAGGGGGAAACCTGGTATTTCTTGGAGAAGATGTGATCTATTTGGGAGAAATGTGGCATTTCTGGAAGACAATGTCCTCTTTTGGGGATAAAAGAGGTATTTGTGGGTGAAAAGGTCCTATTTGAAGGGGGAAACCTGGTATTTCTTGGAGAAGATGTGATATATTTGGGAGATATCTGGCATTTCTGGAAGAAACTGTCCTATTTTTGGGATAAAACAGGTATTTGTGGGTGAAAAGGCCCTATTTCCAGGAGGAAACCTGGTATTTCTTGGAGAAGATGTGGTATATTTGGGAGAAATGTGGCATTTCTGGAAGAAACTGTCCCCTTTTGGGGATAAAACAGGTATTTGTGGGTGAAAAGGTCCTATTTGAAGGGGGAAAGCTGGTATTTCTTGGAGAAGATGTGATATATTTGGGAGAAATGTGGCCTTTCTGGAAGAAACTGTCCTATTTTGGGGATAAAAGAGGTATTTGTGGGTGAAAAGGTCCTATTTGAAGGGGGAAACCTGGTATTTCTTGGAGAAGATGTGATATATTTGGGAGAAATGTGGCATTTCTGGAAGAAAATGTCCTATTTTGGGGATAAAACAGGTATTTGTGGGTGAAAAGGTCCTATTTCAAGAGGAATCCCGGTATTTCTTGGAGAAGATGAGATATATTTGGGAGAAATGTGGCATTTCTGGAAGAAAATGTCCTATTTTGGGGATAAAACAGGTATTTGTGGGTGAAAAGGTGCTATTTGAAGGGGGAAACCTGGTATTTCTTGGAGAAGATGTGAAATATCTGGCAGAATTCTGGCATGTCTGGAAGAAACTGTCGTCTTTTGGGGATAAAACAGGTATTTGTGGGTGAAAAGGTCCTATTTTAGGGGGAAAAGTGGTATTTCTTGGAGGAGATGTGATATATTTGGGAGAAATGTGGCATTTCTGGAAGAAACTGTCCTATTTTGGGGATCAAACAGGTATTTGTGGGTGAAAAGGTCCTATTTGAAGGGGGAATCCTGTTATTTCTTGGAGAATATGTGATATATTTGGGAGAAATGTGGCATTTCTGGAAGAAAATGTCCTATTTTGGGGATCAAACAGGTATTTGTGGGTGAAAAGTTCCTATTTCAAGGGGGAAACGTGGTATTTCTTGGAGAAGATGTTATATGTGTGGGAGAAATCTGGCATTTCTGGAAGAAACTGTCCAATTTTGGGGATAAAACAGGTATTTGTGGGAGAAAAGGTCCTATTTCAAGAGGAATCCTGGTATTTCTTGGAGAAGATGTGATCTATTTGGGAGAAATGTGGCCTTTCTGGAAGAAAATGTCTTATTTTGGGGATCAAACAGGTATTAGTGGGTGAAAAAGTCCTATTTGAAGGGGGAAACGTGGTATTTCTTGGAGAAGATGTGATATATTTGGGAGAAATGTGGCATTTCAGGAAGAAAATGTCCTATTTTGGGGATAAAACAGGTGTTTGTGGGTGGAAATGTCCTATTTGAAGGGGGAAACCTGGTATTTCTTGGAGAAGATGTGATCTATTTGGGAGAAATGTGGCATTTCTGGAAGACAATGTCCTCTTTTGGGGATAAAAGAGGTATTTGTGGGTGAAAAGGTCCTATTTGAAGGGGGAAACCTGGTATTTCTTGGAGAAGATGTGATATATTTGGGAGAAATCTGGCATGTCTGGAAGAAACTGTCCTATTTTTGGGATAAAACAGGTATTTGTGGGTGAAAAGGCCCTATTTCCAGGAGGAAACCTGGTATTTCTTGGAGAAGATGTGGTATATTTGGGAGAAATGTGGCATTTCTGGAAGAAACTGTCCCCTTTTGGGGATAAAACAGGTATTTGTGGGTGAAAAGGTCCTATTTGAAGGGGGAAAGCTGGTATTTCTTGGAGAAGATGTGATATATTTGGGAGAAATCTGGCATTTCTGGAAGACAATGTTCTCTTTTGGGGATAAAAGAGGTATTTGTGGGTGAAAAGGTCCTATTTGAAGGGGGAAACCTGGTATTTCTTGGAGAAGATGTGATATATTTGGGAGAAATGTGGCATTTCTGGAAGAAAATGTCCTATTTTGGGGATAAAACAGGTATTTGTGGGTGAAAAGGTCCTATTTCAAGAGGAATCCCGGTATTTCTTGGAGAAGATGAGATATATTTGGGAGAAATGTGGCATTTCTGGAAGAAAATGTCCTATTTTGGGGATAAAACAGGTATTTGTGGGTGAAAAGGTGCTATTTCAAGGGGGAAACCTGGTATTTCTTGGAGAAGATGTGAAATATCTGGCAGAATTCTGGCATGTCTGGAAGAAACTGTCGTCTTTTGGGGATAAAACAGGTATTTGTGGGTGAAAAGGTCCTATTTGAAGGGGGAAACCTGGTATTTCTTGGAGAAGATGTGATATATTTGGGAGAAATGTGGCATGTCTGGAAGAAACTGTCCTATTTTGCGGATAAAAGAGGTATTTGTGGGTGAAAAGGTCCTATTAGAAGGGGGAAACCTGGTATTTCTTGGAGAAGATGTGATATATTTGGGAGAAATGTGGCATTTCTGGAAGAAACTGTCCTATTTTGGGGATAAAACAGGTATTTGTGGGTGAAAAGTTCCTATTTCAAGGGGGAAACGTGGTATTTCTTGGAGAAGATGTTATATGTGTGGGAGAAATCTGGCATTTCTGGAACAAACTGTCCAATTTTGGGGATAAAACAGGTATTTGTGGGAGAAAAGGTCCTATTTCAAGAGGAATCCTGGTATTTCTTGGAGAAGATGTGATCTATTTGGGAGAAATGTGGCCTTTCTGGAAGAAAATGTCTTATTTTGGGGATCAAACAGGTATTAGTGGGTGAAAAAGTCCTATTTGAAGGGGGAAACGTGGTATTTCTTGGAGAAGATGTGATATATTTGGGAGAAATGTGGCATTTCAGGAAGAAAATGTCCTATTTTGGGGATAAAACAGGTGTTTGTGGGTGGAAATGTCCTATTTGAAGGGGGAAACCTGGTATTTCTTGGAGAAGATGTGATCTATTTGGGAGAAATGTGGCATTTCTGGAAGACAATGTCCTCTTTTGGGGATAAAAGAGGTATTTGTGGGTGAAAAGGTCCTATTTGAAGGGGGAAAGCTGGTATTTCTTGGAGAAGATGTGATATATTTGGGAGAAATCTGGCATGTCTGGAAGAAACTGTCCTATTTTTGGGATAAAACAGGTATTTGTGGGTGAAAAGGCCCTATTTCCAGGAGGAAACCTGGTATTTCTTGGAGAAGATGTGGTATATTTGGGAGAAATGTGGCATTTCTGGAAGAAACTGTCCCCTTTTGGGGATAAAACAGGTATTTGTGGGTGAAAAGGTCCTATTTGAAGGGGGAAAGCTGGTATTTCTTGGAGAAGATGTGATATATTTGGGAGAAATCTGGCATTTCTGGAAGACAATGTTCTCTTTTGGGGATAAAAGAGGTATTTGTGGGTGAAAAGGTCCTATTTCAAGGGGGAAACCTGGTATTTCTTGGAGAAGATGTGATATATTTGGGAGAAATGTGGCATTTCTGGAAGAAAATGTCCTATTTTGGGGATAAAACAGGTATTTGTGGGTGAAAAGGTCCTATTTCAAGAGGAATCCCGGTATTTCTTGGAGAAGATGAGATATATTTGGGAGAAATGTGGCATTTCTGGAAGAAAATGTCCTATTTTGGGGATAAAACAGGTATTTGTGGGTGAAAAGGTGCTATTTCAAGGGGGAAACCTGGTATTTCTTGGAGAAGATGTGAAATATCTGGCAGAATTCTGGCATGTCTGGAAGAAACTGTCGTCTTTTGGGGATAAAACAGGTATTTGTGGGTGAAAAGGTCCTATTTGAAGGGGGAAACCTGGTATTTCTTGGAGAAGATGTGATATATTTGGGAGAAATGTGGCATGTCTGGAAGAAACTGTCCTATTTTGCGGATAAAAGAGGTATTTGTGGGTGAAAAGGTCCTATTAGAAGGGGGAAACCTGGTATTTCTTGGAGAAGATGTGATATATTTGGGAGAAATGTGGCATTTCTGGAAGAAACTGTCCTATTTTGGGGATAAAACACGTGTTTGTGGGTGAAAAGTTCCTATTTCAAGGGGGAAACGTGGTATTTCTTGGAGAAGATGTTATATGTGTGGGAGAAATCTGGCATTTCTGGAAGAAACTGTCCAATTTTGGGGATAAAACAGGTATTTGTGGGAGAAAAGGTCCTATTTCAAGAGGAATCCTGGTATTTCTTGGAGAAGATGTGATCTATTTGGGAGAAATGTGGCATTTCTGGAAGACAATGTCCTCTTTTGGGGATAAAAGAGGTATTTGTGGGTGAAAAGGTCCTATTTGAAGGGGGAAACCTGGTATTTCTTGGAGAAGATGTGATATATTTGGGAGAAATCTGGCATGTCTGGAAGAAACTGTCCTATTTTTGGGATAAAACAGGTACTTGTGGGTGAAAAGGCCCTATTTCCAGGAGGAAACCTGGTATTTCTTGGAGAAGATGTGGTATATTTGGGAGAAATGTGGCATTTCTGGAAGAAACTGTCCCCTTTTGGGGATAAAACAGGTATTTGTGGGTGAAAAGGTCCTATTTGAAGGGGGAAAGCTGGTATTTCTTGGAGAAGATGTGATATATTTGGGAGAAATCTGGCATTTCTGGAAGACAATGTTCTCTTTTGGGGATAAAAGAGGTATTTGTGGGTGAAAAGGTCCTATTTGAAGGGGGAAACCTGGTATTTCTTGGAGAAGATGTGATATATTTGGGAGAAATGTGGCCTTTCTGGAAGAAACTGTCCTCTTTTGGGGATAAAAGAGGTATTTGTGGGTGAAAAGGTCCTATTTGAAGGGGGACACCTGGTATTTCTTGGAGAAGATGTGATATATTTGGGAGAAATGTGGCATTTCTGGAAGAAACTGTCCTATTTTTGGGGATAAAAGAGGTATTTGTGGGTGAAAAGGTCCTATTTGAAGGGGGAAAACTGGTATTTCTTGGAGGAGATGTGATATATTTGGGAGAAATGTGGCATTTCTGGAAGAAACTGTCCTATTTTGGGGATAAAACAGGTATTTGTGGGTGAAAAGGTCCTATTTGAAGGGGGAAACCTGGTATTTCTTGGAGAAGATGTGATATATTTGGGAGAAATGTGGCATTTCTGGAAGAAACTGTACTATTTTGGGGATAAAAGAGGTATTTGTGGGAGAAAAGGTCCTATTTGAAGGGGGAAACCTGGTATTTCTTGGAGAAGATGTGATATATTTAGGAGAAATGTGGCATGTCTGGAAGAAACTGTCCTCTTTTGGGGATAAAAGAGGTATTTGTGGGTGAAAAGGTCCTATTTGAAGGGGAAAACCCGGTATTTCTAGGAGAAGATGTGATACATTTGGGAGAAATTTGGCATTTCTGGAAGAAACTGTCCTATTTCCAGGATAAATAGGTATTTGTGGGTGAAAATGTCCTATTTGAAGGGGGAAACCTGGTATTTCTTGGAGAAGATGAGATATATTTGGGAGAAATCTGGCATTTCTGGAAGAAACTGTCCTATTTTGGGGATAAAGGAGGTATTTGTGGGTGAAAAGGTCCTATTTCAAGGGGAAAAGCTGGTATTTCTTGGAGAAGATGTGATATATTTGGGAGAAATGTGGCATTTCTGGAAGAAACTGTCCTCTTTTGCGGATAAAAGAAGTATTTGTGGGTGAAAAGGTCCTATTTGAAGGGGGAATCCTGTTATTTCTTGGAGAATATGTGATGTATTTGGGAGAAATGTGGCATTTCTGGAAGAAACTGTCCTATTTTTGGGGATAAAAGAGGTATTTGTGGGTGAAAAGGTCCTATTTGAAGGGGGAAACCTGGTATTTCTTGGAGGAGATGTGATATATTTGGGAGAAATGTGGCATTTCTGGAAGAAACTGTCCTATTTTGGGAATAAAAGAGGTATTTGTGGGTGAAAAGGTCCTATTTGAAGGGGGAAACCTGGTATTTCTTGGAGAAGATGTGATATATTTGGGAGAAATGTGGCATGTCTGGATGAAACTGTCCTATTTTGGGGATCAAACAGGTATTTGTGGGTGAAAAGGTCCTATTTGAAGGGGGAAACCTGGTATTTCTTGGAGAAGATGTGATATATTTAGGAGAAATCTGGCATTTCTTGAAGACAATGTCCTATTTTGGGGATCAAAGAGGTATTTGAGGGTGAAAAGGTCCTATTTGAAGGGGGAAACCTGGTATTTCTTGGAGAAGATGTGATATATTTGGGAGAAATGTGGCATTTCTGGAAGAAACTGTCGTGTTTTGGGGATCAAACAGGTATTTGTTGGCGAAAAGGTCCTATTTGAAAGGGGAAAGCTGGTATTTCTTGGAGAAGATGTGATATATTTGGGAGAAATGTGGCATTTCTGGAAGAAAATGTCCTATTTGGCGGGAGAAGGCTGCTATTTTTGGGAGAAAAGGTCGTATTTCAGGAGGAATCCTGGTATTTCTTGGAGAAGATGTGATATATTTGGGAGAAATGTGGCATGTCTGGAAGAAACTGTCCTATTTTGGGGATAAAAGAGGTATTTGTGGGTGAAAAGGTCCTATTTCAGGAGGAAAGCTGGTATTTCTTGGAGAAGATGTGGTCTATTTGGGAGAAATGTGGCATTTCTGGAAGAAACTGTCGTCTTTTGGGGATGAAACAGGTATTTGTGGGTGAAAAGGTCCTATTTCAAGGGGGAAAGCTGGTATTTCTTGGAGAAGATGTGATATATTTGGGAGAAATGTGGCATTTCTGGAAGAAACTGTCCTATTTTGGGGATAAAAGAGGTATTTGTGGGTGAAAAGGTCCTATTTCAAGGGGGAAACCTGGTATTTCTTGGAGAAGATGTGATATATTTGGGAGAAATGTGGCCTTTCTGGAAGAAACTGTCCTATTTTGGGGATCAAAGAGGTATTTGTGGGTGAAAAGGTCCTATTTCAGGAGGAAACCTGGTATTTCTTGGAGAAGATGTGATATATATGGGAGAAATGTGGCATTTCTGGAAGAAATTGTCCTATTTTGGGGTAAAAGAGGTATTTGTGGGTGAAAAGGTCCCATTTGAAGGGGGAAACCTGGTATTTCTTGGAGAAGATGTGATATATTTGGGAGAAATGTGGCCTTTCTGGAAGAAACTGTCCTATTTTGGGGATAAAAGAGGTATTTGTGGGTGAAAAGGTCCTATTTGAAGGGGGAAAGCAGGTATTTCTTGGAGAAGATGTGATATATTTGGGAGAAATCTGGCATTTCTGGAAGAAACTGTCCTATTTTGGGGATAAAAGAGGTATTTGTGCGTGAAAAGGTCCTATTTCCAGGGGGAAAGCTGGTATTTCTTGGAGAAGATGTGATATATTTGGGAGAAATGTGGCCTTTCGGTAAGAAACTGTCCTATTTTGGGGATAAAAGAGGTATTTGTGGGTGAAAAGGTCCTATTTGAAGGGGGAAACCTGGTATTTCTTGGAGAAGATGTGATATATTTGGGAGAAATGTGGCATTCCTGGAAGAAACTGTCCAAATTTTTGGGATAAAACAGGTATTTGTGGGTGAAAAGGTCCTATTTCCAGGAGGAAACCTGGTATTTCTTGGAGAAGATGTGGTATATTTGGGAGAAATGTGGCATTTCTGGAAGAAACTGTCCTATTTTGGGGATAAAACAGGTATTTGTGGGTGAAAAGGTCCTATTTCAAGGGGGAAACCTGGTATTTCTTGGAGAAGATGTGATATATTTGGGAGAAATGTGGCATTTCAGGAAGAAACTGTCCTATTTTGGGGATAAATGAGGTATTTGTGGGTGAAAAAGTCCTATTTCAAGGGGGAAAGCTGGTATTTCTTGGAGAAGATGAGATATATTTGGGAGAAATGTGGCATTTCTGGAAGAAACTGTCCTATTTTGGGGAACAAACAGGTATTTGTGGGTGAAAAGGTGCTATTTCAAGGGGGAAACCAGGTATTTCTTGGAGAAGATGTGAAATATCTGGCAGAATTCTGGCATGTCTGGAAGAAACTGTCCAATTTTGAGGATCAAACAGGTATTTGTTGGTGAAAAGGTCCTATTTCAAGGGGGAAAGCTGGTATTTCTTGGAGAAGATGTGATATATTTGGGAGAAATGTGGCCTTTCTGGCAGAAACTGTCCTATTTTGGGGAACAAACAGGTATTTGTGGGAGAAAAGGTCCTATTTCAAGAGGAAACCTGGTATTTCTTGGAGAAGATGTGATATATTGGAGAAATGTGGCATTTCTGGAAAAAATGTCTTATTTTGGGGATAAAAGAGGTATTAGTGGGTGAAAAGTCCTATTTGAAGGGGGAAACCTGGTATTTCTTGGAGAAGATGTGATCTACTTGGGAGAAATGTGGCATGTCTGGAAGAAACTGTCGTCTTTTGGGGATAAAACAGGTATTTGTGGGTGAAAAAGTCCTATTTGAAGGGGGAAACCTGGTATTTCTTGGAGAAGATGTGATATATTTGGGAGAAATGTGGCATTTCTGGAAGAAACTGTCCTCTTTTGGGGATCAAAGAGGTATTTGTGGGTGAAAAGGTCCTATTTGAAGGGGGAAACGTGGTATTTCTTGGAGAAGATGTGATATATTTGGGAGAAATCTGTCATGCCTGGCAGATAATGTCCTATTTTGGGGATGAAACAGGTATTTGTGGGTGAAAAGGTCCTATTTCAGGAGGAAAGCTGGTATTTCTTGGAGAAGATGTGATATATTTGGGAGAAATGTGGCCTTTCTGGAAGAAAATGTCCTATTTTGGGGATAAAAGAGGTATTTGTGGGTGAAAAGGTCCTATTTCAAGGGGGAAACCTGGTATTTCTTGGAGAAGATGTGATCTATTTGGGAGAAATGTGGCATTTCTGGAAGAAACTGTCCTATTTTGGGGGATATAAGAGGTATTTGTGGGTGAAAAGGTCCTATTTGAAGGGGGAAACCTGGTATTTCTTGGAGAAGATGTGATATATTTGGGAGAAATGTGGCCTTTCTGGAAGAAACTGTCCTATTTTGGGGATAAAAGAGGTATTTGTGGGTGAAAAGGTCCTATTTGAAGGGGGAAAGCTGGTATTTCTTGGAGAAGATGTGATATATTTGGGAGAAATCTGGCATTTCTGGAAGAAACTGTCCTATTTTGGGGATAAAAGAGGTATTTGTGGGTGAAAAGGTCCTATTTCCAGGGGGAAAGCTGGTATTTCTTGGAGAAGATGTGATATATTTGGGAGAAATGTGGCCTTTCGGTAAGAAACTGTCCTATTTTGGGGATAAAAGAGGTATTTGTGGGTGAAAAGGTCCTATTTCCAGGGGGAAACCTGGTATTTCTTGGAGAAGATGTGATATATTTGGGAGAAATCTGGCATTTCTGGAAGAAAATGTCCTCTTTTGGGGATAAAAGAGGTATTTGTGGGTGAAAAGGTCCTATTTGAAGGGGGAAACCTGGTATTTCTTGTAGAAGATGTGATATATTTGGGAGAAATGTGGCCTTTCTGGAAGAAACTGTCCAAATTTTTGGGATAAAACAGGTATTTGTGGGTGAAAAGGTCCTATTTCCAGGAGGAAACCTGGTATTTCTTGGAGAAGATGTGGTATATTTGGGAGAAATGTGGCATTTCTGGAAGAAACTGTCCTATTTTGGGGATAAAACAGGTATTTGTGGGTGAAAAGGTCCTATTTCAAGGGGGAAACCTGGTTTTTCTTGGAGAAGATGTGATATATTTGGGAGAAATGTGGCATTTCTGGAACAAACTGTCCTATTTTGGGGATATATGAGGTATTTGTGGGTGAAAAAGTCCTATTTCAAGGGGGAAAGCTGGTATTTCTTGGAGAAGATGTGATATATTTGGGAGAAATGTGGCATTTCTGGAAGAAACTGTCCTATTTTGGGGAACAAACAGGTATTTGTGGGTGAAAAGGTGCTATTTCAAGGGGGAAACCAGGTATTTCTTGGAGAAGATGTGAAATATCTGGCAGAATTCTGGCATGTCTGGAAGAAACTGTCCAATTTTGAGGATCAAACAGTTATTTGTTGGTGAAAAGGTCCTATTTCAAGGGGGAAAGCTGGTATTTCTTGGAGAAGATGTGATATATTTGGGAGAAATGTGGCCTTTCTGGCAGAAACTGTCCTCTTTTGGGGAACAAACAGGTATTTGTGGGAGAAAAGGTCCTATTTCAAGAGGAATCATGGTATTTCTTGGAGAAGATGTGATATATTGGAGAAATGTGGCATTTCTGGAAAAAATGTCTTATTTTGGGGATAAAAGAGGTATTAGTGGGTGAAAAAGTCCTATTTGAAGGGGGAAACCTGGTATTTCTTGGAGAAGATGTGATCTACTTGGGAGAAATGTGGCATGTCTGGAAGAAACTGTCGTCTTTTGGGGATAAAACAGGTATTTGTGGGTGAAAAAGTCCTATTTGAAGGGGGAAACCTGGTATTTCTTGGAGAAGATGTGATATATTTGGGAGAAATGTGCAATTTCTGGAAGAAACTGTCCTATTTTGGGGATCAAAGAGGTATTTGTGGGTGAAAAGGTCCTATTTCAGGAGGAAACCTGGTATTTCTTGGAGAAGATGTGATATATATGGGAGAAATGTGGCATTTCTGGAAGAAATTGTCCTATTTTGGGGTAAAAGAGGTATTTGTGGGTGAAAAGGTCCCATTTGAAGGGGGAAACCTGGTATTTCTTGGAGAAGATGTGATATATTTGGGAGAAATGTGGCCTTTCCGGAAGAAACTGTCCTATTTTGGGGATAAAAGAGGTATTTGTGGGTGAAAAGGTCCTATTTGAAGGGGGAAAGCAGGTATTTCTTGGAGAAGATGTGATATATTTGGGAGAAATGTGGCCTTTCGGTAAGAAACTGTCCTATTTTGGGGATAAAAGAGGTATTTGTGGGTGAAAAGGTCCTATTTGAAGGGGGAAACGTGGTATTTCTTGGAGAAGATGTGATATATTTGGGAGAAATGTGGCATTTCTGGAAGAAAATGTCCTCTTTTGGGGATAAAAGAGGTATTTGTGGGTGAAAAGGTCCTATTTGAAGGGGGAAACCTGGTATTTCTTGTAGAAGATGTGATATATTTGGGAGAAATGTGGCCTTTCTGGAAGAAACTGTCCAAATTTTTGGGATAAAACAGGTATTTGTGGGTGAAAAGGTCCTATTTCCAGGAGGAAACCTGGTATTTCTTGGAGAAGATGTGATATATTTGGGAGAAATGTGGCCTTTCTGGCAGAAACTGTCCTATTTTGGGGAACAAACAGGTATTTGTGGGAGAAAAGGTCCTATTTCAAGAGGAATCCTGGTATTTCTTGGAGAAGATGTGATATATTGGAGAAATGTGGCATTTCTGGAAAAAATGTCTTATTTTGGGGATAAAAGAGGTATTAGTGGGTGAAAAAGTCCTATTTGAAGGGGGAAACCTGGTATTTCTTGGAGAAGATGTTATATGTGTGGGAGAAATCTGGCATTTCTGGAAGAAACTGTCGTCTTTTGGGGATAAAACAGGTATTTGTGGGTGAAAAAGTCCTATTTGAAGGGGGAAACCTGGTATTTCTTGGAGAAGATGTGATATATTTGGGAGAAATGTGGCATTTCTGGAAGAAAATGTCCTATTTTGGGAATAAAGGACGTATTTGTGGGTGAAAAGGTCCTATTTTAGGGGGAAACCTGGTATTTCTTGGAGGAGATGTGATATATTTGGGAGAAATGTGGCATTTCTGGAAGAAACTGTCCAATTTTGGGGATAAAGGAGGTATTTGTGGGTGAAAAGGTCCTATTTCAGGAGGAAAGCTGGTATTTCTTGGAGAAGATGTGATATATTTGGGAGAAATGTGGCCTTTCTGGAAGAAACTGTCCTATTTTGGGGATAAAAGAGGTATTTGTGGGTGAAAAGGTCCTATTTGAAGGGGGAAACCTGGTATTTCTTGGAGAAGATGTGATCTATTTGGGAGAAATGTGGCATTTCTGGAAGAAACTGTCCTATTTTTGGGGATAAAAGAGGTATTTGTGGGTGAAAAGGTCCTATTTGAAGGGGGAAACCTGGTATTTCTTGGAGGAGATGTGATATATTTGGGAGAAATGTGGCATTTCTGGAAGAAACTGTCCTATTTTGGGGATAAAAGAGGTATTTGTGGGTGAAAAGGTCCTATTTGAAGGGGGAAACCTGGTATTTCTTGGAGAAGATGTGATATATTTGGGAGAAATGTGGCCTTTCTGGAAGAAACTGTCCTATTTTGGGGATAAAAGAGGTATTTGTGGGTGAAAAGGTCCTATTTGAAGGGGGAAAGCTGGTATTTCTTGGAGAAGATGTGATATATTTGGGAGAAATCTGGCATTTCTGGAAGAAACTGTCCTATTTTGGGGATAAAAGAGGTATTTGTGGGTGAAAAGGTCCTATTTCCAGGGGGAAAGCTGGTATTTCTTGGAGAAGATGTGATATATTTGGGAGAAATGTGGCCTTTCGGTAAGAAACTGTCCTATTTTGGGGATAAAAGAGGTATTTGTGGGTGAAAAGGTCCTATTTCCAGGGGGAAACCTGGTATTTCTTGGAGAAGATGTGATATATTTGGGAGAAATCTGGCATTTCTGGAAGAAAATGTCCTCTTTTGGGGATAAAAGAGGTATTTGTGGGTGAAAAGTTCCTATTTGAAGGGGGAAACCTGGTATTTCTTGTAGAAGATGTGATATATTTGGGAGAAATGTGGCCTTTCTGGAAGAAACTGTCCAAATTTTTGGGATAAAACAGGTATTTGTGGGTGAAAAGGTCCTATTTCCAGGAGGAAACCTGGTATTTCTTGGAGAAGATGTGGTATATTTGGGAGAAATGTGGCATTTCTGGAAGAAACTGTCCTATTTTGGGGATAAAACAGGTATTTGTGGGTGAAAAGGTCCTATTTCAAGGGGGAAAGCTGGTATTTCTTGGAGAAGATGTGATATATTTGGGAGAAATGTGGCATTTCTGGAAGAAACTGTCCTATTTTGGGGATAAATGAGGTATTTGTGGGTGAAAAAGTCCTATTTCAAGGGGGAAAGCTGGTATTTCTTGGAGAAGATGAGATATATTTGGGAGAAATGTGGCATTTCTGGAAGAAACTGTCCTATTTTGGGGAACAAACAGGTATTTGTGGGTGAAAAGGTGCTATTTCAAGGGGGAAACCAGGTATTTCTTGGAGAAGATGTGAAATATCTGGCAGAATTCTGGCATGTCTGGAAGAAACTGTCCAATTTTGAGGATCAAACAGTTATTTGTTGGTGAAAAGGTCCTATTTCAAGGGGGAAAGCTGGTATTTCTTGGAGAAGATGTGATATATTTGGGAGAAATGTGGCCTTTCTGGCAGAAACTGTCCTCTTTTGGGGAACAAACAGGTATTTGTGGGAGAAAAGGTCCTATTTCAAGAGGAATCATGGTATTTCTTGGAGAAGATGTGATATATTGGAGAAATGTGGCATTTCTGGAAAAAATGTCTTATTTTGGGGATAAAAGAGGTATTAGTGGGTGAAAAAGTCCTATTTGAAGGGGGAAACCTGGTATTTCTTGGAGAAGATGTGATCTACTTGGGAGAAATGTGGCATGTCTGGAAGAAACTGACGTCTTTTGGGGATAAAACAGGTATTTGTGGGTGAAAAAGTCCTATTTGAAGGGGGAAACCTGGTATTTCTTGGAGAAGATGTGATATATTTGGGAGAAATGTGGCATTTCTGGAAGAAAATGTCCTATTTTGGGGATAAAGGAGGTATTTGTGGGTGAAAAGGTCCTATTTTAGGGGGAAACCTGGTATTTCTTGGAGGAGATGTGATATATTTGGGAGAAATGTGGCATTTCTGGAAGAAACTGTCCAATTTTGGGGATAAAGGAGGTATTTGTGGGTGAAAAGGTCCTATTTCAGGAGGAAAGCTGGTATTTCTTGGAGGAGATGTGATATATTTGGGAGAAATGTGGCCTTTCTGGAAGAAACTGTCCTATTTTGGGGATAAAAGAGGTATTTGTGGGTGAAAAGGTCCTATTTGAAGGGGGAATCCTGTTATTTCTTGGAGAATATGTGATATATTTGGGAGAAATGTGGCATTTCTGGAAGAAACTGTCCTATTTTTGGGGATAAAAGAGGTATTTGTGGGTGAAAAGGTCCTATTTGAAGGGGGAAACCTGGTATTTCTTGGAGGAGATGTGATATATTTGGGAGAAATGTGGCATTTCTGGAAGAAACTGTCCTCTTTTGGGGATAAAAGAGGTATTTGTGGGTGAAAAGGTCCTCTTTGAAGGGGGAAACCTGGTATTTCTTGGAGAAGATGTGATATGTTTGGGAGAAATGTGGCATTTCTGGAAGAAACTGTCCTATTTCCAGGATAAAAGAGGTATTTGTGGGTGAAAATGTCCTATTTGAAGGGGGAAACGTGGTATTTCTTGGAGAAGATGTGATATATCTGGGAGAAATCTGGCATTTCTGGAAGAAACTGTCGTATTTTGGGGATCAAAGAGGTATTTGTGGGAGAAAAGGTCCTATTTCAAGAGGAATCCTGGTATTTCTTGGAGAAGATGTGATATATTTGGGAGAAATGTGGCCTTTCTGGAAGAAAATGTCTTATTTTGGGGATAAAAGAGGTATTTGTGGGTGAAAAAGTCCTATTTGAAGGGGGAAACCTGGTATTTCTTGGAGAAGATGTGATCTATTTGGGAGAAATGTGGCATGTCTGGAAGAAACTGTCCTATTTTGGGGATAAAACAGGTATTTGTGGGTGAAAAGGTCCTATTTTAGGGGGAAAACCTGGTATTTCTTGGAGGAGATGTGATATATTTGGGAGAAATGTGGCATGTCTGGAAGAAACTGTCCTATTTTGGGGATCAAACAGGTATTTGTGGGTGAAAAGGTCCTATTTGAAGGGGGAATCCTGTTATTTCTTGGAGAATATGTGATATATTTGGTTGAAATGTGGCATTTCTGGAAGAAACTGTCCTATTTTGGGGATCAAACAGGTATTTGTGGGTGAAAAGGTCCTATTTTAGGGGGAAACCTGGTATTTCTTGGAGGAGATGTGATATATTTGGGAGAAATGTGGCATTTCTGGAAGAAACTGTCCTATTTTGGGGATAAAAGAGGTATTTGTGGGTGAAAAGGTCCTATTTGAAGGGGGAAACCTGGTATTTCTTGGAGAAGATGTGATATATTTGGGAGAAATGTGGCATGTCTGGAAGAAACTGTCCTCTTTTGGGGATAAAAGTGGAATTTGTGGGTGAAAAGGTCCTATTTGAAGGGGGAAACCTGGTATTTCTTGGAGAAGATGTGATCTATTTGGGAGAAATGTGGCATTTCTGGAAGAAAATGTCCTATTTTGGGGATAAAAGAGGTATTTGTGGGTGAAAAGGTCCTATTTTAGGGGGAAAACCTGGTATTTCTTGGAGGAGATGTGATATATTTGGGAGCAATGTGGCATTTCTGGAATAAACTGTCCAATTTTGGGGATGAAACAGGTATTTGTGGGTGAAAAGGTCCTATTTCAAGGGGGAAAGCTGGTATTTCTTGGAGAAGATGTGATATATTTGGGAGAAATGTGGCCTTTCTGGAAGAAACTGTCCTATTTAGGGGATAAAAGAGGTATTTGTGGGTGAAAAGGTCCTATTTGAAGGGGGAAACCTGGTATTTCTTGGAGAAGATGTGATATATTTGGGAGAAATGTGGCATGTCTGGAAGAAACTGTCCTATTTTGGGGATCAAACAGGTATTTGTGGGTGAAAAGGTCCTATTTCAGGAGGAAACCTGGTATTTCTTGGAGAAGATGTGATATATATGGGAGAAATGTGGCATTTCTGGAAGAAATTGTCCTATTTTGGGGTAAAAGAGGTATTTGTGGGTGAAAAGGTCCCATTTGAAGGGGGAAACCTGGTATTTCTTGGAGAAATGTGGTATATTTGGGAGAAATGTGGCATTTCAGGAAGAAACTGTCCTATTTTGGGGATCAAACAGGTATTTGTGGGTGAAAAGGTGCTATTTCAAGGGGGAAACCTGGTATTTCTTGGAGAAGATGTGAAATATCTGGCAGAATTCTGGCATGTCTGGAAGAAACTGTCCAATTTTGAGGATCAAACAGTTATTTGTTGGTGAAAAGGTCCTATTTCAAGGGGGAAAGCTGGTATTTCTTGGAGAAGATGTGATATATTTGGGAGAAATGTGGCATTTCTGGAAGAAACTGTACTATTTTGGGGATAAAAGAGGTATTTGTGGGTGAAAAGGTCCTATTTGAAGGGGGAAAGCTGGTATTTCTTGGAGAAGATGTGATATATTTGGGAGAAATGTGGCATTTCTGGAAGAAAGTGTCCTATTTTGGGGATAAAAGAGGTATTTGTGGGAGAAAAGGTCCTATTTGAAGGGGGAAAGCTGGTATTTCTTGGAGAAGATGTGATCTATTTGGGAGAAATGTGGCATTTCTGGAAGAAACTGTCCTATTTTGGGGATCAAACAGGTATTTGTGGGTGAAAAGGTCCTATTTCAAGGGGGAAACCTGGTATTTCTTGGAGAAGATGAGATATATTTGGGAGAAATGTGGCATGTCAGGAAGATAATGTCCGATTTTGGGGATCAAAGAGGTATTTGTGGGTGAAAAGGTCCTATTTGAAGGGGGAAACGTGGTATTTCTTGGAGAAGATGTGATATATTTGGGAGAAATCTGGCATTTCTGGAAGAAACTGTCCTATTTTGGGGATCAAACAGGTATTTGTGGGAGAAAAGGTCCTATTTCAAGAGGAATCCTGGTATTTCTTGGAGAAGATGTGATATATTGGAAAAATGTGGCATTTCTGGAAGAAAATGTCTTATTTTGGGGATAAAAGAGGTATTTGTGGGTGAAAAAGTCCTATTTGAAGGGGGAAACCTGGTATTTCTTGGAGAAGATGTGATCTACTTGGGAGAAATGTGGCATGTCTGGAAGAAACTGTCGTCTTTTGGGGATAAAACAGGTATTTGTGGGTGAAAAAGTCCTATTTGAAGGGGGAAACCTGGTATTTCTTGGAGAAGATGTGATATATTTGGGAGAAATGTGGCATTTCTGGAAGAAAATGTCCTATTTTGGGGATAAAGGAGGTATTTGTGGGTGAAAAGGTCCTATTTTAGGGGGAAACCTGGTATTTCTTGAAGGAGATGTGCTATATTTGGGAGAAATGTGGCATTTCTGGAAGAAACTGTCCAATTTTGGGGATAAAGGAGGTATTTGTGGGTGAAAAGGTCCTATTTGAAGGGGAACCCTGGTATTTCTTGGAGAAGATGTGATATATTTGGGAGAAATGTGGCATTTCTGGAAGAAACTGTCCACTTTTGGGGATAGAAGAGGTATTTGTGGGTGAAAAGGTCCTATTTGAAGGGGGAATCCTGTTATTTCTTGGAGAATATGTGATATATTTGGGAGAAATGTGGCATTTCTGGAAGAAACTGTCCTATTTTTGGGGATAAAAGAGGTATTTGTGGGTGAAAAGGTCCTATTTGAAGGGGGAAAACCCGGTATTTCTTGGAGAAGATGTGATATATTTGGTTGAAATGTGGCATTTCTGGAAGAAACTGTCCTGTTTTGGGGATGAAACAGGTATTTGTGGGAGAAAATGTCCGATTTGGGGGGAGTATGGTTTCCCCCTTGAAATAGGACCTTTTCACCCACAAATACCTGTTTTCCTTGCTTCCTGCCGTGTGTAACGGTCATTGCTGAGGAGTCCAGCTTCAGAGCAGGGCTGTTTTGTGAAGGCAGCACAAGCACGCTGCCGGCGCCTGGGCCTGGCAGCTTGTGGGCGGGCTGCTGAGGCAGCAGGGCCGGAGCTGGCTCTTATCTCTTGGCGTGACCTTGACTGCTCATTGGGGTATTAAAAGCAGCTCTTGGAGGGCAGAAGCTAGCTTCGGCCCACATCCCTTTGCAGGACATCAGCTCTCCTACTGACAGACCTCGAGAGCGCAGGTTCAAACATGGTCTCTACCAGACGGCGGGCTTGCCCCAAGAGGACTGTGGCGACCCAGACAGAGGGCCTGCCGAGAAATGTAGCGGTTCGGGTCTCTGGCTGTAGGGAGTGCCTGAGCCTGCTGCTGCCGGGGGAGAATGGGAAGGATGCCACTTGTGCGAGGTGCGAGCAGGTGGAGGAGCTGCTCAGCCTGGTGGTGGAACTTAGAGAGGAGGTAGGGAGATTAAGAGCCATCAGAGAGTGCGAGCGGGAGATTGACTGGTGGTGTGACTCTCTGCGAGAAAGACGCAGAGATTGCAACCCCCAAATGGTAGTGGACCCTCTGCCTTGCCGCAGTCAAACTGAGAGAGCTAACCTGAGGGCGGAGGAGGAATGGCAGCAGGTTCCAGCTCGGCGATGCGGGCGACCCCCATCCCGACCTACCTCGGTTCCCCAGGTGCCTCTATGTAATAGGGTTGAAGCCCTGCAACTGGAGGGTGCGGTGGCTGAGGATGAAGTGGGAGAACTGCCTCCAAGTGTTCCCAAGGAGAGGCGTCCAGCTCCACGCTTCAAGACTGCCTCCTCCGGTAAAGAAAGGAGGGTGATAGTCGTAGGAGACTCCCTTCTAGGAGGAACTGAAGGCCCAATATGTCGGCCTGCCCCCACCCGTAGGGAGGTGTGCTGCCTCCCTGGGGCCCGGCTCAGGGATATTTCTAGGAAACTTCCTAGGTTGATCCGCTCCTCTGATTATTATCCCTTATTGATAGTTCAGGCTGGCAGTGATGAGGTCACTGATGGAAACCTGAGGACTATGAAAAATGACTTTAGGAGACTGGGGAGGTTAGTTGAAGGAGCAGGCGTACAGGTAGTATTTGCCTGTATTCCTACAGTGGCAGGGAAGGATGCTGAGACCACCAGAAAAACACACCTTATAAACGCGTGGCTGAAAGGCTGGTGCAAAAGCAAGAATTTGGGGTTCTTTGATCGTGGGGCGGTCTACTCGGCAGCGGGCCTGGGGTCTGCTGATGGGTCTCACCTGTCTCGAAGGGGGAAACGGATCCTTGCCCAGGAGCTGGCAGGACTTGTGGAGAGGGCTTTAAACTAGCTATGAAGGGGGTAGGGGATAAAACCAGGCCTGCTAGAGATGAGCCTGGGGGAGCGGCAATGGGATCAGGGATGAGGCGAGGGGCTCGGCTGAAGTGCGTCTACACCAATGCACGCAGCATGGGCAACAAAGAAGAAGAGTTGGAAGCCGTGGTGCGGCAGGCAAGCTATGACCTAGTCGCCATTACGGAAACATGGTGGGACTGCTCCCATGACTGGAGTGCTGCAATGGATGGCTCCAAGCTCTTCAGGAAGGATAGGCAAGGAAGAAGGGGTGGTGGTGTGGCTCTGTATGTTAGAGAGTGCTTTGATGTTACTGAGCTTGTGGCTGGGGATGATAAGGTTGAATCCCTATGGGTAAAGATCAGGGGAAGGGCTGACAAGGCAGACATATTGGTGGGCGTCTGCTATAGACCGCCGAACCAGGATGAAGAGACGGATGAGGTGTTCTATGAGCAGCTGGCAGAAGCTGCGAGGTCGCCGGCCCTTGTCCTCATGGGGGACTCCAACTTCCCTGACATATGCTGGGAATACAACGCAGCGCAGAAGAAGCAGTCTAGGAGGTTTCTGGAGTGTATGGAGGATAACTTTCTGATGCAGCTGGTGAGAGAGCCTACGAGAGGAGCTGCCCCGCTAGACCTGCTGTTGGCAAACAGAGAAGGTCTGGTGGAAGATGTGGTGGTCGGGGGCTGTCTTGGACAGAGTGACCATGAGATGGTAGAGTTCTCCATTCTTGGTGGAGCCAGGAGGAAGAACAGCCAAACTGTTACCTTGGACTTCCGGAGGGCGGACTTTGAATTGTTTAGAAGACTAGTAGGGGGAGTCCCCTGGGTTTCGGTCTTAGAGGGTCAAGGGGTCCAAGACAACTGGTTGCTCTTCAAGAAGGTAGTCTTACAGGCGCAGGAGCGGGCTGTCCCCCTGAGCTGCAAAAAGAGCCGGCGGGGAAGGAGACCGGCGTGGATGAATAGGGAACTATTCTTGAGGCTCCGGGAGAAAAAGAGAATCTACCTCCTGTGGAAGAAGGGACGGGCGACTCAGAAAGAGTACAGAGAAGTTGTGAAGATGTGCAGGGAGAAAATCAGAAAGGCGAAAGCCCAGCTCGAACTCAACCTGGCCGCTGGGATAAAAAGAAACAAGAAACCCTTTAACAAATATATCAACAGTAAGAGGAGAACTAAGGAGAATCTCCACTCTTTACTGGATGAGGCTGGGAATGTGACTACTGAGGATAAGGAAAAGGCGGAGGTCCTGAACGCCTTCTTTACGTCTGTCTTTAAAGGTCAGACCAGTTATCCTCAAGGCACTCCGCTTTTTGACCTGATAGTCTCGGCTGGGGAGCAGGCTAAACCATCCACGATTCAGGAGGAAACAGTCAGAGACCTGCTACTCCAACTGGACTGTCCCAAGTCCATGGGGCCGGATGAGATTCACCCGAGAGTGCTGAGGGAACTGGCGGAGGTGATAGCCGAGCCGCTTTCCATCATCTCTCAGCGCTCCTTGTTGACTGGTGAAGTACCAGAAGACTGGAAGCTTGCCAATGTGACTCCCATCTACAAGAAGGGCTGTAAGGAGGACCCGGGGAACTCCAGGCCTGTTAGCCTGACCTCGGTGCCGGGGAAGGTTATGGAGCAGATTGTCTTGAGGGAGATCACGCGGCAAGTGCGGGACAACCGGGGGATCAGGCCTAGCCAGCATGGGTTCACGAAGGGCAGGTCCTGCTTGACCAACCTGATCTCCTTCTATGATCTAGTGAGCCGCCTGGTGGATGAGGGAAAGGCTGTTGATGTAGTCTACCTAGACTTCAGCAAAGCCTTTGACACTGTCTCCCACAGTATTCTCCTGCAGAAGCTGGCAGTTCGTGGCTTGGACAGGTACACTCTTGGCTGGGTAAGGAAGTGGCTGGAGGGCCGGGCCCAGAGAGTGGTGGTCAATGGAGCCAAATCCGGCTGGCGACCGGTCACGAGTGGGGTTCCCCAGGGGTCGGTGCTGGGGCCTGTCCTCTTCAAGATCTTTATTGATGACCTGGATGAGGGCATTGAGTGCACCCTCAGTAAGTTTGCAGATGACACCAAGCTGGCTGGAAGTGTCGATCTGCCTGGGGGTAGTGAGGCCCTACAGAGGGATCTGGACAGGCTGGAGAGCTGGGCTGAAGCCAATGGGATGAGGTTTAATAAGACCAAATGCCGGGTCCTACACTTTGGCCACAGCAACCCCAAGCAACGCTACAGGCTTGGGGCGGAGTGGCTGGAAGACTGTGTAGAGGAAATGGACCTGGGGGTGTTGGTTGACGCTCGGCTAAACATGAGCCGGCAGTGTGCCCGGGTAGCCAAGAAGGCCAATGGCATCTTGGCTTGCATCAGAAGTAGTGTGACCAGCAGGAGCAGGGAAGTAATTGTCCCCCTGTACTCAGCTCTGGTGAGGCCGCACCTTGAGTACTGTGTCCAGTTCTGGGCCCCTCACTACAAGAAAGACATTGAGGCCCTGGAGCGTGTTCAAAGAAGGGCAACCAAACTGGAGAGGGGTCTGGAGCACAGGCCTTATGAGGAGCGGCTGAGGGAGCTGGGATTGTTCAGTCTGGAGAAGAGGAGGCTCAGGGGAGACCTTCTTGCTCTCTAGAACTACCTGAAGGGAGGTTGTAGCGAGCTGGGGGTCGGCCTCTTCTCTCGGGTAACTGGTGATAGGACTAGGGGGAATGGTTTCAAGCTGCGCCAGGGAAGATTCAGACTGGATATTAGGAAATACTACTTCTCTGAAAGGGTGGTCAGGCACTGGAATGGGTTGCCCAGGGAGGTGGTGGGGTCACCGACCCCGGAGCTGTTCAAGAAACGATTCGATGTTGTGTTGAGGGATATAGTTTAGCGAGAACCATGGGTGATAGGTGGATGGTTGGACTGGATGATCTTATAGGTCTTTTCCAACCTTAGTGAATCTGTGATTCTGTGATTCTGAGATTCTGAGATTCTGTGATTCTTTTCACCCACAAACACCTGTTTTAGCCCCAAAATAGGACATTTACTTCCAGAAATGCCAGATTTCTCCCAAATGTATCACATCTTCTCCAAGAAATACCAGGTTTCCCCCTTCAAATAGGACCTTTTCACCCACAAATACCTCTTTGATCCCCAAAACACGACAGTTTCTTCCAGAAATGCCACATTTCTCCCACATATATCACATTTTCTCCAAGAAATACCGGGTTTCCCCCTTGAAATAGGACCTTTTCACCCACAAATACCTCTTTGATCCCCAAAATAGGACAGTTTCTTCCAGACATGCCACATGTCTCCCAAATATATCACATCTTCTCCAAGAAATACCAGAATTCCCCCTGGAAATAGGACCTTTTCACCCACAAATACCTGTTTGATCCCCAAAATAGGACAGTTTCTTCCAGAAATGCCACATTTCTCCCAAATATACCACATCTTCTCCAAGAAATACCAGGTTTCCCCCTTCAAATAGGACCTTTTCACCCACAAATACCTGTTTTATCCCCAAAATAGAACAGTTTCTTCCAGAAAGGCCACATTTCTCCCAAATATATCACATCTTCTCCAAGAAATTCCGGGTTTCCCCCTTGAAATAGGACCTTTTCACTCACAAATACCTATTTCATCCCCAAAATAGGACACTGTCTTCCAGAAAGGCCGCATTTCTCCCAAATAGATCTCATCTTCTCCAAGAAATACCAGGATTCCTCTTCAAATAGGACCTTTTCTCCCACAAATAGCAGCCTTCTCCCCCCAAATAGGACAGTTTCTTCCAGACATGCCACATTTCTCCCAAATATATCACATCTTCTCCAAGAAATACCACGTTTCCCCCTTCAAATAGGACCTTTTCACCCACAAATACCTCTCTTATCCCCAAAACAGGACAATTTCTTCCAGAAATGCCACATTTCTCCCAAATATATCACATCTTCTCCAAGAAATACCACGTTTCCCCCTTCAAATAGGACCTTTTCACCCACAAATACCTCTCTTATCCCCAAAACAGGACAATTTCTTCCAGAAATGCCACATTTCTCCCAAATATATCACATCTTCTCCAAGAAATACCACGTTTCCCCCTTCAAATAGGACCTTTTCACCCACAAATACCTCTTTTATCCCCAAAAGAGGACAGTTTCTTCCAGAAAGGCCAGATTTTGCCCAAATATATAACATCTTCTCCAAGAAATACCAGGATGCTTCCTGAAATAGGACCTTTTCACCCACAAATACCTCTCTTATCCCCAAAATAGGACATTTTCTTCCAGAAAGGCCACATTTCTCCCAAATATATCACATCTTCTCCAAGAAATACCAGCTTTCCCCCTTCAAATAGGACCTTTTCACCCACAAATACCACTTTTATCCCCAAAAGAGGACAGTTTCTTCCAGAAATGCCACATTTCTCCCAAATATATCACATCTTCTCCAAGAAATACCACGTTTCCCCTTCAAATAGGACCTTTTCAACCACAAATACCTGTCCTATCCCCAAAAGAGGACAGTTTCGTCCAGAAATGCCACATTTCTCCCAAATATATCACATCTCCTCCAAGAAATACCAGGTTTCCCCCTTCAAATAGGACCTTTTCACCCACAAATTCCGGACTAATCCCCAAAATAGGACTGTTTCTTCTAGACATGCCACATTTCTCCCAAATATATCACATCTTCTCCAAGAAATACCAGTTTTCCCCCATGAAATATGACTTTTTCACCCACAAATACTTCTTTTATCCCCCAAAATAGGACAGTTTCTTCCAGACATGCCAGATTTCTCCCAAATATATCACATCTTCTCCAAGAAATACCAGCTTTCCCCCTGGAAATAGGACCTTTTCACCCACAAATACCTGTTTGATCCCCAAAATAAAACAGTTTCTTCCAGACGTGCCACATTTCTCCCAAATATAGCACATCTTCTCCAAGAAATACCAGCTTTCCCCCTTCAAATAGGACCTTTTCACCCACAAATACCTCTTTATTCCCCAAAATAGGACAGTTTCTTCCAGAAATGCCACATTTCTCCCAAATATATCACATCTTCTCCAAGAAATACCAGCTTTCCCCCTTCAAATAGGACCTTGTCACCCACAAATACCTGTTTTATCCCTCAAATTGGAAATTTTCGTCCTGAAATTCCCGATTTCTTCCAAGTAAATCACATCTTCTCCAAGAAATACCAGCTTTCCCCCTTAAAATAGGACCTTTTCACCCACAAATACCTGTTTCATCCCCAAAAGAGGACAGTTTCTTCCAGAAATGCCACATTTCTCCCAAGTATAGAACATCTTCTCCAAGAAATACCAGCTTTCCCCCTTCAAATAGGACCTTTTCACCCACAAATACCTGTTTGATCCCCAAATAGGACATTCTCTTCCAGACATGACACATTTCTCCCAAATATATCACATCTTCTCCAAGAAATACCAGGGTTCTCCCTTCAAATAGGACCTTTTCACCCACAAATACCTCTTTTATCCCCAAAATAGGACAGTTTCTTCCAGAAATGCCACATTTCTCCCAAATATATCACATCTTCTCCAAGAAGTACCAGGTTTCGCCCTGGAAGTAGGACCTTGTCACCCACAAATGCCAGCCTTCCCCACCCAAATTGGACATTTTCTGCCAGACATGCCACATTTCTCCCAAATATATCACATCTTCTCCAAGAAATACCAGCTTTCCCCCTTCAAATAGGAACTTTTCACACACAAATACCAGCCTTCTCCCCCCAAATTGTCATTTTCTTCCAGAAATGCCAGATTTCTCCCAAATATATCACATCTTCTCCAAGAAATACCAGGTTTCCCCCTTGACATAGGACCTTTTCAACCACAAATACCTCTTTGATCCCCAAAATAGGACAGTTTCTTCCAGAAAGGCCACATTTCTCCCAAATATATCACATCTCCTCCAAGAAATACCAGGTTTCCCCCTTCAAATAGGACCTTTTCACCCACAAATACCTCTTTTATCCCCAAAATAGGACAGTTTCTTCCAGAAATGCCACATTTCTCCCAAATATATCATATCTTCTCCAAGAATTACCAGAATTCCTCCTGAAATAGGACCTTTTATCCCACAAATAGCAGCCTTCTCCCCCAAAATAGGACATTTTCTTCCAGACATGGCAGATTTCTCCCAAATATATCACATCTTCTCCAAGAAATACCAGGTATCCCCCTGGAAATAGCACCTTTTCACCCACAAATACCTCTTTTATCCCCAAAATTGGACAGTTTCTTCCAGAAATGCCACATTTCTCCCAAATATATCACATCTTCTCCAAGAAATACCAGGTTTCCCCCTTCAAATAGGACCTTTTCACCCACAAATTCCTCTTTTATCCCCAAAATAGGACAGTTTCTGCCAGAAAGGCCAGATTTCTCCCAAATATATCACATCTTCTCCAAGAAATACCACGTTTCCCCCTTCAAATAGGACCTTTTCACCCACAAATACCTGTTTTATCCCCAAAATTGGACAGTTTCTTCCAGACATGCCACATTTCTCCCAAATATACCACATCTTCTCCAAGAAATACCAGCTTTCCCCCTTCAAATAGGACCTTTTCACCCACAAATCCCTCTTTTATCCCCAAAAGAGGACAGTTTCTTCCAGAAATGCCACATTTCTCCCAAATATATCACATCTTCTCCAAGAAATACCAGGTTTCCCCCAGGAAATAGGACCTTTTCAAACACAAATACCTCTTTGATCCCCAAAATAGGACAGTTTCTTCCAGAAAGGCCACATTTCTCCCAAATATATCACATCTTCTCCAAGAAATACCACGTTTCCCCCTTCAAATAGGACCTTTTCACCCACAAATACCTGTTGTATCCCCAAAATAGGACAGTTTTTTTCCAGACATGCCATATTTCTCCCAAATATATCACATCTTCTCCAAGAAATACCAGATTTCCCCCTGGAAATAGGACCTTTTCTCCCACAAATACCTCTTTTATCCCCAAAAGAGGACAGTTTCTTCCAGACATGCCACATTTCTCCCACATGTATCACATCTTCTCCAAGAAATACCATCTTTCCTCCTTCAAATAGGACCTTTTCACCCACAAATACCTCTTTTATCCCCAAAATAGGACAGTTTCTTCCAGACATGCCACACTTCTCCCAAATATATCACATCATCTCCAAGAAATACCAGGTTTCCCCCTTGAAATAGGACCTTTTCACACAGAAATTCCGGTTTCATCCCCAAAATAGGACAGTTTCTTCCAGACATGCCACATTTCTCCCAAATATATCACATCTTCTCCAAGAAATACCAGCTTTCCCCCTTCAAATAGGACCTTTTCACCCACAAATACCTCTCTTATCCCCAAAACAGGACAATTTCTTCCAGAAATGCCACATTTCTCCCAAATATATCACATCTTCTCCAAGAAATACCACGTTTCCCCCTTCAAATAGGACCTTTTCACCCACAAATACCTCTTTTATCCCCAAAAGAGGACAGTTTCTTCCAGAAAGGCCAGATTTTGCCCAAATATGTAACATCTTCTCCAAGAAATACCAGGATGCTTCCTGAAATAGGACCTTTTCACCCACAAATACCTCTTTTATCCCCAAAATAGGACAGTTTCTTCCAGAAATGCCACATTTCTCCCAAATATATCACATCTTCTCCAAGAAATACCACGTTTCCCCCTTGAAATAGGACCTTTTCACCCACAAATACCTCTTTTATCCCCAAAAGAGGACAGTTTCTTCCAGAAATGCCACATTTCTCCCAAATATATCACATCTTCTCCAAGAAATACCAGCTTTCCCCCTTCAAATAGGACCTTGTCACCCACAAATACCTGTTTTATCCCTCAAATTGGAAATTTTCGTCCTGAAATTCCCGATTTCTTCCAAGTAAATCACATCTTCTCCAAGAAATACCAGCTTTCCCCCTTCAAATAGGACCTTTTCACCCACAAATACCTGTTTCATCCCCAAAAGAGGACAGTTTCTTCCAGAAATGCTACATTTCTCCCAAGTATAGAACATCTTCTCCAAGAAATACCAGCTTTCCCCCTTCAAATAGGACCTTTTCACCCACAAATACCTGTTTGATCCCCAAATAGGACATTCTCTTCCAGACATGACACATTTCTCCCAAATAGATCACATCTTCTCCAAGAAATACCAGGGTTCCCCCTTCAAATAGGACCTTTTCACCCACAAATACCTCTTTTATCCCCAAAATACGACAGTTTCTTCCAGAAATGCCACATTTCTCTCAAATATGTCACATCTCCTCCAAGAAATACCAGGTTTCCCCCTTCAAATAGGACCTTTTCACCCACAAATACCTCTTTTATTCTCAAAATAGGACAGTTTCTTCCAGAAATGCCACATTTCTCCCAAATATATCAAATCTTCTCCAAGAAATACCAGGTTTCCCCCTTCAAATAGGACCTTTTCACCCACAAATACCTCTTTTATCCCCAAAAGAGGACACTTTCTTCCAGAAATGCCAGATTTTTCCAAAATATATCACATCTTCTCCAAGAAATACCAGGTTTCCCCCTTCAAATAGGACCTTTTCACCCACAAATACCTCTTCTATCCCCAAAACAGTACAGTTTCATCCAGAAATGCCACATTTCTCCCAAACATATCACATCTTCTCCAAGAAATACCAGGTTTCCCCCTTAAAGTAGCACATTTTCTCCCACAAATACCTCTTTTATCCCCAAAATAGGACAGTTTCTTCCAGACATGCCACATTTCTCCCAAATATATCACATCTTCTCCAAGAAATACCAGCTTTCCCCCTGGAAATAGGACCTTTTCACCCACAAATACCTGTTTGATCCCCAAAATAAAACAGTTTCTTCCAGACATGCCACATTTCTTCCAAATACATCACATCTTCTCCAAGAAATACCAGGTTTCCCCCTTCAAATAGGACCTTTTCACCCACAAATACCTCTTTTATCCCCAAAATAGGACAGTTTCTTCCAGAAATGCCACATTTCTCCCAAATATATCACATCTTCTCCAAGAAATACCACGTTTCCCCCTTGAAATAGGACCTTTTCACCCACAAATACCTCTTTTATCCCCAAAAGAGGACAGTTTCTTCCAGAAATGCCACATTTCTCCCAAATATATCACATCTTCTCCAAGAAATACCAGCTTTCCCCCTTCAAATAGGACCTTGTCACCCACAAATACCTGTTTTATCCCTCAAATTGGAAATTTTCTTCCAGAAATTCCCGATTTCTTCCAAGTAAATCACATCTTCTCCAAGAAATACCAGGTTTCCCCCTTAAAATAGGACCTTTTCACCCACAAATACCTGTTTCATCCCCAAAAGAGGACAGTTTCTTCCAGAAATGCCACATTTCTCCCAAGTATAGAACATCTTCTCCAAGAAATACCAGCTTTCCCCCTTCAAATAGGACCTTTTCACCCACAAATACCTGCTTGATCCCCAAATAGGACATTCTCTTCCAGACATGACACATTTCTCCCAAATATATCACATCTTCTCCAAGAAATACCAGGGTTCTCCCTTCAAATAGGAACTTTTCACCCACAAATACCTCTTTGATCCCCAAAATAGGACAGTTTCTTCGAGAAATGCCACATTTCTCCCAAATATATCACATCTTCTCCAAGAAATACCAGCTTTCTCCCTTCAAATAGGACCTTTTCACCCACAAATACCTCTTTGATCCCCAAAATAGGACAGTTTCTTCCAGAAATGCCACATTTCTCCCAAACATATCACATCTTCTCAAAGAAACACCACGTTTCCCCCTTCAAAAAGGAACTTTTCACCCACAAATACCTGTTTTATCCCCAAAATAGGACAGTTTCTTCCAGAAACGCCACATTTCTCCCAAATATATCACATCTTCTCCACGAAATACCAGATTTCCCCCTTCAAATAGGACCTTTTCACCCACAAATACCTGTTTGATCCCCAAAAGAGGACAGTTTCTTCCAGAAATGCCACATTTCTCCCAAATAGATCACATCTTCTCCAAGAAATACCAGGTTTCCCCCTTCAAATAGCACCTTTTCACCCACAAATACCTGTTTTATCCCCAAAATAGGACAGTTTCTACCAGAAATGCCAGATTTTTCCAAAATATATCACATCTTCTCCAAGAAATACCAAGTTATCCCCTTCAAATAGGACCTTTTCACCCACAAATACCTCTTTTGTTCCCAAAATAGGTCAGTTTCTTCCAGAAATGCCACATTTCTCCCAAATATATCAAATCTCCTCCAAGAAATACCAGGTTTCCCCCTTCAAATAGGACCTTTTCACCCAGAAATACCTGTTTTATCCCCCAAATAGGACATTTTCTTCCAGAAATGCCACATTTCTCCCAAATGTATCACATCTTCTCCAAGAAATACCATGTTTCCCCCTTGAAATAGGACCTTTTCACCCGCAAATACCCGCCTTCTCCCCCAAAATAGGACAGTTTCTTGCTGAAATGCCACATTTTTCCCAAATATATCACATCTTCTCCAAGAAATACCAGGTTTCCCCCTTCAAATAGGAACTTTTCACCCACAAATACCTCTTTTATCCCCAAAACAGTACAGTTTCTTCCAGAAAAGCCACATTTCTCCCAAATATACCACATCTTCTCCAAGAAATACCAGGTTTCCCCCTTCAAATAGGACCTTTTCTCCCACAAATACCGCTTTTATCCCCAAAAGAGGACGTTGTCATCCAGAAATGCCACATTTCTCCCAAATATATCACATCTTCTCCAAGAAATACCAGGTTTCCCCCTTGAAATAGGACCTTTTCACCCACAAATACCTGTTGTATCCCCAAAATAGGACAGTTTTTTCCAGAAACGCCACATTTCTGCCAAATATATCACATCTTCTCCAAGAAATACCAGATTTCCGCCTTCAAATAAGACCTTTTCACCCACAAATACCTGTTGTATCCCCAAAATAGGACAGTTTCTTCCAGAAACGCCACATTTCTGCCAAATATATCACATCTTCTCCAAGAAATACCAGGTTTCCCCGTTCAAATAGGACCTTTTCACCCACAAATACCCGCCTTCTCCCCCAAAATAGGACAGTTTCTTCCAGAAATGCCACATTTCTCCCAAATATATCACATCTTCTCCAAGAAATACCTGGTTTCCCCCTTGAAATAGGACCTTTTCACCAACAAATACCTCCTTTATACCTCAAATTGGAAATTTTCTTCCAGAAATTCCAATTTTCTCCCAATTATAGAACATCTCCAAGAAATACCACGTTTCCCCCTTGAAATATGACCTTTTCACCCACAAATACCTCTTTTATCCCCAAAAGAGCACAGTTTCTTCCAGAAATGCCACATTTCTCCCAAATATATCACATCTTCTCCAAGAAATACCAGGATTCCTACTGAAATAGGAACTTTTCTCCCAAGAAATACCAGCCTTCTCCCCCCAAATTTGACTTTTTCTTCCTGACATGCCACATTTCTCCCAAATATATCACATCTTCTCCAAGAAATACCAGGTTTCCCCCTTCAAATAGGACCTTTTCACCCACAAATACCTGTTTGATCCCCAAAAGAGGACAGTTTCTTCCAGAAATGCCACATTTCTCCCAAATATACCACATCTTCTCCAAGAAATACCAGTTTTCCCCCTTCAAATAGGAACTTTTCTCCCACAAATACCGCTTTTATCCCCAAAAGAGGACGTTGTCTTCCAGAAATGCCACTTTTCTCCCAAATATATCACATCTTCTCCAAGAAATACCACGTTTCCCCCTTCAAATAGGACCTTTTCACCCACAAATACCTGTTGTATCCCCAAAATAGGACAGTTTCTTCCAGAAACGCCACATTTCTGCCAAATATATCACATCTTCTTCAAGAAATACCAGATTTCCGCCTTCAAATAGGACCTTTTCACCCACAAATACATGTTTGATCCCCAAAATAGGACAGTTTCTTCGAGAAATGCCACATTTCTCCCAAATATATCACATCTTCTCCAAGAAATACCAGGTTTCCCCCTTCAAATAGGACCTTTTCACCCACAAATACCTCTTTTATCCCCAAAAGAGGACAGTTTCTTCCAGAAATGCCAGATTTTTCCAAATATATCACATCTTCTCCAAGAAATACCAGGTTTCCCCCTTCAAATAGGACCTTTTCACCCACAAATTCCTCTTTTATCCCCAAAATAGGACAGTTTCTGCCAGAAAGGCCAGATTTCTCCCAAATATATCACATCTTCTCCAAGAAATACCACGTTTCCCCCTTCAAATAGGACCTTTTCACCCACAAATACCTGTTTTATCCCCAAAATTGGACAGTTTCTTCCAGACATGCCACATTTCTCCCAAATATACCACATCTTCTCCAAGAAATACCAGCTTTCCCCCTTCAAATAGGACCTTTTCACCCACAAATCCCTCTTTTATCCCCAAAAGAGGACAGTTTCTTCCAGAAATGCCACATTTCTCCCAAATATATCACATCTTCTCCAAGAAATACCAGGTTTCCCCCAGGAAATAGGACCTTTTCAAACACAAATACCTCTTTGATCCCCAAAATAGGACAGTTTCTTCCAGAAAGGCCACATTTCTCCCAAATATATCACATCTTCTCCAAGAAATACCACGTTTCCCCCTTCAAATAGGACCTTTTCACCCACAAATACCTGTTGTATCCCCAAAATAGGACAGTTTTTTTCCAGACATGCCATATTTCTCCCAAATATATCACATCTTCTCCAGGAAATACCACCTTTCCCCCTTCAAATAGGACATTTTCACCCACAAATACCTGTTTCATCCCCAAAATAGGACAGTTTCTGCCATACATGCCAGATTTCTCCCAAATATACCACATCTTCTCCAAGAAATACCAGGGTTCCCCCTTCAAATAGGACCTTTTCACCCACAAATACCACTTTTATCCCCAAAAGAGGACAGTTTCTTCCAGAAATGCCACATTGCTCCCAAATATATCACATCTTCTCCAAGAAGTACCAGGTTTCGCCCGGGAATTAGGAACTTTTCACCCACAAATGCCAGCCTTCCCCACCCAAATTGGACATTTTCTTCCAGAAATGCCAGATTTCTCCCAAATATATCACATCTTCTCCAAGAAATACCAGATTTCCCCCTGGAAATAGGACCTTTTCTCCCACAAATACCTCTTTTATCCCCAAAAGAGGACAGTTTCTTCCAGACATGCCACATTTCTCCCAAATGTATCACATCTTCTCCAAGAAATACCATCTTTCCTCCTTCAAATAGGACCTTTTCACCCACAAATACCTCTTTTATCCCCAAAATAGGACAGTTTCTTCCAGACATGCCACACTTCTCCCAAATATATCACATCATCTCCAAGAAATACCAGGTTTCCCCCTTGAAATAGGACCTTTTCACACAGAAATTCCGGTTTCATCCCCAAAATAGGACAGTTTCTTCCAGACATGCCACATTTCTCCCAAATATATCACATCTTCTCCAAGAAATACCAGCTTTCCCCCTTCAAATAGGACCTTTTCACCCACAAATACCTCTCTTATCCCCAAAACAGGACAATTTCTTCCAGAAATGCCACATTTCTCCCAAATATATCACATCTTCTCCAAGAAATACCACGTTTCCCCCTTCAAATAGGACCTTTTCACCCACAAATACCTCTTTTATCCCCAAAAGAGGACAGTTTCTTCCAGAAAGGCCAGATTTTGCCCAAATATGTAACATCTTCTCCAAGAAATACCAGGATGCTTCCTGAAATAGGACCTTTTCACCCACAAATACCTCTTTTATCCCCAAAATAGGACAGTTTCTTCCAGAAATGCCACATTTCTCCCAAATATATCACATCTTCTCCAAGAAATACCAGGTTTCCCCCTTCAAATAGGACCTTTTCACCCACAAATACCTCTTTTATCCCCAAAAGAGGACAGTTTCTTCCAGAAATGCCACATTTCTCCCAAATATATCACATCTTCTCCAAGAAATACCACGTTTCCCCTTCAAATAGGACCTTTTCAACCACAAATACCTGTCCTATCCCCAAAAGAGGACAGTTTCTTCCAGAAATGCCACATTTCTCCCAAATATATCACATCTCCTCCAAGAAATAACAGGTTTCCCCCTTCAAATAGGACCTTTTCACCCACAAATACCTGTCTAATCCCCAAAATAGGACAGTTTCTTCTAGACATGCCACATTTCTCCCAAATATATCACATCTTCTCCAAGAAATACCAGGTTTCCCCCATGAAATATGACTTTTTCACCCACAAATACTTCTTTTATCCCCAAAAGAGGACAGTTTCTTCCAGAAATGCCACATTTCAACCAAATATATCACAACTTCTCCATGAAATACTAGCTTTCCCCTTCAAATGTGACCTTTTCACACACAAATACCTGTTTTATCCCCAAAATAGGACAGTTTCTTCCAGGAAGGCCACATTTCTCCCAAATATATCACATCTCCTCCAAGAAATACCAGCATTCCCCCTTCAAATAGGACCTTTTCACCCACAAATACCTCTTTTATCCCCAAAACAGGACAGTTTCTTCCAGAAATGCCAGATTTCTCCCAAATATACCACATCTTCTCCAAGAAATACCAGCTTTCCCCCTGGAAATAGGACCTTTTCACCCACAAATACCTGTTTGATCCCCAAAATAAAACAGTTTCTTCCAGACATGCCACATTTCTTCCAAATACATCACATCTTCTCCAAGAAATACCAGGTTTCCCCCTTCAAATAGGACCTTTTCACCCACAAATACCTCTTTGATCCCCAAAATAGGAGAGTTTCTTCCAGAAATGCCACATTTCTCCCAAATATATCACATCTTCTCCAAGAAATACCACGTTTCCCCCTTGAAATAGGACCTTTTCACCCACAAATACCTCTTTTATCCCCAAAAGAGGACAGTTTCTTCCAGAAATGCCACATTTCTCCCAAATATATCACATCTTCTCCAAGAAATACCAGCTTTCCCCCTTCAAATAGGACCTTGTCACCCACAAATACCTGTTTTATCCCTCAAATTGGAAATTTTCGTCCTGAAATTCCCGATTTCTTCCAAGTAAATCACATCTTCTCCAAGAAATACCAGCTTTCCCCCTTCAAATAGGACCTTTTCACCCACAAATACCTGTTTCATCCCCAAAAGAGGACAGTTTCTTCCAGAAATGCTACATTTCTCCCAAGTATAGAACATCTTCTCCAAGAAATACCAGCTTTCCCCCTTCAAATAGGACCTTTTCACCCACAAATACCTGTTTGATCCCCAAATAGGACATTCTCTTCCAGACATGACACATTTCTCCCAAATAGATCACATCTTCTCCAAGAAATACCAGGGTTCCCCCTTCAAATAGGACCTTTTCACCCACAAATACCTCTTTTATCCCCAAAATACGACAGTTTCTTCCAGAAATGCCACATTTCTCTCAAATATGTCACATCTTCTCCAAGAAATACCAGGTTTTCCCCTTCAAATAGGACCTTTTCACCCACAAATACCTCTTTTATTCTCAAAATAGGACAGTTTCTTCCAGAAATGCCACATTTCTCCCAAATATATCAAATCTTCTCCAAGAAATACCAGGTTTCCCCCTTCAAATAGGACCTTTTCACCCACAAATACCTCTTTTATCCCCAAAAGAGGACACTTTCTTCCAGAAATGCCAGATTTTTCCAAAATATATCACATCTTCTCCAAGAAATACCAGGTTTCCCCCTTCAAATAGGACCTTTTCACCCACAAATACCTCTTCTATCCCCAAAACAGTACAGTTTCATCCAGAAATGCCACATTTCTCCCAAACATATCACATCTTCTCCAAGAAATACCAGGTTTCCCCCTTAAAGTAGCACATTTTCTCCCACAAATACCTCTTTTATCCCCAAAATAGGACAGTTTCTTCCAGACATGCCAGATTTCTCCCAAATATATCACATCTTCTCCAAGAAATACCAGCTTTCCCCCTGGAAATAGGACCTTTTCACCCACAAATACCTGTTTGATCCCCAAAATAAAACAGTTTCTTCCAGACATGCCACATTTCTTCCAAATACATCACATCTTCTCCAAGAAATACCAGGTTTCCCCCTTCAAATAGGACCTTTTCACCCACAAATACCTCTTTTATCCCCAAAATAGGACAGTTTCTTCCAGAAATGCCACATTTCTCCCAAATATATCACATCTTCTCCAAGAAATACCACGTTTCCCCCTTGAAATAGGACCTTTTCACCCACAAATACCTCTTTTATCCCCAAAAGAGGACAGTTTCTTCCAGAAATGCCACATTTCTCCCAAATATATCACATCTTCTCCAAGAAATACCAGCTTTCCCCCTTCAAATAGGACCTTGTCACCCACAAATACCTGTTTTATCCCTCAAATTGGAAATTTTCTTCCAGAAATTCCCGATTTCTTCCAAGTAAATCACATCTTCTCCAAGAAATACCAGGTTTCCCCCTTAAAATAGGACCTTTTCACCCACAAATACCTGTTTCATCCCCAAAAGAGGACAGTTTCTTCCAGAAATGCCACATTTCTCCCAAGTATAGAACATCTTCTCCAAGAAATACCAGCTTTCCCCCTTCAAATAGGACCTTTTCACCCACAAATACCTGCTTGATCCCCAAATAGGACATTCTCTTCCAGACATGACACATTTCTCCCAAATATATCACATCTTCTCCAAGAAATACCAGGGTTCTCCCTTCAAATAGGAACTTTTCACCCACAAATACCTCTTTGATCCCCAAAATAGGACAGTTTCTTCGAGAAATGCCACATTTCTCCCAAATATATCACATCTTCTCCAAGAAATACCAGCTTTCTCCCTTCAAATAGGACCTTTTCACCCACAAATACCTCTTTGATCCCCAAAATAGGACAGTTTCTTCCAGAAATGCCACATTTCTCCCAAACATATCACATCTTCTCAAAGAAACACCACGTTTCCCCCTTCAAAAAGGAACTTTTCACCCACAAATACCTGTTTTATCCCCAAAATAGGACAGTTTCTTCCAGAAACGCCACATTTCTCCCAAATATATCACATCTTCTCCACGAAATACCAGATTTCCCCCTTCAAATAGGACCTTTTCACCCACAAATACCTGTTTGATCCCCAAAAGAGGACAGTTTCTTCCAGAAATGCCACATTTCTCCCAAATAGATCACATCTTCTCCAAGAAATACCAGGTTTCCCCCTTCAAATAGCACCTTTTCACCCACAAATACCTGTTTTATCCCCAAAATAGGACAGTTTCTACCAGAAATGCCAGATTTTTCCAAAATATATCACATCTTCTCCAAGAAATACCAAGTTATCCCCTTCAAATAGGACCTTTTCACCCACAAATACCTCTTTTGTTCCCAAAATAGGTCAGTTTCTTCCAGAAATGCCACATTTCTCCCAAATATATCAAATCTCCTCCAAGAAATACCAGGTTTCCCCCTTCAAATAGGACCTTTTCACCCAGAAATACCTGTTTTATCCCCCAAATAGGACATTTTCTTCCAGAAATGCCACATTTCTCCCAAATATATCACATCTTCTCCAAGAAATACCATGTTTCCCCCTTGAAATAGGACCTTTTCACCCGCAAATACCCGCCTTCTCCCCCAAAATAGGACAGTTTCTTGCTGAAATGCCACATTTTTCCCAAATATATCACATCTTCTCCAAGAAATACCAGGTTTCCCCCTTCAAATAGGAACTTTTCACCCACAAATACCTCTTTTATCCCCAAAACAGTACAGTTTCTTCCAGAAAAGCCACATTTCTCCCAAATATACCACATCTTCTCCAAGAAATACCAGGTTTCCCCCTTCAAATAGGACCTTTTCTCCCACAAATACCGCTTTTATCCCCAAAAGAGGACGTTGTCATCCAGAAATGCCACATTTCTCCCAAATATATCACATCTTCTCCAAGAAATACCAGGTTTCCCCCTTGAAATAGGACCTTTTCACCCACAAATACCTGTTGTATCCCCAAAATAGGACAGTTTTTTCCAGAAACGCCACATTTCTGCCAAATATATCACATCTTCTCCAAGAAATACCAGATTTCCGCCTTCAAATAAGACCTTTTCACCCACAAATACCTGTTGTATCCCCAAAATAGGACAGTTTCTTCCAGAAACGCCACATTTCTGCCAAATATATCACATCTTCTCCAAGAAATACCAGGTTTCCCCGTTCAAATAGGACCTTTTCACCCACAAATACCCGCCTTCTCCCCCAAAATAGGACAGTTTCTTCCAGAAATGCCACATTTCTCCCAAATATATCACATCTTCTCCAAGAAATACCTGGTTTCCCCCTTGAAATAGGACCTTTTCACCAACAAATACCTCCTTTATACCTCAAATTGGAAATTTTCTTCCAGAAATTCCAATTTTCTCCCAATTATAGAACATCTCCAAGAAATACCACGTTTCCCCCTTGAAATATGACCTTTTCACCCACAAATACCTCTTTTATCCCCAAAAGAGCACAGTTTCTTCCAGAAATGCCACATTTCTCCCAAATATATCACATCTTCTCCAAGAAATACCAGGATTCCTACTGAAATAGGAACTTTTCTCCCAAGAAATACCAGCCTTCTCCCCCCAAATTTGACTTTTTCTTCCTGACATGCCACATTTCTCCCAAATATATCACATCTTCTCCAAGAAATACCAGGTTTCCCCCTTCAAATAGGACCTTTTCACCCACAAATACCTGTTTGATCCCCAAAAGAGGACAGTTTCTTCCAGAAATGCCACATTTCTCCCAAATATACCACATCTTCTCCAAGAAATACCAGTTTTCCCCCTTCAAATAGGAACTTTTCTCCCACAAATACCGCTTTTATCCCCAAAAGAGGACGTTGTCTTCCAGAAATGCCACTTTTCTCCCAAATATATCACATCTTCTCCAAGAAATACCACGTTTCCCCCTTCAAATAGGACCTTTTCACCCACAAATACCTGTTGTATCCCCAAAATAGGACAGTTTCTTCCAGAAACGCCACATTTCTGCCAAATATATCACATCTTCTCCAAGAAATACCAGATTTCCGCCTTCAAATAGGACCTTTTCACCCACAAATACATGTTTGATCCCCAAAATAGGACAGTTTCTTCGAGAAATGCCACATTTCTCCCAAATATATCACATCTTCTCCAAGAAATACCAGGTTTCCCCCTTCAAATAGGACCTTTTCACCCACAAATACCTCTTTTATCCCCAAAAGAGGACAGTTTCTTCCAGAAATGCCAGATTTTTCCAAATATATCACATCTTCTCCAAGAAATACCAGGTTTCCCCCTTCAAATAGGACCTTTTCACCCACAAATACCCGCCTTCTCCCCCAAAATAGGACAGATTCTTCCAGAAATGCCTGATTTTTCCAAAATATATCACATCTTCTCCATGAAATACCAGGTTTTCCCCTGGAAATATGACCTTTTCAACCAAAAATACCTGTTTTATCCCCAAAATAGGACAGTTTCTTCCTGAAATGCCATATTTCTCCCAAATATATCACATCTTCTCCAAGAAATACCAGCTTTCCCCCTGGAAATAGGAACTTTTCTCCCACAACTACCAGCCTTCTCCTCCCAAATTGGACAGTTTCTTCCAGAAAGGCCACATTTCTCCCAAATATATCACATCTTCTCCAAGAACTACCAGCTTCCCCCTTCAGATAGTCCCTTTTCACCCACAAATACCTGTTTTATCCCCAAAATAGGACAGTTTCTTCCAGAAATGCCAGATTTTTCCGAAATATATCACATCTTCTCCAAGAAATACCAGGTTTCCCCCTTCAAATAGGACCTTTTCACCCACAAATACCTCCTTTATCCCCAAAATAGGACAGTTTCTGCCAGAAATGCCACATTTCTCCCAAATATAGCACATCTCCTCCAAGAAATACCAGCTTTCCCCCTGGAAATAGGAACTTTTCTCCCACAAATACCTGTGTTATCCCCAAAAGAGGACATTGTCTTCCAGAAATGCCACATTTCTCCCAAATATATCACATCTTCTCTAAGAAATACCAGGTTTCCCCCTTAAATAGGACCTTTTCACCCACAAATACCTCTTCTATCCCCAAAACAGGACAGTTTCTTCCAGAAATGCCACATTTCTCCCAAACATATCACATCTTCTCCAAGAAATACCAGGTTTCCCCCTGGAAGTAGCACATTTTCTCCCACAAATACCTGTTTTATCCCCAAAATAGGACAGTTTCTTTCAGAAATGCCACATTTCTCCCAAATATATCACATCTTCTCCAAGAAATACCAGGTTTCCCCCTTCAAATAGGACCTTTTCACCCACAAATACCTCTTTTATACCACAAATTGGAAATTTTCTTCCAGAAATTCCAATTTTCTCCCAATTATAGAACATCTTCTCCAAGAAATACCAGGTTTCCCCCTGGAAATAGGACCTTTTCACCCATAAATACCTGTTTTATCCCCAAAAGAGGACAGTTTCTTCCAGAAATGCCAAATTTCTCCCAAATATATCACATCTTCTCCAAGAAATACCAGCTTTCCCCCTGGAAATAGGAACTTTTCTCCCACAAATACCTCTTTTATCCCCAAAAGAGGACACTTTCTTCCAGAAATGCCACATTTCTCCCAAATATATCACATCTTCTCCAAGAAACACCTGTTTTCCCCCTTCAAATAGGACCTTTTCACCCACAAATACCTCTTTTATCCCCAAAACAGGACAGTTTCTTCCAGAAATGCCACATTTCTCCCAAATATACCACATCTTCTCCAAGAAATACCAGGTTTCCCCCTTGAAATAGGACCTTTTCTCCCACAAATACCGCTTTTATCCCCAAAACAGGACAGTTTCTTCCAGAAATGCCACATTTCTCCCAAATATATCACATCTTCTCCAAGAAATACCAGCTTTCCCCCTTCAAATAGGAACTTTTCTCCCACAAATACCTCTTTTATCCACAAAATAGGACAGTTTCTTCAAGACATGCCACATTTCTCCCAAATATATCACATCTTCTCCAAGAAACACCCGGTTTCCCCCTTCAAATAGGACCTTTTCACCCACAAATACCTCTTTTATCCCCAAAACAGGACAGTTTCTTCCAGAAATGCCACATTTCTCCCAAATATACCACATCTTCTCCAAGAAATACCAGGTTTCCCCCTTCAAATAGGACCTTTTCTCCCACAAATACCGCTTTTATCCCCAAAAGAGGACATTGTCTTCCAGAAATGCCACATTTCTCCCAAATATATCACATCTTCTCCAAGAAACACCACGTTTCCCACTTCAAAAAGGAACTTTTCACCCACAAATACCTCTTTTATCCCCAAAATAGGAGAGTTTCTTCCAGAAAGGCCACATTTCTCCCAAATATATCACATCTTCTCCAAGAAATAACAGATTTCCGCCTTCAAATAGGACCTTTTCACCCACAGATACCTGTTTGATCCTCCCAAATTGGACAGTTTCTTCCAGAAATGCCACATTTCTCCCAAATATATCACATCTTCTCCAAGAAATACCAGGTTTCCCCCTTCAAATAGGAACTTTTCACCCACAAATACCTCTTTTATCCCCAAAATAGGACAGTTTCTTCCAGAAATGCCACATTTCTCCCAAATATATGACATCTTCTCCAAGAAATACCAGGTTTTCCCCTTCAAATAGGACCTTTTCACCCACAAATACCTCTTTTATTCCCAAAATAGGACAGTTTCTTCCAGAAATGCCACATTTCTCCCAAATATAATAAATCTCCTCCAAGAAATACCAGGTTTCCCCCTTCAAATAGGACCTTTTCACCCACAAATACCTCTTTTATCCCCAAAAGAGGACAGTTTCTTCCAGAAATGCCAGATTTTTCCAAAATATATCACATCTTCTCCAAGAAATACCAGGTTTCCCCCTTCAAATAGGACCTTTTCACCCACAAATACCTGTTTTATCCCCAAAAGAGGACAGTTTCTTCCAGAAATGCCACATTTCTCCCAAATAGATCACATCTTCTCCAAGAAATACCACGATTCCTCCTGAAATAGGAACTTTTCTCCCAAGAAATACCAGCCTTCTCCCCCCAAATTTGACTTTTTTTTCCAGAAATGCCACATTTCTCCCAAATATATCACATCTTCTCCAAGAAATACCAGCTTTCCCCCTTGAAATAGGAACTTTTCTCCCACAAATACCGCTTTTATCCCCAAAAGAGGACGTTGTCTTCCAGAAATGCCACATTTCTCCCAAATATATCACATCTTCTCCAAGAAATACCACGTTTCCCCCTTCAAATAGGACCTTTTCACCCACAAATACCTGTTGTATCCCCAAAATAGGACAGTTTCTTCCAGAAACGCCACATTTCTGCCAAATATATCACATCTTCTCCAAGAAATACCAGATTTCCGCCTTCAAATAGGACCTTTTCACCCACAAATACCTCTTTTATCCACAAAATAGGAGAGTTTCTTCCAGAAAGGCCACATTTCTCCCAAATATATCACATCTCCTCCAAGAAATACCAGGTTTCCCCCTGGAAATAGGACCTTTTCACCCACAAATACCTCTTTTATTCCCAAAATAGGACAGTTTCTTCCAGAAATGCCACATTTCTCCCAAATATATCAAATCTCCTCCAAGAAATACCAGGTTTCCCCCTTCAAATAGGACCTTTTCACCCACAAATACCTCTTTTATCCCCAAAAGAGGACAGTTTCTTCCAGAAATGCCAGATTTTTCCAAAATATAGCACATCTTCTCCAAGAAATACCAGGTTTCCCCCTTCAAATAGGACCTTTTCACCCACAAATACCCGCCTTCTCCCCCAAAATAGGACAGTTTCTTCCAGAAATGCCACATTTCTCCCAAATATATCACATCTTCTCCAAGAAATACCAGGTTTTCCCCTGGAAATATGACTTTTTCAACCAAAAATACCTGTTTTATCCCCAAAATAGGACAGTTTCTTCCTGAAATGCCACATTTCTCCCAAATATATCAAATCTTCTCCAAGAAATACCAGGATTCCTCCTGAAACAGGAAATTTTCTCCCACAAATACCAGCCTTCTCCCTCCAAATTTGACTTTTTTCTTCCAGAAATGCCACATTTCTCCCAAATATATCACATCTTCTCCAAGAAATACCAACTTTCCCCCTGGAAATAGGAACTTTTCTCCCACAACTACCAGCCTTCTCCTCCCAAATTGGACAGATTCTTCCAGAAAGGCCACATTTCTCCCAAATATATCACATCTTCTCCAAGAACTACCAGCTTCCCCCTTCAGATAGTCCCTTTTCACCCACAAATACCTCTTTTATCCCCAAAATAGGACAGTTTCTTCCAGAAATGCCAGATTTTTCCGAAATATATCACATCTTCTCCAAGAAATACCAGGTTTCCCCCTTCAAATAGGACCTTTTCACCCACAAATACCTCTTTTATCCCCAAAATAGGACAGTTTCTTCCAGAAATGCCACATTTCTCCCAAATATATCACATCTCCTCCAAGAAATACCAGCTTTCCCCCTGGAAATAGGAACTTTTCTCCCACAAATACCTGTGTTATCCCCAAAACAGGACAGTTTCTTCCAGAAATGCCACATTTCTCCCAAATATATCACATCTTCTCTAAGAAATACCAGGTTTCCCCCTTCAAATAGGACCTTTTCACCCACAAATACCTCTTCTATCCCCAAAACAGGACAGTTTCTTCCAGAAATGCCACATTTCTCCCAAATATATCACATCTTCTCCAAGAAATACCAGCTTTCCCCCTTCAAATAGGACCTTTTCACCCACAAATACCTTTTTATCCCCCAAATAGGACATTTTCTTCCAGAAATTCCAATTTTCTCCCAATTATAGAACATCTTCTCCAAGAAATACCCGGTTTGCCCCTGGAAATAGGACCTTTTCACCCACAAATACCTGTTTTATCCCCAAAAGAGGACAGTTTCTTCCAGAAATGCCACATTTCTCCCAAATAGATCACATCTTCTCCAAGAAATACCAGCTTTCCCCCTGGAAATAGGAACTTTTCTCCCACAAATACCTCTTTTATCCACAAAATAGGACGGTTTCTTCCAGACATGCCACATTTCTCCCAAATATATCACATCTTCTCCAAGAAACACCTGGTTTCCCCCTTCAAATAGGACCTTTTCACCCACAAATACCTCTTTTATCCCCAAAATTGGACAGTTTCTTCCAGAAATGCCACATTTCTCCCAAATATATCACATCTTCTCCAAGAAATACCAGGTTTCCCCCTTCAAATAGGACCTTTTCTCCCACAAATACCGCTTTTATCCCCAAAAGAGGACAGTTTCTTCCAGAAATGCCACATTTCTCCCAAATATATCACATCTTCTCCAAGAAATACCAGGTTTCCCCCTTCAAATAGGACCTTTTCACCCACAAATACCTCTTTTATCCACAAAATAGAACAGTTTCTTCCAGACATGCCACATTTCTCCCAAATATATCACATCTTCTCCAAGAAACACCAGGTTTCCCCCTTCAAATAGGACCTTTTCACCCACAAATACCTCTTTTATCCCCAAAACAGGACATTTTCTTCCAGAAATGCCACATTTCTCCCAAATATATCACATCTTCTCCAAGAAATACCAGGTTTCCCCCTTCAAATAGGAACTTTTCTCCCACAAATACCGCTTTTATCCCCAAAAGAGGACATTGTCTTCCAGAAATGCCACATTTCTCCCAAATATATCACATCTTCTCCAAGAAACACCACGTTTCCCCCTTCAAAAAGGAACTTTTCACCCACAAATACCTCTTTTATTCCATAAATAGGAGAGTTTCTTCCAGAAAGGCCACATTTCTCCCAAATATATCACATCTTCTCCAAGAAATACCAGATTTCCGCCTTCAAATAGGACCTTTTCACCCACAAATACCTGTTTGATCCTACCAAATTGGACAGTTTCTTCCAGAAATGCCACATTTCTCCCAAATATATCACATCTTCTCCAAGAAATACCAGGTTTCCCCCTTCAAATAGGAACTTTTCACCCACAAATACCTGTTTTATCCCCAAAATAGGACAGTTTCTTCCAGAAAGGCCACATTTCTCCCAAATATATCACATCTTCTACAAGAAATACCAGGTTTTCCCCTTCAAATAGGACCTTTTCACCCACAAATACCTCTTTTATCCCCAAAAGAGCACAGTTTCTTCCAGAAATGCCAGATTTTTCCAAAATATATCACATCTTCTCCAAGAAATACCAGGTTTCCCCCTTCAAATAGGACCTTTTCACCCACAAATACCCGCCTTCTCCCCCAAAATAGGACAGTTTCTTCCAGAAATGCCACATTTCTCCCAAATATATCACATCTTCTCCAAGAAATACCAGGTTTCCCCCTTCAAAGAGGACCTTTTCACCCACAAATACCTCTTCTATCCCCAAAATAGGACAGTTTCTTCCAGAAATGCCACATTTCTCCCAAACATATCACATCTTCTCCAAGAAATACCAGGTTTCCCCCTGGAAGTAGCACATTTTCTCCCACAAATACCTCTTTTATTCCCAAAATAGGACTGTTTCTTTCAGAAATGCCACATTTCTCCCAAATATATCACATCTTCTCCAAGAAATACCAGGTTTCCCCCTTCAAATAGGACATTTTCACCCACAAATACCTCTTTTATACCTCAAATTGGAAATTTTCTTCCAGAAATTCCAATTTTCTCCCAATTATTGAACATCTTCTCCAGGAAATACCACGTTTCCCCCTTCAAATAGGACCTTTTCACCCACAAATACCTGTTTGATCCCCAAAAGAGGACAGTTTCTTCCAGAAATGCCACATTTCTCCCAAATATACCACATCTTCTCCAAGAAATACCAGGTTTCCCCCTTCAAATAGGACCTTTTCTCCCACAAATACCTGTTAGATCCCCAAAAGAGGACAGTTTCTTCCAGAAATGCCACATTTCTCCCAAATATATCACATCTTCTCCAAGAAATACCACGTTTCCCCCTTGAATTAGGACCTTTTCACCCACAAATACCTGTTGTATCCCCAAAATAGGACAGTTTCTTCCAGAAACGTCACATTTCTCCCAAATATATCACATCTTCTCCACGAAATACCAGATTTCCGCCTTCAAATAGGACCTTTTCACCCACAAATACCTGTTTGATCCCCAAAATAGGACAGTTTCTTCGAGAAATGCCACATTTCTCCCAAATATATCACATCTTCTCCAAGAAATACCAGGTTTCCCCCTTCAAATATGAACTTTTCACCCACAAATACCTCTTTTATCCCCAAAAGAGGACAGTTTCTTCCAGAAATGCCACATTTCTCCCAAATATATCACATCTTCTCCAAGAAATACCAGGTTTCCCCCTTGAAATAGGAACTTTTCTCCCACAAATACCTCTTTTATCCACAAAATAGGACAGTTTCTTCCAGACATGCCACATTTCTCCCAAATATATCACATCTTCTCCAAGAAACACCAGGTTTCCCCCTTGAAATAGGACCTTTTCACCCACAAATACCTCTTTTATCCCCAAAATAGGACAGTTTCTTCCATACATGCCAGATTTCTCCCAAATATATCACATCTTCTCCAAGAAACACCAGGTTTCCCCCTTGAAATAGGACCTTTTCACCCACAAATACCTCTTTTATCCACAAAATAGGACAGTTTCTTCCATACATGCCACATTTCTCCCAAATATACCACATCTTCTCCAAGAAATACAAGGTTTCCCCCTTCAAATAGGACCTTTTCACCCACAAATACCCGCCTTCTCCCCCAAAATAGGACAGTTTCTTCCCGACATGCCACATTTCTCCCAAATATATCACATCTTCTCCAAGAAATACCAGGTTTCCCCCTTCAAATAGGACCTTTTCACCCACAAATACCTCTTCTATCCCCAAAACAGTACAGTTTCATCCAGAAATGCCACATTTCTCCCAAACATATCACATCTTCTCCAAGAAATACCAGGTTTCCCCCTTAAAGTAGCACATTTTCTCCCACAAATACCTCTTTTATCCCCAAAATAGGACTGTTTCTTTCAGAAATGCCACATTTCTCCCAAATATATCACATCTTCTCCAAGAAATACCAGATTTCCGCCTTCAAATAGGACCTTCTCAACCACAAATACCTCTTTTATACCTCAAATTGGAAATTTTCTTCCAGAAATTCCAATTTCCTCCCAATTATGGAACATCTTCTCCAAGAAATACCACGTTTCCCCCTTGAAATAGGACCTTTTCTCCCACAAATACCTCTTTTATCCCCAAAAGAGGACAGTTTCTTCCAGACATGCCACATTTCGCCCAAATATATCACATCTTCTCCAAGAAATACCAGGTTTTCCCCTGGAAATATGACCTTTTCAACCAAAAATACCTGTTTTATCCCCAAAATAGGTCAGTTTCTTCCTGACATGCCAGATTTCTCCCAAATATATCAAATATTCTCCAAGAAATACCAGGATTCCTTCTGAAATAGGAAATTTTCTCCCACAAATACCAGCCTTCTCCCCCCAAATTTGACTTTTTCTTCCAGAAATGCCTGATTTCTCCCAAATATATCACATCTTCTCCAAGAAACACCACGTTTCCCCCTTGAAATAGGACCTTTTCACCCACAAATACCTCTTTTATCCCCAAAATAGGACAGTTTCTTCCAGAAATGCCACATTTCTCCCAAATATATCACATCTTCTCCAAGAAATACCAGGTTTCCCCCTTCAAATAGGACCTTATCCCCCTCAAATACTTGTTTGATCCCCAAAAGAGGACAGTTTCTTCCAGAAATGCCACATTTCTCCCAAATATACCACATCTTCTCCAAGAAATACCAGGTTTCCCCCTGGAAGTAGCACATTTTCTCCCACAAATACCTCTTTTATTCCCAAAATAGGACTGTTTCTTTCAGAAATGCCACATTTCTCCCAAATATATCACATCTTCTCCAAGAAATACCTGTTCTTTCCCCCTGGAAATAGTAACTTTTCTCCCACAACTACCAGCCTTCTCCTCCCAAATTGGACAGTTTCTTCCAGAAAGGCCACATTTCTCCCAAATATATCACATCTTCTCCAAGAACTACCAGCTTCCCCCTTCAGATAGTCCCTTTTCATCCACAAATACCTCTTTTATCCCCAAAATAGGACAGTTTCTTCCAGAAATGCCAGATTTTTCCGAAATATATCACATCTTCTCCAAGAAATACCAGGTATCCCCCTTCAAATAGGACCTTTTCACCCCCAAATACCTCTTTTATCTCCAAAAGAGGACAGATTCTTCCAGAAATGCCAGATTTCTCCCAAATATATCACATCTTCTCCAAGAAATACCAGCTTTCCCCCTTCAAATAGGACCTTTTCACCCACAAATACCTCTTTTATCCCCAAAATAGGACATTTTCTTCCAGACATGCCACATTTCTCCCAAATATATCACATCTTCTCCAAGAAATACCAGGTTTCCCCCTTGAAATAGGACCTTTTCAAACACAAATACCTCTTTTATCCCCAAAACAGGACAGTTTCTTCCAGAAATGCCACATTTCTCCCAAATATACCACATCTTCTCCAAGAAATACCAGGTTTCCCCCTTCAAATAGGACCTTTTCACCCACAAATACCGCTTTTATCCCCAAAACAGGACAGTTTCTTCCAGAAATGCCACATTTCTCCCAAATATATCACATCTTCTCCAAGAAATACCAGCTTTCCCCCTTCAAATAGGAACTTTTCTCCCACAAATACCTCTTTTATCCACAAAATAGGACAGTTTCTTCAAGACATGCCACATTTCTCCCAAATATATCACATCTTCTCCAAGAAACACCCGGTTTCCCCCTTCAAATAGGACCTTTTCACCCACAAATACCTCTTTTATCCCCAAAACAGGACAGTTTCTTCCAGAAATGCCACATTTCTCCCAAATATACCACATCTTCTCCAAGAAATACCAGGTTTCCCCCTTCAAATAGGACCTTTTCTCCCACAAATACCGCTTTTATCCCCAAAAGAGGACATTGTCTTCCAGAAATGCCACATTTCTCCCAAATATATCACATCTTCTCCAAGAAACACCACGTTTCCCACTTCAAAAAGGAACTTTTCACCCACAAATACCTCTTTTATCCCCAAAATAGGAGAGTTTCTTCCAGAAAGGCCACATTTCTCCCAAATATATCACATCTTCTCCAAGAAATAACAGATTTCCGCCTTCAAATAGGACCTTTTCACCCACAGATACCTGTTTGATCCTCCCAAATTGGACAGTTTCTTCCAGAAATGCCACATTTCTCCCAAATATATCACATCTTCTCCAAGAAATACCAGGTTTCCCCCTTCAAATAGGAACTTTTCACCCACAAATACCTCTTTTATCCCCAAAATAGGACAGTTTCTTCCAGAAAGGCCACATTTCTCCCAAATATATCACATCTTCTCTAAGAAATACCAGGTTTTCCCCTTCAAATAGGACCTTTTCACCCACAAATACCTCTTTTATTCCCAAAATAGGACAGTTTCTTCCAGAAATGCCACATTTCTCCCAAATATAATAAATCTCCTCCAAGAAATACCAGGTTTCCCCCTTCAAATAGGACCTTTTCACCCACAAATACCTCTTTTATCCCCAAAAGAGGACAGTTTCTTCCAGAAATGCCAGATTTTTCCAAAATATATCACATCTTCTCCAAGAAATACCAGGTTTCCCCCTTCAAATAGGACCTTTTCACCCACAAATACCTGTTTTATCCCCAAAAGAGGACAGTTTCTTCCAGAAATGCCACATTTCTCCCAAATAGATCACATCTTCTCCAAGAAATACCACGATTCCTCCTGAAATAGGAACTTTTCTCCCAAGAAATACCAGCCTTCTCCCCCCAAATTTGACTTTTTTTTCCAGAAATGCCACATTTCTCCCAAATATATCACATCTTCTCCAAGAAATACCAGCTTTCCCCCTTGAAATAGGAACTTTTCTCCCACAAATACCGCTTTTATCCCCAAAAGAGGACGTTGTCTTCCAGAAATGCCACATTTCTCCCAAATATATCACATCTTCTCCAAGAAATACCACGTTTCCCCCTTCAAATAGGACCTTTTCACCCACAAATACCTGTTGTATCCCCAAAATAGGACAGTTTCTTCCAGAAACGCCACATTTCTGCCAAATATATCACATCTTCTCCAAGAAATACCAGATTTCCGCCTTCAAATAGGACCTTTTCACCCACAAATACCTCTTTTATCCACAAAATAGGAGAGTTTCTTCCAGAAAGGCCACATTTCTCCCAAATATATCACATCTCCTCCAAGAAATACCAGGTTTCCCCCTGGAAATAGGACCTTTTCACCCACAAATACCTCTTTTATTCCCAAAATAGGACAGTTTCTTCCAGAAATGCCACATTTCTCCCAAATATATCAAATCTTCTCCAAGAAATACCAGGATTCCTCCTGAAACAGGAAATTTTCTCCCACAAATACCAGCCTTCTCCCTCCAAATTTGACTTTTTTCTTCCAGAAATGCCACATTTCTCCCAAATATATCACATCTTCTCCAAGAAATACCAACTTTCCCCCTGGAAATAGGAACTTTTCTCCCACAACTACCAGCCTTCTCCTCCCAAATTGGACAGATTCTTCCAGAAAGGCCACATTTCTCCCAAATATATCACATCTTCTCCAAGAAATACCAGCTTCCCCCTTCAGATAGTCCCTTTTCACCCACAAATACCTCTTTTATCCCCAAAATAGGACAGTTTCTTCCAGAAATGCCAGATTTTTCCGAAATATATCACATCTTCTCCAAGAAATACCAGGTTTCCCCCTTCAAATAGGACCTTTTCACCCACAAATACCTCTTTTATCCCCAAAATAGGACAGTTTCTTCCAGAAATGCCACATTTCTCCCAAATATATCACATCTCCTCCAAGAAATACCAGCTTTCCCCCTGGAAATAGGAACTTTTCTCCCACAAATACCTGTGTTATCCCCAAAACAGGACAGTTTCTTCCAGAAATGCCACATTTCTCCCAAATATATCACATCTTCTCTAAGAAATACCAGGTTTCCCCCTTCAAATAGGACCTTTTCACCCACAAATACCTCTTCTATCCCCAAAACAGGACAGTTTCTTCCAGAAATGCCACATTTCTCCCAAATATATCACATCTTCTCCAAGAAATACCAGCTTTCCCCCTTCAAATAGGACCTTTTCACCCACAAATACCTTTTTATCCCCCAAATAGGACATTTTCTTCCAGAAATTCCAATTTTCTCCCAATTATAGAACATCTTCTCCAAGAAATACCCGGTTTGCCCCTGGAAATAGGACCTTTTCACCCACAAATACCTGTTTTATCCCCAAAAGAGGACAGTTTCTTCCAGAAATGCCACATTTCTCCCAAATAGATCACATCTTCTCCAAGAAATACCAGCTTTCCCCCTGGAAATAGGAACTTTTCTCCCACAAATACCTCTTTTATCCACAAAATAGGACAGTTTCTTCCAGACATGCCACATTTCTCCCAAATATATCACATCTTCTCCAAGAAACACCACGTTTCCCCCTTCAAATAGGACCTTTTCACCCACAAATACCTCTTTTATCCCCAAAATTGGACAGTTTCTTCCAGAAATGCCACATTTCTCCCAAATATATCACATCTTCTCCAAGAAATACCAGGTTTCCCCCTTCAAATAGGACCTTTTCTCCCACAAATACCGCTTTTATCCCCAAAAGAGGACAGTTTCTTCCAGAAATGCCACATTTCTCCCAAATATATCACATCTTCTCCAAGAAATACCAGCTTTCCCCCTGGAAATAGGAACTTTTCTCCCACAAATACCTCTTTTATCCACAAAATAGAACAGTTTCTTCCAGACATGCCACATTTCTCCCAAATATATCACATCTTCTCCAAGAAACACCAGGTTTCCCCCTTCAAATAGGACCTTTTCACCCACAAATACCTCTTTTATCCCCAAAACAGGACAGTTTCTTCCAGAAATGCCACATTTCTCCCCAATAGATCACATCTTCTCCAAGAAATACCAGGTTTCCCCCTTCAAATAGGAACTTTTCTCCCACAAATACCGCTTTTATCCCCAAAAGAGGACATTGTCTTCCAGAAATGCCACATTTCTCCCAAATATATCACATCTTCTCCAAGAAACACCACGTTTCCCCCTTCAAAAAGGAACTTTTCACCCACAAATACCTCTTTTATCCCCAAAATAGGAGAGTTTCTTCCAGAAAGGCCACATTTCTCCCAAATATATCACATCTTCTCCAAGAAATACCAGATTTCCGCCTTCAAATAGGACCTTTTCACCCACAAATACCTGTTTGATCCTACCAAATTGGACAGTTTCTTCCAGAAATGCCACATTTCTCCCAAATATATCACATCTTCTCCAAGAAATACCAGGTTTCCCCCTTCAAATAGGAACTTTTCACCCACAAATACCTGTTTTATCCCCAAAATAGGACAGTTTCTTCCAGAAAGGCCACATTTCTCCCAAATATATCAAATCTTCTCCAAGAAATACCAGGTTTTCCCCTTCAAATAGGACCTTTTCACCCACAAATACCTCTTTTATCCCCAAAAGAGCACAGTTTCTTCCAGAAATGCCAGATTTTTCCAAAATATATCACATCTTCTCCAAGAAATACCAGGTTTCCCCCTTCAAATAGGACCTTTTCACCCACAAATACCCGCCTTCTCCCCCAAAATAGGACAGTTTCTTCCAGAAATGCCACATTTCTCCCAAATATATCACATCTTCTCCAAGAAATACCAGGTTTCCCCCTTCAAATAGGACCTTTTCACCCACAAATACCTCTTCTATCCCCAAAATAGGACAGTTTCTTCCAGAAATGCCACATTTCTCCCAAACATATCACATCTTCTCCAAGAAATACCAGGTTTCCCCCTGGAAGTAGCACATTTTCTCCCACAAATACCTCTTTTATTCCCAAAATAGGACTGTTTCTTTCAGAAATGCCACATTTCTCCCAAATATATCACATCTTCTCCAAGAAATACCAGGTTTCCCCCTTCAAATAGGACATTTTCACCCACAAATACCTCTTTTATACCTCAAATTGGAAATTTTCTTCCAGAAATTCCAATTTTCTCCCAATTATTGAACATCTTCTCCAGGAAATACCACGTTTCCCCCTTCAAATAGGACCTTTTCACCCACAAATACCTGTTTGATCCCCAAAAGAGGACAGTTTCTTCCAGAAATGCCACATTTCTCCCAAATATACCACATCTTCTCCAAGAAATACCAGGTTTCCCCCTTCAAATAGGACCTTTTCTCCCACAAATACCTGTTTGATCCCCAAAAGAGGACAGTTTCTTCCAGAAATGCCACATTTCTCCCAAATATATCACATCTTCTCCAAGAAATACCACGTTTCCCCCTTGAATTAGGACCTTTTCACCCACAAATACCTGTTGTATCCCCAAAATAGGACAGTTTCTTCCAGAAACGTCACATTTCTCCCAAATATATCACATCTTCTCCACGAAATACCAGATTTCCGCCTTCAAATAGGACTTTTTCACCCACAAATACCTGTTTGATCCCCAAAATAGGACAGTTTCTTCGAGAAATGCCACATTTCTCCCAAATATATCACATCTTCTCCAAGAAATACCAGGTTTCCCCCTTCAAATATGAACTTTTCACCCACAAATACCTCTTTTATCCCCAAAAGAGGACAGTTTCTTCCAGAAATGCCACATTTCTCCCAAATATATCACATCTTCTCCAAGAAATACCAGGTTTCCCCCTTGAAATAGGAACTTTTCTCCCACAAATACCTCTTTTATCCACAAAATAGGACAGTTTCTTCCAGACATGCCACATTTCTCCCAAATATATCACATCTTCTCCAAGAAACACCAGGTTTCCCCCTTGAAATAGGACCTTTTCACCCACAAATACCTCTTTTATCCCCAAAATAGGACAGTTTCTTCCATACATGCCAGATTTCTCCCAAATATATCACATCTTCTCCAAGAAACACCAGGTTTCCCCCTTGAAATAGGACCTTTTCACCCACAAATACCTCTTTTATCCACAAAATAGGACAGTTTCTTCCATACATGCCACATTTCTCCCAAATATACCACATCTTCTCCAAGAAATACAAGGTTTCCCCCTTCAAATAGGACCTTTTCACCCACAAATACCCGCCTTCTCCCCCAAAATAGGACAGTTTCTTCCCGACATGCCACATTTCTCCCAAATATATCACATCTTCTCCAAGAAATACCAGGTTTCCCCCTTCAAATAGGACCTTTTCACCCACAAATACCTCTTCTATCCCCAAAACAGTACAGTTTCATCCAGAAATGCCACATTTCTCCCAAACATATCACATCTTCTCCAAGAAATACCAGGTTTCCCCCTTAAAGTAGCACATTTTCTCCCACAAATACCTCTTTTATCCCCAAAATAGGACTGTTTCTTTCAGAAATGCCACATTTCTCCCAAATATATCACATCTTCTCCAAGAAATACCAGATTTCCGCCTTCAAATAGGACCTTCTCAACCACAAATACCTCTTTTATACCTCAAATTGGAAATTTTCTTCCAGAAATTCCAATTTCCTCCCAATTATGGAACATCTTCTCCAAGAAATACCACGTTTCCCCCTTGAAATAGGACCTTTTCTCCCACAAATACCTCTTTTATCCCCAAAAGAGGACAGTTTCTTCCAGACATGCCACATTTCGCCCAAATATATCACATCTTCTCCAAGAAATACCAGGTTTTCCCCTGGAAATATGACCTTTTCAACCAAAAATACCTGTTTTATCCCCAAAATAGGTCAGTTTCTTCCTGACATGCCAGATTTCTCCCAAATATATCAAATATTCTCCAAGAAATACCAGGATTCCTTCTGAAATAGGAAATTTTCTCCCACAAATACCAGCCTTCTCCCCCCAAATTTGACTTTTTCTTCCAGAAATGCCTGATTTCTCCCAAATATATCACATCTTCTCCAAGAAACACCACGTTTCCCCCTTGAAATAGGACCTTTTCACCCACAAATACCTCTTTTATCCCCAAAATAGGACAGTTTCTTCCAGAAATGCCACATTTCTCCCAAATATATCACATCTTCTCCAAGAAATACCAGGTTTCCCCCTTCAAATAGGACCTTATCCCCCTCAAATACTTGTTTGATCCCCAAAAGAGGACAGTTTCTTCCAGAAATGCCACATTTCTCCCAAATATACCACATCTTCTCCAAGAAATACCAGGTTTCCCCCTGGAAGTAGCACATTTTCTCCCACAAATACCTCTTTTATTCCCAAAATAGGACTGTTTCTTTCAGAAATGCCACATTTCTCCCAAATATATCACATCTTCTCCAAGAAATACCAGCTTTCCCCCTGGAAATAGTAACTTTTCTCCCACAACTACCAGCCTTCTCCTCCCAAATTGGACAGTTTCTTCCAGAAAGGCCACATTTCTCCCAAATATATCACATCTTCTCCAAGAACTACCAGCTTCCCCCTTCAGATAGTCCCTTTTCATCCACAAATACCTCTTTTATCCCCAAAATAGGACAGTTTCTTCCAGAAATGCCAGATTTTTCCAAAATATATCACATCTTCTCCAAGAAATACCAGGTATCCCCCTTCAAATAGGACCTTTTCACCCACAAATACCTCTTTTATCTCCAAAAGAGGACAGTTTCTTCCAGAAATGCCAGATTTCTCCCAAATATATCACATCTTCTCCAAGAAATACCAGCTTTCCCCCTTCAAATAGGACCTTTTCACCCACAAATACCTCTTTTATCCCCAAAATAGGACATTTTCTTCCAGACATGCCACATTTCTCCCAAATATATCACATCTTCTCCAAGAAATACCAGGTTTCCCCCTTGAAATAGGACCTTTTCAAACACAAATACCTCTTTTATCCCCAAAACAGGACAGTTTCTTCCAGAAATGCCACATTTCTCCCAAATATACCACATCTTCTCCAAGAAATACCAGGTTTCCCCCTTCAAATAGGACCTTTTCACCCACAAATACCTCTTTTATCCCCAAAACAGGACAGTTTCTTCCAGAAATGCCACATTTCTCCCAAATATATCACATCTTCTCCAAGAAATACCAGGTTTCCCCCTTCAAATAGGACCTTTTCACCCACAAATACCTGTTTGATCCCCAAAATAGGACAGTTTCCTCCAGAAACGCCACATTTCTCCCAAATATATCACATCTTCTCCACGAAATACCAGATTTCCGCCTTCAAATAGGACCTTTTCACCCACAAATACCTGTTTGATCCCCAAAATAAAACAGTTTCTTCCAGACATGCCACATTTGTCCCAAATATATCACATCTTCTCCAAGAAATACCACGTTTCCCCCTTCAAATTGGAACTTTTCACCCACAAATACCTCTTTTATCCACAAAATAGGAGAGTTTCTTCCAGAAAGGCCTCATTTCTCCCAAATAGATCACATCTTCTCCAAGAAATACCAGGTTTCCCCCTTCAAATAGGATCTTTTCACCCACTAATACCTCTTTTATTCCCAAAACAGGACAGTTTCTTCCAGAACTTCCAGATTTTTCCTAAATATATCACATCTTCTCCTAGAAATACCAGCTTTCCCCCTTCAAATAGGACCTTTTCAACCACAAATACCTGTTTTATCCCCAAAATAGGACAGTTTCTTCCAGAAATGCCACATTTCTCCCAAATAGATCACATCTTCTCCAAGAAATACCAGGTTTCCCCCTTCAAATAGGACGTTTTCACCCACAAATACCTCTTTTATCCCCAAAAGAGGACAGTTTCTTCCAGAAATGCCAGATTTTTCCAAAATATATCACATCTTCTCCAAGAAATACCAGCTTTCCAACTTCAAATAGGACCTTTTCACCCACAAATACCTGTTTTATCCCCAAAAGAGGACAGTTTCTTCCAGAAATGCCACATTTCTCCCAAATGTATCACATCTTCTCCAAGAAATACCAGGTTTCCCCCTTCAAATAGGACCTTTTCACCCACAAATACCTCTTCTATCCCCAAAATAGGACAGTTTCTTCCAGAAATGCCACATTTCTCCCAAACATATCACATCTTCTCCAAGAAATACCAGGTTTCCCCCTGGAAGTAGCACATTTTCTCCCACAAATACCTCTTTTATTCCCAAAATAGGACTGTTTCTTCCAGAAATGCCACATTTCTCCCAAATATATCACATCTTCTCCAAGAAATACCAGGTTTCCCCCTTCAAATAGGACCTTTTCACCCACAAATACCTCTTTTATACCTCAAATTGGAAATTTTCTTCCAGAAATTCCCATTTTCCCCCAATTATAGAACATCTTCTCCAAGAAATACCACGTTTCCCCCTTGAAATAGGACCTTTTCACCCACAAATACCTGTTTTATCCCCAAAATAGGACAGTTTCTTCCAGAAATGCCACATTTCTCCCAAATATATCACAGCTTCTCCAAGAAATACCAGCTTTCCCCCTTCAAATAGGAACTTTTCTCCCACAAATACCTCTTTTATCCCCAAAAGAGGACAGTTTCTTCCAGACATGCAACATTTCTCCCAAATATATCACATCTTCTCCAAGAAATACCAGCTTTCCCCCTTGAAATAGGACCTTTTCACCCACAAATACCTCTTTTATCCCCAAAAGAGGACAGTTTCTTCCAGACATGCCACATTTCTCCCAAATATACCACATCTTCTCCAAGAAATACCACGATTCCTCCTGAAATAGGAGCTTTTCTCCCACAAATACCAGCCTTCTCCCCCCAAATTTGACATTTTCTTCCAGAAATGCCACATTTCTCCCAAATATAGCACATCATCTCCAAGAAATACCAGGTTTCCCCCTTCAAATAAGACCTTTTCACCCTCAAATACCTGTTTGATCCCCAAAAGAGGACAGTTTCTTCGAGAAATGCCACATTTCTCCCAAATATACCACATCTTCTCCAAGAAATACCAGGTTTCCCCCTTCAAAGAGGAACTTTTCTCCCACAAATACCGCTTTTATCCCCAAAAGAGGACATTGTCTTCCAGAAATGCCACATTTCTCCCAAATATATCACATCTTCTCCAAGAAACACCAAGTTTCCCCCTTCAAAAAGGAACTTTTCACCCACAAATACCTGTTGTATCCCCAAAATAGGACAGTTTCTTCCAGAAACGCCAGATTTCTCCCAAATACATCACATCTTCTCCACGAAATACCAGATTTCCGCCTTCAAATAGGACCTTTTCACCCACAAATACCTGTTTGATCCCCAAAATAGGACAGTTTCTTCGAGAAATGCCACATTTCTCCCAAATATATCACATCTTCTCCAAGAAATACCACGTTTCCCCCTTCAAATAGGAACTTTTCACCCACAAATACCTCTTTTATCCCCAAAATAGGAGAGTTTCTTCCAGAAATGCCACATTTCTCTCAAATATATCACATCTTCTCCAAGAAATACCAGGTTTCCCCCTTCACATAGGATCTTTTCACCCACAAATACCTCTTTTATTCCCAAAATAGGACAGTTTCTTCCAGAAATGCCACATTTCTCCCAAATATATCAAATCTCCTCCAAGAAATACCAGGTTTCCCCCTTCAAATAGGACCTTTTCACCCACAAATACCTCTTTTATCCCCAAAAGAGGACAGTTTCTTCCAGAAATGCCAGATTTTTCCAAAATATATCACATCTTCTCCAAGAAATACCAGCTTTCCCCCTTGAAATAGGACCTTTTCACCCACAAATACCTCTTTTATCCCAAAAACAGGACAGTTTCTTCCAGAAATGCCACATTTCTCCCAAATATATCACATCTTCTCCAAGAAATACCAGCTTTCCCCCTGGAAATTGGAACTTTTCTCCCACAAATACCACTTTTATTCCCAAAAGAGGACAGTTTCTTCCAGACATGCCACATTTCTCCCAAATATATCACATCTTCTCCAAGAAATACCAGGTTTCCCCCTTCAAATAGGACCTTTTCACCCACAAATACCTCTTTTATCCCCAAAATAGGACAGTTTCTTCCAGAAATGCCACATTTCTCCCAAATAGATCACATCTTCTCCACGAAATACCACGATTCCTCCTGAAATAGGAACTTTTCTCCCACAAATACCAGCCTTCTCCCCCAAATTTGACTTTTTCTTCCTGACATGCCACATTTCTCCCAAATATATCACATCTTCTCCAAGAAATACCAGGTTTCCCCCTTCAAATAGGACCTTTTCACCCACAAATACCTCTTTTATCCCCAGAACAGGACAGTTTCTTCCAGAAATGCCACATTTCTCCCAAATATACCACATCTTCTCCAAGAAATACCAGGTTTCCCCCTGGAAATAGGACCTTTTCTCCCATAAATACCGCTTTTATCCCCAAAAGAGCACATTGTCTTCCAGAAATGCCACATTTCTCCAAAATATATCACATCTTCTCCAAGAAATACCAGGGATCCCCTTCAAATAGGACCTTTTCACCCACAAATACCTGTTCTATTCCCCAAATAGGACAGTTTCTTCCAGAAACGCCACATTTCTCCCAAATATATCACATCTTCTCCAAGAAATACCAGATTTCCGCCTTCAAATAGGACCTTTTCACCCACAAATACCTGTTTGATCCCCAAAATAGGACAGTTTCTTCCAGAAATGCCACATTTCTCCCAAATATATGACATCTTCTCCAAGAAATACCAGGTTTTCCCCTTCAAAAAGGACATTTTCACCCACAAATACCTGTTGTATCCCCAAAATAGGACAGTTTCTTCCAGAAATGCCACATTTCTCCCACATATATCACATCTTCTCCAAGAAATACCAGGTTTCCCCCTGGAAGTAGCACATTTTCTCCCACAAATACCTCTTTTATTAACAAATAGGACTGTTTCTTCAAGAAATGCCAAATTTCTCCCAAATATATCACATCTTCTCCAAGAAATACCAGGTTTCCCCCTTCAAATAGGACCTTTTCACCCACAAATACCTCTTTTATACCTCAAATTGGAAATTTTCTTCCAGAAATTCCAATTTTCTCCCAATTATAGAACATCTTCTCCAAGAAATACCACGTTTCCCCCTTCAAAAAGGAACTTTTCACCCACAAATACCTGTTTTATCCCCAAAATAGGACAGTTTCTTCCAGAAATGCCACATTTCTCCCAAATATATCACATCTTCTCCAAGAAATACCAGCTTTCCCCCTGGAAATAGGAACTTTTCTCCCACAAATACCTGTTTTATCCCCAAAATAGGACAGTTTCTTCCAGACATGCCACATTTCTCCCAAATATATCACATCTTCTCCAAGAAATACCACGTTTCCCCCTGGAAATAGGACCTTTTCACCCACAAATACCTCTTTTATCCCCAAAATAGGACAGTTTCTTCCAGAAATGCCACATTTCTCCCAAATATACCACATCTTCTCCAAGAAATACCAGGGATCCCCTTCAAATAGGACCTTTTCACCCACAAATACCTGTTGTATCCCCAAAATAGGACAGTTTCTTCCAGAAACACCTCATTTCTCCCAAATATATCACATCTTCTCCACGAAATACCAGATTTCCCCCTGGAAATAGGACCTTTTCACCCACAAATACCTGTTTGATCCCCAAAATAGGACAGTTTCTTCCAGAAATGCAACATTTCTCCCAAATATATCACATCTTCTCCAAGAAACACCAGGTTTCCCCCTTGAAATAGGACCTTTTCACCCACAAATACCTCTTTTATCCACAAAATAGGACAGTTTCTTCCATACATGCCACATTTCTCCCAAATATACCACATCTTCTCCAAGAAATACAAGGTTTCCCCCTTCAAATAGGACCTTTTCACCCACAAATACCCGCCTTCTCCCCCAAAATAGGACAGTTTCTTCCCGACATGCCACATTTCTCCCAAATATATCACATCTTCTCCAAGAAATACCAGGTTTCCCCCTTCAAATAGGACCTTTTCACCCACAAATACCTCTTCTATCCCCAAAACAGTACAGTTTCATCCAGAAATGCCACATTTCTCCCAAACATATCACATCTTCTCCAAGAAATACCAGGTTTCCCCCTTAAAGTAGCACATTTTCTCCCACAAATACCTCTTTTATCCCCAAAATAGGACTGTTTCTTTCAGAAATGCCACATTTCTCCCAAATATATCACATCTTCTCCAAGAAATACCAGATTTCCGCCTTCAAATAGGACCTTCTCAACCACAAATACCTCTTTTATACCTCAAATTGGAAATTTTCTTCCAGAAATTCCAATTTCCTCCCAATTATGGAACATCTTCTCCAAGAAATACCACGTTTCCCCCTTGAAATAGGACCTTTTCTCCCACAAATACCTGTTTTATCCCCAAAAGAGGACAGTTTCTTCCAGACATGCCACATTTCGCCCAAATATATCACATCTTCTCCAAGAAATACCAGGTTTTCCCCTGGAAATATGACCTTTTCAACCAAAAATACCTGTTTTATCCCCAAAATAGGTCAGTTTCTTCCTGACATGCCAGATTTCTCCCAAATATATCAAATATTCTCCAAGAAATACCAGGATTCCTTCTGAAATAGGAAATTTTCTCCCACAAATACCAGCCTTCTCCCCCCAAATTTGACTTTTTCTTCCAGAAATGCCTGATTTCTCCCAAATATATCACATCTTCTCCAAGAAACACCACGTTTCCCCCTTGAAATAGGACCTTTTCACCCACAAATACCTCTTTTATCCCCAAAATAGGACAGTTTCTTCCAGAAATGCCACATTTCTCCCAAATATATCACATCTTCTCCAAGAAATACCAGGTTTCCCCCTTCAAATAGGACCTTATCCCCCTCAAATACTTGTTTGATCCCCAAAAGAGGACAGTTTCTTCCAGAAATGCCACATTTCTCCCAAATATACCACATCTTCTCCAAGAAATACCAGGTTTCCCCCTGGAAGTAGCACATTTTCTCCCACAAATACCTCTTTTATTCCCAAAATAGGACTGTTTCTTTCAGAAATGCCACATTTCTCCCAAATATATCACATCTTCTCCAAGAAATACCAGCTTTCCCCCTGGAAATAGTAACTTTTCTCCCACAACTACCAGCCTTCTCCTCCCAAATTGGACAGTTTCTTCCAGAAAGGCCACATTTCTCCCAAATATATCACATCTTCTCCAAGAACTACCAGCTTCCCCCTTCAGATAGTCCCTTTTCATCCACAAATACCTCTTTTATCCCCAAAATAGGACAGTTTCTTCCAGAAATGCCAGATTTTTCCGAAATATATCACATCTTCTCCAAGAAATACCAGGTATCCCCCTTCAAATAGGACCTTTTCACCCACAAATACCTCTTTTATCTCCAAAAGAGGACAGTTTCTTCCAGAAATGCCAGATTTCTCCCAAATATATCACATCTTCTCCAAGAAATACCAGCTTTCCCCCTTCAAATAGGACCTTTTCACCCACAAATACCTCTTTTATCCCCAAAATAGGACATTTTCTTCCAGACATGCCACATTTCTCCCAAATATATCACATCTTCTCCAAGAAATACCAGGTTTCCCCCTTGAAATAGGACCTTTTCAAACACAAATACCTCTTTTATCCCCAAAACAGGACAGTTTCTTCCAGAAATGCCACATTTCTCCCAAATATACCACATCTTCTCCAAGAAATACCAGGTTTCCCCCTTCAAATAGGACCTTTTCACCCACAAATACCTCTTTTATCCCCAAAACAGGACAGTTTCTTCCAGAAATGCCACATTTCTCCCAAATATATCACATCTTCTCCAAGAAATACCAGGTTTCCCCCTTCAAATAGGACCTTTTCACCCACAAATACCTGTTTGATCCCCAAAATAGGACAGTTTCCTCCAGAAACGCCACATTTCTCCCAAATATATCACATCTTCTCCACGAAATACCAGATTTCCGCCTTCAAATAGGACCTTTTCACCCACAAATACCTGTTTGATCCCCAAAATAGGACAGTTTCTTCGAGAAATGCCACATTTGTCCCAAATATATCACATCTTCTCCAAGAAATACCACGTTTCCCCCTTCAAATTGGAACTTTTCACCCACAAATACCTCTTTTATCCACAAAATAGGAGAGTTTCTTCCAGAAAGGCCTCATTTCTCCCAAATAGATCACATCTTCTCCAAGAAATACCAGGTTTCCCCCTTCAAATAGGATCTTTTCACCCACTAATACCTCTTTTATTCCCAAAACAGGACAGTTTCTTCCAGAACTTCCAGATTTTTCCTAAATATATCACATCTTCTCCTAGAAATACCAGCTTTCCCCCTTCAAATAGGACCTTTTCAACCACAAATACCTGTTTTATCCCCAAAATAGGACAGTTTCTTCCAGAAATGCCACATTTCTCCCAAATAGATCACATCTTCTCCAAGAAATACCAGGTTTCCCCCTTCAAATAGGACCTTTTCACCCACAAATACCTCTTTTATCCCCAAAAGAGGACAGTTTCTTCCAGAAATGCCAGATTTTTCCAAAATATATCACATCTTCTCCAAGAAATACCAGCTTTCCAACTTCAAATAGGACCTTTTCACCCACAAATACCTGTTTTATCCCCAAAAGAGGACAGTTTCTTCCAGAAATGCCACATTTCTCCCAAATGTATCACATCTTCTCCAAGAAATACCAGGTTTCCCCCTTCAAATAGGACCTTTTCACCCACAAATACCTCTTCTATCCCCAAAATAGGACAGTTTCTTCCAGAAATGCCACATTTCTCCCAAACATATCACATCTTCTCCAAGAAATACCAGGTTTCCCCCTGGAAGTAGCACATTTTCTCCCACAAATACCTCTTTTATTCCCAAAATAGGACTGTTTCTTCCAGAAATGCCACATTTCTCCCAAATATATCACATCTTCTCCAAGAAATACCAGGTTTCCCCCTTCAAATAGGACCTTTTCACCCACAAATACCTCTTTTATACCTCAAATTGGAAATTTTCTTCCAGAAATTCCCATTTTCCCCCAATTATAGAACATCTTCTCCAAGAAATACCACGTTTCCCCCTTGAAATAGGACCTTTTCACCCACAAATACCTGTTTTATCCCCAAAATAGGACAGTTTCTTCCAGAAATGCCACATTTCTCCCAAATATATCACAGCTTCTCCAAGAAATACCAGCTTTCCCCCTTCAAATAGGAACTTTTCTCCCACAAATACCTCTTTTATCCCCAAAAGAGGACAGTTTCTTCCAGACATGCAACATTTCTCCCAAATATATCACATCTTCTCCAAGAAATACCAGCTTTCCCCCTTGAAATAGGACCTTTTCACCCACAAATACCTCTTTTATCCCCAAAAGAGGACAGTTTCTTCCAGACATGCCACATTTCTCCCAAATATACCACATCTTCTCCAAGAAATACCACGATTCCTCCTGAAATAGGAGCTTTTCTCCCACAAATACCAGCCTTCTCCCCCCAAATTTGACATTTTCTTCCAGAAATGCCACATTTCTCCCAAATATAGCACATCATCTCCAAGAAATACCAGGTTTCCCCCTTCAAATAAGACCTTTTCACCCTCAAATACCTGTTTGATCCCCAAAAGAGGACAGTTTCTTCGAGAAATGCCACATTTCTCCCAAATATACCACATCTTCTCCAAGAAATACCAGGTTTCCCCCTTCAAAGAGGAACTTTTCTCCCACAAATACCGCTTTTATCCCCAAAAGAGGACATTGTCTTCCAGAAATGCCACATTTCTCCCAAATATATCACATCTTCTCCAAGAAACACCACGTTTCCCCCTTCAAAAAGGAACTTTTCACCCACAAATACCTGTTGTATCCCCAAAATAGGACAGTTTCTTCCAGAAACGCCAGATTTCTCCCAAATACATCACATCTTCTCCACGAAATACCAGATTTCCGCCTTCAAATAGGACCTTTTCACCCACAAATACCTGTTTGATCCCCAAAATAGGACAGTTTCTTCGAGAAATGCCACATTTCTCCCAAATATATCACATCTTCTCCAAGAAATACCACGTTTCCCCCTTCAAATAGGAACTTTTCACCCACAAATACCTCTTTTATCCCCAAAATAGGAGAGTTTCTTCCAGAAATGCCACATTTCTCTCAAATATATCACATCTTCTCCAAGAAATACCAGGTTTCCCCCTTCACATAGGATCTTTTCACCCACAAATACCTCTTTTATTCCCAAAATAGGACAGTTTCTTCCAGAAATGCCACATTTCTCCCAAATATATCAAATCTCCTCCAAGAAATACCAGGTTTCCCCCTTCAAATAGGACCTTTTCACCCACAAATACCTCTTTTATCCCCAAAAGAGGACAGTTTCTTCCAGAAATGCCAGATTTTTCCAAAATATATCACATCTTCTCCAAGAAATACCAGCTTTCCCCCTTGAAATAGGACCTTTTCACCCACAAATACCTCTTTTATCCCAAAAACAGGACAGTTTCTTCCAGAAATGCCACATTTCTCCCAAATATATCACATCTTCTCCAAGAAATACCAGCTTTCCCCCTGGAAATTGGAACTTTTCTCCCACAAATACCACTTTTATTCCCAAAAGAGGACAGTTTCTTCCAGACATGCCACATTTCTCCCAAATATATCACATCTTCTCCAAGAAATACCAGGTTTCCCCCTTCAAATAGGACCTTTTCACCCACAAATACCTCTTTTATCCCCAAAATAGGACAGTTTCTTCCAGAAATGCCACATTTCTCCCAAATAGATCACATCTTCTCCACGAAATACCACGATTCCTCCTGAAATAGGAACTTTTCTCCCACAAATACCAGCCTTCTCCCCCAAATTTGACTTTTTCTTCCTGACATGCCACATTTCTCCCAAATATATCACATCTTCTCCAAGAAATACCAGGTTTCCCCCTTCAAATAGGACCTTTTCACCCACAAATACCTCTTTTATCCCCAGAACAGGACAGTTTCTTCCAGAAATGCCACATTTCTCCCAAATATACCACATCTTCTCCAAGAAATACCAGGTTTCCCCCTGGAAATAGGACCTTTTCTCCCATAAATACCGCTTTTATCCCCAAAAGAGCACATTGTCTTCCAGAAATGCCACATTTCTCCAAAATATATCACATCTTCTCCAAGAAATACCAGGGATCCCCTTCAAATAGGACCTTTTCACCCACAAATACCTGTTCTATTCCCCAAATAGGACAGTTTCTTCCAGAAACGCCACATTTCTCCCAAATATATCACATCTTCTCCAAGAAATACCAGATTTCCGCCTTCAAATAGGACCTTTTCACCCACAAATACCTGTTTGATCCCCAAAATAGGACAGTTTCTTCCAGAAATGCCACATTTCTCCCAAATATATGACATCTTCTCCAAGAAATACCAGGTTTTCCCCTTCAAAAAGGACATTTTCACCCACAAATACCTGTTGTATCCCCAAAATAGGACAGTTTCTTCCAGAAATGCCACATTTCTCCCACATATATCACATCTTCTCCAAGAAATACCAGGTTTCCCCCTGGAAGTAGCACATTTTCTCCCACAAATACCTCTTTTATTAACAAATAGGACTGTTTCTTCAAGAAATGCCAAATTTCTCCCAAATATATCACATCTTCTCCAAGAAATACCAGGTTTCCCCCTTCAAATAGGACCTTTTCACCCACAAATACCTCTTTTATACCTCAAATTGGAAATTTTCTTCCAGAAATTCCAATTTTCTCCCAATTATAGAACATCTTCTCCAAGAAATACCACGTTTCCCCCTTCAAAAAGGAACTTTTCACCCACAAATACCTGTTTTATCCCCAAAATAGGACAGTTTCTTCCAGAAATGCCACATTTCTCCCAAATATATCACATCTTCTCCAAGAAATACCAGCTTTCCCCCTGGAAATAGGAACTTTTCTCCCACAAATACCTGTTTTATCCCCAAAATAGGACAGTTTCTTCCAGACATGCCACATTTCTCCCAAATATATCACATCTTCTCCAAGAAATACCACGTTTCCCCCTGGAAATAGGACCTTTTCACCCACAAATACCTCTTTTATCCCCAAAATAGGACAGTTTCTTCCAGAAATGCCACATTTCTCCCAAATATACCACATCTTCTCCAAGAAATACCAGGGATCCCCTTCAAATAGGACCTTTTCACCCACAAATACCTGTTGTATCCCCAAAATAGGACAGTTTCTTCCAGAAACACCTCATTTCTCCCAAATATATCACATCTTCTCCACGAAATACCAGATTTCCCCCTGGAAATAGGACCTTTTCACCCACAAATACCTGTTTGATCCCCAAAATAGGACAGTTTCTTCCAGAAATGCAACATTTCTCCCAAATATATCACATCTTCTCCAAGAAATACCAGCTTTCCCCCTTCAAATAGGACCTTTTCACCCACAAATACCTCTTTTATTCCCAAAATAGGACAGTTTCATCCAGAAATGCCACATTTCTCCCAAATATATCAAATCTCCTCCAAGAAATACCAGGTTTCCCCCTTCAAATAGGACCTTTTCACCCACAAATACCTCTTTTATCCCCAAAATAGGACAGTTTCTTCCAGAAATGCCAGATTTTTCCAAAATATATCACATCTTCTCCAAGAAATACCAGCTTTCCCCCTTCAAATAGGACCTTTTCACCCACAAATACCTCTTCTATCCCCAAAACACGACAGTTTCTTCCAGAAATGCCACATTTATCCCAAATATATCACATCTGCTCCAAGAAATACCACGTTTCCCCCTTCAAATAGGACATTTTCACGCACAAATACCTCTTTTATCGCCAAAATAGGACAGTTTCTTCCAGAAATGCCACATTTCTCCCAAATATATCACATCTTCTCCAAGAAATACCAGGTTTCCCCCTGGAAGTAGCACATTTTCTCCCACAAATACCTCTTTTATTCCCAAAATAGGACTGTTTCTTTAAGAAATGCCAAATTTACCCCAAATATATCACATCTTCTCCAAGAAATACCAGGTTTCCCCCTTCAAATAGGACCTTTTCACCCACAAATACCTCTTTTATACCTCAAATTGGAAATTTTCTTCCAGAAATTTCAATGTTCTCCCAAATATAGAACATCTTCTCCAAGAAATACCACGTTTCCCCCTTCAAATAGGACCTTTTCACCCACAAATACCTGTTTGATCCCCAAAAGAGGACAGTTTCTTCCAGAAATGCCACATTTCTCCCAAATATATCACATCTTCTCCAAGAAATACCAGCTTTCCCCTGGAAATTGGAACTTTTCTCCCACAAATACCTCTTTTATCCCCAAAAGAGGACAGTTTCTTCCAGACATGCCACATTTCTCCCAAATAGATCACATCTTCTCCAAGAAATACCACGATTCCTCTTGAAATAGGAACTTTTCTCCCACAAATACCAGCCTAATCCCCCCAAATTTGACTTTTTCTTCCAGAAATGCCACATTTCTCCCAAATATATCACATCTTCTCCAAGAAATACCAGGTTTCCCCCTTCAAATAGGACCTTTTCACCCACAAATACCTCTTTTATCCCCAAAACAGTACAGTTTCTTCCAGAAATGCCACATTTCTCCCAAATACACCACATCTTCTCCAAGAAATACCAGGTTTCCCCCTTCAAATAGGACCTTTTTACCCACAAATACCTGTTTGATCCCCAAAAGAGGACAGTTTCTTCCAGAAATGCCGCATTTCTCCCAAACATATCACATCTTCTCCAAGAAATACCAGGTTTCCCCCTGGAAGTAGCACATTTTCTCCCACAAATACCTCTTTTATTCCCAAAATAGGACTGTTTCTTTCAGAAATGCCAAATTTCTCCCAAATATATCACATCTCCTCCAAGAAATACCAGGTTTCCCCCTTCAAATAGGACCTTTTCACCCACAAATACCTCTTTTATCCCCAGAAGAGGACAGTTTCTTCCAGACATGCCACATTTCTCCCAAATAGATCACATCTTCTCCAAGAAATACCAGATTTCCCCCTTCAAATAGGACCTTTTCACCCACAAATACCCGCCTTCTCCCCCAAAATAGGACAGTTTCTTCCAGAAATGCCACATTTCTCCCAAATTTATCACATCTGCTCCAAGAAATACCAGGTTTCCCCCTTCAAATAGGACCTTTTCACCCACAAATACCCATTCTTTCCCCAAAATAGGACAGTTTCTTCCAGAAATGCCACATTTCTCCCAAATATATCACATCTTCTCCAAGAAATACCAGGTTTCCCCCTGGAAGTAGCACATTTTCTCCCACAAATACCTCTTTTATTCCCAAAATAGGACTGTTTCTTTAAGAAATGCCAAATTTACCCCAAATATATCACATCTTCTCCAAGAAATACCAGGTTTCCCCCTTCAAATAGGACCTTTTCACCCACAAATACCTCTTTTATACCTCAAATTGGAAATTTTCTTCCAGAAATTCCAATTTTCTCCCAATTATAGAACATCTTCTCCAAGAAATACCACGTTTCCCCCTTGAAATAGGACCTTTTCACCCACAAATACCTGTTTGATCCCCAAAAGAGGACAGTTTCTTCCAGAAATGCCACATTTCTCCCAAATATATCACATCTTCTCCAAGAAATACCAGCTTTCCCCTGGAAATAGGAACTTTTCTCCCACAAATACCTCTTTTATCCCCAAAAGAGGACAGTTTCTTCCAGACATGCCACATTTCTCCCAAATAGATCACATCTTCTCCAAGAAATACCACGATTCCTCTTGAAATAGGAACTTTTCTCCCACAAATACCAGCCTTATCCCCCCAAATTTGACTTTTTCTTCCAGAAATGCCACATTTCTCCCAAATATATCACATCTTCTCCAAGAAATACCAGGTTTCCCCCTTCAAATAGGACCTTTTCACCCACAAATACCTCTTTTATCCCCAAAACAGTACAGTTTCTTCCAGAAATGCCACATTTCTCCCAAATACACCACATCTTCTCCAAGAAATACCAGGTTTCCCCCTTCAAATAGGACCTTTTCACCCACAAATACCTGTTTGATCCCCAAAATAGGACAGTTTCTTCCAGAAATGCCGCATTTCTCCCAAACATATCACATCTTCTCCAAGAAATACCAGGTTTCCCCCTGGAAGTAGCACATTTTCTCCCACAAATACCTCTTTTATTCCCAAAATAGGACTGTTTCTTCCAGAAATGCCGCATTTCTCCCAAATATATCACATCTTCTCCAAGAAATACCAGGTTTCCCCCTTCAAATAGGACCTTTTCACCCACAAATACCTCTTTTATCCCCAGAAGAGGACAGTTTCTTCCAGACATGCCACATTTCTCCCAAATAGATCACATCTTCTCCAAGAAATACCAGATTTCCCCCTTCAAATAGGACCTTTTCACCCACAAATACCCGCCTTCTCCCCCAAAATAGGACAGTTTCTTCCAGAAATGCCACATTTCTCCCAAATTTATCACATCTGCTCCAAGAAATACCACGTTTCCCCCTTCAAATAGGACCTTTTCACGCACAAATACCCATTCTTTCCCCAAAATAGGACAGTTTCTTCCAGAAATGCCACATTTCTCCCAAACATATCACATCTTCTCCAAGAAATACCAGGTTTCCCCCTGGAAGTAGCACGTTTTCCCCCACAAATACCTCTTTTATCCCCAAAAGAAGACTGTTTCTTTCAGAAATGCCAAATTTCTCCCAAATATATCACATCTTCTCCAAGAAATACCAGCTTTCCCCCTTCAAATAGGACCTTTTCACCCACATATACCTCTTTTATACCTCAAATTGGAAATTTTCTTCCAGAAATTCCAATTTTCTCCCAATTATAGAACATCTTCTCCAGGAAATACCACGTTACCCCCTTCAAATAGGACCTTTTCACCCACAAATACCTCTTTTATCCCCAAAAGAGGACAGTTTCTTCCAGAAATGCCACATTTCTCCCAAATATATCACATCTTCTCCAAGAAATACCAGGTTTCCCCCTTCAAATAGGACCTATTCACCCACAAATACCACTTTTATCCCCAAAAGAGGACTGTTTCTTCCAGACATGCCACATTTCTCCCAAATATATCACATCTTCTCCAAGAAATACCACGTTTCCCACTTCAAATAGGACCTTTTCACCCACAAATACCTCTTTTATCCCCAAAAGAGGACAGTTTCTTCCAGAAATGCCACATTTCTCCCAAATAGATCACATCTTCTCCAAGAAATACCACGATTCCTCCTGAAATAGGAACTTTTCTCCCACAAATACCAGCCTTCTCTCCCCAAATTCGACTTTTTCTTCCAGAAATGCCAATTTTCTCCCAAATATATCACATCTTCTCCAAGAAATACCTGCTTTCCCCCTTCAAATAGGACCTTTTCACCCACAAATACCTCTTTTATCCCCAAAACAGGACAGTTTCTTCCAGAAATGCCACATTTCTCCCAAATATACCACATCTTCTCCAAGAAACACCACGTTTCCCCCTTCAAAAAGGAACTTTTCACCCACAAATACCTCTTTTATCCCCAAAATAGGACAGTTTCTTCCAGAAACGCCACATTTCTCCCAAATATATCACATCTTCTCCACGAAATACCAGATTTCCGCCTTCAAATAGGACCTTTTCACCCACAAATATCTGTTTGATCCCCAAAATAGGACAGTTTCTTCCAGAAATGCCACATTTCTCCCAAATATATCACATCTTCTCCAAGAAATACCACGTTTCCCCGTTGAAATAGGACCTTTTCACCCACAAATACCTGTTTTATCCCCAAAAGAGGATATTATCTTCCAGAAATGCCAAATTTCTCCCAAATATATCACATCTTCTCCAAGAAATACCAGCTTTCCCCCTGGAAATAGGAACTTTTCTCCCACAAATACCTCTTTTATCCCCAAAAGAGGACACTTTCTTCCAGAAATGCCACATTTCTCCCAAATATATCACATCTTCTCCAAGAAATACCACGTTTCCCCCTTCAAATAGGACCTTTTCACCCACAAATACCTCTTTTATCCCCAAAAGAGGACAGTTTCTTCCAGAAATGCCACATTTCTCCCAAATATATCACATCTTCTCCACGAAATACCAGGTTTCCCCCTTGAAATAGGACCTTTTCTCCCGCAAATACCGCTTTAATCCCCAAAAGAGGACATTGTCTTCCAGAAATGCCGCATTTCTCCCAAATATATCACATCTTCTCCAAGAAATACCAGGTTTCCCCCTTCAAATAGGACCTTTTCACCCACAAATACCTATTCTATCCCCAAAATAGGACAGTTTCTTCCAGAAAGGCCACATTTCTCCCAAATATATCACATCTTATCCAAGAAATACCACGTTTCCCCCTTCAAATTGGACCTTTTCACCCACAAATACCTCTTTTATTCCCAAAATAGGACAGTTTCTTCCAGAAATGCCACATTTCTCCCAAATATATCAAATCTCCTCCAAGAAATACCAGGTTTCCCCCTTCAAATAGAACCTTTTCACCCACAAATACCTCTTTTATCCCCAAAATAGGACAGTTTCTTCCAGAAATGCCACATTTCTCCCAAATATATCACATCTTCTCCAAGAAATACCAGGGTTCCCCCTTCAAATAGGACCTTTTCACCCACAAATACCTCTTCTATCCCCAAAATAGGACAGTTTCTTCCAGAAATGCCACATTTCTCCCAAACATATCACATCTTCTCCAAGAAATGCCAGGTTTCCCCCTGGAAGTAGCACAATTTCTCCCACAAATACCTCTTTTATTCCCAAAATAGGACTGTTTCTTTCAGAAATGCCAAATTTCTCCCAAATATATCACATCTTCTCCAAGAAATACCACGTTTCCCCCTTCAAATAGGAACTTTTCACCCACAAATACCTCTTTTATACCTCAAATTGGAAATTTTCTTCCAGAAATTCCAATTTTCTCCCAATTATAGATCATCTTCTCCAAGAAATACCACGTTTCCCCCTTGAAATAGGACCTTTTCACCCACAAATACCTCTTTTATCCCCAGAACAGGACAGTTTCTTCCAGAAATGCCACATTTCTCCCAAATATACCACATCTTCTCCAAGAAATACCAGGTTTCCCCCTGGAAATAGGTACTTTTCTCCCACAAATACCTCTTTTATTCACAAAATAGGACAGTTTCTTCCAGACATGCCACATTTCTCCCAAATATATCACATCTTCTACAAGAAATACCACGATTTCTCCTTAAATAGGAACTTTTCTCCCACAAATACCAGCCTTCTCCCCCCAGATTTGACATTTTCTTCCAGAAATGCCACATTTCTCCCAAATATATCACATCTTCTCCAAGAAATACCAGGTTTCCCCCTTCAAATAGGACCTTTTCACCCACAAATACCTCTTTTATCCCCAAAAGAGGACAGTTTCTTCCAGAAATGCCACATTTCTCCCAAATATACCACATCTTCTCCAAGAAATACCAGGTTTCCCCCTTCAAATAGGACCTTTTCACCCACAAATACCTCTTTTATACCTCAAATTGGAAATTTTCTTCCAGAAATTCCAATTTTCCCCCAATTATAGAACATCTTCTCCAAGAAATACCACGTTTCCCCCTTGAAATAGGAACTTTTCACCCACAAATACCTGTTTTATCCCCAAAATAGGACAGTTTCTTCCAGAAATGCCACATTTCTCCCAAATATATCACATCTTCTCCAAGAAATACCAGGTTTCCCCCTTCAAATAGGACATTTTCACCCACAAATACCTCTTTTATCCCCAAAAGAGGGCAATTTCTGCCAGACATGCCACATTTCTCCCAAATATATCACATCTTCTCCAAGAAATACCAGGTTTCCCCCTTCAAATAGGACCTTTTCATCCACAAATACCTCTTTTATCCCCAAAAGAGGACAGTTTCTTCCAGACATGCCACATTTCTCCCAAATATACCACATCTTCTCCAAGAAATACCAGATTTCCCCCTTCAAATAGGACCTTTTCACCCACAAATACCTGTTTGATCCCCAAAATAGGACAGTTTCTGCCAGAAATGCCACATTTCTCCCAAATATATCACATCTTCTCCAAGAAATACCACGTTTCCTCCTTGAAATAGGACCTTTTCACCCACAAATACCTGTTTTATCCCCAAAAGAGGAAATTATCTTCCAGAAATGCCACATTTCTCCCAAATATATCACATCTTCTCCTAGAAATACCAGGTTTCCCCCTTCAAATAGGACCTTTTCTCCCGCAAATACCGCTTTTATCCCCAAAATAGGACTGTTTCTTCCAGAAAGGCCACATTTCTCCCAAATATATCACATCTTCTCCAAGAAATACCACGTTTCCCCCTTCAAATAGGACCTTTTCACCCACAAATACCTGTTTTATCCCCAAAACAGGACAGTTTCTTCCAGAAATGCCACATTTCTCCCAAATATACCACATCTTCTCCAAGAAACACCACGTTTCCCCCTTCAAAAAGGAACTTTTCACCCACAAATACCTCTTTTATCCCCAAAATAGGACAGTTTCTTCCAGACATGCCACATTTCTCCCAAATATATCACATCTTCTCCACGAAATACCAGATTTCCGCCTTCAAATAGGACCTTTTCACCCACAAATATCTGTTTGATCCCCAAAATAGGACAGTTTCTTCCAGAAATGCCACATTTCTCCCAAATATATCACATCTTCTCCAAGAAATACCACGTTTCCCCGTTGAAATAGGACCTTTTCACCCACAAATACCTGTTTTATCCCCAAAAGAGGATATTATCTTCCAGAAATGCCAATTTTCTCCCAAATATATCACATCTTCTCCAAGAAATACCAGCTTTCCCCCTGGAAATAGGAACTTTTCTCCCACAAATACCTGTTTAATCCCCAAAATAGGACAGTTTCTTCCAGAAAGGCCACATTTCTCCCAAATATATCACATCTTCTCCAAGAAATACCACGTTTCCCCCTTCAAATAGGACCTTTTCACCCACAAATACCTCTTTTATCCCCAGAACAGGACAGTTTCTTCCAGAAATGCCACATTTCTCCCAAATATACCACATCTTCTCCAAGAAATACCAGGTTTCCCCCTGGAAATAGGTACTTTTCTCCCACAAATACCTCTTTTATTCACAAAATAGGACAGTTTCTTCCAGACATGCCACATTTCTCCCAAATATATCACATCTTCTACAAGAAATACCACGATTTCTCCTTAAATAGGAACTTTTCTCCCACAAATACCAGCCTTCTCCCCCCAGATTTGACATTTTCTTCCAGAAATGCCACATTTCTCCCAAATATATCACATCTTCTCCAAGAAATACCAGGTTTCCCCCTTCAAATAGGACCTTTTCACCCACAAATACCTCTTTTATCCCCAAAAGAGGACAGTTTCTTCCAGAAATGCCACATTTCTCCCAAATATACCACATCTTCTCCAAGAAATACCAGGTTTCCCCCTTCAAATAGGACCTTTTCACCCACAAATACCTCTTTTATACCTCAAATTGGAAATTTTCTTCCAGAAATTCCAATTTTCCCCCAATTATAGAACATCTTCTCCAAGAAATACCACGTTTCCCCCTTGAAATAGGAACTTTTCACCCACAAATACCTGTTTTATCCCCAAAATAGGACAGTTTCTTCCAGAAATGCCACATTTCTCCCAAATATATCACATCTTCTCCAAGAAATACCAGGTTTCCCCCTTCAAATAGGACATTTTCACCCACAAATACCTCTTTTATCCCCAAAAGAGGGCAATTTCTGCCAGACATGCCACATTTCTCCCAAATATATCACATCTTCTCCAAGAAATACCAGGTTTCCCCCTTCAAATAGGACCTTTTCATCCACAAATACCTCTTTTATCCCCAAAAGAGGACAGTTTCTTCCAGACATGCCACATTTCTCCCAAATATACCACATCTTCTCCAAGAAATACCAGATTTCCCCCTTCAAATAGGACCTTTTCACCCACAAATACCTGTTTGATCCCCAAAATAGGACAGTTTCTTCCAGAAATGCCACATTTCTCCCAAATATATCACATCTTCTCCAAGAAATACCACGTTTCCTCCTTGAAATAGGACCTTTTCACCCACAAATACCTGTTTTATCCCCAAAAGAGGAAATTATCTTCCAGAAATGCCACATTTCTCCCAAATATATCACATCTTCTCCTAGAAATACCAGGTTTCCCCCTTCAAATAGGACCTTTTCTCCCGCAAATACCGCTTTTATCCCCAAAATAGGACTGTTTCTTCCAGAAAGGCCACATTTCTCCCAAATATATCACATCTTCTCCAAGAAATACCACGTTTCCCCCTTCAAATAGGACCTTTTCACCCACAAATACCTGTTTTATCCCCAAAAGAGGACAGTTTCTTCCAGAAATGCCACATTTCTCCCAAATATATCACATCTTCTCCACGAAATACCAGGTTTCCCCCTTCAAATAGGACCTTTTCTCCCGCAAATACCGCTTTTATCCCCAAAAGAGGACATTGTCTTCCAGAAATGCCGCATTTCTCCCAAATATATCACATCTTCTCCAAGAAATACCAGGTTTCCCCCTTCAAATAGGACCTTTTCACCCACAAATACCTATTCTATCCCCAAAATAGGACAGTTTCTTCCAGAAAGGCCACATTTCTCCCAAATATATCACATCTTCTCCAAGAAATACCACGTTTCCCCCTTCAAATAGGACCTTTTCACCCACAAATACCTCTTTTATACCTCAAATTGGAAATTTTCTTCCAGAAATTCCCATTTTCCCCCAATTATAGAACATCTTCTCCAAGAAATACCACGTTTCCCCCTTGAAATAGGACCTTTTCACCCACAAATACCTGTTTTATCCCCAAAATAGGACAGTTTCTTGCAGAAATGCCACATTTCTCCCAAATATATCACAGCTTCTCCAAGAAATACCAGCTTTCCCCCTTCAAATAGGAACTTTTCTCCCACAAATACCTCTTTTATCCCCAAAAGAGGACAGTTTCTTCCAGACATGCAACATTTCTCCCAAATATATCACATCTTCTCCAAGAAATACCAGCTTTCCCCCTTGAAATAGGACCTTTTCACCCACAAATACCTCTTTTATCCCCAAAAGAGGACAGTTTCTTCCAGACATGCCACATTTCTCCCAAATATACCACATCTTCTCCAAGAAATACCACGATTCCTCCTGAAATAGGAGCTTTTCTCCCACAAATACCAGCCTTCTCCCCCCAAATTTGACATTTTCTTCCAGAAATGCCACATTTCTCCCAAATATAGCACATCATCTCCAAGAAATACCAGGTTTCCCCCTTCAAATAAGACCTTTTCACCCTCAAATACCTGTTTGATCCCCAAAAGAGGACAGTTTCTTCGAGAAATGCCACATTTCTCCCAAATATACCACATCTTCTCCAAGAAATACCAGGTTTCCCCCTTCAAAGAGGAACTTTTCTCCCACAAATACCGCTTTTATCCCCAAAAGAGGACATTGTCTTCCAGAAATGCCACATTTCTCCCAAATATATCACATCTTCTCCAAGAAACACCACGTTTCCCCCTTCAAAAAGGAACTTTTCACCCACAAATACCTGTTGTATCCCCAAAATAGGACAGTTTCTTCCAGAAACGCCAGATTTCTCCCAAATACATCACATCTTCTCCACGAAATACCAGATTTCCGCCTTCAAATAGGACCTTTTCACCCACAAATACCTGTTTGATCCCCAAAATAGGACAGTTTCTTCGAGAAATGCCACATTTCTCCCAAATAGATCACATCTTCTCCAAGAAATACCACGTTTCCCCCTTCAAATAGGAACTTTTCACCCACAAATACCTCTTTTATCCCCAAAATAGGAGAGTTTCTTCCAGAAATGCCACATTTCTCTCAAATATATCACATCTTCTCCAAGAAATACCAGGTTTCCCCCTTCAAATAGGACCTTTTCACCCACAAATACCTCTTTTATTCCCAAAATAGGACAGTTTCTTCCAGAAATGCCACATTTCTCCCAAATATATCAAATCTCCTCCAAGAAATACCAGGTTTCCCCCTTCAAATAGGACCTTTTCACCCACAAATACCTCTTTTATCCCCAAAAGAGGACAGTTTCTTCCAGAAATGCCAGATTTTTCCAAAATATATCACATCTTCTCCAAGAAATACCAGCTTTCCCCCTTCAAATAGGACCTTTTCACCCACAAATACCTCTTTTATCCCAAAAACAGGACAGTTTCTTCCAGAAATGCCACATTTCTCCCAAATATATCACATCTTCTCCAAGAAATACCAGCTTTCCCCCTGGAAATTGGAACTTTTCTCCCACAAATACCACTTTTATTCCCAAAATAGGACAGTTTCTTCCAGACATGCCACATTTCTCCCAAATATATCACATCTTCTCCAAGAAATACCAGGTTTCCCCCTTCAAATAGGACCTTTTCACCCACAAATACCTCTTTTATCCCCAAAATAGGACAGTTTCTTCCAGAAATGCCACATTTCTCCCAAACATATCACATCTTCTCCAAGAAATACCAGGTTTCCCCCTGGAAGTAGCACGTTTTCCCCCACAAATACCTCTTTTATCCCCAAAAGAAGACTGTTTCTTTCAGAAATGCCAAATTTCTCCCAAATATATCACATCTTCTCCAAGAAATACCAGCTTTCCCCCTTCAAATAGGACCTTTTCACCCACATATACCTCTTTTATACCTCAAATTGGAAATTTTCTTCCAGAAATTCCAATTTTCTCCCAATTATAGAACATCTTCTCCAGGAAATACCACGTTACCCCCTTCAAATAGGACCTTTTCACCCACAAATACCTCTTTTATCCCCAAAAGAGGACAGTTTCTTCCAGAAATGCCACATTTCTCCCAAATATATCACATCTTCTCCAAGAAATACCAGGTTTCCCCCTTCAAATAGGACCTTTTCACCCACAAATACCACTTTTATCCCCAAAAGAGGACAGTTTCTTCCAGAAATGCCACATTTCTCCCAAATATATCAAATCTCCTCCAAGAAATACCAGGTTTCCCCCTTCAAATAGAACCTTTTCACCCACAAATACCTCTTTTATCCCCAAAAGAGGACAGTTTCTTCCAGAAATGCCACATTTCTCCCAAATATATCACATCTTCTCCAAGAAATATCAGGGTTCCCCCTTCAAATAGGACCTTTTCACCCACAAATACCTCTTCTATCCCCAAAATAGGACAGTTTCTTCCAGAAATGCCACATTTCTCCCAAACATATCACATCTTCTCCAAGAAATACCAGGTTTCCCCCTGGATGTAGCACATTTTCTCCCACAAATACCTCTTTTATTCCCAAAATAGGACTGTTTCTTTCAGAAATGCCACATTTCTCCCAAATATATCACATCTTCTCCAAGAAATACCACGTTTCCCCCTTCAAATAGAAACTTTTCACCCACAAATACCTCTTTTATACCTCAAATTGGAAATTTTCTTCCAGAAATTCCAATTTTCTCCCAATTATAGATCATCTTCTCCAAGAAATACCACGTTTCCCCCTTCAAATAGGACCTTTTCACCCACAAATACCTCTTTTATCCCCAAAATAGGACAGTTTCTTCCAGAAATGCCACATTTCTCCCAAATATATCACATCTTCTCCAAGAAATACCAGCTTTCCCCCTGGAAATAGGTACTTTTCTCCCACAAATACCTCTTTTATTCACAAAATAGGACAGTTTCTTCCAGACATGCCACATTTCTCCCAAATATATCACATCTTCTACAAGAAATACCACGATTTCTCCTTAAATAGGAACTTTTCTCCCACAAATACCAGCCTTCTCCCCCCAGATTTGACATTTTCTTCCAGAAATGCCACATTTCTCCCAAATATATCACATCTTCTCCAAGAAATACCAGGTTTCCCCCTTCAAATAGGACCTTTTCACCCACAAATACCTCTTTTATCCCCAAAAGAGGACAGTTTCTTCCAGAAATGCCACATTTCTCCCAAATATACCACATCTTCTCCAAGAAATACCAGGTTTCCCCCTTCAAATAGGACCTTTTCACCCACAAATACCTCTTTTATACCTCAAATTGGAAATTTTCTTCCAGAAATTCCAATTTTCCCCCAATTATAGAACATCTTCTCCAAGAAATACCACGTTTCCCCCTTGAAATAGGAACTTTTCACCCACAAATACCTGTTTTATCCCCAAAATAGGACAGTTTCTTCCAGAAATGCCACATTTCTCCCAAATATATCACATCTTCTCCAAGAAATACCAGGTTTCCCCCTTCAAATAGGACATTTTCACCCACAAATACCTCTTTTATCCCCAAAAGAGGACAATTTCTGCCAGACATGCCACATTTCTCCCAAATATATCACATCTTCTCCAAGAAATACCAGGTTTCCCCCTTCAAATAGGACCTTTTCATCCACAAATACCTCTTTTATCCCCAAAAGAGGACAGTTTCTTCCAGACATGCCACATTTCTCCCAAATATACCACATCTTCTCCAAGAAATACCAGATTTCCCCCTTCAAATAGGACCTTTTCACCCACAAATACCTGTTTGATCCCCAAAATAGGACAGTTTCTGCCAGAAATGCCACATTTCTCCCAAATATATCACATCTTCTCCAAGAAATACCAGCTTTCCTCCTTGAAATAGGACCTTTTCACCCACAAATACCTGTTTTATCCCCAAAAGAGGAAATTATCTTCCAGAAATGCCACATTTCTCCCAAATATATCACATCTTCTCCTAGAAATACCAGGTTTCCCCCTTCAAATAGGACCTTTTCTCCCGCAAATACCGCTTTTATCCCCAAAATAGGACTGTTTCTTCCAGAAAGGCCACATTTCTCCCAAATATATCACATCTTCTCCAAGAAATACCACGTTTCCCCCTTCAAATAGGACCTTTTCACCCACAAATACCTGTTTTATCCCCAAAAGAGGACAGTTTCTTCCAGAAATGCCACATTTCTCCCAAATATATCACATCTTCTCCACGAAATACCAGGTTTCCCCCTTCAAATAGGACCTTTTCTCCCGCAAATACCGCTTTTATCCCCAAAAGAGGACATTTTCTTCCAGAAATGCCACATTTCTCCCAAATATAGCACATCATCTCCAAGAAATACCAGGTTTCCCCCTTCAAATAAGACCTTTTCACCCTCAAATACCTGTTTGATCCCCAAAAGAGGACAGTTTCTTCGAGAAATGCCACATTTCTCCCAAATATACCACATCTTCTCCAAGAAATACCAGGTTTCCCCCTTCAAAGAGGAACTTTTCTCCCACAAATACCGCTTTTATCCCCAAAAGAGGACATTGTCTTCCAGAAATGCCACATTTCTCCCAAATATATCACATCTTCTCCAAGAAACACCACGTTTCCCCCTTCAAATAGGAACTTTTCACCCACAAATACCTGTTGTATCCCCAAAATAGGACAGTTTCTTCCAGAAACGCCAGATTTCTCCCAAATACATCACATCTTCTCCACGAAATACCAGATTTCCGCCTTCAAATAGGACCTTTTCACCCACAAATACCTGTTTGATCCCCAAAATAGGACAGTTTCTTCGGGAAATGCCACATTTCTCCCAAATATATCACATCTTCTCCAAGAAATACCACGTTTCCCCCTTCAAATAGGAACTTTTCACCCACATATACCTCTTTTATCCCCAAAATAGGAGAGTTTCTTCCAGAAATGCCACATTTCTCTCAAATATATCACATCTTCTCCAAGAAATACCAGGTTTCCCCCTTCACATAGGATCTTTTCACCCACAAATACCTCTTTTATTCCCAAAATAGGACAGTTTCTTCCAGAAATGCCACATTTCTCCCAAATATATCAAATCTCCTCCAAGAAATACCAGGTTTCCCCCTTCAAATAGGACCTTTTCACCCACAAATACCTCTTTTATCCCCAAAAGAGGACAGTTTCTTCCAGAAATGCCAGATTTTTCCAAAATATATCACATCTTCTCCAAGAAATACCAGCTTTCCCCCTTCAAATAGGACCTTTTCACCCACAAATACCTCTTTTATCCCAAAAACAGGACAGTTTCTTCCAGAAATGCCACATTTCTCCCAAATATATCACATCTTCTCCAAGAAATACCACGTTTCCCCCTTCAAATAGGACCTTTTCACCCACAAATACCTCTTTTATTCCCAAAATAGGACAGTTTCTTCCAGAAATGCCACATTTCTCCCAAATATATCACATCTTCTCCAAGAAATACCAGGTTTCCCCCTTCAAATAGGACCTTTTCACCCACAAATACCTCTTTTATCCCCAAAATAGGACAGTTTCTTCCAGAAATGCCACATTTCTCCCAAACATATCACATCTTCTCCAAGAAATACCAGGTTTCCCCCTGGAAGTAGCACGTTTTCCCCCACAAATACCTCTTTTATCCCCAAAAGAAGACTGTTTCTTTCAGAAATGCCAAATTTCTCCCAAATATATCACATCTTCTCCAAGAAATACCAGCTTTCCCCCTTCAAATAGGACCTTTTCACCCACATATACCTCTTTTATACCTCAAATTGGAAATTTTCTTCCAGAAATTCCAATTTTCTCCCAATTATAGAACATCTTCTCCAGGAAATACCACGTTACCCCCTTCAAATAGGACCTTTTCACCCACAAATACCTCTTTTATCCCCAAAAGAGGACAGTTTCTTCCAGAAATGCCACATTTCTCCCAAATATATCACATCTTCTCCAAGAAATACCAGGTTTCCCCCTTCAAATAGGACCTTTTCACCCACAAATACCACTTTTATCCCCAAAAGAGGACTGTTTCTTCCAGACATGCCACATTTCTCCCAAATATATCACATCTTCTCCAAGAAATACCACGTTTCCCACTTCAAATAGGACCTTTTCACCCACAAATACCTCTTTTATCCCCAAAAGAGGACAGTTTCTTCCAGAAATGCCACATTTCTCCCAAATAGATCACATCTTCTCCAAGAAATACCACGATTCCTCCTGAAATAGGAACTTTTCTCCCACAAATACCAGCCTTCTCTCCCCAAATTCGACTTTTTCTTCCAGAAATGCCAAATTTCTCCCAAATATATCACATCTTCTCCAAGAAATACCAGGTTTCCCCCTTCAAATAGGACCTTTTCACCCACAAATACCTCTTTTATCCCCAAAACAGGACAGTTTCTTCCAGAAATGCCACATTTCTCCCAAATATACCACATCTTCTCCAAGAAACACCACGTTTCCCCCTTCAAAAAGGACCTTTTCACCCACAAATACCTCTTTTATCCCAAAAAGAGGACAGTTTCTTCCAGAAAGGCCACATTTCTCCCAAATATATCACATCTTCTCCACGAAATACCAGATTTCCGCCTTCAAATAGGACCTTTTCACCCACAAATATCTGTTTGATCCCCAAAATAGGACAGTTTCTTCCAGAAATGCCACATTTCTCCCAAATATATCACATCTTCTCCAAGAAATACCACGTTTCCCCGTTGAAATAGGACCTTTTCACCCACAAATACCTGTTTTATCCCCAAAAGAGGATATTATCTTCCAGAAATGCCAAATTTCTCCCAAATATATCACATCTTCTCCAAGAAATACCAGCTTTCCCCCTGGAAATAGGAACTTTTCTCCCACAAATACCTGTTTAATCCCCAAAATAGGACAGTTTCTTCCAGAAAGGCCACATTTCTCCCAAATATATCACATCTTCTCCAAGAAATACCACGTTTCCCCCTTCAAATAGGACCTTTTCACCCACAAATACCTGTTTTATCCCCAAAAGAGGACAGTTTCTTCCAGAAATGCCGCATTTCTCCCAAATATATCACATCTTCTCCAAGAAATACCAGGTTTCCCCCTTCAAATAGGACCTTTTCACCCACAAATACCTATTCTATCCCCAAAATAGGACAGTTTCTTCCAGAAAGGCCACATTTCTCCCAAATATATCACATCTTCTCCAAGAAATACCACGTTTCCCCCTTCAAATTGGACCTTTTCACCCACAAATACCTCTTTTATTCCCAAAATAGGACAGTTTCTTCCAGAAATGCCACATTTCTCCCAAATATATCAAATCTCCTCCAAGAAATACCAGGTTTCCCCCTTCAAATAGAACCTTTTCACCCACAAATACCTCTTTTATCCCCAAAATAGGACAGTTTCTTCCAGAAATGCCACATTTCTCCCAAATATATCACATCTTCTCCAAGAAATACCAGGGTTCCCCCTTCAAATAGGACCTTTTCACCCACAAATACCTCTTCTATCCCCAAAATAGGACAGTTTCTTCCAGAAATGCCACATTTCTCCCAAACATATCACATCTTCTCCAAGAAATACCAGGTTTCCCCCTGGAAGTAGCACATTTTCTCCCACAAATACCTCTTTTATTCCCAAAATAGGACTGTTTCTTTCAGAAATGCCAAATTTCTCCCAAATATATCACATCTTCTCCAAGAAATACCACGTTTCCCCCTTCAAATAGGAACTTTTCACCCACAAATACCTCTTTTATACCTCAAATTGGAAATTTTCTTCCAGAAATTCCAATTTTCTCCCAATTATAGATCATCTTCTCCAAGAAATACCACGTTTCCCCCTTGAAATAGGACCTTTTCACCCACAAATACCTCTTTTATCCCCAAAATAGGACAGTTTCTTCCAGAAATGCCACATTTCTCCCAAATATATCACATCTTCTCCAAGAAATACCAGCTTTCCCCCTGGAAATAGGTACTTTTCTCCCACAAATACCTCTTTTATTCACAAAATAGGACAGTTTCTTCCAGACATGCCACATTTCTCCCAAATATATCACATCTTCTACAAGAAATACCACGATTTCTCCTTAAATAGGAACTTTTCTCCCACAAATACCAGCCTTCTCCCCCCAGATTTGACATTTTCTTCCAGAAATGCCACATTTCTCCCAAATATATCACATCTTCTCCAAGAAATACCAGGTTTCCCCCTTCAAATAGGACCTTTTCACCCACAAATACCTCTTTTATCCCCAAAAGAGGACAGTTTCTTCCAGAAATGCCACATTTCTCCCAAATATACCACATCTTCTCCAAGAAATACCAGGTTTCCCCCTTCAAATAGGACCTTTTCACCCACAAATACCTCTTTTATACCTCAAATTGGAAATTTTCTTCCAGAAATTCCAATTTTCCCCCAATTATAGAACATCTTCTCCAAGAAATACCACGTTTCCCCCTTGAAATAGGAACTTTTCACCCACAAATACCTGTTTTATCCCCAAAAGAGGACAGTTTCTTCCAGAAATGCCACATTTCTCCCAAATATATCACATCTTCTCCAAGAAATACCAGGTTTCCCCCTTCAAATAGGACATTTTCACCCACAAATACCTCTTTTATCCCCAAAAGAGGACAATTTCTGCCAGACATGCCACATTTCTCCCAAATATATCACATCTTCTCCAAGAAATACCAGGTTTCCCCCTTCAAATAGGACCTTTTCATCCACAAATACCTCTTTTATCCCCAAAAGAGGACAGTTTCTTCCAGACATGCCACATTTCTCCCAAATATACCACATCTTCTCCAAGAAATACCAGATTTCCCCCTTCAAATAGGACCTTTTCACCCACAAATACCTGTTTGATCCCCAAAATAGGACAGTTTCTGCCAGAAATGCCACATTTCTCCCAAATATATCACATCTTCTCCAAGAAATACCACGTTTCCTCCTTGAAATAGGACCTTTTCACCCACAAATACCTGTTTTATCCCCAAAAGAGGAAATTATCTTCCAGAAATGCCACATTTCTCCCAAATATATCACATCTTCTCCTAGAAATACCAGGTTTCCCCCTTCAAATAGGACCTTTTCACCCACAAATACCGCTTTTATCCCCAAAATAGGACTGTTTCTTCCAGAAAGGCCACATTTCTCCCAAATATATCACATCTTCTCCAAGAAATACCACGTTTCCCCCTTCAAATAGGACCTTTTCACCCACAAATACCTGTTTTATCCCCAAAAGAGGACAGTTTCTTCCAGAAATGCCACATTTCTCCCAAATATATCACATCTTCTCCACGAAATACCAGGTTTCCCCCTTCAAATAGGACCTTTTCATCCACAAATACCGCTTTTATCCCCAAAAGAGAACATTGTCTTCCAGAAATGCCGCATTTCTCCCAAATATATCACATCTTCTCCAAGAAATACCAGCTTTCCCCCTTGAAATAGGACCTTTTCACCCACAAATACCTCTTTTATCCCCAAAAGAGGACAGTTTCTTCCAGACATGCCACATTTCTCCCAAATATACCACATCTTCTCCAAGAAATACCACGATTCCTCCTGAAATAGGAGCTTTTCTCCCACAAATACCAGCCTTCTCCCCCCAAATTTGACATTTTCTTCCAGAAATGCCACATTTCTCCAAAATATAGCACATCATCTCCAAGAAATACCAGGTTTCCCCCTTCAAATAAGACCTTTTCACCCTCAAATACCTGTTTGATCCCCAAAAGAGGACAGTTTCTTCGAGAAATGCCACATTTCTCCCAAATATACCACATCTTCTCCAAGAAATACCAGGTTTCCCCCTTCAAAGAGGAACTTTTCTCCCACAAATACCGCTTTTATCCCCAAAAGAGGACATTGTCTTCCAGAAATGCCACATTTCTCCCAAATATATCACATCTTCTCCAAGAAACACCACGTTTCCCCCTTCAAAAAGGAACTTTTCACCCACAAATACCTGTTGTATCCCCAAAATAGGACAGTTTCTTCCAGAAACGCCAGATTTCTCCCAAATACATCACATCTTCTCCACGAAATACCAGATTTCCGCCTTCAAATAGGACCTTTTCACCCACAAATACCTGTTTGATCCCCAAAATAGGACAGTTTCTTCGAGAAATGCCACATTTCTCCCAAATATATCACATCTTCTCCAAGAAATACCACGTTTCCCCCTTCAAATAGGAACTTTTCACCCACAAATACCTCTTTTATCCCCAAAATAGGAGAGTTTCTTCCAGAAATGCCACATTTCTCTCAAATATATCACATCTTCTCCAAGAAATACCAGGTTTCCCCCTTCACATAGGATCTTTTCACCCACAAATACCTCTTTTATTCCCAAAATAGGACAGTTTCATCCAGAAATGCCACATTTCTCCCAAATATATCAAATCTCCTCCAAGAAATACCAGGTTTCCCCCTTCAAATAGGACCTTTTCACCCACAAATACCTCTTTTATCCCCAAAAGAGGACAGTTTCTTCCAGAAATGCCAGATTTTTCCAAAATATATCACATCTTCTCCAAGAAATACCAGCTTTCCCCCTTCAAATAGGACCTTTTCACCCACAAATACCTCTTTTATCCCAAAAACAGGACAGTTTCTTCCAGAAATGCCACATTTCTCCCAAATATAACACATCTTCTCCAAGAAATACCAGCTTTCCCCCTGGAAATTGGAACTTTTCTCCCACAAATACCACTTTTATTCGCAAAAGAGGACAGTTTCTTCCAGAAATGCCACATTTCTCCCAAATATATCACATCTTCTCCACGAAATACCAGGTTTCCCCCTGGAAATAGGACCTTTTCTCCCATAAATACCGCTTTTATCCCCAAAAGAGCACATTGTCTTCCAGAAATGCCGCATTTCTCCCAAATATATCACATCTTCTCCAAGAAATACCAGATTTCCGCCTTCAAATAGGACCTTTTCACCCACAAATACCTGTTTGATCCCCAAAATAGGACAGTTTCTTCCAGAAATGCCACATTTCTCCCAAATACACCACATCTTCTCCAAGAAATACCAGGTTTTCCCCTTCAAAAAGGACATTTTCACCCACAAATACCTGTTGTATCCCCAAAATAGGACAGTTTCTTCCAGAAATGCCACATTTCTCCCACATATATCACATCTTCTCCAAGAAATACCAGGTTTCCCCCTGGAAGTAGCACATTTTCTCCCACAAATACCTCTTTTATTAACAAATAGGACTGTTTCTTCAAGAAATGCCAAATTTCTCCCAAATATATCACATCTTCTCCAAGAAATACCAGGTTTCCCCCTTCAAATAGGACCTTTTCACCCACAAATACCTCTTTTATACCTCAAATTGGAAATTTTCTTCCAGAAATTCCAATTTTCTCCCAATTATAGAACATCTTCTCCAAGAAATACCACGTTTCCCCCTTCAAAAAGGAACTTTTCACCCACAAATACCTGTTTTATCCCCAAAATAGGACAGTTTCTTCCAGAAATGCCACATTTCTCCCAAATATATCACATCTTCTCCAAGAAATACCAGCTTTCCCCCTGGAAATAGGAACTTTTCTCCCACAAATACCTGTTTTATCCCCAAAATAGGACAGTTTCTTCCAGACATGCCACATTTCTCCCAAATATATCACATCTTCTCCAAGAAATACCAGGTTTCCCCCTTCAAATAGGACCTTTTCACCCACAAATACCTCTTTTATCCCCAAAAGAGGACAGTTTCTTCCAGAAATGCCACATTTCTCCCAAATATACCACATCTTCTCCAAGAAATACCAGGTTTCCCCCTTCAAATAGGACCTTTTCACCCACAAATACCTCTTTTATACCTCAAATTGGAAATTTTCTTCCAGAAATTCCAATTTTCCCCCAATTATAGAACATCTTCTCCAAGAAATACCACGTTTCCCCCTTGAAATAGGAACTTTTCACCCACAAATACCTGTTTTATCCCCAAAAGAGGACAGTTTCTTCCAGAAATGCCACATTTCTCCCAAATATATCACATCTTCTCCAAGAAATACCAGGTTTCCCCCTTCAAATAGGACATTTTCACCCACAAATACCTCTTTTATCCCCAAAAGAGGACAATTTCTGCCAGACATGCCACATTTCTCCCAAATATATCACATCTTCTCCAAGAAATACCAGGTTTCCCCCTTCAAATAGGACCTTTTCATCCACAAATACCTCTTTTATCCCCAAAAGAGGACAGTTTCTTCCAGACATGCCACATTTCTCCCAAATATACCACATCTTCTCCAAGAAATACCAGATTTCCCCCTTCAAATAGGACCTTTTCACCCACAAATACCTGTTTGATCCCCAAAATAGGACAGTTTCTGCCAGAAATGCCACATTTCTCCCAAATATATCACATCTTCTCCAAGAAATACCACGTTTCCTCCTTGAAATAGGACCTTTTCACCCACAAATACCTGTTTTATCCCCAAAAGAGGAAATTATCTTCCAGAAATGCCACATTTCTCCCAAATATATCACATCTTCTCCTAGAAATACCAGGTTTCCCCCTTCAAATAGGACCTTTTCTCCCGCAAATACCGCTTTTATCCCCAAAAGAGGACTGTTTCTTCCAGAAAGGCCACATTTCTCCCAAATATATCACATCTTCTCCAAGAAATACCACGTTTCCCCCTTCAAATAGGACCTTTTCACCCACAAATACCTCTTTTATCCCCAAAAGAGGACAGTTTCTTCCAGAAATGCCACATTTCTCCCAAATATATCACATCTTCTCCACGAAATACCAGGTTTCCCCCTTCAAATAGGACCTTTTCATCCACAAATACCGCTTTTATCCCCAAAAGAGGACATTGTCTTCCAGAAATGCCGCATTTCTCCCAAATATATCACATCTTCTCCAAGAAATACCAGCTTTCCCCCTTGAAATAGGACCTTTTCACCCACAAATACCTCTTTTATCCCCAAAAGAGGACAGTTTCTTCCAGACATGCCACATTTCTCCCAAATATACCACATCTTCTCCAAGAAATACCACGATTCCTCCTGAAATAGGAGCTTTTCTCCCACAAATACCAGCCTTCTCCCCCCAAATTTGACATTTTCTTCCAGAAATGCCACATTTCTCCCAAATATAGCACATCATCTCCAAGAAATACCAGGTTTCCCCCTTCAAATAAGACCTTTTCACCCTCAAATACCTGTTTGATCCCCAAAAGAGGACAGTTTCTTCGAGAAATGCCACATTTCTCCCAAATATACCACATCTTCTCCAAGAAATACCAGGTTTCCCCCTTCAAAGAGGAACTTTTCTCCCACAAATACCGCTTTTATCCCCAAAAGAGGACATTGTCTTCCAGAAATGCCACATTTCTCCCAAATATATCACATCTTCTCCAAGAAACACCACGTTTCCCCCTTCAAAAAGGAACTTTTCACCCACAAATACCTGTTGTATCCCCAAAATAGGACAGTTTCTTCCAGAAACGCCAGATTTCTCCCAAATACATCACATCTTCTCCACGAAATACCAGATTTCCGCCTTCAAATAGGACCTTTTCACCCACAAATACCTGTTTGATCCCCAAAATAGGACAGTTTCTTCGAGAAATGCCACATTTCTCCCAAATATATCACATCTTCTCCAAGAAATACCACGTTTCCCCCTTCAAATAGGAACTTTTCACCCACAAATACCTCTTTTATTCCCAAAATAGGACAGTTTCATCCAGAAATGCCACATTTCTCCCAAATATATCAAATCTCCTCCAAGAAATACCAGGTTTCCCCCTTCAAATAGGACCTTTTCACCCACAAATACCTCTTTTATCCCCAAAAGAGGACAGTTTCTTCCAGAAATGCCAGATTTTTCCAAAATATATCACATCTTCTCCAAGAAATACCAGCTTTCCCCCTTCAAATAGGACCTTTTCACCCACAAATACCTCTTTTATCCCAAAAACAGGACAGTTTCTTCCAGAAATGCCACATTTCTCCCAAATATATCACATCTTCTCCAAGAAATACCAGCTTTCCCCCTGGAAATTGGAACTTTTCTCCCACAAATACCACTTTTATTCCCAAAAGAGGACAGTTTCTTCCAGAAATGCCACATTTCTCCCAAATATATCACATCTTCTCCACGAAATACCAGGTTTCCCCCTTCAAATAGGACCTTTTCACCCACAAATACCTCTTTTATACCTCAAATTGGAAATTTTCTTCCAGAAATTCCAATTTTCTCCCAATTATAGAACATCTTCTCCAAGAAATACCACGTTTCCCCCTTGAAATAGGACCTTTTCACCCACAAATACCTGTTTGATCCCCAAAAGAGGACAGTTTCTTCCAGAAATGCCACATTTCTCCCAAATATATCACATCTTCTCCAAGAAATACCAGCTTTCCCCTGGAAATAGGAACTTTTCTCCCACAAATACCTCTTTTATCCCCAAAAGAGGACAGTTTCTTCCAGACATGCCACATTTCTCCCAAATAGATCACATCTTCTCCAAGAAATACCACGATTCCTCTTGAAATAGGAACTTTTCTCCCACAAATACCAGCCTTATCCCCCCAAATTTGACTTTTTCTTCCAGAAATGCCACATTTCTCCCAAATATATCACATCTTCTCCAAGAAATACCAGGTTTCCCCCTTCAAATAGGACCTTTTCACCCACAAATACCTCTTTTATCCCCAAAACAGTACAGTTTCTTCCAGAAATGCCACATTTCTCCCAAATACACCACATCTTCTCCAAGAAATACCAGGTTTCCCCCTTCAAATAGGACCTTTTCACCCACAAATACCTGTTTGATCCCCAAAATAGGACAGTTTCTTCCAGAAATGCCGCATTTCTCCCAAACATATCACATCTTCTCCAAGAAATACCAGGTTTCCCCCTGGAAGTAGCACATTTTCTCCCACAAATACCTCTTTTATTCCCAAAATAGGACTGTTTCTTTCAGAAATGCCAAATTTCTCCCAAATATATCACATCTTCTACAAGAAATACCAGGTTTCCCCCTTCAAATAGGACCTTTTCACCCACAAATACCTCTTTTATCCCCAGAAGAGGACAGTTTCTTCCAGACATGCCACATTTCTCCCAAATAGATCACATCTTCTCCAAGAAATACCAGATTTCCCCCTTCAAATAGGACCTTTTCACCCACAAATACCCGCCTTCTCCCCCAAAATAGGACAGTTTCTTCCAGAAATGCCACATTTCTCCCAAATTTATCACATCTGCTCCAAGAAATACCACGTTTCCCCCTTCAAATAGGACCTTTTCACGCACAAATACCCATTCTTTCCCCAAAATAGGACAGTTTCTTCCAGAAATGCCACATTTCTCCCAAACATATCACATCTTCTCCAAGAAATACCAGGTTTCCCCCTGGAAGTAGCACGTTTTCCCCCACAAATACCTCTTTTATCCCCAAAAGAAGACTGTTTCTTTCAGAAATGCCAAATTTCTCCCAAATATATCACATCTTCTCCAAGAAATACCAGCTTTCCCCCTTCAAATAGGACCTTTTCACCCACATATACCTCTTTTATACCTCAAATTGGAAATTTTCTTCCAGAAATTCCAATTTTCTCCCAATTATAGAACATCTTCTCCAGGAAATACCACGTTACCCCCTTCAAATAGGACCTTTTCACCCACAAATACCTCTTTTATCCCCAAAAGAGGACAGTTTCTTCCAGAAATGCCAGATTTCTCCCAAATATATCACATCTTCTCCAAGAAATACCTGGTTTCCCCCTTCAAATAGGACCTTTTCACCCACAAATACCACTTTTATCCCCAAAAGAGGACTGTTTCTTCCAGACATGCCACATTTCTCCCAAATATATCACATCTTCTCCAAGAAATACCACGTTTCCCACTTCAAATAGGACCTTTTCACCCACAAATACCTCTTTTATCCCCAAAAGAGGACAGTTTCTTCCAGAAATGCCACATTTCTCCCAAATAGATCACATCTTCTCCAAGAAATACCACGATTCCTCCTGAAATAGGAACTTTTCTCCCACAAATACCAGCCTTCTCTCCCCAAATTCGACTTTTTCTTCCAGAAATGCCAAATTTCTCCCAAATATATCACATCTTCTCCAAGAAATACCTGCTTTCCCCCTTCAAATAGGACCTTTTCACCCACAAATACCTCTTTTATCCCCAAAACAGGACAGTTTCTTCCAGAAATGCCACATTTCTCCCAAATATACCACATCTTCTCCAAGAAACACCACGTTTCCCCCTTCAAAAAGGAACTTTTCACCCACAAATACCTCTTTTATCCCCAAAATAGGACAGTTTCTTCCAGAAACGCCACATTTCTCCCAAATATATCACATCTTCTCCACGAAATACCAGATTTCCGCCTTCAAATAGGACCTTTTCACCCACAAATATCTGTTTGATCCCCAAAATAGGACAGTTTCTTCCAGAAATGCCACATTTCTCCCAAATATATCACATCTTCTCCAAGAAATACCACGTTTCCCCGTTGAAATAGGACCTTTTCACCCACAAATACCTGTTTTATCCCCAAAAGAGGATATTATCTTCCAGAAATGCCAAATTTCTCCCAAATATATCACATCTTCTACAAGAAATACCAGCTTTCCCCCTTCAAATAAAACGTTTTCACCCACAAATACCTGTTTAATCCCCAAAATAGGACAGTTTCTTCCAGAAAGGCCACATTTCTCCCAAATATATCACATCTTCTCCAAGAAATACCACGTTTCCCCCTTCAAATAGGACCTTTTCACCCACAAATACCTGTTTTATCCCCAAAATAGGACAGTTTCTTCCAGAAATGCCACATTTCTCCCAAATATATCACATCTTCTCCACGAAATACCAGGTTTCCCCCTTCAAATAGGACCTTTTCTCCCGCAAATACCGCTTTTATCCCCAAAAGAGGACATTGTCTTCCAGAAATGCCGCATTTCTCCCAAATATATCACATCTTCTCCAAGAAATACCAGGTTTCCCCCTTCAAATAGGACCTTTTCACCCACAAATACCTATTCTATCCCCAAAATAGGACAGTTTCTTCCAGAAAGGCCACATTTCTCCCAAATATATCACATCTTCTCCAAGAAATACCACGTTTCCCCCTTCAAATTGGACCTTTTCACCCACAAATACCTCTTTTATTCCCAAAATAGGACAGTTTCTTCCAGAAATGCCACATTTCTCCCAAATATATCAAATCTCCTCCAAGAAATACCAGGTTTCCCCCTTCAAATAGAACCTTTTCACCCACAAATACCTCTTTTATCCCCAAAATAGGACAGTTTCTTCCAGAAATGCCACATTTCTCCCAAATATATCACATCTTCTCCAAGAAATACCAGGGTTCCCCCTTCAAATAGGACCTTTTCACCCACAAATACCTCTTCTATCCCCAAAATAGGACAGTTTCTTCCAGAAATGCCACATTTCTCCCAAACATATCACATCTTCTCCAAGAAATACCAGGTTTCCCCCTGGAAGTAGCACATTTTCTCCCACAAATACCTCTTTTATTCCCAAAATAGGACTGTTTCTTTCAGAAATGCCAAATTTCTCCCAAATATATCACATCTTCTCCAAGAAATACCACGTTTCCCCCTTCAAATAGGAACTTTTCACCCACAAATACCTCTTTTATACCTCAATTTGGAAATTTTCTTCCAGAAATTCCAATTTTCTCCCAATTATAGATCATCTTCTCCAAGAAATACCACGTTTCCCCCTTGAAATAGGACCTTTTCACCCACAAATACCTCTTTTATCCCCAAAATAGGACAGTTTCTTCCAGAAATGCCACATTTCTCCCAAATATATCACATCTTCTCCAAGAAATACCAGCTTTCCCCCTTCAAATAGGTACTTTTCTCCCACAAATACCTCTTTTATTCACAAAATAGGACAGTTTCTTCCAGACATGCCACATTTCTCCCAAATATATCACATCTTCTACAAGAAATACCACGATTTCTCCTTAAATAGGAACTTTTCTCCCACAAATACCAGCCTTCTCCCCCCAGATTTGACATTTTCTTCCAGAAATGCCACATTTCTCCCAAATATATCACATCTTCTCCAAGAAATACCAGGTTTCCCCCTTCAAATAGGACCTTTTCACCCACAAATACCTCTTTTATACCTCAAATTGGAAATTATCTTCCAGAAATTCCAATTTTCCCCCAATTATAGAACATCTTCTCCAAGAAATACCACGTTTCCCCCTTGAAATAGGAACTTTTCACCCACAAATACCTGTTTTATCCCCAAAATAGGACAGTTTCTTCCAGAAATGCCACATTTCTCCCAAATATATCACATCTTCTCCAAGAAATACCAGGTTTCCCCCTTCAAATAGGACATTTTCACCCACAAATACCTCTTTTATCCCCAAAAGAGGACAATTTCTGCCAGACATGCCAGATTTCTCCCAAATATATCACATCTTCTCCAAGAAATACCAGATTTCCCCCTTCAAATAGGACCTTTTCACCCACAAATACCTGTTTGATCCCCAAAATAGGACAGTTTCTGCCAGAAATGCCACATTTCTCCCAAATATATCACATCTTCTCCAAGAAATACCACGTTTCCTCCTTGAAATAGGACCTTTTCACCCACAAATACCTGTTTTATCCCCAAAAGAGGAAATTATCTTCCAGAAATGCCACATTTCTCCCAAATATATCACATCTTCTCCTAGAAATACCAGTTTTCCCCCTTCAAATAGGACCTTTTCTCCCGCAAATACCGCTTTTATGCCCAAAATAGGACTGTTTCTTCCAGAAAGGCCACATTTCTCCCAAATATATCACATCTTCTCCAAGAAATACCACGTTTCCCCCTTCAAATAGGACCTTTTCACCCACAAATACCTGTTTTATCCCCAAAAGAGGACAGTTTCTTCCAGAAATGCCACATTTCTCCCAAATATATCACATCTTCTCCACGAAATACCAGGTTTACCCCTTCAAATAGGACCTTTTCTCCCGCAAATACCGCTTTTATCCCCAAAAGAGGACATTGTCTTCCAGAAATGCCGCATTTCTCCCAAATATATCACATCTTCTCCAAGAAATACCAGGTTTCCCCCTTCAAATAGGACCTTTTCACCCACAAATACCTATTCTATCCCCAAAATACGACAGTTTCTTCCAGAAAGGCCACATTTCTCCCAAATATATCACATCTTCTCCAAGAAATACCACGTTTCCCCCTTCAAATAGGACCTTTTCACCCACAAATACCTCTTTTATTCCCAAAATAGGACAGTTTCTTCCAGAAATGCCACATTTCTCCCAAATATATCAAATCTCCTCCAAGAAATACCAGGTTTCCCCCTTCAAATAGAACCTTTTCACCCACAAATACCTCTTTTATCCCCAAAATAGGACAGTTTCTTCCAGAAATGCCACATTTCTCCCAAATATATCACATCTTCTCCAAGAAATACCAGGGTTCCCCCTTCAAATAGGACCTTTTCACCCACAAATACCTCTTCTATCCCCAAAATAGGACAGTTTCTTCCAGAAATGCCACATTTCTCCCAAACATATCACATCTTCTCCAAGAAATACCTGTTTTCCCCCTGGAAGTAGCACATTTTCTCCCACAAATACCTCTTTTATTCCCAAAATAGGACTGTTTCTTTCAGAAATGCCAAATTTCTCCCAAATATATCACATCTTCTCCACGAAATACCACGTTTCCCCCTTCAAATAGGAACTTTTCACCCACAAATACCTCTTTTATACCTCAAATTGGAAATTTTCTTCCAGAAATTCCAATTTTCTCCCAATTATAGATCATCTTCTCCAAGAAATACCACGTTTCCCCCATCAAATAGGACCTTTTCACCCACAAATACCTCTTTTATCCCCAAAATAGGACAGTTTCTTCCAGAAATGCCACATTTCTCCCAAATATATCACATCTTCTCCAAGAAATACCAGCTTTCCCCCTGGAAATAGGTACTTTTCTCCCACAAATACCTCTTTTATTCACAAAATAGGACAGTTTCTTCCAGACATGCCACATTTCTCCCAAATATATCACATCTTCTACAAGAAATACTACGATTTCTCCTTAAATAGGAACTTTTCTCCCACATATACCAGCCTTCTCCCCCCAGATTTGACATTTTCTTCCAGAAATGCCACATTTCTCCCAAATATATCACATCTTCTCCAAGAAATACCAGGTTTCCCCCTTCAAATAGGACCTTTTCACCCACAAATACCTCTTTTATCCCCAAAAGAGGACAGTTTCTTCCAGAAATGCCACATTTCTCCCAAATATACCACATCTTCTCCAAGAAATACCAGGTTTCCCCCTTCAAATAGGACCTTTTCACCCACAAATACCTCTTTTATACCTCAAATTGGAAATTTTCTTCCAGAAATTCCAATTTTCCCCCAATTATAGAACATCTTCTCCAAGAAATACCACGTTTCCCCCTTGAAATAGGAACTTTTCACCCACAAATACCTGTTTTATCCCCAAAAGAGGACAGTTTCTTCCAGAAATGCCACATTTCTCCCAAATATATCACATCTTCTCCAAGAAATACCAGGTTTCCCCCTTCAAATAGGACATTTTCACCCACAAATACCTCTTTTATCCCCAAAAGAGGACAATTTCTGCCAGACATGCCACATTTCTCCCAAATATATCACATCTTCTCCAAGAAATACCAGCTTTCCCCCTTCAAATAGGACCTTTTCATCCACAAATACCTCTTTTATCCCCAAAAGAGGACAGTTTCTTCCAGACATGCCACATTTCTCCCAAATATACCACATCTTCTCCAAGAAATACCAGATTTCCCCCTTCAAATAGGACCTTTTCTCCCGCAAATACCGCTTTTATGCCCAAAATAGGACAGTTTCTGCCAGAAATGCCACATTTCTCCCAAATATATCACATCTTCTCCAAGAAATACCACGTTTCCTCCTTGAAATAGGACCTTTTCACCCACAAATACCTGTTTTATCCCCAAAAGAGGATATTATCTTCCAGAAATGCCACATTTCTCCCAAATATATCACATCTTCTCCTAGAAATACCAGGTTTCCCCCTTCAAATAGGACCTTTTCTCCCGCAAATACCGCTTTTATCCCCAAAAGAGGACATTGACTTCCAGAAATGCCACATTTCTCCCAAATATATCACATCTTCTCCAAGAAATACCAGCTTTCCCCCTTCAAATAGGACCTTTTCACCCACAAATACCTGTTTGATCCCCAAAAGAGGACAGTTTCTTCCAGAAACGCCACATTTCTCCCAAATATATCACATCTTCTCCTAGAAATACCAGGTTTCCCCCTTCAAATAAGACCTTTTCTCCCGCAAATACCGCTTTTATCCCCAAAAGAGGACATTGACTTCCAGAAATGCCACATTTCTCCCAAATATATCAAATCTCCTCCAAGAAATACCAGGTTTCCCCCTTCAAAATAGGACCTTTTCACCCACAAACACCTCTTTTATCCCCAAAATAGGACAGTTTCTTCCAGAAATGCCACATTTCTCCCAAATATATCACATCTTCTCCAAGAAATACCAGGGTTCCCCCTTCAAATAGGACCTTTTCACCCACAAATACCTCTTCTATCCCCAAAACAGGACAGTTTCTTCCAGAAATGCCACATTTCTCCCAAACATATCACATCTTCTCCAAGAAATACCAGGTTTCCCCCTGGAAGTAGCACATTTTCTCCCACAAATACCTCTTTTATTCCCAAAATAGGACTGTTTCTTTCAGAAATGCCAAATTTCTCCCAAATATATCACATCTTCTCCAAGAAATACCACGTTTCCCCCTTCAAATAGGAACTTTTCACCCACAAATACCTCTTTTATACCTCAAATTGGAAATTTTCTTCCAGAAATTCCAATTTTCTCCCAATTATAGATCATCTTCTCCAAGAAATACCACGTTTCCCCCTTCAAATAGGACCTTTTCACCCACAAATACCTCTTTTATCCCCAAAATAGGACAGTTTCTTCCAGACATGCCACATTTCTCCCAAATATATCACATCTTCTCCAAGAAATACCAGCTTTCCCCCTGGAAATAGGTACTTTTCTCCCACAAATACCTCTTTTATCCCCAAAAGAGGACAGTTTCTTCCAGAAATGCCACATTTCTCCCAAATATATCACATCTTCTCCAAGAAATACCACGATTTCTCCTTAAATAGGAACTTTTCTCCCACAAATACCAGCCTTCTCCCCCCAAATTTGACTTTTTCTTCCAGAAATGCCACATTTCTCCCAAATATATCACATCTTCTCCAAGAAATACCAGGTTTCCCCCTTCAAATAGGACCTTTTCACCCACAAATACCTATTCTATCCCCAAAATACGACAGTTTCTTCCAGAAAGGCCACATTTCTCCCAAATATATCACATCTTCTCCAAGAAATACCACGTTTCCCCCTTCAAATAGGACCTTTTCACCCACAAATACCTCTTTTATTCCCAAAATAGGACAGTTTCTTCCAGAAATGCCACATTTCTCCCAAATATATCAAATCTCCTCCAAGAAATACCAGGTTTCCCCCTTCAAATAGAACCTTTTCACCCACAAATACCTCTTTTATCCCCAAAATAGGACAGTTTCTTCCAGAAATGCCACATTTCTCCCAAATATATCACATCTTCTCCAAGAAATACCAGGGTTCCCCCTTCAAATAGGACCTTTTCACCCACAAATACCTCTTCTATCCCCAAAATAGGACAGTTTCTTCCAGAAATGCCACATTTCTCCCAAACATATCACATCTTCTCCAAGAAATACCTGTTTTCCCCCTGGAAGTAGCACATTTTCTCCCACAAATACCTCTTTTATTCCCAAAATAGGACTGTTTCTTTCAGAAATGCCAAATTTCTCCCAAATATATCACATCTTCTCCACGAAATACCACGTTTCCCCCTTCAAATAGGAACTTTTCACCCACAAATACCTCTTTTATACCTCAAATTGGAAATTTTCTTCCAGAAATTCCAATTTTCTCCCAATTATAGATCATCTTCTCCAAGAAATACCACGTTTCCCCCATCAAATAGGACCTTTTCACCCACAAATACCTCTTTTATCCCCAAAATAGGACAGTTTCTTCCAGAAATGCCACATTTCTCCCAAATATATCACATCTTCTCCAAGAAATACCACGTTTCCCCCTGGAAATAGGTACTTTTCTCCCACAAATACCTCTTTTATTCACAAAATAGGACAGTTTCTTCCAGACATGCCACATTTCTCCCAAATATATCACATCTTCTACAAGAAATACTACGATTTCTCCTTAAATAGGAACTTTTCTCCCACATATACCAGCCTTCTCCCCCCAGATTTGACATTTTCTTCCAGAAATGCCACATTTCTCCCAAATATATCACATCTTCTCCAAGAAATACCAGGTTTCCCCCTTCAAATAGGACCTTTTCACCCACAAATACCTCTTTTATCCCCAAAAGAGGACAGTTTCTTCCAGAAATGCCACATTTCTCCCAAATATACCACATCTTCTCCAAGAAATACCAGGTTTCCCCCTTCAAATAGGACCTTTTCACCCACAAATACCTCTTTTATACCTCAAATTGGAAATTTTCTTCCAGAAATTCCAATTTTCCCCCAATTATAGAACATCTTCTCCAAGAAATACCACGTTTCCCCCTTGAAATAGGAACTTTTCACCCACAAATACCTGTTTTATCCCCAAAAGAGGACAGTTTCTTCCAGAAATGCCACATTTCTCCCAAATATATCACATCTTCTCCAAGAAATACCAGGTTTCCCCCTTCAAATAGGACATTTTCACCCACAAATACCTCTTTTATCCCCAAAAGAGGACAATTTCTGCCAGACATGCCACATTTCTCCCAAATATATCACATCTTCTCCAAGAAATACCAGCTTTCCCCCTTCAAATAGGACCTTTTCATCCACAAATACCTCTTTTATCCCCAAAAGAGGACAGTTTCTTCCAGACATGCCACATTTCTCCCAAATATACCACATCTTCTCCAAGAAATACCAGATTTCCCCCTTCAAATAGGACCTTTTCACCCACAAATACCTGTTTGATCCCCAAAATAGGACAGTTTCTGCCAGAAATGCCACATTTCTCCCAAATATATCACATCTTCTCCAAGAAATACCACGTTTCCTCCTTGAAATAGGACCTTTTCACCCACAAATACCTGTTTTATCCCCAAAAGAGGATATTATCTTCCAGAAATGCCACATTTCTCCCAAATATATCACATCTTCTCCTAGAAATACCAGGTTTCCCCCTTCAAATAGGACCTTTTCTCCCGCAAATACCGCTTTTATCCCCAAAAGAGGACATTGACTTCCAGAAATGCCACATTTCTCCCAAATATATCACATCTTCTCCAAGAAATACCAGCTTTCCCCCTTCAAATAGGACCTTTTCACCCACAAATACCTGTTTGATCCCCAAAAGAGGACAGTTTCTTCCAGAAACGCCACATTTCTCCCAAATATATCACATCTTCTCCTAGAAATACCAGGTTTCCCCCTTCAAATAAGACCTTTTCTCCCGCAAATACCGCTTTTATCCCCAAAAGAGGACATTGACTTCCAGAAATGCCACATTTCTCCCAAATATATCAAATCTCCTCCAAGAAATACCAGGTTTCCCCCTTCAAAATAGGACCTTTTCACCCACAAACACCTCTTTTATCCCCAAAATAGGACAGTTTCTTCCAGAAATGCCACATTTCTCCCAAATATATCACATCTTCTCCAAGAAATACCAGGGTTCCCCCTTCAAATAGGACCTTTTCACCCACAAATACCTCTTCTATCCCCAAAACAGGACAGTTTCTTCCAGAAATGCCACATTTCTCCCAAACATATCACATCTTCTCCAAGAAATACCAGGTTTCCCCCTGGAAGTAGCACATTTTCTCCCACAAATACCTCTTTTATTCCCAAAATAGGACTGTTTCTTTCAGAAATGCCAAATTTCTCCCAAATATATCACATCTTCTCCAAGAAATACCACGTTTCCCCCTTCAAATAGGAACTTTTCACCCACAAATACCTCTTTTATACCTCAAATTGGAAATTTTCTTCCAGAAATTCCAATTTTCTCCCAATTATAGATCATCTTCTCCAAGAAATACCACGTTTCCCCCTTCAAATAGGACCTTTTCACCCACAAATACCTCTTTTATCCCCAAAATAGGACAGTTTCTTCCAGACATGCCACATTTCTCCCAAATATATCACATCTTCTCCAAGAAATACCAGCTTTCCCCCTGGAAATAGGTACTTTTCTCCCACAAATACCTCTTTTATCCCCAAAAGAGGACAGTTTCTTCCAGAAATGCCACATTTCTCCCAAATATATCACATCTTCTCCAAGAAATACCACGATTTCTCCTTAAATAGGAACTTTTCTCCCACAAATACCAGCCTTCTCCCCCCAAATTTGACTTTTTCTTCCAGAAATGCCACATTTCTCCCAAATATATCACATCTTCTCCAAGAAATACCAGGTTTCCCCCTTCAAATAGGACCTTTTCACCCACAAATACCTCTTTTATCCCCAAAATAGGACAGTTTCTTCCAGAAATGCCACATTTCTCCCAAATATACCACATCTTCTCCAAGAAATACCAGGTTTCCCCCTTCAAATAGGACCTTTTCTCCCACAAATACCGCTTTTATCCCCAAAAGAGGACAGTTTCTTCCAGAAATGCCACATTTCTCCCAAATATATCACATCTTCTCCAAGAAATACCAGGGATCCCCTTCAAATAGGACCTTTTCACCCACAAATACCTGTTCTATTCCCCATATAGGACAGTTTCTTCCAGAAACGCCACATTTCTCCCAAATATATCACATCTTCTCCAAGAAATACCAGATTTCCCCCTTCAAATAGGACCTTTTCACCCACAAATCCCAATTTATCCCCAAAATAGGACAGTTTCTTCCAGAAATGCCACATTTCTCCCAAATATATCACATCTTCTCCAAGAAATACCAGGTTTCCCCCTGGAAGTAGCACATTTTCTCCCACAAATACCTGTTTTATCCCCAAAATAGGACTGTTTCTTTCAGAAATGCCAGATTTCTCCCAAATATATCACATCTTCTCCAAGAAATACCACGTTTCCCCCTTGAAATAGGACCTTTTCACCCACAAATACCTCTTTTATCCCCAAAAGAGGACAGTTTCTTCCAGAAAGGCCACATTTCTCCCAAATAGATCACATCTTCTCCAAGAAATTCCAGCTTTCCCCCTTCAAATAGGACCTTTTCACCCACAAATACCTCTTTTATCCCCAAAAGAGGACAGTTTCTTCCAGAAAGGCCACATTTCTCCCAAATAGATCACATCTTCTCCAAGAAATACCAGGATTCCCCCTTCAAATAGGACCTTTTCATCCACAAATACCTCTTTTATCAACAAAATAGGTCAGTTTCTTCCAGAAATGCCACATTTCTCCCAAATATATCACATCTTCTCCAAGAAATACCAGGTTTCCCCCTTCAAATAGGAACTTTTCACCCACAAATACCTCTTCTATCCCCAAAATAGGACAGTTTCTTCCAGAAATGCCACATTTCTCCCAAATAGATCACATCTTCTCCAAGAAATACCAGGATTCCTCCTGAAATAGGACCTTTTCACCCACAAATACCTGTTTGATCCCCAAAAGAGGACAGTTTCTTCCAGAAATGCCGCATTTCTCCCAAATACACCACATCTTCTCCAAGAAATACCAGGTTTCCCCCTTCAAATAGGACCTTTTCACCCACAAATACCTCTTTTATCCCCAAAATAGGACAGTTTCTTCCAGAAATGCCACATTTCTCCCAAATATATCACATCTCCTCCAAGAAATACCAGGTTTCCCCCTTCAAATAGGACCTTTTCACCCACAAATACCTGTTTGATTCCCAAAATAGGACAGTTTCTTCCAGAAATGCCACATTTCTCCCAAATGTATCACATCTTCTCAAAGAAATACCAGGGTTCCCCCTTCAAATAGGACCTTTTCACCCACAAATACCTCTTTTATCCCCAAAAGAGGACAGTTTCTTCCAGAAATGCCACATTTCTCCCAAATATATCACATCTTCTCCAAGAAATACCAGTTTTCCCCCTTCAAATAGGACCTTTTCAGCCACAAATACCTCTTCTATCCCCAAAATAGGACAGTTTCTTCCAGAAATGCCACATTTCTCCCAAATATATCACATCTTCTCCAAGAAACACCAGGTTTCCCCCTGGAAGTAGCACATTTTCTCCCACAAATACCTCTTTTATCCCCAAAATAGGACTGTTTCTTTCAGAAATGCCAAATTTCTCCCAAATATATCACATCTTCTCCAAGAAATACCAGGTTTCCCCCTTCAAATAGGACCTTTTCACCCACAAATACCACTTTTATACCTCAAATTGGAAATTTTCTTCCAGAAATTCCAATTTTCTCCCAATTATAGAACATCTTCTCCAAGAAATACCACGTTCTCCCTCTGGAAATAGGACCTTTTCACCCACAAATGCCTGTTTTATCCCCAAAACAGTACAGTTTCTTCCAGAAATGCCAGATTTCTCCCAAACATATCACATCTTCTCCAAGAAATACCAGCTTTCCCCCTGGAAATAGGAACTTTTCACCCACAAATACCTCTTTTATCCCCAAAATAGGACAGTTTCTTCCAGACATGCCACATTTCTCCCAAATATATCACATCTTCTCCAAGAAATACCACGTTTCCCCCTTCAAATAGGACCTTTTCACCCACAAATACCTCTTTTATCCCCAAAATAGGACAGTTTCTTCGAGAAATGCCACATTTCTCCCAAATATATCACATCTTCTCCAAGAAATACCAGCTTTCCCCCTTCAAATAGAACCTTTTCACCCACAAATACCTGTTGTATCCCCAAAATAGGACAGTTTCTTCCAGAAATGCCACATTTCTCCCAAATATATCACATCTTCTCCACGAAATACCAGATTTCCGCCTTCAAATAGGACCTTTTCACCCACAAATACCTGTTTGATCCCCAAAATAGGACAGTTTCTTCGAGAAATGCCACATTTCTCCCAAATATATCACATCTTCTCCAAGAAATACCAGGTTTCCCCCTTCAAATAGGACCTTTTCACCCACAAATACCTCTTTTATCCCCAAAAGAGGACAGTTTCTTCCAGAAATGCCACATTTCTCCCAAATATATCACATCTTCTCCAAGAAATACCAGGATTCCTCCTGAAATAGGACCTTTTCACCCACAAATACCTCTTTTATCCCCTAAAGAGGACAGTTTCTTCCAGAAATGCCACATTTCTCCCAAATATATCACATCTCCTCCAAGAAATACCAGCTTTCCCCCTTCAAATAGGACCTTTTCACCCACAAATACCTGTTTATCACCAAAATAGGACAGTTTCTTCCAGAAATGCCACATTTCTCCCAAATATATCGCATCTTCTCCACGAAATACCACGTTTCCCCCTTCAAATAGGACCTTTTCACCCACAAATACCCCTTTTATTCCCAAAATAGGACAGTTTCTTGCTGAAATGCCACATTTTTCCCAAATATATCACATCTTCTCCAAGAAATACCAGGTTTCCACCTTCAAATAGGACCTTTTCACCCACAAATACCTCTTTTATCCCCAAAACAGTACAGTTTCTTCCAGGAATGCCACATTTCTCCCAAATTTATCACATCTTCTCCAAGAAATACCAGCTTTCCCCCTTCAAATAGGACCTTTTCACCCACAAATACCTCTTCTATCCCCAAAATAGGACAGTTTCTTCCTGAAAGGCCACATTTCTCCCAAATATATCACATCTTCTCCAAGAAATACCACGTTTCCCCCTTCAAATAGGATCTTTTCACCCACAAATACCTCTTAAATCCCCAAAATAGGACAGTTTCTTCCAGAAATGCCACATTTCTCCCAAATATATCACATCTTCTCCAAGAAATACCAGGTTTCCCCCTTCAAATAGGACCTTTTCACCCACAAATACCTCTTCTATCCCCAAAATAGGACAGTTTCTTCCAGACATGCCACATTTCTCCCAAACATATCACATCTTCTCCAAGAAATACCAGGTTTCCCCCTGGAAGTAGCATATTTTCTCCCACAAATACCTCTTTTATTCCCAAAATAGGACTGTTTCTTTCAGAAATGCCAAATTTCTCCCAAATATATCACATCTTCTCCAAGAAATACCAGGTTTCCCCCTTCAAATAGGACCTTTTCACCCACAAATACCACTTTTATACCTCAAATTGGAAATTTTCTTCCAGAAATTCCAATTTTCTCCCAATTATAGAACATCTTCTCCAAGAAATACCACGTTTCCCCCTTGAAATAGGACCTTTTCACCCACAAATACCACTTTTATCCCCAAAATAGGACAGTTTCTTCCAGAAAGGCCACATTTCTCCCAAATATATGACATCTCCTCCAAGAAATACCAGCTTTCCCCCTGGAAATAGGTCCTTTTCTCCCACAAATACCTCTTCTATCCACAAAATAGGACAGTTTCTTCCAGACATGCCACATTTCTCCCAAATATAGCACATCTTCTCCAAGAAATAACACGATTTCTCCTTAAATAGGAACTTTTCTCCCACAAATACCAGCCTTCTCCCCCCAAATTTGACTTTTTCTTCCAGAAATGCCACATTTCTCCCAAATATATCACATCTTCTCCAAGAAATACCAGGTTTCCCCCTTCAAATAGGACCTTTTCACCCACAAATACCTCTTTTATCCCCAAAACAGTACAGTTTCTTCCAGAAATGCCACATTTCTCCCAAATATATCACATCTTCTCCAAGAAATACCAGGTTTCCCCCATCAAATAGGACGTTTTCTCCCACAAATACCGCTTTTATCCCCAAAAGAGGACAGTTTCTTCCAGAAATGCCACATTTCTCCCAAATATATCACATCTTCTCCAAGAAATACCAGGGTTCCCCCATCAAATAGGACCTTTTCACCCACAAATACCACTTTTATCCCCAAAAGAGGACAGTTTCTTCCAGAAATGCCACATTTCTCCCAAATATATCACATCTTCTCCAAGAAATACCAGGATTCCTCCTGAAATAGGACCTTTTCACCCACAAATACCTGTTTTATCCCCAAAATAGGACAGTTTCTTCGAGAAATGCCACATTTCTCCCAAATATATCACATCTTCTCCAAGAAATACCAGGTTTCCCCCTTCAAAAAGGACCTTTTCACCCACAAATACCTGTTTGATCCCCAAAATAGGACAGTTTCTTCCAGACATGCCACATTTCTCCCAAATATATCACATCTTCTCCAAGAAATACCAGGTTTCCCCCTTCAAATAGGACCTTTTCACCCACAAATACCTGTTTGATCCCCAAAATAGGTCAGCTTCTTCCAGAAATGCCAGATTTCTCCCAAATATATCACATCTTCTCCAAGAAATACCACGTTTCCCCCTTCAAATAGGACCTTTTCACCCACAAATACCTCTTTTATCCCCAAAATAGGACTGTTTCTTCCAGAAATACCAGATTTCTCCCAAATATATCACATCTTCTCCAAGAAAAACCCCGTTTCCCCCTTCAAATAGGACCTTTTCACCCACAAATACCTCTTTTATCCCCAAAGAGGACAGTTTCTCCTAGAAATGCCATATTTCTCCCAAATATATCACATCTTCTCCAAGAAATACCACGTTTCCCCCTTCAAATAGGACCTTTTCACCCACAAATACCTCTTTGATCCCCAAAAGAGGACAGTTTCTTCCAGAAATGCCACATTTCTCCCAAACATATCACATCTTCTCCAAGAAATACCAGCTTTCCCCCTGGAAATAGGACCTTTTCACCCACAAATACCCCTTTTATTCCCAAAATAGGACAGTTTCTTCCAGAAATGCCACATTTCTCCCAAGTATATCACATCTCCTCCAAGAAATACCAGATTTCCGCCTTCAAATAGGACCTTTTCACCCACAAATACCTGTTTGATCCCCAAAATAGGACAGTTTCTTCGAGAAATGCCACATTTCTCCCAAATAGATCACATCTTCTCCAAGAAATACCAGGGTTCCCCCTTCAAATAGGACCTTTTCTCTCACTATTACCTCTTTTATCTCCAAAATAGCACAGTTTCTTCCAGAAATGCCAGATTTCTCCCAAATATATCACATCTTCGCCAAGAAATACCAGGATTCCTTCTGAAATAGGACCTTTTCACCCACAAATACCTGTTTGATCCCCAAAAGAGGACAGTTTCTTCCAGAAAGGCCACATTTCTCCCAAATATATCACATCTCCTCCAAGAAATACCAGCTTTCCACCTTCAAATAGGACCTTTTCAACCACAAATACCTCTTTTATTCCCAAAATAGGACAGTTTCTTCGAGACATGCCACATTTTTCCCAAATATATCACATCTCCTCCAAGAAATACCAGATTTCCCCCATCAAATAGGACCTTTTCAAACACAAATACCTGTTTGATTCCCAAAATAGGACAGTTTCTTCCTGACATGCCACATTTCTCCCAAATATATCACATCTTCTCCAAGAAATACCAGCTTTCCCCCTTCAAATAGGACCTTTTCACCCACAAATACCTCTTCTATCCCCAAAATAGGACAGTTTCTTCCAGAAATGCCACATTTCTCCCAAATATATCACATCTTCTCCACGAAATACCAGGTTTCCCCCTGGAAGTAGCACATTTTCTCCCACAAATACCTCTTTTATTCCCAAAATAGGACTGTTTCTTTCAGAAATGCCAAATTTCTCCCAAATATATCACATCTTCTCCAAGAAATACCACGTTTCCCCCTTCAAATAGGACCTTTTCACCCACAAATACCTCTTTTATACCTCAAATTGGAAATTTTCTTCCAGAAATTCCAATTTTCTCCCAATTATTGAACATCTTCTCCAAGAAATACCACGTTTCCCCCTTGAAATAGGACCTTTTCACCCACAAATACCTCTTTTATCCTCAAAATAGGACAGTTTCTTCCAGAAATGCCACATTTCTCCCAAATATATCACATCTTCTCCAAGAAATACCAGCTTTCCCCCTGGAAATAGGTACTTTTCTCCCACAAATACCTCTTTTATCCACAAAATAGGACAGTTTCTTCCAGACATGCCACATTTCTCCCAAATATATCACATCTTCTCCAAGAAATACCAAGATTTCTCCTTAAATAGGAACTTTTCTCCCACAAATACCAGCATTCTCCCCCCAAATTTGACATTTTCTTCCAGAAATGCCATATTTCTCCCAAATAGATCACATCTTCTCCAAGAAATACCAGGTTTCCCCCTTCAAATAGGACCTTTTCACCCACAAATACCTCTTTTATCCCCAAAACAGTACAGTTTCTTCCAGAAATGCCACATTTCTCCAAAATATATCACATCTTCTCCAAGAAATACCAGGTTTCCCCCTTCAAATAGGACCTTATCACCCACAAATACCGCTTTTATCCCCAAAAGAAGACAGTTTCTTCCAGAAATGCCACATTTCTCCCAAATATATCACATCTTCTCCAAGAAATACCAGGGATCCCCTTCAAATAGGACCTTTTCACCCACAAATACTTGTTCTATTCCCCAAATAGAACAGTTTCTTCCAGAAACGCCACATTTCTCCCAAATATATCACATCTTCTCCAAGAAATACCAGCTTTCCCCCTTCAAATAGGACCTTTTCACCCACAAATACCTGTTTGATCCCCAAAATAGGACAGTTTCTTCCAGAAATGCCACATTTCTCCCAAATATAGCACATCTTCTCCAAGAAATACCAGGTTTCCCCCATCAAATAGGACCTTTTCACCCACAAATACCTGTTTGATCCCCAAAATAGGACAGTTTCTTCCAGAAATGCCACATTTCTCCCAAATAGATCACATCTTCTCCAAGAAATACCAGGATTCCTCCTGAAATAGGACCTTTTCACCCACAAATACCTGTTTGCTCCCCAAAATAGGACAGTTTCTTCCAGGAATGCCACATTTCTCCCAAATTTATCACATCTTCTCCAAGAAATACCAGGTTTCCCCCTTCAAATAGGACCTTTTCACCCACAAATACCTCTTTTATTCCCAAAATAGGACAGTTTCTTCCAGAAATGCCACATTTCTCCCAAATATATCACATCTCCTCCAAGAAATATCAGATTTCCCCCTTAAAATAGGACCATTTCAAACACAAATACCTGTTTGATTCCCAAAATAGGAAAGTTTCTTCCAGGAATGCCACATTTCTCCCAAATATATCACATCTTCTCCAAGAAATACCAGGTTTCCCCCTTCAAATAGGACCTTTTCACCCACAAATACCTGTTTGATCCCCAAAATAGGACAGTTTCTTTAAGAAATGCCACATTTCTCCCAAATATATCACATCTTCTCCAAGAAATACCAGTTTTCCCCCTTCAAATAGGACCTTTTCAGCCACAAATACCTCTTCTATCCCCAAAATAGGACAGTTTCTTCCAGAAATGCCACATTTCTCCCAAATATAGAACATCTTCTCCAAGAAATACCAGGTTTCCCCCTGGAAGTAGCACATTTTCTCCCACAAATACCTCTTTTATCCCCAAAATAGGACTGTTTCTTTCAGAAATGCCAGATTTCTCCCAAATATATCACATCTTCTCCAAGAAATACCAGGTTTCCCCCTTCAAATAGGACCTTTTCACCCACAGATACCTCTTTTATACCTCAAATTGGAAATTTTCTTCCAGAAATTCCAATTTTCTCCCAATTATAGAACATCTTCTCCAAGAAATACCAGGTTTCCCCCTGGAAATAGGACCTTTTCACCCACAAATACCTCTTTTATCCCAAAAAGAGGACAGTTTCTTCCAGAAAGGCCACATTTCTCCCAAATAGATCACATCTTCTCCAAGAAATTCCAGCTTTCCCCCTTCAAATAGGACCTTTTCTCCCACAAATACCTGTTTCATCCCCAAAATAGGACAGTTTCTTCCAGAAAGGCCACATTTCTCCCAAATAGATCACATCTTCTCCAAGAAATACCAGGATTCCCCCTTGAAATAGGACCTTCTCACCCACAAATACCTCTTTTATCCACAAAATAGGTCAGTTTCTTCCAGAAATGCCACATTTCTCCCAAATATATCACATCTTCTCCAAGAAATACCAGGTTTCCCCCTTCAAATAGGAACTTTTCACCCACAAATACCTCTTCTATCCCCAAAATAGGACAGTTTCTTCCAGAAATGCCAGATTTCTCCCAAATATATCACATCTTCTCCAAGAAATACCAGGTTTCCCCCTTCAAATAGGACCTTTTCACCCACAAATACCTGTTTGCTCCCCAAAATAGGACAGTTTCTTCCTGACATGCCGCATTTCTTCCAAATATAGAACATCTTCTCCAAGAAATACCAGGTTTCCCCCTTCAAATAGGACCTTTTCACCCACAAATACCTCTTTTATCCCCAAAATAGGACAGTTTCTTCCAGAAATGCCACATTTCTCCCAAATATATCACATCTCCTCCAAGAAATACCAGGTTTCCCCCTTCAAATAGGACCTTTTCACCCACAAATACCTGTTTGATTCCCAAAATAGGACAGTTTCTTCCAGAAATGCCACATTTCTCCCAAATGTATCACATCTTCTCCAAGAAATACCAGGTTTCCCCCTTCAAATAGGACCTTTTCACCCACAAATACCTCTTTTATCCCAAAAAGAGGACAGTTTCTTCCAGAAATGCCACATTTCTCCCAAATAGATCACATCTTCTCCAAGAAATACCAGTTTTCCCCCTTCAAATAGGACCTTTTCACCCACAAATACCTCTTCTATCCCCAAAATAGGACAGTTTCTTCCAGAAATGCCAGATTTCTCCCAAATAGATCACATCTTCTCCAAGAAATACCACGTTTGCCCCTTCAAATAGGAACTTTTCACCCACAAATACCTCTTCTATCCCCAAAATAGGACAGTTTCTTTCAGAAATGCCAAATTTCTCCCAAATATATCACATCTTCTCCAAGAAATACCAGGTTTCCCCCTTCAAATAGGACCTTTTCACCCACAAATACCACTTTTATACCTCAAATTGGAAATTTTCTTCCAGAAATTCCAATTTTCTCCCAATTATAGAACATCTTCTCCAAGAAATACCACGTTTTCCCCCTTCAAATAGGACCTTTTCACCCACAAATGCCTGTTTTATCCTCAAAAGAGTACAGTTTCTTCCAGGAATGCCACATTTCTCCCAAATATATCACATCTTCTCCAAGAAATACCAGCTTTCCCCCTGGAAATAGGAACTTTTCTCCCACAAATACCTCTTTTATCCCCAAAATAGGACAGTTTCTTCCAGACATGCCACATTTCTCCCAAATATAGCACATCTTCTCCAAGAAAAACCCCGTTTCCCCCTGGAAATAGGACCTTTTCACCCACAAATACCTCTTTTATCCCCAAAAGAGGACAGTTTCTTCCAGAAATGCCACATTTCTCCCAAATATATCACATCTCCACCAAGAAATACCAGCTTTCCCCCTTCAAATAGAACCTTTTCACCCACAAATACCTGTTGTATCCCCAAAAGAGGACAGTTTCTTCCAGAAATGCCACATTTCTCCCAAATATATCACATCTTCTCCACGAAATACCAGATTTCCGCCTTCAAATAGGACCTTTTCACCCACAAATACCTGTTTGATCCCCAAAATAGGACAGTTTCTTCGAGAAATGCCACATTTCTCCCAAATAGATCACATCTTCTCCAAGAAATACCAGGGTACCCCCTTCAAATAGGACCTTTTCACCCACAAATACCTCTTTTATCCCCAAAAGAGGACAGTTTCTTCCAGAAATGCCACATTTCTCCCAAATATATCACATCTTCTCCAAGAAATACCAGGATTCCTCCTGAAATAGGACCTTTTCACCCACAAATACCTCTTTTATCCCCAAAAGAGGACAGTTTCTTCCAGAAATGCCACATTTCTCCCAAATATATCACATCTCCTCCAAGAAATACCAGCTTTCCCCCTTCAAATAGGACCTTTTCACCCACAAATACCTGTTTATCACCAAAATAGGACAGTTTCTTCCAGAAATGCCACATTTCTCCCAAATATATCGCATCTTCTCCACGAAATACCAGATTTCCTCCTGAAATAGGACCTTTTCACCCACAAATACCTGTTTTATCCCCAAAATAAGACAGTTTCTTGCTGAAATGCCATATTTTTCCCAAATATATCACATCTTCTCCAAGAAATACCAGGTTTCCCCCATCAAATAGGACCTTTTCACCCACTAATACCTCTATTATCCCCAAAACAGTACAGTTTCTTCCAGGAATTCCACATTTCTCCAAAATTTATCACATCTTCTCCAAGAAATACCAGCTTTCCCCCTTCAAATAGGACCTTTTCACCCACAAATACCTCTTCTATCCCCAAAATAGGACAGTTTCTTCCAGAAAGGCCACATTTCTCCCAAATATATCACATCTTCTCCAAGAAATACCAGGTTTCCCCCTTCAAATAGGATCTTTTCACCCACAAATACCTCTTAAATCCCCAAAATAGGACAGTTTCTTCCAGAAATGCCAATTTTCTCCCAATTATAGAACATCTTCTCCAAGAAATACCACGTTTCCCCCTTGAAATAGGACCTTTTCACCCACAAATACCTCTTTTATCCCCAAAATAGGACAGTTTCTTCCAGAAATGCCACATTTCTCCCAAATATATGACATCTCCTCCAAGAAATACCAGCTTTCCCCCTGGAAATAGGACCTTTTCTCCCACAAATGCCTCTTCTAAACACAAAATAGGACAGTTTCTTCCAGACATGCCACATTTCTCCCAAATATATCACATCTTCTCCAAGAAATATCACGATTTCTCCTTAAATAGGAACTTTTCTCCCACAAATACCAGCCTTCTCCCCCCAAATTTGACTTTTTCTTCCAGAAATGCCACATTTCTCCCAAATATATCACATCTTCTCCAAGAAATACCAGGTTTCCCCCTTCAAATAGGACCTTTTCACCCACAAATACCTCTTTTATCCCCAAAACAGTACAGTTTCTTCCAGAAATGCCACATTTCTCCCAAATATATCACATCTTCTCCAAGAAATACCAGGTTTCCCCCATCAAATAGGACTTTTTCTCCCACAAATACCGCTTTTATACCCAAAAGAGGACAGTTTCTTCCAGAAATGCCACATTTCTCCCAAATATATCACATCTTCTCCAAGAAATACCAGGGTTCCCCCATCAAATAGGACCTTTTCACCCACAAATACCACTTTTATCCCCAAAAGAGGACAGTTTCTTCCAGAAATGCCACATTTCTCCCAAATATATCACATCTTCTCCAAGAAATACCAGGATTCCTCCTGAAATAGGACCTTTTCACCCACAAATACCTGTTTGATCCCCAAAATAGGACAGTTTCTTCCAGAAATGCCACATTTCTCCCAAATATATCACATCTTCTCCAAGAAATACCAGTTTTCCCCCTTCAAAAAGGACCTTTTCACCCACAAATACCTGTTTGATCCCCAAAATAGGACAGTTTCTTCCAGAAATGCCACATTTCTCCCAAATATATCAAATCTCCTCCAAGAAATACCAGGTTTCCCCCTTCAAATAGGAACTTTTCACCCTCAAATACCTCTTTTATCCCCAAAATAGGACAGTTTCTTCCAGAAATGCCACATTTCTTCCAAATATATCACATCTTCTCCAAGAAATACCAGCTTTCCCCCTTCAAATAGGACCTTTTCACCCACAAATACCTGTTTTATCCCCAAAATAGGACAGTTTCTGCCAGAAATGCCACATTTCTCCCAAATATATCACATCTTCTCCAAGAAATACCACGTTTCCCCCTTCAAATAGGACCTTTTCACCCACAAATACCTGTTTGATCCCCAAAATAGGTCAGCTTCCTCCAGAAATGCCTGATTTCTCCCAAATATATCACATCTTCTCCAAGAAATACCACGTTTCCCCCTTCAAATAGGACCTTTTCACCCACAAATACCTCTTTTATCCCCAAAATAGGAAATTTTCTTCCAGAAATACCAGATTTCTCCCAAATATATCACATCTTCTCCAAGAAAAACCCCGTTTCCCCCTTCAAATAGGACCTTTTCACCCACAGATACCTGTTTTATCCCCAAAATAGGACAGTTTCTTCCAGAAATGCCACATTTCTCCCAAATAGATCACATCTTCTCCAAGAAATACCAGGATTCCTCCTGAAATAGGACCTTTTCACCCACAAATACCTGTTTACTCCCCAAAATAGGACAGTTTCTTCCAGGAATGCCACATTTCTCCCAAATTTATCACATCTTCTCCAAGAAATACCAGCTTTCCCCCTTCAAATAGGACCTTTTCACCCACAAATACCTCTTTTATTCCCAAAAGAGGACAGTTTCTTCCAGAAATGCCACATTTCTCCCAAATATATCACATCTCCTCCAAGAAATACCTGATTTCCCCCTTAAAATAGGACCTTTTCACCCACAAATACCTGTTTGATTCCCAAAATAGGAAAGTTTCTTCCAGGAATGCCACATTTCTCCCAAATATATCACATCTTCTCCAAGAAATACCAGGTTTCCCCCTTCAAATAGGACCTTTTCACCCACAAATACCTGTTTGATCCCCAAAATAGGACATTCTCTTCCAGAAATGCCACATTTCTCCCAAATATATCACATCTTCTCCAAGAAATACCAGTTTTCCCCCTTCAAATAGGACCTTTTCAGCCACAAATACCTCTTCTATCCCCAAAATAGGACAGTTTCTTCCAGAAATGCCACATTTCTCCCAAATATAGAACATCTTCTCCAAGAAATACCAGGTTTCCCCCTGGAAGTAGCACATTTTCTCCCACAAATACCTCTTTTATCCCCAAAATAGGACTGTTTCTTTCAGAAATGCCACATTTCTCCCAAATAGATCACATCTTCTCCAAGAAATACCAGGTTTCCCCCTTCAAATAGGACCTTTTCACCCACAGATACCTCTTTTATACCTCAAATTGGAAATTTTCTTCCAGAAATTCCAATTTTCTCCCAATTATAGAACATCTTCTCCAAGAAATACTACGTTTCCCCCTGGAAATAGGACCTTTTCACCCACAAATACCTCTTTTATCCCAAAAAGAGGACAGTTTCTTCCAGAAAGGCCACATTTCTCCCAAATAGATCACATCTTCTCCAAGAAATTCCAGCTTTCCCCCTTCAAATAGGACCTTTTCACCCACAAATACCTGTTTGCTCCCCAAAATAGGACAGTTTCTTCCAGAAAGGCCACATTTCTCCCAAATAGATCACATCTTCTCCAAGAAATACCAGGATTCCCCCTTGAAATAGGACCTTTTCACCCACAAATACCTCTTTTATCCACAAAATAGGTCAGTTTCTTCCAGGAATGCCACATTTCTCCCAAATATATCACATCTTCTCCTAGAAATACCAGGTTTCCCCCTGGAAGTAGCACATTTTCTCCCACAAATACCTGTTTTATCCCCAAAATAGGACTGTTTCTTTCAGAAATGCCAAATTTCTCCCAAATATATCACATCTTCTCCAAGAAATACCAGGATTCCTCCTGAAATAGGACCTTTTCACCCACAAATACCTGTTTGCTCCCCAAAATAGGACAGTTTCTTCCTGACATGCCGCATTTCTTCCAAATATAGAACATCTTCTCCAAGAAATACCAGGTTTCCCCCTTCAAATAGGACCTTTTCACCCACAAATACCTCTTTTATCCCCAAAATAGGACAGTTTCTTCCAGAAATGCCACATTTCTCCCAAATATATCACATCTCCTCCAAGAAATACCAGGTTTCCCCCTTCAAATAGGACCTTTTCACCCTCAAATACCTGTTTGATTCCCAAAATAGGACAGTTTCTTCCAGAAATGCCACATTTCTCCCAAATGTATCACATCTTCTCCAAGAAATACCAGCTTTCCCCCTTCAAATAGGACCTTTTCAAACACAAATACCTCTTTTATCCCCAAAAGAGGACAGTTTCTTCCAGAAATGCCACATTTCTCCCAAATAGATCACATCTTCTCCAAGAAATACCAGTTTTCCCCCTGGAAATAGGACCTTTTCACCCACAAATACCTCTTCTATCCCCAAAATAGGACAGTTTATTCCAGAAATGCCAGATTTCTCCCAAATAGATCACATCTTCTCCAAGAAATACCAGGTTTCCCCCTTCAAATAGGACCTTTTCACCCACAAATACCTCTTCTATCCCCAAAATAGGACAGTTTCTTTCAGAAATGCCAAATTTCTCCCAAATATATCACATCTTCTCCAAGAAATATAAGGTTTCCCCCTTCAAATAGGACCTTTTCACCCACAAATACCACTTTTATACCTCAAATTGGAAATTTTCTTCCAGAAATTCCAATTTTCTCCCAATTATAGAACATCTTCTCCAAGAAATACCACGTTTTCCCCCTTCAAATAGGACCTTTTCACCCACAAATGCCTGTTTTATCCTCAAAAGAGTACAGTTTCTTCCAGAAATGCCACATTTCTCCCAAATATATCACATCTTCTCCAAGAAATACCAGCTTTCCCCTGGAAATAGGAACTTTTCTCCCACAAATATCTCGTTTATCCCCAAAATAGGACAGTTTCTTCCAGACATGCCACATTTCTCCCAAATATAGCACATCTTCTCCAAGAAAAACCCCGTTTCCCCCTGGAAATAGGACCTTTTCACCCACAAATACCTCTTTTATCCCCAAAAGAGGACAGTTTCTTCCAGAAATGCCACATTTCTCCCAAATATATCACATCTCCACCAAGAAATACCAGCTTTCCCCCTTCAAATAGAACCTTTTCACCCACAAATACCTGTTGTATCCCCAAAATAGGACAGTTTCTTCCAGAAATGCCACATTTCTCCCAAATATATCACATCTTCTCCAAGAAATACCAGGTTTCCGCCTTCAAATAGGACCTTTTCACCCACAAATACCTGTTTGATCTCCAAAATAGGCCAGCTTCTTCCAGAAATGCCAGATTTCTCCCAAATATACCACATCTTCTCCAAGAAATACCAGGTTTCCCCCTTCAAATAGGACCTTTTCACCCACAAATACCTCTTTTATCCCCAAAATAGGACAGTTTCTTCAAGAAATACCAGATTTCTCCCAAATATATCACATCTTCTCCAAGAAAAACCCCATTTCCCCCTTCAAATAGGACCTTTTCACCCTCAAATACCTCTTTTATCCCCAAAGAGGACAGTTTCTCCGAGAGATGCCATATTTCTCCCAAATATATCACATCTTCTCCAAGAAATACCACGTTTCCCCCTTAAAATAGGACCTTTTCACCCACAAATACCTCTTCTATCCCCAAAATAGGACAGTTTCTTCCAGAAATGCCACATTTCTCCCAAATATATCACATCTTCTCCCACAAATACCTGGTTTCCCCCTTCAAATAGGACCTTTTCACCCACAAATACCCCTTTTATTCCCAAAATAGGACAGTTTCTTCCAGAAATGCCACATTTCTCCCAAATATATCACATCTCCTCCAAGAAATACCAGATTTCCGCCTTCAAATAGGACCTTTTCACCCACAAATACCTCTTCTATCCCCAAAATAGGACAGTTTCTTCCAGAAATGCCACATTTCTCCCAAATATATCACATCTTCTCCAAGAAATACCAGGGTTCCCCCTTCAAATAGGACCTTTTCTCTCACTAATACCTCTTTTATCCCCAAAAGAGGACAGTTTCTTCCAGAAATGCCACATTTCTCCCAAATATATCACATCTTCTCCAAGAAATACCACGTTTCCCCTTCAAATAGGACCTTTTCAACTACAAATACCTGTCCTATCCCCAAAAGAGGACAGTTTCTTCCAGAAAGGCCACATTTCTCCCAAATATATCACGTCTCCTCCAAGAAATACCAGCTTTCCACCTTCAAATAGGACCTTTTCAACCACAAATACCTCTTTTATCCACAAAATAGGTCAGTTTCTTCCAGAAATGCCAGATTTCTCCCAAATATATCACATCTTCTCCAAGAAATACCAGGATTCCTCCTGAAATAGGACCTTTTCACCCACAAATACCTGTTTGATCCCCAAAATAGGACAGTTTCTTCCTGACATGCCGCATTTCTCCTAAATATAGAACATCTTCTCCAAGAAATACCACGTTTTCCCCCTTCAAATAGGACCTTTTCACCCACAAATACCTCTTTTATCCCCAAAAGAGGACAGTTTCTTCCAGAAATGCCACATTTCTCCCAAATATATCACATCTTCTCCAAGAAATACCAGTTTTCCCCCTTCAAATAGGACCTTTTCAGCCACAAATACCTCTTCTATCCCCAAAATAGGACAGTTTCTTCCAGAAATGCCAGATTTCTCCCAAATAGATCACATCTTCTCCAAGAAATACCACGTTTCCCCCTTCATATAGGAACTTTTCACCCACAAATACCTCTTCTATCTCCAAAATAGGACAGTTTCTTTCAGAAATGCCAAATTTCTCCCAAATATATCACATCTTCTCCAAGAAATACCAGGTTTCCCCCTTCAAATAGGACCTTTTCACCCACAAATACCACTTTTATACCTCAAATTGGAAATTTTCTTCCAGAAATTAAAATTTTCTCCCAATTATTGAACATCTTCTCCAAGAAATACCACGTTTTCCCCCTTGAAATAGGACCTTTTCACCCACAAATGCCTGTTTTATCCTCAAAAGAGGACAGTTTCTTCCAGAAATGCCACATTTCTCCCAAATATATCACATCTTCTCCAAGAAATACCAGCTTTCCCCCTGGAAATAGGAACTTTTCTCCCACAAATACCTCTTTTATCCCCAAATGAGGACAGTTTCTTCCAGACATGCCACATTTCTCCCAAATATATCACATCTTCTCCAAGAAAAACCCCGTTTCCCCCTGGAAATAGGACCTTTTCACCCACAAATACCTCTTTTATCCCCAAAAGAGGACAGTTTCTTCCAGAAATGCCAGATTTCTCCCAAATATATCACATCTCCACCAAGAAATACCAGCTTTCCCCTTCAAATAGAACCTTTTCACCCACAAATACCTGTTGTATCCCCAAAATAGGACAGTTTCTTCCAGAAATGCCACATTTCTCCCAAATATATCACATCTTCTCCACGAAATACCAGATTTCCGCCTTCAAATAGGACCTTTTCACCCACAAATACCTGTTTGATCCCCAAAATAGGACAGTTTCTTCGAGAAATGCCACATTTCTCCCAAATAGATCACATCTTCTCCAAGAAATACCAGGGTTCCCCCTTCAAATAGGACCTTTTCACCCACAAATACCTCTTTTATCCCCAAAAGAGGACAGTTTCTTCCAGACATGCCACATTTCTCCCAAATATAGCACATCTTCTCCAAGAAATACCAGCTTTCCCCTTCAAATAGGACCTTTTCACCCACAAATACCTCTTTTATCCCCAAAAGAGGACAGTTTCTTCCAGAAATGCCACATTTCTCCCAAATATATCACATCTCCTCCAAGAAATACCAGCTTTCCCCCTTCAAATAGGACCTTTTCACCCACAAATACCTGTTTATCACCAAAATAGGACAGTTTCTTCCAGAAATGCCACATTTCTCCCAAATATATCGCATCTTCTCCACGAAATACCAGATTTCCTCCTGGAAATAGGACCTTTTCACCCACAAATACCTGTTTTATCCCCAAAATAAGACAGTTTCTTGCTGAAATGCCACATTTTTCCCAAATATATCACATCTTCTCCAAGAAATACCAGGGTTCCCCCTTCAAATAGGACCTTTTCTCTCACTAATACCTCTTTTATCCCCAAAAGAGGACAGTTTCTTCCAGAAATGCCACATTTCTCCCAAATATATCACATCTTCTCCAAGAAATACCACGTTTCCCCTTCAAATAGGACCTTTTCAACTACAAATACCTGTCCTATCCCCAAAAGAGGACAGTTTCTTCCAGAAAGGCCACATTTCTCCCAAATATATCACGTCTCCTCCAAGAAATACCAGCTTTCCACCTTCAAATAGGACCTTTTCAACCACAAATACCTCTTTTATCCACAAAATAGGTCAGTTTCTTCCAGAAATGCCAGATTTCTCCCAAATATATCACATCTTCTCCAAGAAATACCAGGATTCCTCCTGAAATAGGACCTTTTCACCCACAAATACCTGTTTGATCCCCAAAATAGGACAGTTTCTTCCTGACATGCCGCATTTCTCCTAAATATAGAACATCTTCTCCAAGAAATACCACGTTTTCCCCCTTCAAATAGGACCTTTTCACCCACAAATACCTCTTTTATCCCCAAAAGAGGACAGTTTCTTCCAGAAATGCCACATTTCTCCCAAATATATCACATCTTCTCCAAGAAATACCAGTTTTCCCCCTTCAAATAGGACCTTTTCAGCCACAAATACCTCTTCTATCCCCAAAATAGGACAGTTTCTTCCAGAAATGCCAGATTTCTCCCAAATAGATCACATCTTCTCCAAGAAATACCACGTTTCCCCCTTCATATAGGAACTTTTCACCCACAAATACCTCTTCTATCTCCAAAATAGGACAGTTTCTTTCAGAAATGCCAAATTTCTCCCAAATATATCACATCTTCTCCAAGAAATACCAGGTTTCCCCCTTCAAATAGGACCTTTTCACCCACAAATACCACTTTTATACCTCAAATTGGAAATTTTCTTCCAGAAATTAAAATTTTCTCCCAATTATTGAACATCTTCTCCAAGAAATACCACGTTTTCCCCCTTGAAATAGGACCTTTTCACCCACAAATGCCTGTTTTATCCTCAAAAGAGGACAGTTTCTTCCAGAAATGCCACATTTCTCCCAAATATATCACATCTTCTCCAAGAAATACCAGCTTTCCCCCTGGAAATAGGAACTTTTCTCCCACAAATACCTCTTTTATCCCCAAATGAGGACAGTTTCTTCCAGACATGCCACATTTCTCCCAAATATATCACATCTTCTCCAAGAAAAACCCCGTTTCCCCCTGGAAATAGGACCTTTTCACCCACAAATACCTCTTTTATCCCCAAAAGAGGACAGTTTCTTCCAGAAATGCCAGATTTCTCCCAAATATATCACATCTCCACCAAGAAATACCAGCTTTCCCCTTCAAATAGAACCTTTTCACCCACAAATACCTGTTGTATCCCCAAAATAGGACAGTTTCTTCCAGAAATGCCACATTTCTCCCAAATATATCACATCTTCTCCACGAAATACCAGATTTCCGCCTTCAAATAGGACCTTTTCACCCACAAATACCTGTTTGATCCCCAAAATAGGACAGTTTCTTCGAGAAATGCCACATTTCTCCCAAATAGATCACATCTTCTCCAAGAAATACCAGGGTTCCCCCTTCAAATAGGACCTTTTCACCCACAAATACCTCTTTTATCCCCAAAAGAGGACAGTTTCTTCCAGACATGCCACATTTCTCCCAAATATAGCACATCTTCTCCAAGAAATACCAGCTTTCCCCTTCAAATAGGACCTTTTCACCCACAAATACCTCTTTTATCCCCAAAAGAGGACAGTTTCTTCCAGAAATGCCACATTTCTCCCAAATATATCACATCTCCTCCAAGAAATACCAGCTTTCCCCCTTCAAATAGGACCTTTTCACCCACAAATACCTGTTTATCACCAAAATAGGACAGTTTCTTCCAGAAATGCCACATTTCTCCCAAATATATCGCATCTTCTCCACGAAATACCAGATTTCCTCCTGGAAATAGGACCTTTTCACCCACAAATACCTGTTTTATCCCCAAAATAAGACAGTTTCTTGCTGAAATGCCACATTTTTCCCAAATATATCACATCTTCTCCAAGAAATACCAGGTTTCCCCCTTCAAATAGGACCTTTTCACCCACAAATACCTCTTTTATCCCCAAAACAGTACAGTTTCTTCCAGGAATGCCACATTTCTCCAAAATCTATCACATCTTCTCCAAGAAATACCAGCTTTCCCCCTTCAAATAGGACCTTTTCACCCACAAATACCTCTTTTATCCCCAAAATAGGACAGTTTCTTCCAGAAATGCCACATTTCTCCCAAATATATGACATCTCCTCCAAGAAATACCAGCTTTCCCCCTGGAAATAGGACCTTTTCTCCCACAAATGCCTCTTCTAACCACAAAATAGGACAGTTTCTTCCAGACATGCCACATTTCTCCCAAATATATCACATCTTCTCCAAGAAATATCACGATTTCTCCTTAAATAGGAACTTTTCTCCCACAAATACCAGCCTTCTCCCCCCAAATTTGACTTTTTCTTCCAGAAATGCCACATTTCTCCCAAATATATCACATCTTCTCCAAGAAATACCAGGTTTCCCCCTTCAAATAGGACCTTTTCACCCACAAATACCTCTTTTATCCCCAAAACAGTACAGTTTCTTCCAGAAATGCCACATTTCTCCCAAATATATCACATCTTCTCCAAGAAATACCAGGTTTCCCCCATCAAATAGGACTTTTTCTCCCACAAATACCGCTTTTATACCCAAAAGAGGACAGTTTCTTCCAGAAATGCCACATTTCTCCCAAATATATCACATCTTCTCCAAGAAATACCAGGGTTCCCCCATCAAATAGGACCTTTTCACCCACAAATACCATTTTATCCCCAAAAGAGGACAGTTTCTTCCAGAAATGCCACATTTCTCCCAAATATATCACATCTTCTCCAAGAAATACCAGGATTCCTCCTGAAATAGGACCTTTTCACCCACAAATACCTGTTTGATCCCCAAAATAGGACAGTTTCTTCCAGAAATGCCACATTTCTCCCAAATATATCACATCTTCTCCAAGAAATACCAGTTTTCCCCCTTCAAAAAGGACCTTTTCACCCACAAATACCTGTTTGATCCCCAAAAGAGGACAGTTTCTTCCAGAAATGCCACATTTCTCCCAAATATATCAAATCTCCTCCAAGAAATACCAGGTTTCCCCCTTCAAATAGGAACTTTTCACCCTCAAATACCTCTTTTATCCCCAAAATAGGACAGTTTCTTCCAGAAATGCCACATTTCTTCCAAATATATCACATCTTCTCCAAGAAATACCAGCTTTCCCCCTTCAAATAGGACCTTTTCACCCACAAATACCTCTTTTATCCCCAAAAGAGGACAGTTTCTGCCAGAAATGCCACATTTCTCCCAAATATATCACATCTTCTCCAAGAAATACCACGTTTCTCCCTTCAAATAGGACCTTTTCACCCACAAATACCTGTTTGATCCCCAAAATAGGTCAGCTTCCTCCAGAAATGCCTGATTTCTCCCAAATATATCACATCTTCTCCAAGAAATACCACGTTTCCCCCTTCAAATAGGACCTTTTCACCCACAAATACCTCTTTTATCCCCAAAATAGCACTGTTTCTTCCAGAAATACCAGATTTCTCCCAAATATATCACATCTTCTCCAAGAAAAACCCCGTTTCCCCCTTCAAATAGGACCTTTTCACCCACAGATACCTGTTTTATCCCCAAAATAGGACAGTTTCTTCCAGAAATGCCACATTTCTCCCAAATAGATCACATCTTCTCCAAGAAATACCAGGATTCCTCCTGAAATAGGACCTTTTCACCCACAAATACCTGTTTACTCCCCAAAATAGGACAGTTTCTTCCAGGAATGCCACATTTCTCCCAAATTTATCACATCTTCTCCAAGAAATACCAGGTTTCCCCCTTCAAATAGGACCTTTTCACCCACAAATACCTCTTTTATTCCCAAAATAGGACAGTTTCTTCCAGAAATGCCACATTTCTCCCAAATATATCACATCTCCTCCAAGAAATACCTGATTTCCCCCTTAAAATAGGACCTTTTCACCCACAAATACCTGTTTGATTCCCAAAATAGGAAAGTTTCTTCCAGGAATGCCACATTTCTCCCAAATATATCACATCTTCTCCAAGAAATACCAGGTTTCCCCCTTCAAATAGGACCTTTTCACCCACAAATACCTGTTTGATCCCCAAAATAGGACATTCTCTTCCAGAAATGCCACATTTCTCCCAAATATATCACATCTTCTCCAAGAAATACCAGTTTTCCCCCTTCAAATAGGACCTTTTCAGCCACAAATACCTCTTCTATCCCCAAAATAGGACAGTTTCTTCCAGAAATGCCACATTTCTCCCAAATATAGAACATCTTCTCCAAGAAATACCAGGTTTCCCCCTGGAAGTAGCACATTTTCTCCCACAAATACCTCTTTTATCCCCAAAATAGGACTGTTTCTTTCAGAAATGCCAGATTTCTCCCAAATAGATCACATCTTCTCCAAGAAATACCAGGTTTCCCCCTTCAAATAGGACCTTTTCACCCACAGATACCTCTTTTATACCTCAAATTGGAAATTTTCTTCCAGAAATTCCAATTTTCTCCCAATTATAGAACATCTTCTCCAAGAAATACTACGTTTCCCCCTGGAAATAGGACCTTTTCACCCTCAAATACCTCTTTTATCCCAAAAAGAGGACAGTTTCTTCCAGAAAGGCCACATTTCTCCCAAATAGATCACATCTTCTCCAAGAAATTCCAGCTTTCCCCCTTCAAATAGGACCTTTTCACCCACAAATACCTGTTTGCTCCCCAAAATAGGACAGTTTCTTCCAGAAAGGCCACATTTCTCCCAAATAGATCACATCTTCTCCAAGAAATATCAGGATTCCCCCTTGAAATAGGACCTTTTCACCCACAAATACCTCTTTTATCCACAAAATAGGTCAGTTTCTTCCAGGAATGCCACATTTCTCCCAAATATATCACATCTTCTCCTAGAAATACCAGGTTTCCCCCTGGAAGTAGCACATTTTCTCCCACAAATACCTGTTTTATCCCCAAAATAGGACTGTTTCTTTCAGAAATGCCAAATTTCTCCCAAATATATCACATCTTCTCCAAGAAATACCAGGATTCCTCCTGAAATAGGACCTTTTCACCCACAAATACCTGTTTGCTCCCCAAAATAGGACAGTTTCTTCCTGACATGCCGCATTTCTTCCAAATATAGAACATCTTCTCCAAGAAATACCAGGTTTCCCCCTTCAAATAGGACCTTTTCACCCACAAATACCTCTTTTATCCCCAAAATAGGACAGTTTCTTCCAGAAATGCCACATTTCTCCCAAATATATCACATCTCCTCCAAGAAATACCAGGTTTCCCCCTTCAAATAGGACCTTTTCACCCACAAATACCTGTTTGATTCCCAAAATAGGACAGTTTCTTCCAGAAATGCCACATTTCTCCCAAATGTATCACATCTTCTCCAAGAAATACCAGCTTTCCCCCTTCAAATAGGACCTTTTCAAACACAAATACCTCTTTTATCCCCAAAAGAGGACAGTTTCTTCCAGAAATGCCACATTTCTCCCAAATAGATCACATCTTCTCCAAGAAATACCAGTTTTCCCCCTTCAAATAGGACCTTTTCACCCACAAATACCTCTTCTATCCCCAAAATAGGACAGTTTATTCCAGAAATGCCAGATTTCTCCCAAATAGATCACATCTTCTCCAAGAAATACCACGTTTCCCCCTTCAAATAGGACCTTTTCACCCACAAATACCTCTTCTATCCCCAAAATAGGACAGTTTCTTTCAGAAATGCCAAATTTCTCCCAAATATATCACATCTTCTCCAAGAAATATAAGGTTTCCCCCTTCAAATAGGACCTTTTCACCCACAAATACCACTTTTATACCTCAAATTGGAAATTTTCTTCCAGAAATTCCAATTTTCTCCCAATTATAGAACATCTTCTCCAAGAAATACCACGTTTTCCCCCTTCAAATAGGACCTTTTCACCCACAAATGCCTGTTTTATCCTCAAAAGAGTACAGTTTCTTCCAGAAATGCCACATTTCTCCCAAATATATCACATCTTCTCCAAGAAATACCAGCTTTCCCCCTGGAAATAGGAACTTTTCTCCCACAAATATCTCGTTTATCCCCAAAATAGGACAGTTTCTTCCAGACATGCCACATTTCTCCCAAATATAGCACATCTTCTCCAAGAAAAACCCCGTTTCCCCCTGGAAATAGGACCTTTTCACCCACAAATACCTCTTTTATCCCCAAAAGAGGACAGTTTCTTCCAGAAATGCCACATTTCTCCCAAATATATCACATCTCCACCAAGAAATACCAGCTTTCCCCCTTCAAATAGAACCTTTTCACCCACAAATACCTGTTGTATCCCCAAAATAGGACAGTTTCTTCCAGAAATGCCACATTTCTCCCAAATATATCACATCTTCTCCAAGAAATACCAGGTTTCCGCCTTCAAATAGGACCTTTTCACCCACAAATACCTGTTTGATCTCCAAAATAGGCCAGCTTCTTCCAGAAATGCCAGATTTCTCCCAAATATACCACATCTTCTCCAAGAAATACCACGTTTCCCCCTTCAAATAGGACCTTTTCTCCCACAAATACCTCTTTTATCCCCAAAATAGGACAGTTTCTTCAAGAAATACCAGATTTCTCCCAAATATATCACATCTTCTCCAAGAAAAACCCCATTTCCCCCTTCAAATAGGACCTTTTCACCCTCAAATACCTCTTTTATCCCCAAAGAGGACAGTTTCTCCGAGAGATGCCATATTTCTCCCAAATATATCACATCTTCTCCAAGAAATACCACGTTTCCCCCTTAAAATAGGACCTTTTCACCCACAAATACCTCTTCTATCCCCAAAATAGGACAGTTTCTTCCAGAAATGCCACATTTCTCCCAAACATATCACATCTTCTCCAAGAAATACCACGTTTCCCCCTTGAAATAGGACCTTTTCACCCACAAATACCCCTTTTATTCCCAAAATAGGACAGTTTCTTCCAGAAATGCCACATTTCTCCCAAATATATCACATCTCCTCCAAGAAATACCAGATTTCCGCCTTCAAATAGGACCTTTTCACCCACAAATACCTCTTCTATCCCCAAAATAGGACAGTTTCTTCCAGAAATGCCACATTTCTCCCAAATATATCACATCTTCTCCAAGAAATACCACGTTTCCCCCTTCAAATAGGACCTTTTCTCTCACTAATACCTCTTTTATCCCCAAAAGAGGACAGTTTCTTCCAGAAATGCCACATTTCTCCCAAATATATCACATCTTCTCCAAGAAATACCACGTTTCCCCTTCAAATAGGACCTTTTCAACTACAAATACCTGTCCTATCCCCAAAATAGGACAGTTTCTTCCAGAAAGGCCACATTTCTCCCAAATATATCACGTCTCCTCCAAGAAATACCAGCTTTCCACCTTCAAATAGGACCTTTTCAACCACAAATACCTCTTTTATCCACAAAATAGGACAGTTTCTTCCAGAAATGCCAGATTTCTCCCAAATATATCACATCTTCTCCAAGAAATACCAGGATTCCTCCTGAAATAGGACCTTTTCACCCACAAATACCTGTTTGATCCCCAAAATAGGACAGTTTCTTCCTGACATGCCGCATTTCTCCTAAATATAGAACATCTTCTCCAAGAAATACCACGTTTTCCCCCTTCAAATAGGACCTTTTCACCCACAAATACCTCTTTTATCCCCAAAAGAGGACAGTTTCTTCCAGAAATGCCACATTTCTCCCAAATATATCACATCTTCTCCAAGAAATACCAGTTTTCCCCCTTCAAATAGGACCTTTTCACCCACAAATACCTCTTCTATCCCCAAAATAGGACAGTTTCTTCCAGAAATGCCAGATTTCTCCCAAATAGATCACATCTTCTCCAAGAAATACCACGTTTCCCCCTTCATATAGGAACTTTTCACCCACAAATACCTCTTCTCTCTCCAAAATAGGACAGTTTCTTTCAGAAATGCCACATTTCTCCCAAATATATCACATCTTCTCCAAGAAATACCAGGTTTCCCCCTTCAAATAGGACCTTTTCACCCACAAATACCACTTTTATACCTCAAATTGGAAATTTTCTTCCAGAAATTAAAATTTTCTCCCAATTATAGAACATCTTCTCCAAGAAATACCACGTTTTCCCCCTTCAAATAGGACCTTTTCACCCACAAATGCCTGTTTTATCCTCAAAAGAGGACAGTTTCTTCCAGAAATGCCACATTTCTCCCAAATATATCACATCTTCTCCAAGAAATACCAGCTTTCCCCCTGGAAATAGGAACTTTTCTCCCACAAATACCTCTTTTATCCCCAAATGAGGACAGTTTCTTCCAGACATGCCACATTTCTCCCAAATATATCACATCTTCTCCAAGAAAAACCCCGTTTCCCCCTGGAAATAGGACCTTTTCACCCACAAATACCTCTTTTATCCCCAAAAGAGGACAGTTTCTTCCAGAAATGCCAGATTTCTCCCAAATATATCACATCTCCACCAAGAAATACCAGCTTTCCCCTTCAAATAGAACCTTTTCACCCACAAATACCTGTTGTATCCCCAAAATAGGACAGTTTCTTCCAGAAATGCCACATTTCTCCCAAATATATCACATCTTCTCCACGAAATACCAGATTTCCGCCTTCAAATAGGACCTTTTCACCCACAAATACCTGTTTGATCCCCAAAATAGGACAGTTTCTTCGAGAAATGCCACATTTCTCCCAAATAGATCACATCTTCTCCAAGAAATACCAGGGTTCCCCCTTCAAATAGGACCTTTTCACCCACAAATACCTCTTTTATCCCCAAAAGAGGACAGTTTCTTCCAGACATGCCACATTTCTCCCAAATATAGCACATCTTCTCCAAGAAATACCAGCTTTCCCCCTGGAAGTAGGACCTTTTCACCCACAAATACCTCTTTTATCCCCAAAAGAGGACAGTTTCTTCCAGAAATGCCACATTTCTCCCAAATATATCACATCTCCTCCAAGAAATACCAGCTTTCCCCCTTCAAATAGGACCTTTTCACCCACAAATACCTGTTTATCACCAAAATAGGACAGTTTCTTCCAGAAATGCCACATTTCTCCCAAATATATCGCATCTTCTCCACGAAATACCAGATTTCCTCCTGGAAATAGGACCTTTTCACCCACAAATACCTGTTTATCCCCAAAATAAGACAGTTTCTTGCTGAAATGCCACATTTTTCCCAAATATATCACATCTTCTCCAAGAAATACCAGGGTTCCCCCTTCAAATAGGACCTTTTCACCCACAAATACCTCTTTTATCCCCAAAACAGTACAGTTTCTTCCAGGAATGCCACATTTCTCCAAAATCTATCACATCTTCTCCAAGAAATACCAGCTTTCCCCCTTCAAATAGGACCTTTTCACCCACAAATACCTCTTCTATCCCCAAAATAGGACAGTTTCTTCCAGAAAGGCCACATTTCTCCCAAATATATCACATCTTCTCCAAGAAATACCAGGTTTCCCCCTTCAAATAGGATCTTTTCACCCACAAATACCTCTTAAATCCCCAAAATAGGACAGTTTATTCCAGAAATGCCACATTTCTCCCAAACATATCACATCTTCTCCAAGAAATACCAGGTTTCCCCCAGGAAGTAGCACATTTTCTCCCACAAATTCCTCTTTTATTCCCAAAATAGGACTGTTTCTTTCAGAAATGCCACATTTCTCCCAAATATATCACATCTTCTCCAAGAAATACCAGGTTTCCCCCTTCAAATAGGACTTTTTCACCCACAAATACCACTTTTATACCTCAAATTGGAAATTTTCTTCCAGAAATTCCAATTTTCTCCCAATTATAGAACATCTTCTCCAAGAAATACCACGTTTCCCCCTTGAAATAGGACCTTTTCACCCACAAATACCTCTTTTATCCCCAAAATAGGACAGTTTCTTCCAGAAATGCCACATTTCTCCCAAATATATCACATCTCCTCCAAGAAATACCAGCTTTCCCCCTTCAAATAGGTCCTTTTCTCCCACAAATACCTCTTTTATCCACAAAATAGGACAGTTTCTTCCAGACATGCCACATTTCTCCCAAATATATCACATCTTCTCCAAGAAATACCACGATTTCTCCTTAAATAGGAACTTTTCTCCCACAAATACCAGCCTTCTCCCCCCAAATTTGACTTTTTCTTCCAGAAATGCCACATTTCTCCCAAATAGATCACATCTTCTCCAAGAAATACCAGGTTTCCCCCTTCAAATAGGACCTTTTCACCCACAAATACCTCTTTTATCCCCAAAACAGAACAGTTTCTTCCAGAAATGCCACATTTCTCCCAAATATATCACATCTTCACCAAGAAATACCAGGTTTCCCCCATCAAATAGGACATTTTCTCCCACAAATACCGCTTTTATCCCCAAAAGAGGACAGTTTCTTCCAGAAATGCCACATTTCTCCCAAATGTATCACATCTTCTCCAAGAAATACCAGGTTTCCCCCTTCAAATAGGACCTTTTCACCCACAAATACCTCTTCTATCCCCAAAATAGGACAGTTTCTTCGAGAAATGCCACATTTCTCCCAAATATATCACATCTTCTCCAAGAAATACCAGGTTTCCCCCTTCAAATAGGACCTTTTCACCCACAAATACCTGTTTGATCCCCAAAAGAGGACAGTTTCTTCCAGAAATGCCACATTTCTCCCAAATATATCACATCTTCTCCAAGAAATACCAGGTTTCCCCCTTCAAATAGGACCTTTTCACCCACAAATACCTCTTTTATCCCCAAAAGAGGACAGTTTCTTCCAGAAATGCCTGATTTCTCCCAAATATATCAAATCTCCTCCAAGAAATACCAGCTTTCCCCCTTCAAATAGGACCTTTTCACCCACAAATACCTCTTTTATCCCCAAAATAGGACAGTTTCTTCCAGAAATGCCACATTTCTCCCAAATATATCACATCTCCTCCAAGAAATACCAGGTTTCCCCCTTCAAATAGGACCTTTTCACCCACAAATACCTGTTTTATCCCCAAAATAGGACAGTTTCTGCCAGAAATGCCACATTTCTCCCAAATATATCACATCTTCGCCAAGAAATACCACGTTTCCCCCTTCAAATAGGACCTTTTCACCCACAAATACCTGTTTGATCTCCAAAATAGGCCAGCTTCTTCCAGAAATGCCAGATTTCTCCCAAATATATCACATCTTCTCCAAGAAATACCAGGTTTCCCCCTTCAAATAGGACCTTTTCACCCACAAATACCTCTTTTATCCCCAAAATAGGAGAGTTTCTTCCAGAAATACCAGATTTCTCCCAAATATATCACATCTTCTCCAGGAAAAACCCCGTTTCCCCCTTCAAATAGGACCTTTTCACCCACAAATACCTCTTTTATCCCCAAAGAGGACAGTTTCTCCGAGAAATGCCATATTTCTCCAAAATATATCACATCTTCTCCAAGAAATACCACGTTTCCCCCTTCAAATAGGACCTTTTCACCCACAAATACCTCTTCTATCCCCAAAATAGGACAGTTTCTTCCTGAAAGGCCACATTTCTCCCAAACATATCACATCTTCTCCAAGAAATACCACGTTTCCCCCTTGAAATAGGACCTTTTCACCCACAAATACCCCTTTTATTCCCAAAATAGGACAGTTTCTTCCAGAAATGCCACATTTCTGCCAAATATATCACATCTCCTCCAAGAAATACCAGATTTCCGCCTTCAAATAGGACCTTTTCACCCACAAATACCTGTTTGATCCCCAAAATAGGACAGTTTCTTCCAGAAATGCCACATTTCTCCCAAATATATCACATCTTCTCCAAGAAATACCAGGGTTCCCCCTTCAAATAGGACCTTTTCTCTCACTAATACCTCTTTTATCCCCAAAAGAGGACAGTTTCTTCCAGAAATGCCACATTTCTCCCAAACATATCACATCTTCTCCACGAAATACCAGGATTCCTCCTGAAATAGGACCTTTTCACCCACAAATACCTGTTTGATCCCCAAAAGAGGACAGTTTCTTCCAGAAAGGCAACATTTCTCCCAAATATATCACGTCTCCTCCAAGAAATACCAGCTTTCCACCTTCAAATAGGACCTTTTCACCCACAAATACCTCTTTTATCCACAAAATAGGTCAGTTTCTTCCAGAAATGCCACATTTCTCCCAAACATATCACATCTTCTCCAAGAAATACCAGGTTTCCCCCTTCAAATAGGAACTTTTCACCCACAAATACCTCTTCTATCCCCAAAATAGGACAGTTTCTTCCAGAAATGCCAGATTTCTCCCAAATATATCACATCTTCTCCAAGAAATACCAGGATTCCTCCTGAAATAGGACCTTTTCACCCACAAATACCTGTTTGCTCCCCGAAATAGGACATTTTCTTCCAGAAATGCCACATTTCTCCCAAATATATCACATCTTCTCCAAGAAATACCAGGTTTCCCCCTTCAAATAGGACCTTTTCACCCACAAATACCTCTTTTATCCCCAAAAGAGGACAGTTTCTTCCAGAAATGCCACATTTCTCCCAAATATATCACATCTTCTCCAAGAAATACCAGGTTTCCCCCTTCAAATAGGAACTTTTCACCCACAAATACCTCTTCTATCCCCAAAATAGGACAGTTTCTTCCAGAAATGCCACATTTCTCCCAAATGTATCACATCTTCTCCAAGAAATACCACGTTTCCCCCTTCAAATAGGAACTTTTCACCCACAAATACCTCTTCTATCCCCAAAATAGGACAGTTTCTTTCAGAAATGCCAAATTTCTCCCAAATATATCACATCTTCTCCAAGAAATACCAGGTTTCCCCCTTCAAATAGGACATTTTCACCCACAAATACCACTTTTATACCTCAAATTGGAAATTTTCTTCCAGAAATTCCAATTTTCTCCCAATTATAGAACATCTTCTCCAAGAAATACCACGTTTTCCCCCTTCAAATAGGACCTTTTCACCCACAAATGCCTGTTTTATCCTCAAAAGAGGACAGTTTCTTCCAGAAATGCCACATTTCTCCCAAATAGATCACATCTTCTCCAAGAAATACCAGCTTTCCCCCTGGAAATAGGAACTTTTCTCCCACAAATACCTCTTTTATCCCCAAAAGAGGACAGTTTCTTCCAGACATGCCACATTTCTCCCAAATATAGCACATCTTCTCCAAGAAAAACCCCGTTTCCCCCTGGAAATAGGACCTTTTCAAACACAAATACCTCTTTTATCCCCAAAAGAGGACAGTTTCTTCCAGAAATGCCACATTTCTCCCAAATATATCACATCTCCACCAAGAAATACCAGCTTTCCCCCTTCAAATAGAACCTTTTCACCCACAAATACCTGTTGTATCCCCAAAATAGGACAGTTTCTTCCAGAAATGCCACATTTCTCCCAAATATATCACATCTTCTCCACGAAATACCAGATTTCCGCCTTCAAATAGGACCTTTTCACCCACAAATACCTGTTTGATCCCCAAAATAGGACAGTTTCTTCGAGAAATGCAACATTTCTCCCAAATAGATCACATCTTCTCCAAGAAATACCAGGGTTCCCCCTTCAAATAGGACCTTTTCACCCACAAATACCTCTTTTATCCCCAAAACAGTACAGTTTCTTCCAGAAATGCCACATTTCTCCCAAATATATCACATCTTCTCCAAGAAATACCAGCTTTCCGCCTTCAAATAGGACCTTTTCACCCACAAATACCTGTTTATCACCAAAATAGGACAGTTTCTTCCAGAAATGCCAGGTTTCTCCCAAATATATCGCATCTTCTCCACGAAATACCAGATTTCCCCCTTCAAATAGGACCTTTTCACCCACAAATACCTGCTTTATCCCCAAAATAAGACAGTTTCTTGCTGAAAGGCCACATTTCTCCCAAATAGATCACATCTTCTCCAAGAAATGCCAGGTTTCCCCCTTCAAATAGGACCTTTTCACCCACAAATACCTCTTTTATCCCCAAAACAGTACAGTTTCTTCCAGGAATGCCACATTTCTCCAAAATTTATCACATCTTCTCCAAGAAATACCAGGTTTCCCCCTTCAAATAGGACCTTTTCACCCACAAATACCTCTTTTATCCCCAAAAGAGGACAGTTTCTTCCTGACATGCCACATTTCTCCCAAATATAGCACATCTTCTCCAAGAAATACCAGGTTTCCCCCTTCAAATAGGACCTTTTCACCCACAAATACCTCTTCTATCCCCAAAATAGGACAGTTTCTTCCTGAAAGGCCACATTTCTCCCAAATATATCACATCTCCTCCAAGAAATACCAGGTTTCCCCCTTCAAATAGGATCTTTTCACCCACAAATACCTCTCTTATCCCCAAAATAGGACAGTTTCTTCCAGAAATGCCACATTTCTCCCAAATATATCACATCTTCTCCAAGAAATACCAGGTTTCCCCCTTCAAATAGGACCTTTTCACCCACAAATACCTCTTCTATCCCCAAAATAGGACAGTTTCTTCCAGAAATGCCACATTTCTCCCAAACATATCACATCTTCTCCAAGAAATACCAGGTTTCCCCCTGGAAGTAGCACATTTTCTCCCACAAATACCTCTTTTATTCCCAAAATAGGACTGTTTCTTTCAGAAATGCCAAATTTCTCCCAAATATATCACATCTCCTCCAAGAAATACCACGTTTCCCCCTTCAAATAGGACCTTTTCACCCACAAATACCACTTTTATACCTCAAATTGGAAATTTTCTTCCAGAAATTCCAATTTTCTCCCAATTATAGAACATCTTCTCCAAGAAATACCACGTTTTCCCCCTTCAAATAGGACCTTTTCACCCACAAATGCCTGTTTTATCCTCAAAAGAGGACAGTTTCTTCCAGAAATGCCACATTTCTCCCAAATATATCACATCTTCTCCAAGAAATACCAGCTTTCCCCCTGGAAATAGGAACTTTTCTCCCACAAATACCGCTTTTATCCCCAAAATAGGACAGTTTCTTCCAGACATGCCACATTTCTCCCAAATATAGCACATCTTCTCCAAGAAAAACCCCGTTTCCCCCTGGAAATAGGACCTTTTCACCCACAAATACCTCTTTTATCCCCAAAACAGTACAGTTTCTTCCAGAAATGCCACATTTCTCCCAAATATATCACATCTTCTCCAAGAAATACCACGATTTCTCCTTAAATAGGAACTTTTCTCCCACAAATACCAGCCTTCTCCCCCCAAATTTGACATTTTCTTCCAGAAATGCCACATTTCTCCCAAATAGATCACATCTTCTCCAAGAAATACCACGTTTCCCCCTTCAAATAGGACCTTTTCACCCACAAATACCTCTTTTATCCCCAAAACAGTACAGTTTCTTCCAGAAATGCCACATTTCTCCCAAATATATCACATCTTCTCCAAGAAATACCAGGTTTCCCCCATCAAATAGGACTTTTTCTCCCACAAATACCGCTTTTATCCCCAAAAGAGGACAGTTTCTTCCAGAAATGCCACATTTCTCCCAAATGTATCACATCTTCTCCAAGAAATACCAGGTTTCCCCCTTCAAATAGGACCTTTTCACCCACAAATACCTCTTCTATCCCCAAAATAGGACAGTTTCTTCGAGAAATGCCACATTTCTCCCAAATATATCACATCTTCTCCAAGAAATACCAGGTTTCCCCCTTCAAATAGGACCTTTTCACCCACAAATACCTGTTTGATCCCCAAAAGAGGACAGTTTCTTCCAGAAATGCCACATTTCTCCCAAATATATCACATCTTCTCCAAGAAATACCAGGTTTCCCCCTTCAAATAGGACCTTTTCACCCTCAAATACCTCTTTTATTCCCAAAATAGGACAGTTTCTTCCAGAAATGCCACATTTCTCCCAAATATATCAAATCTCCTCCAAGAAATACCAGCTTTCCCCCTTCAAATAGGACCTTTTCACCCACAAATACCTCTTTTATCCCCAAAATAGGACAGTTTCTTCCAGAAATGCCACATTTCTCCCAAATATATCACATCTTCTCCAAGAAATACCAGCTTTCCCCCTTCAAATAGGACCTTTTCACCCACAAATACCTGTTTGATCCCCAAAACAGGCCAGCTTCTTCCAGAAATGCCAGATTTCTCCCAAATATATCACATCTTCTCCAAGAAATACCAGGTTTCCCCCTTAAAATAGGACCTTTTCACCCACAAATACCTCTTTTATCCCCAAAATAGGAGAGCTTCTTCCAGAAATACCAGATTTCTCCCAAATATATCACATCTTCTCCAGGAAAAACCCCGTTTCCCCCTTCAAATAGGACCTTTTCACCCACAAATACCTCTTTTATCCCCAAGGAGGACAGTTTCTCCTAGAAATGCCATATTTCTCCCAAATACATCACATCTTCTCCAAGAAATACCACGTTTCCCCCTTCAAATAGGACCTTTTCACCCACAAATACCTCTTCTATCCCCAAAATAGGACAGTTTCCTCCAGAAATGCCACATTTCTCCCAAATATATCACATCTTCTCCAAGAAATACCAGGATTCCTCCTGAAATAGGACCTTTTCACCCACAAATACCTGTTTGATCCCCAAAAGAGGACAGTTTCTTCCAGAAAGGCCACATTTCTCCCAAATATATCACGTCTCCTCCAAGAAAAACCAGCTTTCCACCTTCAAATAGGACCTTTTCACCCACAAATACCTCTTTTATTCCTAAAAGAGAACAGTTTCTTCCAGAAATGCCACATTTCTCCCAAATATATAAAATCTTCTCCAAGAAATACCAGATTTCCACCTGGAAATAGGACCTTTTCACCCACAAATACCTGTTTTATCCCCAAAATAAGACAGTTTCTTCGAGACATGCCACATTTTTCCCAAATATATAACATCTTCTCCAAGAAATACCAGGTTTCCCCCTTCAAATAGGAACTTTTCACCCACAAATACCTCTTTTATCCCCAAAATAGGACAGTTTCTTCCAGGAATGCCACATTTCTCCCATATATATCACATCTTCTCCAAGAAATACCAGGTTTCCTCCTGAAATAGGACCTTTTCACCCACAAATACCTCTTTTATCCCCAAAAGAGGACAGTTTCTTCCAGAAAGGCCACATTTCTCCCAAATAGATCACATCTTCTCCAAGAAATACCAGGATTCCCCCTTGAAATAGGACCTTTTCACCCACAAATACCTCTTTTATCCCCAAAATAGGTCAGTTTCTTCCAGAAATGCCACATTTCTCCCAAATATATCACATCTTCTCCAAGAAATACCACGTTTCCCCCTTCAAATAGGACCTTTTCACCCACAAATACCTCTTCTATCCCCAAAATAGGACAGTTTCTTCCAGAAATGCCACATTTCTCCCAAATATATCACATCTTCTCCAAGAAATACCAGGTTTCCCCCTTCAAATAGGAACTTTTCACCCACAAATACCTCTTCTATCCCCAAAATAGGACAGTTTCTTCCAGGAATGCCACATTTCTCCCAAATATATCACATCTCCTCCAAGAAATACCACGTTTCCCCCTTCAAATAGGACCTTTTCACCCACAAATACCTCTTTTATTCCCAAAATAGGACAGTTTCTTCCAGAAATGCCACATTTCTCCCAAATATATCAAATCTCCTCCAAGAAATACCAGGTTTCCCCCTTCAAATAGGACCTTTTCAGCCACAAATATCTCTTCTATCCCCAAAATAGGACAGTTTCTTCCAGAAATGCCACATTTCTCCCAAATATATCACATCTTCTCCAAGAAATACCAGGTTTCCCCCTTCAAATAGGACCTTTTCACCCACAAATACCTCTTCTATCCCCAAAATAGGACAGTTTCTTCCAGAAAGGCCACATTTCTCCCAAATATATCACATCTTCTCCAAGAAATACCACGTTTCCCCCTTCAAATAGGACCTTTTCACCCACAAATACCTCTTTTATTCCCAAAATAGGACAGTTTCTTCCAGAAATGCCGCATTTCTCCCAAACATATCACATCTTCTCCAAGAAATACCAGGTTTCCCCCTGGAAGTAGCACATTTTCTCCCACAAATACCTCTTTTATTCCCAAAATAGGACTGTTTCTTTCAGAAATGGCACATTTCTCCCAAATATATCACATCTTCTCCAAGAAATACCACGATTTCTCCTTAAATAGGAACTTTTCTCCCACAAATACCAGCCTTCTCCCCCCAAATTTGACATTTTCTTCCAGAAATGCCACATTTCTCCCAAATAGATCACATCTTCTCCAAGAAATACCAGGTTTCCCCCTTCAAATAGGACCTTTTCACCCACAAATACCTCTTTTATCCCCAAAACAGTACAGTTTCTTCCAGGAATGCCACATTTCTCCCAAATATTTCACATCTTCTCCAAGAAATACCAGGTTTCCCCCTTCAAATAGGACCTTTTCTCCCACAAATACCGTTTTTATCCCCAAAAGAAGACAGTTTCTTCCAGAAATGCCACATTTCTCCCAAATATATCACATCTTCTCCAAGAAATACCAGGGATCCCCTTCAAATAGGACCTTTTCACCCACAAATACTTGTTCTATTCCCCAAATAGAACAGTTTCTTCCAGAAACGCCACATTTCTTCAAAATATATCACATCTTCTCCAAGAAATACCAGCTTTCCGCCTTCAAATAGGACCTTTTCACCCACAAATACCTGTTTGATCCCCAAAATAGGACAGTTTCTTCCAGAAATGCCACATTTCTCCCAAATATATCACATCTTCTCCAAGAAATACCAGGTTTCCCCCTTCAAATAGGACCTTTTCTAACACAAATACCTGTTTGATCCCCAAAATAGGACAGTTTCTTCCAGAAATGCCACATTTCTCCCAAATATATCACATCTTCTCCAAGAAATACCAGCTTTCCCCCTTCAAATAGGACCTTTTCACCCTCAAATACCTCTTTTATTCCCAAAATAGGACAGTTTCTTCCAGACATGCCACATTTCTCCCAAATATATCACATCTCCTCCAAGAAATACCAGCTTTCCCCCTTCAAATAGGACCTTTTCACCCACAAATACCTCTTTTATCCCCAAAATAGGACAGTTTCTTCCAGAAATGCCACATTTCTCCCAAATATATCACATCTTCTCCAAGAAATACCAGCTTTCCCCCTTCAAATAGGACCTTTTCACCCACAAATACCTGTTTTATCCCCAAAATAGGACTGTTTCTTTCAGAAATGCCACATTTCTCCCAAATATATCACATCTTCTCCAAGAAATACCAGGTTTCCCCCTTCAAATAGGACCTTTTCACCCACAAATACCTCTTCGATCCCCAAAATAGGTCAGCTTCTTCCAGAAATGCCAGATTTCTCCCAAATATATCACATCTTCTCCAAGAAATACCAGGTTTCCCCCTTCAAATAGGACCTTTTCACCCACAAATACCTCTTTTATCCCCAAAAGAGGACAGTTTCTTCCAGAAAAACCAGATTTCTCCCAAATATATCACATCTTCTCCAAGAAAAACCAGGTTTCCCCCTTCAAATAGGACCTTTTCACCCACAAATACCTCTTTTATCCCCAAGGAGGACAGTTTCTCCTAGAAATGCCATATTTCTCCCAAATATATCACATCTTCTCCAAGAAATACCACGTTTCCCCCTTCAAATAGGACCTTTTCACCCACAAATACCTCTTTTATCCCCAATTTAGGACAGTTTCTTCCAGAAATGCCGAATTTCTCCCAAACATATCACATCTTCTCCAAGAAATACCACGTTTCCCCCTGGAAGTAGCACATTTTCTCCCACAAATACCTCTTTTATTCCCAAAATAGGACAGTTTCTTCCAGAAATGCCACATTTCTCCCAAATATATCACATCTCCTCCAAGAAATACCAGCTTTCCCCCTTCAAATAGGTCCTTTTCACCCACAAATACCTGTTGTATCCCCAAAATAGGACAGTTTCTTCCAGAAATGCCACATTTCTCCCAAATATATCACATCTTCTCCACGAAATACCAGATTTCCGCCTTCAAATAGGACCTTTTCACCCACAAATACCTGTTGTATCCCCAAAATAGGACAGATTCTTCCAGAAATGCCACATTTCTCCCAAATATAGGACATCTTCTCCAAGAAAAACCCCGTTTCCCCCTTCAAATAGGACCTTTTCACCCACCAATACCCCTTTTATTCCCAAAATAGGACAGTTTCTTCCAGAAATGCCACATTTCTCCCAAATATATCACATCTCCTCCAAGAAATACCAGCTTTCCCCCTTCAAATGGGACGTTTTCACCCACAAATACATGTTGTATCCCCAAAATAGGACAGTTTCTTCCAGAAATGCCACATTCCTCCCAAATATATCACATCTTCTCCACGAAATACCAGATTTCCGCCTTCAAATAGGACCTTTTCACCCACAAATACCTGTTTGATCCCCAAAATAGGACAGTTTCTTCCTGAAATGCCACATTTCTCCCAAATATATCGCATCTTCTCCAAGAAATACCAGGTTTCCCCCTTCTAATAGGAACTTTTCACCCACAAATACCTCTTTTATCCCAAAAATAGGACAGTTTCTTCCAGGAATGCCACATTTCTCCCAAATTTATCACATCTTCTCCAAGAAATACCAGCTTTCCCCCTTCAAATAGGACCTTTTCACCCACAAATACCTCTTTTATCCCCAAAAGAGGACAGTTTCTTCCAGAAAGGCCACATTTCTCCCAAATAGATCACATCTTCTCCAAGAAATACCAGGATTCCCCCTTGAAATAGGACCTTTTCACCCACAAATACCTCTTTTATCCCCAAAATAGGTCAGTTTCTTCCAGAAATGCCACATTTCTCCCAAATATATCACATCTTCTCCAAGAAATACCACGTTTCCCCCTTCAAATAGGACCTTTTCACCCACAAATACCTCTTTTATCCCCAAAATAGGACAGTTTCTTCCAGAAATGCCACATTTCTCCCAAATATATCACATCTTCTCCAAGAAATACCAGGTTTCCCCCTTCAAATAGGAACTTTTCACCCACAAATACCTCTTCTATCCCCAAAATAGGACAGTTTCTTCCAGGAATGCCACATTTCTCCCAAATATATCACATCTCCTCCAAGAAATACCACGTTTCCCCCTTCAAATAGGACCTTTTCACCCACAAATACCTCTTTTATTCCCAAAATAGGACAGTTTCTTCCAGAAATGCCACATTTCTCCCAAATATATCAAATCTCCTCCAAGAAATACCAGGTTTCCCCCTTCAAATAGGACCTTTTCAGCCACAAATATCTCTTCTATCCCCAAAATAGGACAGTTTCTTCCAGAAATGCCACATTTCTCCCAAATATATCACATCTTCTCCAAGAAATACCAGGTTTCCCCCTTCAAATAGGACCTTTTCACCCACAAATACCTCTTCTATCCCCAAAATAGGACAGTTTCTTCCAGAAAGGCCACATTTCTCCCAAATATATCACATCTTCTCCAAGAAATACCACGTTTCCCCCTTCAAATAGGACCTTTTCACCCACAAATACCTCTTTTATTCCCAAAATAGGACAGTTTCTTCCAGAAATGCCGCATTTCTCCCAAACATATCACATCTTCTCCAAGAAATACCAGGTTTCCCCCTGGAAGTAGCACATTTTCTCCCACAAATACCTCTTTTATTCCCAAAATAGGACTGTTTCTTTCAGAAATGGCACATTTCTCCCAAATATATCACATCTTCTCCAAGAAATACCACGATTTCTCCTTAAATAGGAACTTTTCTCCCACAAATACCAGCCTTCTCCCCCCAAATTTGACATTTTCTTCCAGAAATGCCACATTTCTCCCAAATAGATCACATCTTCTCCAAGAAATACCAGGTTTCCCCCTTCAAATAGGACCTTTTCACCCACAAATACCTCTTTTATCCCCAAAACAGTACAGTTTCTTCCAGGAATGCCACATTTCTCCCAAATATTTCACATCTTCTCCAAGAAATACCAGGTTTCCCCCTTCAAATAGGACCTTTTCTCCCACAAATACCGTTTTTATCCCCAAAAGAAGACAGTTTCTTCCAGAAATGCCACATTTCTCCCAAATATATCACATCTTCTCCAAGAAATACCAGGGATCCCCTTCAAATAGGACCTTTTCACCCACAAATACTTGTTCTATTCCCCAAATAGAACAGTTTCTTCCAGAAACGCCACATTTCTTCAAAATATATCACATCTTCTCCAAGAAATACCAGCTTTCCGCCTTCAAATAGGACCTTTTCACCCACAAATACCTGTTTGATCCCCAAAATAGGACAGTTTCTTCCAGAAATGCCACATTTCTCCCAAATATATCACATCTTCTCCAAGAAATACCAGGTTTCCCCCTTCAAATAGGACCTTTTCTAACACAAATACCTGTTTGATCCCCAAAATAGGACAGTTTCTTCCAGAAATGCCACATTTCTCCCAAATATATCACATCTTCTCCAAGAAATACCAGCTTTCCCCCTTCAAATAGGACCTTTTCACCCTCAAATACCTCTTTTATTCCCAAAATAGGACAGTTTCTTCCAGACATGCCACATTTCTCCCAAATATATCACATCTCCTCCAAGAAATACCAGCTTTCCCCCTTCAAATAGGACCTTTTCACCCACAAATACCTCTTTTATCCCCAAAATAGGACAGTTTCTTCCAGAAATGCCACATTTCTCCCAAATATATCACATCTTCTCCAAGAAATACCAGCTTTCCCCCTTCAAATAGGACCTTTTCACCCACAAATACCTCTTTTATCCCCAAAATAGGACTGTTTCTTTCAGAAATGCCACATTTCTCCCAAATATATCACATCTTCTCCAAGAAATACCAGGTTTCCCCCTTCAAATAGGACCTTTTCACCCACAAATACCTCTTCGATCCCCAAAATAGGTCAGCTTCTTCCAGAAATGCCAGATTTCTCCCAAATATATCACATCTTCTCCAAGAAATACCAGGTTTCCCCCTTCAAATAGGACCTTTTCACCCACAAATACCTCTTTTATCCCCAAAAGAGGACAGTTTCTTCCAGAAAAACCAGATTTCTCCCAAATATATCACATCTTCTCCAAGAAAAACCAGGTTTCCCCCTTCAAATAGGACCTTTTCACCCACAAATACCTCTTTTATCCCCAAGGAGGACAGTTTCTCCTAGAAATGCCATATTTCTCCCAAATATATCACATCTTCTCCAAGAAATACCACGTTTCCCCCTTCAAATAGGACCTTTTCACCCACAAATACCTCTTTTATCCCCAATTTAGGACAGTTTCTTCCAGAAATGCCGAATTTCTCCCAAACATATCACATCTTCTCCAAGAAATACCACGTTTCCCCCTGGAAGTAGCACATTTTCTCCCACAAATACCTCTTTTATTCCCAAAATAGGACAGTTTCTTCCAGAAATGCCACATTTCTCCCAAATATATCACATCTCCTCCAAGAAATACCAGCTTTCCCCCTTCAAATAGGTCCTTTTCACCCACAAATACCTGTTGTATCCCCAAAATAGGACAGTTTCTTCCAGAAATGCCACATTTCTCCCAAATATATCACATCTTCTCCACGAAATACCAGATTTCCGCCTTCAAATAGGACCTTTTCACCCACAAATACCTGTTGTATCCCCAAAATAGGACAGATTCTTCCAGAAATGCCACATTTCTCCCAAATATAGGACATCTTCTCCAAGAAAAACCCCGTTTCCCCCTTCAAATAGGACCTTTTCACCCACCAATACCCCTTTTATTCCCAAAATAGGACAGTTTCTTCCAGAAATGCCACATTTCTCCCAAATATATCACATCTCCTCCAAGAAATACCAGCTTTCCCCCTTCAAATGGGACGTTTTCACCCACAAATACATGTTGTATCCCCAAAATAGGACAGTTTCTTCCAGAAATGCCACATTCCTCCCAAATATATCACATCTTCTCCACGAAATACCAGATTTCCGCCTTCAAATAGGACCTTTTCACCCACAAATACCTGTTTGATCCCCAAAATAGGACAGTTTCTTCCTGAAATGCCACATTTCTCCCAAATATATCGCATCTTCTCCAAGAAATACCAGGTTTCCCCCTTCTAATAGGAACTTTTCACCCACAAATACCTCTTTTATCCCAAAAATAGGACAGTTTCTTCCAGGAATGCCACATTTCTCCCAAATTTATCACATCTTCTCCAAGAAATACCAGCTTTCCCCCTTCAAATAGGACCTTTTCACCCACAAATACCTCTTTTATCCCCAAAAGAGGACAGTTTCTTCCAGAAAGGCCACATTTCTCCCAAATAGATCACATCTTCTCCAAGAAATACCAGGATTCCCCCTTGAAATAGGACCTTTTCACCCACAAATACCTCTTTTATCCCCAAAATAGGTCAGTTTCTTCCAGAAATGCCACATTTCTCCCAAATATATCACATCTTCTCCAAGAAATACCACGTTTCCCCCTTCAAATAGGACCTTTTCACCCACAAATACCTCTTCTATCCCCAAAATAGGACAGTTTCTTCCAGAAATGCCACATTTCTCCCAAATATATCACATCTTCTCCAAGAAATACCAGGTTTCCCCCTTCAAATAGGAACTTTTCACCCACAAATACCTCTTCTATCCCCAAAATAGGACAGTTTCTTCCAGGAATGCCACATTTCTCCCAAATATATCACATCTCCTCCAAGAAATACCACGTTTCCCCCTTCAAATAGGACCTTTTCACCCACAAATACCTCTTTTATTCCCAAAATAGGACAGTTTCTTCCAGAAATGCCACATTTCTCCCAAATATATCAAATCTCCTCCAAGAAATACCAGGTTTCCCCCTTCAAATAGGACCTTTTCAGCCACAAATATCTCTTCTATCCCCAAAATAGGACAGTTTCTTCCAGAAATGCCACATTTCTCCCAAATATATCACATCTTCTCCAAGAAATACCAGGTTTCCCCCTTCAAATAGGACCTTTTCACCCACAAATACCTCTTCTATCCCCAAAATAGGACAGTTTCTTCCAGAAAGGCCACATTTCTCCCAAATATATCACATCTTCTCCAAGAAATACCACGTTTCCCCCTTCAAATAGGACCTTTTCACCCACAAATACCTCTTTTATTCCCAAAATAGGACAGTTTCTTCCAGAAATGCCGCATTTCTCCCAAACATATCACATCTTCTCCAAGAAATACCAGGTTTCCCCCTGGAAGTAGCACATTTTCTCCCACAAATACCTCTTTTATTCCCAAAATAGGACTGTTTCTTTCAGAAATGGCACATTTCTCCCAAATATATCACATCTTCTCCAAGAAATACCACGATTTCTCCTTAAATAGGAACTTTTCTCCCACAAATACCAGCCTTCTCCCCCCAAATTTGACATTTTCTTCCAGAAATGCCACATTTCTCCCAAATAGATCACATCTTCTCCAAGAAATACCAGGTTTCCCCCTTCAAATAGGACCTTTTCACCCACAAATACCTCTTTTATCCCCAAAACAGTACAGTTTCTTCCAGGAATGCCACATTTCTCCCAAATATTTCACATCTTCTCCAAGAAATACCAGGTTTCCCCCTTCAAATAGGACCTTTTCTCCCACAAATACCGTTTTTATCCCCAAAAGAAGACAGTTTCTTCCAGAAATGCCACATTTCTCCCAAATATATCACATCTTCTCCAAGAAATACCAGGGATCCCCTTCAAATAGGACCTTTTCACCCACAAATACTTGTTCTATTCCCCAAATAGAACAGTTTCTTCCAGAAACGCCACATTTCTTCAAAATATATCACATCTTCTCCAAGAAATACCAGCTTTCCGCCTTCAAATAGGACCTTTTCACCCACAAATACCTGTTTGATCCCCAAAATAGGACAGTTTCTTCCAGAAATGCCACATTTCTCCCAAATATATCACATCTTCTCCAAGAAATACCAGGTTTCCCCCTTCAAATAGGACCTTTTCTAACACAAATACCTGTTTGATCCCCAAAATAGGACAGTTTCTTCCAGAAATGCCACATTTCTCCCAAATATATCACATCTTCTCCAAGAAATACCAGCTTTCCCCCTTCAAATAGGACCTTTTCACCCTCAAATACCTCTTTTATTCCCAAAATAGGACAGTTTCTTCCAGACATGCCACATTTCTCCCAAATATATCACATCTCCTCCAAGAAATACCAGCTTTCCCCCTTCAAATAGGACCTTTTCACCCACAAATACCTCTTTTATCCCCAAAATAGGACAGTTTCTTCCAGAAATGCCACATTTCTCCCAAATATATCACATCTTCTCCAAGAAATACCAGCTTTCCCCCTTCAAATAGGACCTTTTCACCCACAAATACCTCTTTTATCCCCAAAATAGGACTGTTTCTTTCAGAAATGCCACATTTCTCCCAAATATATCACATCTTCTCCAAGAAATACCAGGTTTCCCCCTTCAAATAGGACCTTTTCACCCACAAATACCTCTTCGATCCCCAAAATAGGTCAGCTTCTTCCAGAAATGCCAGATTTCTCCCAAATATATCACATCTTCTCCAAGAAATACCAGGTTTCCCCCTTCAAATAGGACCTTTTCACCCACAAATACCTCTTTTATCCCCAAAAGAGGACAGTTTCTTCCAGAAAAACCAGATTTCTCCCAAATATATCACATCTTCTCCAAGAAAAACCAGGTTTCCCCCTTCAAATAGGACCTTTTCACCCACAAATACCTCTTTTATCCCCAAGGAGGACAGTTTCTCCTAGAAATGCCATATTTCTCCCAAATATATCACATCTTCTCCAAGAAATACCACGTTTCCCCCTTCAAATAGGACCTTTTCACCCACAAATACCTCTTTTATCCCCAATTTAGGACAGTTTCTTCCAGAAATGCCGAATTTCTCCCAAACATATCACATCTTCTCCAAGAAATACCACGTTTCCCCCTGGAAGTAGCACATTTTCTCCCACAAATACCTCTTTTATTCCCAAAATAGGACAGTTTCTTCCAGAAATGCCACATTTCTCCCAAATATATCACATCTCCTCCAAGAAATACCAGCTTTCCCCCTTCAAATAGGTCCTTTTCACCCACAAATACCTGTTGTATCCCCAAAATAGGACAGTTTCTTCCAGAAATGCCACATTTCTCCCAAATATATCACATCTTCTCCACGAAATACCAGATTTCCGCCTTCAAATAGGACCTCTTCACCCACAAATACCTGTTGTATCCCCAAAATAGGACAGATTCTTCCAGAAATGCCACATTTCTCCCAAATATAGGACATCTTCTCCAAGAAAAACCCCGTTTCCCCCTTCAAATAGGACCTTTTCACCCACCAATACCCCTTTTATTCCCAAAATAGGACAGTTTCTTCCAGAAATGCCACATTTCTCCCAAATATATCACATCTCCTCCAAGAAATACCAGCTTTCCCCCTTCAAATGGGACGTTTTCACCCACAAATACATGTTGTATCCCCAAAATAGGACAGTTTCTTCCAGAAATGCCACATTCCTCCCAAATATATCACATCTTCTCCACGAAATACCAGATTTCCGCCTTCAAATAGGACCTTTTCACCCACAAATACCTGTTTGATCCCCAAAATAGGACAGTTTCTTCCTGAAATGCCACATTTCTCCCAAATATATCGCATCTTCTCCAAGAAATACCAGGTTTCCCCCTTCTAATAGGAACTTTTCACCCACAAATACCTCTTTTATCCCAAAAATAGGACAGTTTCTTCCAGGAATGCCACATTTCTCCCAAATTTATCACATCTTCTCCAAGAAATACCAGCTTTCCCCCTTCAAATAGGACCTTTTCACCCACAAATACCTCTTTTATCCCCAAAAGAGGACAGTTTCTTCCAGAAAGGCCACATTTCTCCCAAATAGATCACATCTTCTCCAAGAAATACCAGGATTCCCCCTTCAAATAGGACCTTTTCACCCAAAAATACCTCTTTTATCCCCAAAATAGGTCAGTTTCTTCCAGAAAAGCCACATTTCTCCCAAATATAGCACATCTTCTCCAAGAAATACCACGTTTCCCCCTTCAAATAGGACCTTTTCACCCACAAATACCTCTTCTATCCCCAAAATAGGACAGTTTCTTCCAGAAATGCCAGATTTCTCCCAAATAGATCACATCTTCTCCAAGAAATACCAGGTTTCCCCCTTCAAATAGGAACTTTTCACCCACAAATACCTCTTCTATCCCCAAAATAGGACAGTTTCTTCCAGAAAGGCCACATTTCTCCCAAATATATCACATCTTCTCCAAGAAATACCAGGTTTCCCCCTTCAAATAGGACCTTTTCACCCACAAATACCTGTTTGATCCCCAAAATAGGACAGTTTCTTCCAGAAATGCCACATTTCTTCAAAATATATCAAATCTCCTCCAAGAAATACCAGCTTTCCCCCTTCAAATAGGACCTTTTCACCCACAAATACCTCTTTTATCCCCAAAATAGGACAGTTTCTTCCAGAAATGCCACATTTCTCCCAAATATATCACATCTTCTCCAAGAAATACCAGGTTTCCCCCTTCAAATAGGACCTTTTCACCCACAAATACCTCTTCTATCCCCAAAATAGGACAGTTTCTTCCAGAAATGCCACATTTCTCCCAAATATATCACATCTTCTCCAAGAAATACCAGGTTTCCCCCTGGAAGTAGCACATTTTCTCCCACAAATACCTCTTTTATTCCCAAAATAGGACTCTTTCTTTCAGAAATGCCACATTTCTCCCAAATATATCACATTTTCTCCAAGAAATACCAGGTTTCCCCCTTCAAATAGGACCTTTTCACCCACAAATACCTCTTTTATACCTCAAATTGGAAATTTTCTTCCAGAAATTCCAATTTTCTCCCAAATATATCACATCTTCTCCAAGAAATACCAGGTTTCCCCCTTCAAATAGGACCTTTTCACCCACAAATACCTCTTTTATCCCCAAAATAGGACAGTTTCTTCCAGAAATGCCACATTTCTCCCAAATATATCACATCTTCTCCAAGAAATACCAGGTTTCCCCCTTCAAATAGGACCTTTTCACCCACAAATACCTCTTTTATCCCCAAAACAGTACAGTTTCTTCCAGAAAAGCCACATTTCTCCCAAATATACCACATCTTCTCCAAGAAATACCAGGTTTCCCCCTTCAAATAGGAACTTTTCTCCCACAAATACCGCTTTTATCCCCAAAAGAAGACAGTTTCTTCCAGAAATGCCACATTTCTCCCAAATATATCACATCTTCTCCAAGAAATACCAGGGATCCCCTTCAAATAGGACCTTTTCACCCACAAATACTTGTTCTATTCCCCAAATAGGACAGTTTCTTCCAGAAATGCCACATTTCTCCCAAATATATCACATCTCCTCCAAGAAATACCAGATTTCCCCCTTCAAATAGGACCTTTTCACCCACAAATACCTGTTTGATCCCCAAAATAGGACAGTTTCTTCGAGAAATGCCACATTTCTCCCAAATATATCACATCTTCTCCAAGAAATACCAGCTTTCCCCCTTCAAATAGGACCTTTTCACCCACAAATACCTCTTTTATCCCCAAAATAGGACAGTTTCTTCCAGAAATGCCACATTTCTCCCAAATATATCACATCTTCTCCAAGAAATACCAGCTTTCCCCCTTCAAATAGGACCTTTTCACCCACAAATACCTCTTTGATCCCCAAAATAGGTCAGCTTCTTCCAGAAATGCCAGATTTCTCCCAAATATATCACATCTTCTCCAAGAAATACCACGTTTCCCCCTTCAAATAGGACCTTTTCACCCACAAATACCTCTTCGATCCCCAAAATAGGTCAGCTTCTTCCTGAAATGCCAGATTTCTCCCAAATAAATCACATGTTCTCCAAGAAATACCAGGTTTCCCCCTTCAAATAGGACCTTTTCACCCACAAATACCTCTTTTATCCCCAAAATAGGACAGTTTCTTCCAGAAATACCAGATTTCTCCCAAATATATCACATCTTCTCCAAGAAAAACCCCGTTTCCCCCTTCAAATAGGACCTTTTCACCCACAAATACCTCTTTTATCCCCAAAGAGGACAGTTTCTCCTAGAAATGCCATATTTCTCCCAAATATATCACATCTTCTCCTAGAAATACCACGTTTCCCCCTTCAAATAGGACCTTTTCACCCACAAATACCTGTTTGATCCCCAAAATAGGACAGTTTCTTCCAGAAATGCCGCATTTCTCCCAAACATATCACATCTTCTCCAAGAAATACCACGTTTCCCCCTTGAAATAGGACCTTTTCACCCACCAATACCCCTTTTATTCCCAAAATAGGACAGTCTCTTCCAGAAATGCCACATTTCTCCCAAATATATCACATCTCCTCCAAGAAATACCAGCTTTCCCCCATCAAATAGGTCCTTTTCACCCACAAATACCTGTTGTATCCACAAAATAGGACAGTTTCTTCCAGAAATGCCACATTCCTCCCAAATATATCACATCTTCTCCACGAAATACCAGCTTTCCCCCTTCAAATAGGACCTTTTCACCCACAAATACCTGTTTGATCCCCAAAATAGGACAGTTTCTTCCAGGAATGCCACATTTCTCCCAAATATATCACATCTTCTCCAAGAAATACCAGCTTTCCCCCTTCAAATAGGACCTTTTCACCCACAAATACCTCTTTTATCCCAAAAAGAGGACAGTTTCTTCCAGAAAGGCCACATTTCTCCCAAATAGATCACATCTTCTCCAAGAAATACCAGGATTCCCCCTTGAAATAGGACCTTTTCACCCACAAATACCTCTTTTATCCCCAAAAGACGACAGTTTCTTCCAGACATGCCACATTTCTCCCAAATATACCTCATCTTCTCCAAGAAATACCAGGTTTCCCCCCTCAAGTAGGACCTTTTCACCCACAAATACCTGTTTTATCCCCAAAATAGGACAGTTTCTTCCAGAAAGGCCAGATTTCTCCCAAATATATCACATCTTCTCCAAGAAATACCACGTTTCCCCCTTCAAATAGGATCTTTTCACCCACAAATACCTCTTCTATCCCCAAAATAGGACAGTTTCTTCCAGAAATGCCAGATTTCTCCCAAATATATCACATCTTCTCCAAGAAATACCAGGATTCCTCCTGAAATAGGACCTTTTCACCCACAAATACCTGTTTGCTCCCCGAAATAGGACATTTTCTTCCAGAAATGCCACATTTCTCCCAAATATATCACATCTTCTCCAAGAAATACCAGGTTTCCCCCTTCAAATAGGACCTTTTCACCCACAAATACCTCTTCTATCCCCAAAATAGGACAGTTTCTTCCAGAAATGCCACATTTCTCCCAAACATATCACATCTTCTCCAAGAAATACCAGGTTTCCCCCTGGAAGTAGCACATTTTCTCCCAAAAATACCTCTTTTATTCCCAAAATTGGACTGTTTCTTTCAGAAATGCCAAATTTCTCCCAAATATATCACATCTTCTCCAAGAAATACCAGGTTTCCCCCTTCAAATAGGACCTTTTCACCCACAAATACCTCTTTTATACCTCAAATTGGAAATTTTCTTCCAGAAATTCCAATTTTCTCCCAAATATATCACATCTTCTCCAAGAAATACCACGTTTCCCCCTTCAAATAGGACCTTTTCACCCACAAATACCTCTTTTATCCCCAAAATAGGACAGTTTCTTCCAGAAATGCCACATTTCTCCCAAATATATCACATCCTCTCCAAGAAATACCAGCTTTCCCCCTGGAAATAGGTACTTTTCTCCCACAAATACCTCTTTTATCCACAAAATAGGACATTTTCTTCCAGAAATGCCACATTTCTCCCAAATATATCACATCTTCTCCAAGAAATACCACGATTTCTCCTTAAATAGGAACTTTTCTCCCACAAATACCAGCCTTCTCCACCCAAATTTGACATTTTCTTCCAGAAATGCTACATTTCTCCAAAATATATCACATCTTCTCCAAGAAATACCAGGTTTCCCCCTTCAAATAGGACCTTTTCACCCACAAATACCTCTTTTATCCCCAAAACAGCACAGTTTCTTCCAGAAATGCCACATTTCTCCCAAATATACCACATCTTCTCCAAGAAATACCAGGTTTCCCCCTTCAAATAGGACCTTTTCTCCCACAAATACCGCTTTTATCCCCAAAAGAAGACAGTTTCTTCCAGAAATGCCACATTTCTCCCAAATATATCACATCTTCTCCAAGAAATACCAGGGATCCCCTTCAAATAGGACCTTTTCACCCACAAATACTTCTTCTATTCCCCAAATAGGACAGTTTCTTCCAGAAACGCCACATTTCTCCCAAATATATCACATCTTCTCCAAGAAATACCAGCTTTCCCCCTTCAAATAGGACCTTTTCACCCACAAATACCTGTTTGATCCCCAAAATAGGACAGTTTCTTCGAGAAATGCCACATTTCTCCCAAATATATCACATCTTCTCCAAGAAATACCAGGGTTCCCCCTTCAAATAGGACCTTTTCTAACACAAATACCTGTTTGATCCCCAAAATAGGACAGTTTCTTCGAGAAATGCCACATTTCTCCCAAATATATCACATCTTCTCCAAGAAATACCAGGTTTCCCCCTTCAAATAGGACCTTTTCACCCACAAATACCTCTTTTATTCCCAAAATAGGACAGTTTCTTCCAGAAATGCCACATTTCTCCCAAATATATCAAATCTCCTCCAAGAAATACCAGCTTTCCCCCTTCAAATAGGACCTTTTCACCCACAAATACCTCTTTTATCCCCAAAATAGGACAGTTTCTTCCAGAAATGCCACATTTCTCCCAAATATATCACATCTTCTCCAAGAAATACCAGCTTTCCCCCTTCAAATAGGACCTTTTCTCCCACAAATACCTGTTTTATCCCCAAAATAGGACAGTTTCTGCCAGAAATGCCACATTTCTCCCAAATATATCATATCTTCTCCAAGAAATACCAGGTTTCCCCCTTCAAATAGGACCTTTTCTCCCACAAATACCTCTTTTATCCCCGAAATAGAACAGTTTCTTCCAGAAATGCCACATTTCTCCCAAATATATCACATCTTCTCCAAGAAATACCAGGATTCCTCCTGAAATAGGACCTTTTCACCCACAAATACCTGTTTGATCCCCAAAATAGGACAGTTTCTTCCAGAAAGGCCACATTTCTCCCAAATATATCACATCTCCTCCAAGAAATACCAGCTTTCCCCCTTCAAATAGGACCTTTTCACCCACAAATACCTCTTTTATCCCCAAAATAGGACAGTTTCTTCCAGAAATGCCACATTTCTCCCAAATATATCACATCTTCTCCACGAAATACCAGATTTCCCCCTTGAAATAGGACCTTTTCACCCACAAATACCTGTTTTATCCCCAAAATAAGACAGTTTCTTGCTGAAATGCCACATTTTTCCCAAATATATCACATCTCCTCCAAGAAATACCAGGTTTCCCCCTTCAAATAGGACCTTTTCACCCACAAATACCTCTCTTATCCCCAAAAGAGGACAGTTTCTTCCAGGAATGCCACATTTCTCCCAAATATATCACATCTCCTCCAAGAAATACCAGCTTTCCCCCTTCAAATAGGACCTTTTCACCCACAAATACCTGTTGTATCCCCAAAATAGGACAGTTTCTTCCAGAAATGCCACATTTCTCCCAAATATATCACATCTTCTCCAAGAAATACCAGGATTCCTCCTGAAATTGGACCTTTTCACCCACAAATACCTGTTTGATCCCCAAAATAGGACAGTTTCTTCCTGACATGCCACATTTCTCCCAAATATAGAACATCTTCTCCTAGAAATACCAGGTTTCCCCCTTCAAATAGGACCTTTTCACACACAAATACCTCTTTTATTCCCAAAATAGGACAGTTTCTTCCAGAAATGCCAGATTTCTTTCTCAGCGGTTCAGGTCTCTGGCTGTAGGGAGTGCCTGAGCCTGCTGCTGCCGGGGGAGAATGGGAAGGATGCCGCTTGTGCGAGGTGCGAGCAGGTGGAGGAGCTGCTCAGCCTTGTGGTGGAGCTTAGGGAGGAGGTAGGGAGATTAAGAGCCATCAGAGAGTGCGAGCGGGAGATTGATTGGTGGTGCCAGTCCCTATCGGCCCCGAGATCTGGGCGCATAACTGAGGCACCGTGTGGAGCACGTCACCCCCCCCTGCCTCGTAAACAGGTGGGTGAGGGGAAGCGGCACGTGGGTGAGGGGAACCGGCGGGCTGACGGTGCTGCAGTGAGCCTCCTGTCCTCTCCTCCTCCTAAGAACAATTCGAGACAGGGGGAGGAGTGGAAACAAGTACCAGCTCGACAAAGTGGGCGTCCCCCATCCCGACCATCCTCGGCTCCCCAGGTGCCTCTGAGTAATAGGTTTGAGGCCCTGGAACTCGAGGGAGAGGTGAGCGGGGGTGTAGGGGGAGGTCAACCCGTGAGGTTGCCTCGGGAAAAGCATTTGGCCCCACGCCTCAAGACTGCCTCCACCCGGAAGGACAGAAGGGTGGTTGTTGTAGGAGACTCCCTGCTGAAAGGAACGGAGGGTCCTATATGTCGGCCTGACCCTACCCGTAGGGAGGTGTGCTGCCTCCCTGGGGCACGGGTCAGAGACATTACTAGGAGACTTCCAGGTCTGATTCGCCCTTCCGATTATTACCCATTATTGATAATCCAGGCTGGCAATGATGAAGTTGCTGAGAGAAGTCTCAGAGGTATCAAGAAAGACTTCAGGGGACTGGGGCGGGTAGTCGAGGGAGCGGGTGTGCAAGTGGTGTTTTCTTCCGTACCTTCAGTGGCAGGGCAGGATACTGAGAGGTACCAAAAAAACGCACCTCATAAATAAATGGCTCAAAAATTGGTGCAAATCCAGGAATTTTGGGTTTTTCGACCACGGGGAAACTTACTCGGCACCTGGCATGATGGCAGCAAATGAAAGTAGTCTGTCTCTGAGGGGGAGGAGGATCTTAGCTGAGGAACTAGCAGGACTCATTGACAGGTCTTTAAACTAGGTATGAAGGGGGAAGGGGGCAAAATCAGGGATGTTGAGCTTGAGCGGATCATTCCAGGGCTTGTACCGATCCTGCTGGGCGATGACGGTGAAGTACAAAGGGACGGACTGGGGCAGGGGGGTGTGAGGGATACTGCTGTTCTAGGGGAACCTAGACCATCTATAAAGGCAGTGAGACGGAAAACCGAGCTGAAGTGCCTTTATACCAATGCACGCAGCCTGGGAAACAAGCAGGATGAGTTGGAAACCGTGATGTGCTTAGAAAGTTATGACCTTGTGGCTATCACGGAAACGTGGTGGGATGATTCACATAACTGGAATACCACCATTGAGGGCTATCGGCTCTTTAGAAGAGATAGGCTAGGTAGGAAGGGTGGGGGAGTAGCTCTCTATGTCAAAGAGTGGATAGACTGTGAGGAGCTTCCTCTGAGAAACAGTCATGATCAAGTTGAGAGCCTGTGGGTTAGAATTAGGGATGGGTCTAACAAAGGCCAGCTGGTGATAGGAGTATACTACAGGCCACCTGATCAAGGGGAGACTGTTGACGAGGCTTTCTTGCTTCAGATGCGGGAGGCTTCGTGCTCACGGGCTCTTGTCCTGATGGGGGACTTCAACCATCCGGATATCTCCTGGATAGACCACACGGAAAGTTGCAAGAGGTCCAGGAGACTCCTAGAGTGTGTTGATGATAACTTTCTGGTCCAGGTGTTGGACAGACCGACCAGAGGTGAAGCATTGCTGGACCTGCTGCTCACCAATGTGGAGGAAACAATTAATGGTGTCAAGGTTGGAGGCAGCCTGGGTTGCAGTGACCACGCTCTGGTCGAGTTTGTGATCTCAAGGGATGTGGGCCTGGTGAAGAGTGGCGTCAGGACCCTGAACTTTGGGAGAGCAAACTTTAAGCTGTTCAATGGTCTGTTGGCCGAGATCCCCTGGGATGCTGTCCTTGAAAACAAAAATGCTGAGGAGAGCTGGTTACTCTTCAAGGATGCCTTCCTAAGAGCGCAAGAACTCTCTGTCCCTCTGAACAAGAAAGCAGGCAGAGGAGGGAGGAAGCCGGTGTGGCTCAGTAAGGACCTGCTGAGAGTGCTGAGGGCGAAGAAAGGTGTGTACAAACTCTGGAAACAAGGGCGTGCCACCAGGGAAGAATACAGGGATGCCGTCCGGACTTGCAGATGTGGGATCAGGAAAGCCAAGGCGCATGTGGAACTGAATTTGGCGAGGGACGTGAAAAGCAACAGGAAGACTTTCTATAGGTACATTGGCCAGAAGAGACAGGCCAAAGGGAGAGTACCTCCTTTGGTAAATGTAAAAGGAGAACTGGCTTCAACGGACAGAGAGAAGGCTGAGGTACTGAATGAGTTCTTTGCCTCAGTCTTCACTAGTGGCCAGGACTCCAGTACTTCTCCCGTCCCTGAGCCCTGCATCCCTACACCTCCAGGTGGGGACTGGGGTGGTAAATCCCCTCCCGCTGTGAGGACAGAGCAGGTCCGAGACCGCCTCACGAGACTGAATGTATACAAGTCTATGGGGCCGGATGGCGTGCATCCCAGGGTTCTGAAGGAGCTGGCTGAGGTGGTTGCCGAGCCGCTCTCCATCATATTTGAGAAGTCGTGGCTGTCAGGTGTGGTCCCGGATGACTGGAGGAAGGGTCACGTCACTCCCATTTACAAGAAAGGGAGCAAGGAGGACCCCGGGAACTACAGGCCGGTGAGTCTCACCTCTGTGCCTGGGAAGATCATGGAACAGATCATCCTGGACGACATGCTTGATCACATGAGGAAAGGGCGTGTGATCCGTGACAGCCAGCATGGCTTCACCAGAGGAAGGTCGTGCTTGACCAATCTGGTGGCCTTTTATGATGGAGTGACGGCATCGGTGGACAAGGGAAAGGCGACCGATGTCATTTACCTGGACTTGAGCAAGGCCTTTGACATGGTCCCCCACCACATCCTTATCTCCAAATTGGAGGGATGTGGATTTGATGGGTGGACCACTCGATGGATAAGAAACTGGTTGAAAGGCCGCAGACAGAGGGTAGTCATCAATGGCTCTATGTCCAGGTGGAGGCCGGTAACGAGTGGCGTCCCCCAGGGGTCTGTCTTGGGACCGGTGCTCTTTAACATCTTTATCAATGACATCGATGATGGAATTGAGTGCACCCTCAGCAAGTTTGCTGATGACACCAAGCTGAGTGGTGCGGTCGACACAGCTGAAGGAAGGGATGCCATTCAGAGGGACCTCGAGAGACTAGAAAGGTGGGCCCGGGTGAACCTGATGCGGTTCAACACGGCGAAGTGCAGAGTTTTGCACTTGGGCCGGAGGAATCCCAGGCATCCCTACAGACTGGAAGGAGCGGTCCTTGAGAGCAGCCCTGTGGAGAAGGACCTGGGGGTCCTGATAGATGAAAAACTGACTATGAGCCAGCAGTGTGCCCTTGTGGCTCGGAAGGCGAATGGGATCCTCGGCTCCATCAAAAGAGGGGTGGCCAGCAGGGACAGGGAGGTGATTGTTCCTCTCTACTCTGCTCTTGTGAGGCCCCATCTGGAGTACTGCGTCCAGGTCTGGAGCCCCCAGTACAAGAAAGACAGGGAGCTGTTGGAGAGAGTCCAGAGGAGAGCCACCAAGATGATCAGGGGATTGGAGCACCTCCCCTATGAGGACAGGCTGAAGGAGCTGGGTTTGTTCAGCCTAGAGAAAAGAAGGCTGCGGAGTGACCTCATTGCGGCCTTTCAGTACCTAAAGGGAGCCTACAAAGAGGAAGGGAATCAACTCTTTGAAAGGGTGAGTGACAGCAGGACAAGGGGAAATGGTTTGAAGTTGAGGGAAGGGAGATTTAGGTTGGACGTCAGGGGGAAATTCTTCACAGAGAGAGTGGTGAGGTAGTGGAACAGGCTGCCCAGAGAGGTTGTGGATGCCCCGTCCCTGGAGGTGTTCAAGGCCAGATTGGATGGGGCCCTGGGCAGCCTGGTCTAGCATTAGGTGGGATGGTTGGTGGCCCTGCATGTAGCAGGGGGGTTGGAGATTCATGATCCATGAGGTCCCTTCCAACCCTGGCAATTCTGTGATTCTGTGATTCTGTGATTTCTCCCAAATAGATCACATCTTCTCCAAGAAATACCAGGTTTCACTCTTCAAATAGGACCTTTTCACCCACAAATACCTGTTTGATCCCCAAAATAGGGCAGTTTCTACCAGAAAGGCCACATTTCTCCCAAATATATCACATCTTCTCCAAGAAATACCAGCTTTCCCCCTTCAAATAGGACCTTTTCACCCACAAATACCTCTTTTATCCCCAAAATAGGACAGTTTCTTCCAGAAATACCAGATTTCTCCCAAATATATCACATCTTCTCCAAGAAATACCCCGTTTCCACCTTCAAATAGGAACTTTTCACCCACAAATACCTCTTTTATCCCCAAAAGAGGAGAGTTTCTTCCAGACATGCCACATTTCTCCCAAATATATCACATCTTCTCCAAGAAATACCAGGTTTCCCCCTTCAAATAGGACCTTTTCACCCACAAATACCTGTTTGATCCCCAAAAGAGGACATTTTCTTCCAGAAATGCCACATTTCTCCCAAATAGATCACATCTTCTCCAAGAAATACCAGGTTTCCCCCTTGAAATAGGAACTTTTCTCCCACAAATACCTCTTTTATCCCCAAAAGAGGACAGTTTCTTCCAGAAATGCCACATTTCTCCCAAATATATCACATCTCCTCCAAGAAATACCAGGTTTCCCCCTTCAAATAGGACCTTTTCACCCACAAATACCTGTTGTATCCCCAAAACAGGACAGTTTCTTCCAGAAATGCCACATTTCTCCCAAATATATCACATCTTCTCCAAGAAATACCAGCTTTCCCCCTTCAAATAGGATATTTTCACCCACAAATACCTCTTTAATCCCCAAAATAGGACAGTTTCTTCCTGACATGCCACATTTCTCCCAAATATATAACATCTCCTCCAAGAAATACCAGCTTTCCCCCTTCATATAGGACCTTTTCACCCACAAATACCTCTTTTATCCCCAAAATAGGACAGTTTCTTCCAGAAATGCCACATTTCTCCCAAATATATCACATCTTCTCCAAGAAATACCAGGATTCCCCCTTCAAATAGGACCTTTTCACCCACAAATACCTCTTTTATCCCCAAAATAGGACAGTTTCTTCCAGAAAGGCCACATTTCTCCCAAATATATCACATCTCCTCCAAGAAATACCAGCTTTCCCCTTGAAATAGGACCTTTTCACCCACAAATACCTGTTTGATCCCCAAAATAGGACAGTTTCTTCCAGAATTGCCACATTTCTCCCTAATATATCACATCTCCTCCAAGAAATACCAGCTTTCCCCCTTCAAATAGGACCTTTTCACCCACAAATACCTGTTGTATCCCCAAAATAGGACAGTTTCTTCCAGAAATGCCGCATTTCTCCCAAATATATCACATCTTCTCCACGAAATACCTGATTTCCGCCTTCAAATAGGACCTTTTCACCCACAAATACCTCTTTGATCCCCAAAATAGGACAGTTTCTTCGAGAAATGCCACATTTCTCCCAAATTTATCACATCTTCTCCAAGAAATACCTGGATTACTCCTGAAATAGGACCTTTTCACCCACAAATACCTCTTTTATCCCCAAAAGAGGACAGTTTCTTCCAGAAATGCCACATTTCTCCCAAATATATCACATCTTCTCCAAGAAATACCACGTTTCCCCCTTCAAATAGGACCTTTTCACCCACAAATACCTCTTCTATCCCCAAAATAGGACAGTTTCTTCCAGAAATGCCACATTTCTCCCAAATAGATCACATCTTCTCCAAGAAATACCAGGTTTCCCCCTTCAAATAGGACCTTTTCACCCACAAATACCTCTTCTATCCCCAAAATAGGACAGTTTCTTCCAGAAATGCCACATTTCTCCCAAATATATCACATCTTCTCCAAGAAATACCAGGATTCCCCCTTCAAATAGGACCTTTTCACCCACAAATACCTCTTTTATCCCCAAAATAGGACAGTTTCTTCCAGAAAGGCCACATTTCTCCCAAATATATCACATCTCCTCCAAGAAATACCAGCTTTCCCCTTGAAATAGGACCTTTTCACCCACAAATACCTGTTTGATCCCCAAAATAGGACAGTTTCTTCCAGAATTGCCACATTTCTCCCTAATATATCACATCTCCTCCAAGAAATACCAGCTTTCCCCCTTCAAATAGGACCTTTTCACCCACAAATACCTGTTGTATCCCCAAAATAGGACAGTTTCTTCCAGAAATGCCACATTTCTCCCAAATATATCACATCTTCTCCACGAAATACCTGATTTCCGCCTTCAAATAGGACCTTTTCACCCACAAATACCTCTTTGATCCCCAAAATAGGACAGTTTCTTCGAGAAATGCCACATTTCTCCCAAATTTATCACATCTTCTCCAAGAAATACCTGGATTACTCCTGAAATAGGACCTTTTCACCCACAAATACCTCTTCTATCCCCAAAAGAGGACAGTTTCTTCCAGAAATGCCACATTTCTCCCAAATATATCACATCTTCTCCAAGAAATACCACGTTTCCCCCTTCAAATAGGACCTTTTCACCCACAAATACCTCTTCTATCCCCAAAATAGGACAGTTTCTTCCAGAAATGCCACATTTCTCCCAAATAGATCACATCTTCTCCAAGAAATACCAGGTTTCCCCCTTCAAATAGGACCTTTTCACCCACAAATACCTCTTCTATCCCCAAAATAGGACAGTTTCTTCCAGAAATGCCACATTTCTCCCAAATATATCACATCTTCTCCAAGAAATACCAGGTTTCCCCCTTCAAATAGGACCTTTTCACCCAGAAATACCTGTTTTATCCCCAAAAGAGGACATTGTCTTCCAGAAATGCCACATTTCTCCCAAATATATCACATCTTCTCCAAGAAATACCAGCTTTCCCCCTTCAAATAGGACCTTTTCACCCACAAATACCTCTTCTATCCCCAAAATAGGACAGTTTCTTCCAGAAATGCCACATTTCTCCCAAATATATCAAATCTCCTCCAAGAAATACCAGGTTTCCCCCTTCAAATAGGACCTTTTCACCCACAAATACCTCTTCTATCCCCAAAATAGGACAGTTTCTTCCAGAAATGCCACATTTCTCCCAAATATATCACATCTTCTCCAAGAAATACCAGGATTCCTCCTGAAATAGGACCTTTTCACCCACAAATACCTGTTTGATCCCCAAAATAGGACAGTTTCTTCCAGAAAGGCCACATTTCTCCCAAATATATCACATCTCCTCCAAGAAATACCAGCTTTCCCCTTGAAATAGGACCTTTTCACCCACAAATACCTCTTTTATCCCCAAAATAGGACTGTTTCTTCCAGACATGCCACATTTCTCCCAAATATATCACATCTTCTCCAAGAAATACCAGATTTCCCCCTGGAAATAGGAACTTTTCACCCACAAATACCTGTTTTATCCCCAAAATAAGACAGTTTCTTGCTGAAATGCCACATTTCTCCAAATTATAGAACATCTTCTCCAAGAAATACCAGGTTTCCCCCTTCAAATAGGACCTTTTCACCCACAAATACCTCTCTTATCCCCAAAAGAGGACAGTTTCTTCCAGGAATGCCACATTTCTCCCAAATTTATCACATCTTCTCCAAGGAATACCAGCTTTCCCCCTTCAAATAGGACCTTTTCACCCACAAATACCTCTTTTATCCCCAAAAGAGGACAGTTTCTTCCAGAAAGGCCACATTTCTCCCAAATAGATCACATCTTCTCCAAGAAATACCAGCTTTCCCCCTTCAAATAGGACCTTTTCACCCACAAATACCTCTTTTATTCCCAAAATAGGTCAGTTTCTTCCAGAAATGCCACATTTCTCCCAAATATAGCACATCTTCTCCAAGAAATACCAGGATTCCTCCTGAAATAGGACCTTTTCACCCACAAATACCTCTTCTATCCCCAAAATAGCACAGTTTCTTCCAGAAATGCCAGATTTCTCCCAAATATATCACATCTTCTCCAAGAAATACCAGGATTCCTCCTGAAATAGGACCTTTTCACCCACAAATACCTGTTTTATCCCCATAAGAGGACAGTTTCTTCCAGACATGCCACATTTCTCCCAAACATATCACATCTTCTCCAAGAAATACCAGGTTTCCCCCTGGAAGTAGCACATTTTCTCCCACAAATACCTGTTTTGTCCCCAAAATAGGACTGTTACTTTCAGAAATGCCACATTTCTCCCAAATATATCACATCTTCTCCAAGAAATACCAGGTTTCCCCCTTCAAATAGGAACTTTTCACCCACAAATTCCTCTTTTATCCCCAAAATAGGAGAGTTTCTTCCAGAAATGCCACATTTCTCCCAAATATATCACATCTTCTCCAAGAAATACCAGATTTCCCCCTTCAAATAAGACCTTTTCACCCACAAATACATCTTTTATCCCCAAAATAGGACAGTTTCTTCCAGAAATGCCTCATTTCTCCCAAATATATCAAATCTCCTCCACGAAATACCAGGTTTCCCCATTCAAATAGGACCTTTTCACCCACAAATACCTTTTTAACCCCAAAAGAGGACAGTTTCTTCCAGAAATGCCACATTTCTCCCAAACATATCACATCTTCTCCAAGAAATACCAGGTTTCCCCCTGGAAGTAGCACATTTTCTCCCACAAATACCTCTTTTATTCCCAAAAAAGGACTGTTTCTTCGAGAAATGCCACATTTCTCCCAAATATATCACATCTTCTCCAAGAAATACCAGGTTTCCCCCTTCAAATAGGACCTTTTCACCCACAAATACCTTTTTAACCCCAAAAGAGGACAGTTTCTTCCAGAAATGCCACATTTCTCCCAAATATACCACATCTTCTCCAAGAAATACCAGATTTCCGCCTTCAAATAGGACCTTTTCACCCACAAATACCTGTTTGATCCCCAAAATAGGGCAGTTTCTACCAGAAAGGCCACATTTCTCCCAAATATATCACATCTTCTCCAAGAAATACCAGGTTTCCCCCTTGAAATAGGACCTTTTCACCCACAAATACCTCTTTTATCCCCAAAATAGGACTGTTTCTTCCAGACATGCCACATTTCTCCCAAATATATCACATCTTCTCCAAGAAATACCAGATTTCCCCCTGGAAATAGGAACTTCTCACCCACAAATACCTGTTTTATCCCCAAAATAAGACAGTTTCTTGCTGAAATGCCACATTTCTCCAAATTATAGAACATCTTCTCCAAGAAATACCAGGTTTCCCCCTTCAAATAGAACCTTTTCACCCACAAATACCTCTCTTATCCCCAAAAGAGGACAGTTTCTTCCAGGAATGCCACATTTCTCCCAAATTTATCACATCTTCTCCAAGGAATACCAGCTTTCCCCCTTCAAATAGGACCTTTTCACCCACAAATACCTCTTTGATCCCCAAAAGAGGACAGTTTCTTCCAGAAAGGCCACATTTCTCCCAAATAGATCACATCTTCTCCAAGAAATACCAGGATTCCCCCTTGAAATAGGACCTTTTCACCAACAAATACCTCTTTTATTCCCAAAATAGGTCAGTTTCTTCCAGAAATGCCACATTTCTCCCAAATATATCACATCTTCTCCAAGAAATACCAGATTTCCCCCTTCAAATAGGACCTTTTCACCCACAAATACCTCTTCTATCCCCAAAATAGCACAGTTTCTTCCAGAAATGCCAGATTTCTCCCAAACATGTCACATCTTCTCCAAGAAATACCAGGATTCCTCCCGAAATAGGACCTTTTCTCCCACAAATACCTGTTTTATCCCCAAAATAGGACTGTTTCTTTCAGAAATGCCAAATTTCTCCCAAATATATCACATCTTCTCCAAGAAATACCAGGTTTCCCCCTTGAAATAGGACCTTTTCACCCACAAATTCCTCTTTTATCCCCAAAATAGGAGAGTTTCTTCCAGAAATGCCACATTTCTCCAAATATATCACATCTTCTCCAAGAAATACCAGGGTTCCCCCTTCAAATAGGACCTTGTCACCCACAAATACCTCTTTTATCCCCAAAATAGGACAGTTTCTGCCAGGAATGCAACATTTCTCCCAAATTTATCACATCTTCTCCAAGAAATGCCAGGATGCTTCCTGAAATAGGACCTTTTCACCCACAAATACCTCTTTTATCCCCAAAAGAGGACAGTTTCTTCCAGAAAGGCCACATTTCTCCCAAATATATCACATCTTCTCCAAGAAGTACCAGGTTTCCCCCTGGAAGTAGCACATTTTCTCCCACAAATACCTCTTTTATCCCCAAAATAGGACAGTTTCTTCCAGAAATGCCACATTTCTCCCAAATATATCACATCTTCTCCAAGAAATACCAGGATTCCCCCTTCAAATAGGACCTTTTCACCCACAAATACCTCTTCTATCCCCAAAATAGGACAGTTTCTTCCAGAAATGCCACATTTCTCCCAAATAGATCACATCTTCTCCAAGAAATACCAGGTTTCCCCCTTCAAATAGGACCTTTTCACCCACAAATACCTGTTTCATCCCCAGAAGAGGACAGTTTCTTCCAAAAATGCCACGTTTCTCCCAAATATATCACATCTTCTCCAAGAAATACCAGGTTTCCCCCTTCAAATAGGACCTTTTCAACCACAAATACCTGTTCTATCCCCAAAAGAGGACATTGTCTTCCAGAAATGCCACATTTCTCCCAAATAGATCACATCTTCTCCAAGAAATACCACTTTTCCCCCTTGAAATAGGACCTTTTCACCCACAAATACCTCTTCTATCCCCAAAATAGGACAGTTTCTTCCAGAAATGCCACATTTCTCCCAAACATATCACATCTTCTCCAAGAAATACCAGGTTTCCCCCAGGAAGTAGCACATTTTCTCCCACAAATACCTCTTTTATCCCCAAAAATAGGACAGTTTCTTCCAGAAATGCCACATTTCTCCCAAATATATCACATCTTCTCCAAGAAATACCAGGTTTCCCCCTTCAAATAGGACATTTTCACCCACAAATACCTCTTCTATACCTCAAATTGGAAATTTTCTTGCATAAATTCCAATTTTCTCCCAATTATTGAACATCTTCTCCAAGAAATACCAGGTTTCCCCCTTCAAATAGGAACTTTTCACCCACAAATACCTCTTTTATCCCCAAAATAGGAGAGTTTCTTCCAGAAATGCCACATTTCTCCAAATAGATCACATCTTCTCCAAGAAATACCACGTTTCCCCCTTCAAATAGGACCTTTTCACCCACAAATACCTCTTTTATCCCCAAAATAGGACAGTTTCTTCCAGAAAGGCCACATTTCTCCCAAATATATCAAATCTCCTCCAAGAAATACCAGGTTTCCCCCTTCAAATAGGACCTTTTCACCCACAAATACCTTTTTATCCCCAAAACAGGACAGTTTCTTCCAGAAATGCCACATTTCTCCCAAATATATCACATCTCCTCCAAGAAATACCAGGTTTCCCCCTTCAAATAGGACCTTTTCACCCACAAATACCTCTTTTATCCCAAAAGAGGACAGTTTCTTCCAGAAATGCCACATTTCTCCCAAATATATCACATCTTCACCACGAAATTCCAGATTTCCCCCTTCAAATAGGACCTTTTCACCCACAAATACCTCTTTTATCCCCAAAATTGGACAGTTTCTTCCAGAAAGGCCACATTTCTCCCAAATATATCACATCTTCTCCAAGAAATACCAGGTTTCCCCCTTCAAATAGGACCTTTTCACCCACAAATACCTCTTTTATCCCCAAAATAGGACAGTTTCTTCCAGAAATGCCACATTTCTCCCAAATTTATCACATCTTCTCCAAGAAATACCAGCTTTCCCCCTTCAAATAGGACGTTTCCACCCACAAATACCTCTTTTATCCCCAAAAGAGGACAGTTTCTTCCTGACATGCCAGATTTCTCCCAAATAGATCACATCTTCTCCAAGAAATACCAGGATTCCCCCTTGAAATAGGGCCTTTTCACCCACAAATACCTCTTTTATCCCCAAAATAGAACAGTTTCTTCGAGAAATGCCACATTTCTCCCAAATATAGCACATCTTCTCCATGAAATACCATGTTTCCCCCTTCAAATAGGACCTTTTCACCCACAAATACCTCTTTTATCCCCAAAATAGGACAGTTTCTTCCAGACATGCCAGATTTCTCCCAAATATATCACATCTTCTCCACGAAATACCAGGATTCCTCCTGAAATAGGACCTTTTCACCCACAAATACCTCTTTTATCCCCAAAATAGGACAGTTTCTTCCTGACATGCCACATTTCTCCCAAATATATCACATCTTATCCAAGAAATACCACGTTTCCCCCTTCAAATAGGACCTTTTCACCCACAAATACCTCTTTTATCCCCAAAATAGGACAGTTTCTTCCAGACATGCCCGATTTCTCCCAAATATATCACATCTTCTCCAAGAAATACCAGGTTTCCCCCTGGAAGTAGCACATTTTCTCCCACAAATACCTGTTTTATCCCCAAAATAGGACGTTGTCTTCCTTAAATGCCACATTTCTCCCAAAAATATCACATCTTCTCCAAGAAATACCCCGTTTCCACCTTCAAATAGGAACTTTTCACCCACAAATACCTCTTTTATCCCCAAAATAGGACAGTTTCTTCCAGACATGCCACATTTCTCCCAAATAGATCACATCTTCTCCAAGAAATACCAGGTTTCCCCCTTCAAATAGGACCTTTTCACCCACAAATACCACTTTTATCCCCAAAATAGGACTGTTTCTTTCAGAAATGCCACATTTCTCCCAAATATATCACATCTTCTCCAAGAAATACCAGGTTTCCCCCTTCAAATAGGACATTTTCACCCACAAATACCTCTTCTATACCTCAAATTGGAAATTTTCTTCCAGAAATTCCAATTTTCTCCCAAATATATCACATCTTCTCCAAGAAATACCAGGTTTCCCCCTTCAAATAGGACCTTTTCAAGCACAAATACCTCCTTTATCCCCAAAAGAGGACAGTTTCTTCCAGAAATGCCACATTTCTCCCAAATATATCACATCTTCTCCAAGAAATACCAGCTTTCCCCCTGGAAATAGGAACTTTTCTCCCACAAATACCTCTTTTATCCCCAAAATAGGACAGTTTCTTCCAGACATGCCACATTTCTCCAAAATATATCACATCTCCTCCAAGAAATACCACGTTTCCCCCTTCAAATAGGACCTTTTCACCCACAAATACCTCTTTTATCCCCAAAATAGGACAGTTTCTTCCAGAAATGCCACATTTCTCCCAAATAGATCAAATCTCCTCCAAGAAATACCACGATTCCTCCTGAAATAGGAACTTTTCTCCCACAAATACCAGCCATCTCCCCCCAAATTTGACTTTTTCTTCCAGAAATTCCAGATTTCTCCCAATTATAGAACATCTTCTCCAAGAAATACCAGGTTTCCCCCTTCAAATAGGACCTTTTCACCCACAAATACCTCTTTTATCCCCAAAATAGGACAGTTTCTTCCAGAAATGCCACATTTCTCCCAAATATATCACATCTTCTCCACGAAATACCAGATTTCCCCCTTCAAATAGGACCTTTTCACCCACAAATACCTGTTGTATCCCCAAAAGAGGACAGTTTCTTCCAGAAATGCCACATTTCTCCCAAATATATCACATCTCCTCCAAGAAATACCAGATTTCCGCCTTCAAATAGGACCTTTTCACCCACAAATACCTGTTTGATCCCCAAAATAAAACAGTTTCTTCCAGAAATGCCACATTTCTCCCAAATATATCACATCTTCTCCACGAAATACCAGATTTCCCCCTTCAAATAGGACCTTTTCACCCACAAATACCTGTTTGATCCCCAAAATAGGACAGTTTCTTCCAGGAATGCCACATTTCTCCCAAATTTATCACATCTTCTCCAAGAAATACCAGCTTTCCCCCTTCAAATAGTACGTTTCCACCAACAAATACCTCTTTTATCCCCAAAAGAGGACAGTTTCTTCCTGACATGCCAGATTTCTCCCAAATAGATCACATCTTCTCCAAGAAATACCAGGATTCCCCCTTGAAATAGGGCCTTTTCACCCACAAATACCTCTTTTATCCCCAAAATAGAACAGTTTCCTCGAGAAATGCCACATTTCTCCCAAATATATCACATCTTCTCCAAGAAATACCATGTTTCCCCCTTCAAATAGGACCTTTTCACCCACTAATACCTGTTTTATCCCCAAAATAGGACAGTTTCTTCCAGACATGCCAGATTTCTCCCAAATATATCACATCTTCTCCAAGAAATACCAGGATTCCTCCTGAAATAGGACATTTTCAACCACAAATACCTGTTTGCTCCCCAAAATAGGACAGTTTCTTCCTGACATGCCACATTTCTCCCAAATATATCACATCTTCTCCAAGAAATACCAGGGTTACCCCTTCAAATAGGACCTTTTCACCCACAAATACCTCTTTTATCCCCAAAAGAGGACAGTTTCTTCCAGAAATGCCAGATTTCTCCCAAATATACCACATCTTCTCCAAGAAATACCAGGTTTCCCCCTTCAAATAGGACCTTTTCACCCACAAATACCTCTTTTATCCCCAAAATAGGACAGTTTCTTCCAGAAATACCAGATTTCGCCCAAATATATCACATCTTCTCCAAGAAATACCCCGATTCCACCTTCAAATAGGAACTTTTCACCCACAAATACCTCTTTTATCCCCAAAATAGGACAGTTTCTTCCAGAAATGCCATATTTCTCCCTAATAGATCACATCTTCTCCAAGAAATACCAGGTTTCCCCCTTCAAAGAGGACCTTTTCACCCACAAATACCTCTTTTATCCCCAAAATAGGACGTTGTCTTCCAGAAATGCCACATTTCTCCCAAATATATCACATCTTCTCCAAGAAATACCAGGTTTCCCCCTTGAAATAGGACCTTTTCACCCACAAATACCTCTTTTATCCCCAAAATAGGACAGTTTCTTCCAGACATGCCCGATTTCTCCCAAATATATCACATTTTCTCCAAGAAATACCACGTTTCCCCCTGGAAGTAGCACATTTTCTCCCACAAATACCACTTTTATCCCCAAAATAGGACAGTTTCTTCCAGAAATACCAGATTTCTCCCAAATAGATCACATCTTCTCCAAGAAATACCAGCTTTCCCCCTTCAAATAGGACCTTTTCAACCACAAATACCTGTTTGATCCCCAAAAGAGGACATTGTCTTCCAGAAATGCCACATTTCTCCCAAATATATCACATCTTCTCCAAGAAATACCAGTTTTCCCCCTTCTAATAGGACCTTTTCACCCAGAAATACCTATTTTATCCCAAAAATAGGACAGTTTCTTCCAGGAATGCCACATTTCTCCCAAATTTATCACATCTTCTCCAAGAAATACCAGCTTTCCCCCTTCAAATAGGACGTTTCCACCAACAAATACCTATTTTATCCCCAAAAGAGGACAGTTTCTTCCTGACATGCCAGATTTCTCCCAAATAGATCACATCTTCTCCAAGAAATACCAGGATTCCCCCTTGAAATAGGACCTTTTCACCCACAAATACCTCTTTTATCCCCAAAATAGGACAGTTTCTTCCAGAAATGCCACATTTCTCCCAAACATATCACATCTTCTCCAAGAAATACCAGCTTTCCCCCAGGAAGTAGCACATTTTCTCCCACAAATACCTCTTTTATTCCCAAAATAGGACTGTTTCTTTCAGAAATGCCACATTTCTCCCAAATATATCACATCTTCTCCAAGAAATACCAGGTTTCCCCCTTCAAATAGGACCTTTTCACCCACAAATACCTCTTTTATACCTCAAATTGGAAATTTTCTTCCAGAAATTCCAATTTTCTCCCAATTATAGAACATCTTCTCCAAGAAATTCCAGGTTTCCCCCTTCAAATAGGACCTTTTCACCCACAAATACCTCTTTTATCCTCAAAAGAGGACAGTTTCTTCCAGAAATGCCACATTTCTCCCAATTATAAAACATCTTCTCCAAGAAATACCAGGTTTCCCCCTTCAAATAGGACCTTTTCTCTCACTAATACCGCTTTTATCCCCAAAAGAGGACAGTTTCTTCCAGAAATGCCAGATTTCTCCCAAATAGATCACATCTTCTCCAAGAAATACCAGGGATCCCCTTCAAATAGGACCTCTTCACCCACAAATACCTGTTTGATCCCCAAAATAGGACAGTTTCTTCGAGAAATGCCACATTTCTCCCAAATATATCACATCTTCTCCAAGAAATACCAGGTTTCCCCCTTCAAATAGGACCTTTTCACCCACAAATACCTCTTTTATCCCCAAAAGAGGACAGTTTCCTCCAGAAATGCCACATTTCTCCCAAATATATCACATCTTCTTCACGAAATACCAGATTTCCGCCTTCAAATAGGACCTTTTCACCCACAAATACCTCTTTTATCCCCAAAATAGGACAGTTTCTTCCAGAAATGCCACATGTCTCCCAAATATATCACATCTTCTCCAAGAAATACCAGCTTTCCCCCTTCAAATAGGAACTTTTCACCCACAAATACCTCTTTTATCCCCAAAAGAGGACAGTTTCTTCCAGAAATGCCACATTTCTCCCAAATATATCACATCTCCTCCAAGAAATACCAGCTTTCCCCCTTCAAATAGGACCTTTTCACCCACAAATACCTGTTGTATCCCCAAAACAGGACAGTTTCTTCCAGAAATGCCACATTTCTCCCAAATATATCACATCTCCTCCAAGAAATACCAGCTTTCCCCCTTCAAATAGGACCTTTTCACCCACAAATACCTCTTTTATCCCAAAAGAGGACAGTTTCTTCCAGAAATGCCACATTTCTCCCAAATATATCACATCTTCTCCACGAAATACCAGCTTTCCCCCTTCAAATAGGACCTTTTCACCCACAAATACCTCTTTTATCCCAAAAGAGGACAGTTTCTTCAAGAAATGCCACATTTCTCCCAAATATATCACATCTTCTCCACGAAATACCAGATTTCCCCCTTCAAATAGGAACTTTTCACCCACAAATACCTGTTTGATCCCCAAAATAGGACAGTTTCTTCCAGAAATGCCACATTTCTCCCAAATATATCACATCTTCTCCAAGAAATACCAGCTTTCCCCCTTCAAATAGGACCTTTTCACCCACAAATACCTCTTTTATCCCAAAAATAGGACAGTTTCTTCCAGGAATGCCACATTTCTCCCAAATTTATCACATCTTCTCCAAGAAATACCAGATTTCCGCCTTCAAATAGGACCTTTTCACCCACAAATACCTCTTTTATCCCCAAAATAGGACAGTTTCTTCCAGAAATGCCACATTTCTCCCAAATATATCACATCTGCTCCAAGAAATACCAGGTTTCCCCTTCAAATAGGACCTTTTCACCCACAAATACCTCTTTTATCCCCAAAAGAGGACAGTTTCTTCCAGAATTGCCACATTTTTCCCAAATATATCACATCTCCTCCAAGAAATAGCAGCTTTCCCCCTTCAAATAGGACCTTTTCACCCACAAATACCTGTTTTATCCCCAAAATAGGACAGTTTCTTCCAGGAATGCCACATTTCTCCCAAATATATCACATCTTCTCCAAGAAATACCAGGATTACTCCTGAAATAGGACCTTTTCACCCACAAATACCTCTTTTATCCCCAAAAGAGGACAGTTTCTTCCAGAAAGGCCACATTTCTCCCAAATAGATCACATCTTCTCCAAGAAGTACCAGGATTCCCCCTTGAAATAGGACCTTTTCACCCACAAATACCTGTTTTATCCCCAAAATAGGACAGTTTCTTCCAGAAATGCCACATTTCTCCCAAATATAGCACATCTTCTCCATGAAATACCAGGTTTCCCCCTTGAAATAGGACCTTTTCACCCACAAATACCTCTTTTATACCCAAAAGAGGACAGTTTCTTCCAGAAATGCCACATTTCTCCCAAATAGATCACATCTTCTCCAAGAAATACCAGGATTCCTCCTGAAATAGGACCTTTTCACCCACAAATACCTGTTTGATCTGCAAAATAGGACAGTTTATTCCAGAAATGCCACATTTCTCCCAAATATATCACATCTTCTCCAAGAAATACCACGATTTCTCCTTAAATAGGAACTTTTCTCCCTCAAATACCTGCCTTCTCCCCCCAAATTTGACTTTTTCTTCCAGAAATGCCACATTTCTCCCAAATATATCACATCTTCTCCAAGAAATACCAGGTTTCCCCCTTCAAATAGGACCTTTTCACCCACAAATACCTCTTCTATCCCCAAAATAGGACAGTTTCTTCCAGAAATGCCACATTTCTCCCAAACATATCACATCTTCTCCAAGAAATACCAGGTTTCCCCCAGGAAGTAGCACATTTTCTCCCACAAATACCTCTTTTATTCCCAAAATAGGACTGTTTCTTCCAGAAATGCCACATTTCTCCCAAATATATCACATCTCCTCCAAGAAATACCAGGTTTCCCCCTCCAAATAGGAACTTTTCTCCCAGAAATACCTCTGCTATACCTCAAATTGGACATTTTCTTCCAGAAATTCCAATTTTCTCCCAATTATTGAACATCTTCTCCAAGAAATACCAGGTTTCCCCCTTCAAATAGGACCTTTTCAAGCACAAATACCTCTTTTATCCCCAAAAGAGGACAGTTTCTTCCAGAAATGCCACATTTCTCCCAAATATATCACATCTTCTCCAAGAAATACCAGCTTTCCCCCTGGAAATAGGAACTTTTCTCCCACAAATACCTCTTTTATCCACAAAATAGGACAGTTTCTTTCTGACATGCCACATTTCTCCCAAATATATCACATCTCCTCCAAGAAATACCAGGTTATCCCCTGGAAATAGGAACTTTTCACCCACAAATACCTGTCTTATCCCCAAAATAGGACAGTTTCTTCCAGAAATGCCACATTTCTCCCAAATATATCACATCATCTCCAAGAAATACCACGATTCCTCCTGAAATAGGAACTTTTCTCCCAGAAATACCAGCCTTCTCCCCCCAAATTTGACTTTTTCTTCCAGAAATTCCAATTTTCTCCCAATTATAGAACATCTTCTCCAAGAAATACCAGGTTTCCCCCTTCAAATTGGACCTTTTCACCCACAAATACCTCTTTTATCCCCAAAAGAGGACAGTTTCTTCCAGAAATGCCACATTTCTCCCAAATATATCACATCTTCTCCAAGAAATACCAGATTTCCCCCTTCAAATAGGAACTTTTCACCCACAAATACCTCTTTGATCCCTAAAAGAGGACAGTTTCTTCGAGAAATGCCACATTTCTCCCAAATATATCACATCTTCTCCAAGAAATACCAGCTTTCCCCCTTCAAATAGGAACTTTTCAGCCACAAATAACGCTTTTATCCCCAAAATAGGACAGTTTCTTCGAGAAATGCCACATTTCTCCCAAATATATCACATCTTCTCCAAGAAATACCAGGGATCCCCTTCAAATAGGACCTCTTCACCCTCAAATACCTCTTTGATCCCCAAAATAGGACAGTTTCTTCGAGAAATGCCACATTTCTCCCAAATATATCACATCTTCTCCAAGAAATACCAGCTTTCCCCCTTCAAATAGGACCTTTTCACCCACAAATACCTCTTCTATCCCCAAAATAGGACAGTTTCTTCCAGAAATGCCACATTTCTCCCAAACATATCACATCTTCTCCAAGAAATACCAGGTTTCCCCCAGGAAGTAGCACATTTTCTCCCACAAATACCTCTTTTATTCCCAAAATAGGACAGTTTCTTCCAGGAATGCCACATTTCTCCCAAATTTATCACATCTTCTCCAAGAAATACCAGATTTCCGCCTTCAAATAGGACCTTTTCACCCACAAATACCTCTTTGATCCCCAAAATAGGACAGTTTCTTCCAGAAATGCCACATTTCTCCCAAATATATCACATCTGCTCCAAGAAATACCAGGTTTCCCCCTTCAAATAGGACCTTTTCAAGCACAAATACCTCTTTTATCCCCAAAATAGGACAGTTTCTTCCAGAAATGCCACATTTCTCCCAAATATATCACATCTTCTCCAAGAAATACCAGCTTTCCCCCTGGAAATAGGAACTCTTCTCCCACAAATACCTCTTTTATCCACAAAATAGGACAGTTTCTTCCTGACATGCCACATTTCTCCCAAATATATCACATCTCCTCCAAGAAATACCAGGTTATCCCCTGGAAATAGGAACTTTTCACCCACAAATACCTCTTTTATCCCCAAAATAGGACAGTTTCTTCCAGAAATGCCACATTTCTCCCAAATATATCACATCTTCTCCAAGAAATACCACGATTCCTCCTGAAATAGGAACTTTTCTCCCACAAATACCAGCCTTCTCCCCCCAAATTTGACTTTTTCTTCCAGAAATTCCAATTTTCTCCCAATTATAGAACATCTTCTCCAAGAAATACCAGGTTTCCCCCTTCAAATAGGAACTTTTCACCCACAAATACCTCTTTTATCCCCAAAAGAGGACAGTTTCTTCCAGAAATGCCACATTTCTCCCAAATATATCACATCTTCTCCAAGAAATACCAGGTTTCCCCCTTCAAACTGGAACTTTTCACCCACATATACCTATTTATCCTGGAAATAGGACAGTTTCTTCCAGAAATGCCACATTTCTCCCAAATATATCACATCTTCTCCCAGAAATACCAGGGATCCCCTTCAAATAGGACCTCTTCACCATCAAATACCTCTTTGATCCCCAAAATAGGACAGTTTCTTCGAGAAATGCCACATTTCTCCCAAATATATCACATCTTCTCCAAGAAATACCAGGTTTCCCCCTTCAAATAGGACCTTTTCACACACAAACACCTCTTTTATCCCCAAAATAGGAGAGTTTCTTCCAGAAATGCCACATTTCTCCCAAATATATCACATCTTCTCCAAGAAATACCAGGTTTCCCCTTCAAATTGGACCTTTTCACCCACAAATACCTCTTTTATCCCCAAAATAGGACAGTTTCATCCAGAAATGCCACATTTCTCCCAAATATATCACATCTTCTCCAAGAAATACCAGGTTTCCCCCTTCAAATAGGACCTTTTCACCCACAAATACCTCTTTTATCCCCAAAATAGGACAGTTTCTTCCAGACATGCCACATTTCTCCCAAATATATCACATCTTCTCCAAGAAATACCAGCTTTTCCCCTTCAAATAGGACGTTTCCACCTACAAATACCTCTTTTATCCCCAAAAGAGGACAGTTTCTTCCAGAAAGGCCACATTTCTCCCAAATATAGCACATCTTGTCCAACAAATACCAGCTTTCCCCCTTCAAATAAGACCTTTTCACCCACAAATTCCTCTTTTATCCCCAAAATAGGACAGTTTCTTCCAGACATGCCAGATTTCTCCCAAATAGATCACATCTTCTCCAAGAAATACCAGGATTCCTCCTGAAATAGGACCTTTTCACCCACAAATACCTGTTTCATTCCCAAAATAGGACAGTTACTTCCAGAAATGCCACATTTCTCCCAAATATATCACATCTTCTCCAAGAAATACCAGGTTTCCACCTTCAAATAGGACCTTTTCTCCCACAAATACCTGTTTTATCCCCAAAATAGGACAGTTTCTTCCAGAAATGCCACATTTCTCCCAAATATATCACATCTTCTCCAAGAAATACCCCGTTTCCTCCTTCAAATAGGAACTTTTCACCCACAAATACCTCTTTTATCCCCAAAATAGGAGAGTTTCTTCCAGAAATGCCATATTTCTCCCTAATACATCACATCTTCTCCAAGAAATACCAGGTTTCCCCCTTCAAATAGGACCTTTTCACCCACAAATACCTGTTAGATCCCCAAAATAGGATGTTGTCTTCCAGAAATGCCACATTTCTCCCAAAAATATCACATCTTCTCCAAGAAATACCAGGTTTCCCCCTTCAAATAGGACCTTTTCACCCACAAATACCTCTTTTATCCCCAAAATAGGACAGTTTCTTCCAGACATGCCCGATTTCTCCCAAATATATCACATCTCCACCAAGAAATACCAGGTTTCCCCCTGGAAGTAGCACATTTTCTCCCACAAATACCTGTTTGATCCCCAAAATAGGACAGTTTCTTCCAGAAATGCCAGATTTCTCCCAAATATAGAACATCTTCTCCAAGAAATACCAGGTTTCCCCCTGGAAATAGGACCTTTTCACCCACAAATACCTCTTTTATCCCCAAAATAGGACAGTTTCTTCCAGAAATGCCACATTTCTCCCAAATATATCACATCTCCTCCAAGAAATACCAGCTTTCCCCCTTCAAATAGGACCTTTTCACCCACAAATACCTCTTTTATCCCCAAAACAGGATAGTTTCTTCCAGAAATGCCACATTTCTCCCAATTATATCACATCTTCTCCAAGAAATAACAGCTTTCCCCCTTCAAATAGGACCTTTTCACCCACAAATACCTCTTTTATCCCCAAAATAGGACAGTTTCTTCCAGAAATGCCACATTTCTCGCAAATATAGCACATCTTCTCCAAGAAATACCAGGTTTCCCCCTTCAAATTGGAACTTTTCACCCACAAATACCTCTTTTATCCCCAAAATTGGTCAGTTTCTTCCGACATGCCACATTTCTCCCAAATATAGCACATCTTCTCCAAGAAATACCAGGTTTCCCCCTTCAAATAGGACCTTTTCACCCACAAATACCTCTTTTATCCCCAAAATAGGACAGTTTCTTCCTGACATGCCACATTTCTCCCAAATATATCACATCTTCTCCAAGAAATACCAGTTTTCCCCCTTCAAATAGGACCTTTTCAGCCACAAATACCTCTTCTATCCCCAAAATAGGACAGTTTCTTCCAGAAATGCCACATTTCTAACAAATATATCACATCTTCTCCAAGAAATACCAGGTTTCCCCCTTCAAATAGGACCTTTTCACCCACAAATACCTCTTCTATCCCCAAAATAGGACAGTTTCTTCTAGAAATGCCATATTTCTCCCAAATATATCACATCTTCTCCAAGAAATACCAGGTTTCCCCCTTCAAATAGGACCTTTTCACCCACAAATACCTCTTTTACCCCCAAAATAGGACAGTTTCTTCCAGACATACCACATTTCTCCCAATTATAGATCATCTTCTCCAAGAAATACCAGCTTTCCCCCTTCAAATAAGACCTTTTCACCCACAAATTCCTCTTTTATCCCCAAAATAGGACAGTTTCTGCCCGACATGCCAGATTTCTCCCAAATATATCACATCTTCTCCAAGAAATACCAGCTTTCCCCCTGGAAATAGGACCTTTTCACCCACAAATACCTCTTCTATCCCCAAAATAGGACAGTTTCTTCCAGAAATGCCACATTTCTCACAAATGTATCACATCTTCTCCAAGAAATACCAGGTTTCCCCCTTCAAATAGGACCTTTTCACCCACAAATACCTCTTTTATCCCCAAAACAGGACAGTTTCTTCCAGAAATGCCACATTTCTCCCAAATATATCACATCTTCTCCAAGAAATACCCCGTTTCCACCTTCAAATAGGAACTTTTCACCCACAAATACCTCTTTTATCCCCAAAATAGGACAGTTTCTTCCAGAAATGCCAAATTTCTCCCTAATAGATCACATCTTCTCCAAGAAATACCAGGTTTCCCCCTTCAAATAGGACCTTTTCACCCACAAATACCTGTTAGATCCCCAAAATAGGACGTTGTCTTCCAGAAATGCCACATTTCTCCCAAAAATATCACATCTTCTCCAAGAAATACCAGGTTTCCCCCTTCAAATAGGACCTTTTCACCCACAAATACCTCTTTTATCCCCAAAATAGGACAGTTTCTTCCAGACATGCCCGATTTCTCCCAAATATATCACATCTCCTCCAAGAAATACCAGGATTCCCCCTGGAAGTATCACATTTTCTCCCACAAATACCTCTTTTATCCCCAAAATAGGACAGTTTCTTCCAGAAATGCCACATTTCTCCCAAATATATCACATCTTCTCCAAGAAATACCAGGTTTCCCCCTGGAAATAGGACCTTTTCACCCACAAATACCTGTTTGATCCCCAAAACACGACAGTTTCTTCCAGAAATGCCACATTTCTCCCAAATGTATCACATCTCCACAAAGAAATACCAGCTTTCCCCCTTCAAATAGGACCTTTTCACCCACAAATACCACTTTTATCCCCAAAAGAGGACAGTTTCTTCCAGACATGCCACATTTCTCCCAAATGTATCACATCTTCTCCAAGAAATACCAGCTTTCCCCCTTCAAATAGGACCTTTTCACCCACAAATACCTCCTTTATCCCTAAAAGAGGACACTTTCTTCCAGAAATGCCACATTTCTCGCAAATATAGCACATCTTCTCCAAGAAATACCAGGGTTCCCCCTTCGAATTGGACCTTTTCACCCACAAATACCTCTTTTATCCCCAAAATTGGTCAGTTTCTTCCGACATGCCACATTTCTCCCAAATATATCACATCTTCTCCAAGAAAAACCAGCTTTCCACCTTCAAATAGGACCTTTTCACCCACAAATACCTCTTCTATCCCCAAAAGAGGACAGTTTCTTCCTGACATGCCACATTTCTCCCAAATATATCACATCTTCTCCACGAAATACCAGGATTCCTCCTGAAATAGGAACTTTTCTCCCACAAATACCAGACTTCTCCCCCCAAATTGGCCTTTTTCTTCCTGACATGCCACATTTCTCCCAAATATATCACTTCTTCTCCAAGATATACCAGGTTCCCCCTTGAAATAGGACCTTTTCACCCACAAATACCTCTTTTATCCCCAAAATAGGACAGTTTCTGCCCGACATGCCAGATTTCTCCCAAAAATATCACATCTTCTCCAAGAAATACCAGGTTTCCCCCTTCAAATAGGACCTTTTCACCCACAAATACCTCTTTTATCCCCAAAATAGGACAGTTTCTTCCAGACATGCCCGATTTCTCCCAAATATATCACATCTCCTCCAAGAAATACCAGGTTTCCCCCTGGAAGTAGCACATTTTCTCCCACAAATACCTGTTTGATCCCCAAAATAGGACAGTTTCTTCCAGAAATGCCAGATTTCTCCCAAATATAGAACATCTTCTCCAAGAAATACCAGGTTTCCCCCTGGAAATAGGACCTTTTCACCCACAAATACCTGTTTGATCCCCAAAATAGGACAGTTTCTTCCAGAAATGCCACATTTCTCCCAAATATATCACATCTCCTCCAAGAAATACCAGCTTTCCCCCTTCAAATAGGACCTTTTCACCCAGAAATACCTCTTTTATCCCCAAAACAGGACAATTTCTTCCAGAAATGCCACATTTCTCCCAAATATAGCACATCTTCTCCAAGAAATACCAGCATTCCCCCTTCAAATAGGATCTTTTCACCCACAAATACCTCTTTTATCCCCAAAAGAGGACAGTTTCTTCCAGAAATGCCACTTTTCTCGCAAATATAGCACATCTTCTCCAAGAAATACCAGGTTTCCCCCTTCAAATTGGAACTTTTCACCCACAAATACCTCTTTTATCCCCAAAATTGGTCAGTTTCTTCCGACATGCCACATTTCTCCCAAATATAGCACATCTTCTCCAAGAAATACCAGGTTTCCCCCTTCAAATAGGACCTTTTCACCCACAAATACCTCTTTTATCCCCAAAATAGGACAGTTTCTTCCTGACATGCCACATTTCTCCCAAATATATCACATCTTCTCCAAGAAATACCAGTTTTCCCCCTTCAAATAGGACCTTTTCAGCCACAAATACCTCTTCTATCCCCAAAATAGGACAGTTTCTTCCAGAAATGCCACATTTCTAACAAATATATCACATCTTCTCCAAGAAATACCAGGTTTCCCCCTTCAAATAGGACCTTTTCACCCACAAATACCTCTTCTATCCCCAAAATAGGACAGTTTCTTCTAGAAATGCCATATTTCTCCCAAATATATCACATCTTCTCCAAGAAATACCAGGTTTCCCCCTTCAAATAGGACCTTTTCACCCACAAATACCTCTTTTACCCCCAAAATAGGACAGTTTCTTCCAGACATACCACATTTCTCCCAATTATAGATCATCTTCTCCAAGAAATACCAGCTTTCCCCCTTCAAATAAGACCTTTTCACCCACAAATTCCTCTTTTATCCCCAAAATAGGACAGTTTCTGTCCGACATGCCAGATTTCTCCCAAATATATCACATCTTCTCCAAGAAATACCAGCTTTCCCCCTGGAAATAGGACCTTTTCACCCACAAATACCTCTTCTATCCCCAAAATAGGACAGTTTCTTCCAGAAATGCCACATTTCTCACAAATGTATCACATCTTCTCCAAGAAATACCAGGTTTCCCCCTTCAAATAGGACCTTTTCACCCACAAATACCTGTTTGATCCCCAAAATAGGACAGTTTCTTCCAGAAATGCCACATTTCTCCCAAATATATCACATCTTCTCCAAGAAATACCCCGTTTCCACCTTCAAATAGGAACTTTTCACCCACAAATACCTCTTTTATCCCCAAAATAGGACAGTTTCTTCCAGAAATGCCAAATTTCTCCCTAATAGATCACATCTTCTCCAAGAAATACCAGGTTTCCCCCTTCAAATAGGACCTTTTCACCCACAAATACCTGTTAGATCCCCAAAATAGGACGTTGTCTTCCAGAAATGCCACATTTCTCCCAAAAATATCACATCTTCTCCAAGAAATACCAGGTTTCCCCCTTCAAATAGGACCTTTTCACCCACAAATACCTCTTTTATCCCCAAAATAGGACAGTTTCTTCCAGACATGCCCGATTTCTCCCAAATATATCACATCTCCTCCAAGAAATACCAGGATTCCCCCTGGAAGTAGCACATTTTCTCCCACAAATACCTCTTTTATCCCCAAAACACGACAGTTTCTTCCAGAAATGCCACATTTCTCCCAAATGTATCACATCTCCACCAAGAAATACCAGCTTTCCCCCTTCAAATAGGACCTTTTCACCCACAAATACCACTTTTATCCCCAAAAGAGGACAGTTTCTTCCAGACATGCCACATTTCTCCCAAATGTATCACATCTTCTCCAAGAAATACCAGCTTTCCCCCTTCAAATAGGACCTTTTCACCCACAAATACCTCCTTTATCCCTAAAAGAGGACACTTTCTTCCAGAAATGCCACATTTCTCGCAAATATAGCACATCTTCTCCAAGAAATACCAGGGTTCCCCCTTCGAATTGGACCTTTTCACCCACAAATACCTCTTTTATCCCCAAAATTGGTCAGTTTCTTCCGACATGCCACATTTCTCCCAAATATATCACATCTTCTCCAAGAAATACCAGGTTTCCCCCTTCAAATAGGACCTTTTCACCCACAAATACCTCTTCTATCCCCAAAAGAGGACAGTTTCTTCCTGACATGCCACATTTCTCCCAAATATATCACATCTTCTCCACGAAATACCAGGATTCCTCCTGAAATAGGAACTTTTCTCCCACAAATACCAGACTTCTCCCCCCAAATTGGACTTTTTCTTCCTGACATGCCACATTTCTCCCAAATATATCACTTCTTCTCCAAGATATACCAGGTTCCCCCTTGAAATAGGACCTTTTCACCCACAAATACCTCTTTTATCCCCAAAAGAGGACAGTTTCTGCCCGACATGCCAGATTTCTCCCAAAAATATCACATCTTCTCCAAGAAATACCAGGTTTCCCCCTTCAAATAGGACCTTTTCACCCACAAATACCTCTTTTATCCCCAAAATAGGACAGTTTCTTCCAGACATGCCCGATTTCTCCCAAATATATCACATCTCCTCCAAGAAATACCAGGTTTCCCCCTGGAAGTAGCACATTTTCTCCCACAAATACCTGTTTGATCCCCAAAATAGGACAGTTTCTTCCAGAAATGCCAGATTTCTCCCAAATATAGAACATCTTCTCCAAGAAATACCAGGTTTCCCCCTGGAAATAGGACCTTTTCACCCACAAATACCTGTTTGATCCCCAAAATAGGACAGTTTCTTCCAGAAATGCCACATTTCTCCCAAATATATCACATCTCCTCCAAGAAATACCAGCTTTCCCCCTTCAAATAGGACCTTTTCACCCAGAAATACCTCTTTTATCCCCAAAACAGGACAATTTCTTCCAGAAATGCCACATTTCTCCCAAATATAGCACATCTTCTCCAAGAAATACCAGCATTCCCCCTTCAAATAGGATCTTTTCACCCACAAATACCTCTTTTATCCCCAAAAGAGGACAGTTTCTTCCAGAAATGCCACTTTTCTCGCAAATATAGCACATCTTCTCCAAGAAATACCAGGTTTCCCCCTTCAAATAGGACCTTTTCACCCACCAATACCTCTTTTATCCCCAAAATTGTTCAGTTTCTTCCGACATGCCACATTTCTCCCAAATATAGCACATCTTCTCCAAGAAATACCACGTTTCCCCCTTCAAATAGGACCTTTTCACCCACAAATTCCTCTTTTATCCCCAAAATAGGACAGTTTCTTCCTGACATGCCACATTTCTCCCAAATATATCACATCTTCTCCAAGAAATACCAGCTTTCCCCCTTGAAATAGGACCTTTTCACCCACAAATACCTCTTTTATCCCCAAAATAGGACAGTTTCTGCCCGACATGCCAGATTTCTCCCAAATATATCACATCTTCTCCCAGAAATACCAGGTTTCCCCCTTCAAATAGGACCTTTTCACCCACAAATACCTCTTTTATCCCCAAAACAGGACAGTTTCTTCCAGAAAGGCCAGATTTCTCCCAAATATATCACATCTTCTCCAAGAAATACCCCGTTTCCCCCCTGGAAATAGGACCTTTTCACCCACAAATACCTCTTTTATCCCCAAAAGTGGACAGTTTCTTCTAGAAATGCCATATTTCTCCCAAATATATCACATCTTCTCCAAGAAATACCAGGATTCCTCCTGAAATAGGACCTTTTCTCCCACAAACACCTCTTTTATTCCCAAAATAGGACAGTTTCGTCTAGAAATGCCATATTTCTCCCAAATATATCACATCTTCTCCAAGAAATACCAGGATTCCTCTTGAAATAGGACCTTTTCTCCCACAAATACCTCTTTTATCCCCAAAATAGGACAGTTTCTTCCAGAAATGCCAGATTTCTCCCAAATAGATCACATCTTCTCCAAGAAATACCAGGTTTCCCCCTTCAAATAGGACCTTTTCACCCACAAATACCTCTTCTATCCCCAAAAGAGGAGAGTTTCTTCCAGACATGCCAGATTTCTCCCAAAGATATCACATCTTCTCCAAGAAATAACAGGATTCCTCCTAAAATAGGACCTTTTCACCCACAAATACCTGTTTGATCCCCAAAATAGGACAGTTTCTTCCAGGAATGCCACATTTCTCCCAAATATATCACATCTCCTCCAAGAAATACCAGCTTTCCCCCTTCAAATAGGACCTTTTCACCCACAAATACCTGTTGTATCCCCAAAATAGGACGTTGTCTTCCAGAAATGCCGGATTTCTCCCAAATATATCACATCTTCTCCAAGAAATACCGGGATTCCCCCTTGAAATTGGACCTTTTCACCCACAAATACATCTTTTATCCCCAAAAAGGACAGTTTCTTCAAGAAAGGCCACATTTCTCCCAAATATATCACATCTTCTTCAAGAAATACCAGATTTCCCCCTTCAAATAGGACCTTTTCACCCACAAATACCTCTTTTATCCCCAAAATAGGACAGTTTCTTCCAGACATGCCCGATTTCTCCCAAATATATCACATCTCCTCCAAGAAATACCAGGTTTCCCCCTGGAAGTAGCACATTTTCTCCCACAAATACCTGTTTGATCCCCAAAATAGGACAGTTTCTTCCAGAAATGCCAGATTTCTCCCAAATATAGAACATCTTCTCCAAGAAATACCAGGTTTCCCCCTGGAAATAGGACCTTTTCACCCACAAATACCTGTTTGATCCCCAAAATAGGACAGTTTCTTCCAGAAATGCCACATTTCTCCCAAATATATCACATCTCCTCCAAGAAATACCAGCTTTCCCCCTTCAAATAGGACCTTTTCACCCAGAAATACCTCTTTTATCCCCAAAACAGGACAATTTCTTCCAGAAATGCCACATTTCTCCCAAATATAGCACATCTTCTCCAAGAAATACCAGCATTCCCCCTTCAAATAGGATCTTTTCACCCACAAATACCTCTTTTATCCCCAAAAGAGGACAGTTTCTTCCAGAAATGCCACTTTTCTCGCAAATATAGCACATCTTCTCCAAGAAATACCAGGTTTCCCCCTTCAAATTGGAACTTTTCACCCACAAATACCTCTTTTATCCCCAAAATTGGTCAGTTTCTTCCGACATGCCACATTTCTCCCAAATATAGCACATCTTCTCCAAGAAATACCAGGTTTCCCCCTTCAAATAGGACCTTTTCACCCACAAATACCTCTTTTATCCCCAAAATAGGACAGTTTCTTCCTGACATGCCACATTTCTCCCAAATATATCACATCTTCTCCAAGAAATACCAGTTTTCCCCCTTCAAATAGGACCTTTTCAGCCACAAATACCTCTTCTATCCCCAAAATAGGACAGTTTCTTCCAGAAATGCCACATTTCTAACAAATATATCACATCTTCTCCAAGAAATACCAGGTTTCCCCCTTCAAATAGGACCTTTTCACCCACAAATACCTCTTCTATCCCCAAAATAGGACAGTTTCTTCTAGAAATGCCATATTTCTCCCAAATATATCACATCTTCTCCAAGAAATACCAGGTTTCCCCCTTCAAATAGGACCTTTTCACCCACAAATACCTCTTTTACCCCCAAAATAGGACAGTTTCTTCCAGACATACCACATTTCTCCCAATTATAGATCATCTTCTCCAAGAAATACCAGCTTTCCCCCTTCAAATAAGACCTTTTCACCCACAAATTCCTCTTTTATCCCCAAAATAGGACAGTTTCTGCCCGACATGCCAGATTTCTCCCAAATATATCACATCTTCTCCAAGAAATACCAGCTTTCCCCCTGGAAATAGGACCTTTTCACCCACAAATACCTCTTCTATCCCCAAAATAGGACAGTTTCTTCCAGAAATGCCACATTTCTCACAAATGTATCACATCTTCTCCAAGAAATACCAGGTTTCCCCCTTCAAATAGGACCTTTTCACCCACAAATACCTGTTTGATCCCCAAAATAGGACAGTTTCTTCCAGAAATGCCACATTTCTCCCAAATATATCACATCTTCTCCAAGAAATACCCCGTTTCCACCTTCAAATAGGAACTTTTCACCCACAAATACCTCTTTTATCCCCAAAATAGGACAGTTTCTTCCAGAAATGCCAAATTTCTCCCTAATAGATCACATCTTCTCCAAGAAATACCAGGTTTCCCCCTTCAAATAGGACCTTTTCACCCACAAATACCTGTTAGATCCCCAAAATAGGACGTTGTCTTCCAGAAATGCCACATTTCTCCCAAAAATATCACATCTTCTCCAAGAAATACCAGGTTTCCCCCTTCAAATAGGACCTTTTCACCCACAAATACCTCTTTTATCCCCAAAATAGGACAGTTTCTTCCAGACATGCCCGATTTCTCCCAAATATATCACATCTCCTCCAAGAAATACCAGGATTCCCCCTGGAAGTAGCACATTTTCTCCCACAAATACCTCTTTTATCCCCAAAATAGGACAGTTTCTTCCAGAAATGCCACATTTCTCCCAAATATATCACATCTTCTCCAAGAAATACCAGGTTTCCCCCTGGAAATAGGACCTTTTCACCCACAAATACCTGTTTGATCCCCAAAACACGACAGTTTCTTCCAGAAATGCCACATTTCTCCCAAATGTATCACATCTCCACCAAGAAATACCAGCTTTCCCCCTTCAAATAGGACCTTTTCACCCACAAATACCACTTTTATCCCCAAAAGAGGACAGTTTCTTCCAGACATGCCACATTTCTCCCAAATGTATCACATCTTCTCCAAGAAATACCAGCTTTCCCCCTTCAAATAGGACCTTTTCACCCACAAATACCTCCTTTATCCCTAAAAGAGGACACTTTCTTCCAGAAATGCCACATTTCTCGCAAATATAGCACATCTTCTCCAAGAAATACCAGGGTTCCCCCTTCGAATTGGACCTTTTCACCCACAAATACCTCTTTTATCCCCAAAATTGGTCAGTTTCTTCCGACATGCCACATTTCTCCCAAATATATCACATCTTCTCCAAGAAATACCAGGTTTCCCCCTTCAAATAGGACCTTTTCACCCACAAATACCTCTTCTATCCCCAAAAGAGGACAGTTTCTTCCTGACATGCCACATTTCTCCCAAATATATCACATCTTCTCCACGAAATACCAGGATTCCTCCTGAAATAGGAACTTTTCTCCCACAAATACCAGACTTCTCCCCCCAAATTGGACTTTTTCTTCCTGACATGCCACATTTCTCCCAAATATATCACTTCTTCTCCAAGATATACCAGGTTCCCCCTTGAAATAGGACCTTTTCACCCACAAATACCTCTTTTATCCCCAAAATAGGACAGTTTCTGCCCGACATGCCAGATTTCTCCCAAAAATATCACATCTTCTCCAAGAAATACCAGGTTTCCCCCTTCAAATAGGACCTTTTCACCCACAAATACCTCTTTTATCCCCAAAATAGGACAGTTTCTTCCAGACATGCCCGATTTCTCCCAAATATATCACATCTCCTCCAAGAAATACCAGGTTTCCCCCTGGAAGTAGCACATTTTCTCCCACAAATACCTGTTTGATCCCCAAAATAGGACAGTTTCTTCCAGAAATGCCAGATTTCTCCCAAATATAGAACATCTTCTCCAAGAAATACCAGGTTTCCCCCTGGAAATAGGACCTTTTCACCCACAAATACCTGTTTGATCCCCAAAATAGGACAGTTTCTTCCAGAAATGCCACATTTCTCCCAAATATATCACATCTCCTCCAAGAAATACCAGCTTTCCCCCTTCAAATAGGACCTTTTCACCCAGAAATACCTCTTTTATCCCCAAAACAGGACAATTTCTTCCAGAAATGCCACATTTCTCCCAAATATAGCACATCTTCTCCAAGAAATACCAGCATTCCCCCTTCAAATAGGATCTTTTCACCCACAAATACCTCTTTTATCCCCAAAAGAGGACAGTTTCTTCCAGAAATGCCACTTTTCTCGCAAATATAGCACATCTTCTCCAAGAAATACCAGGTTTCCCCCTTCAAATAGGACCTTTTCACCCACCAATACCTCTTTTATCCCCAAAATTGTTCAGTTTCTTCCGACATGCCACATTTCTCCCAAATATAGCACATCTTCTCCAAGAAATACCACGTTTCCCCCTTCAAATAGGACCTTTTCACCCACAAATTCCTCTTTTATCCCCAAAATAGGACAGTTTCTTCCTGACATGCCACATTTCTCCCAAATATATCACATCTTCTCCAAGAAATACCAGCTTTCCCCCTTGAAATAGGACCTTTTCACCCACAAATACCTCTTTTATCCCCAAAATAGGACAGTTTCTGCCCGACATGCCAGATTTCTCCCAAATATATCACATCTTCTCCCAGAAATACCAGGTTTCCCCCTTCAAATAGGACCTTTTCACCCACAAATACCTCTTTTATCCCCAAAACAGGACAGTTTCTTCCAGAAAGGCCAGATTTCTCCCAAATATATCACATCTTCTCCAAGAAATACCCCGTTTCCCCCCTGGAAATAGGACCTTTTCACCCACAAATACCTCTTTTATCCCCAAAAGTGGACAGTTTCTTCTAGAAATGCCATATTTCTCCCAAATATATCACATCTTCTCCAAGAAATACCAGGATTCCTCCTGAAATAGGACCTTTTCTCCCACAAACACCTCTTTTATTCCCAAAATAGGACAGTTTCGTCTAGAAATGCCATATTTCTCCCAAATATATCACATCTTCTCCAAGAAATACCAGGATTCCTCCTGAAATAGGACCTTTTCTCCCACAAATACCTCTTTTATCCCCAAAATAGGACAGTTTCTTCCAGAAATGCCAGATTTCTCCCAAATAGATCACATCTTCTCCAAGAAATACCAGGTTTCCCCCTTCAAATAGGACCTTTTCACCCACAAATACCTCTTCTATCCCCAAAAGAGGAGAGTTTCTTCCAGACATGCCAGATTTCTCCCAAAGATATCACATCTTCTCCAAGAAATAACAGGATTCCTCCTAAAATAGGACCTTTTCACCCACAAATACCTGTTTGATCCCCAAAATAGGACAGTTTCTTCCAGGAATGCCACATTTCTCCCAAATATATCACATCTCCTCCAAGAAATACCAGCTTTCCCCCTTCAAATAGGACCTTTTCACCCACAAATACCTGTTGTATCCCCAAAATAGGACGTTGTCTTCCAGAAATGCCGGATTTCTCCCAAATATATCACATCTTCTCCAAGAAATACCGGGATTCCCCCTTGAAATTGGACCTTTTCACCCACAAATACATCTTTTATCCCCAAAAAGGACAGTTTCTTCAAGAAAGGCCACATTTCTCCCAAATATATCACATCTTCTTCAAGAAATACCAGATTTCCGCCTTCAAATAGGACCTTTTCACCCACAAATACCTGTTTGATCCCCAAAATAGGACAGTTTCTTCCAGAAATGCCAGATTTCTCCCAAATATATCACATCTGCTCCAAGAAATACCAGGATTCCTTCTGAAATAGGAACTTTTCTCCCACAAATACCAGCCTTCTCCCCCCAAATTGGACTTTTTCTTCCTGACATGCCACATTTCTCCCAAATATATCACATCTCCTCCTAGAAATACCTGGTTTCCCCCTGGAAGTAGCTCATTTTCTCCCACAAATACCTGTTTGATCCCCATAATAGGACAGATTCTTCCAGAAATGCCACATTTCTCCCTAATATATCACATCTCCTCCAAGAAATACCAGCTTTCCCCCTTCAAATAGGACATTTTCACCCACAAATACCTCTTTTATCCCCAAAACAGGACAGTTTCTTCCAGAAATGCCACATTTCTCCCAAATAGATCACATCTTCTCCAAGAAATACCAGTTTTCCCCTTCAAATAGGTCCTTTTCCCCCACAAATACCTCCTTTATCCCCAAAATAGGACTGTTTCTTCCAGACATGCCACATTTCTCCCAAATAGATCACATCTTCTCCAAGAAATACCTTGTTTCCCCCTTCAAATAGGACCTTTTCACCCACAAATACCTCTTTTATCCCCAAAAGAGGACACTTTTTTCCAGAAATGCCACATTTCTCGCGAATATAGCACATCTTCTCCAAGAAATACCAGGGTTCCCCCTTCAAATTGGACCTTTTCACCCACAAATACCTCTTTTATCCCCAAAAGAGGACAGTTTCTTCCGACATGCCACATTTCTCCCAAATATATCACATCTTCTCCAAGAAATACCAGGTTTCCCCCTTCAGATAGGACCTTTTCACCCACAAATACCTCTTCTGTCCCCAAAATAGGACAGTTTCTTCCTGACATGCCACATTTCTCCCAAATATATCACATCTTCTCCAGGAAATACCAGGATTCCTCCTGAAATACGAACTTTTCTCCCACAAATACCAGCCTTCTCCCCCCAAATTGGACTTTTTCTTCCTGACATGCCGGATTTCTCCCAAATATATCACATCTTCTCCAAGAAATACCAGGTTTCCCCCTTCAAATAGGACATTTTCACACAGAAATAGCTCTTTGATCCCCAAAACAGGACAGTTTCTTCCAGAAATGCCACATTTCTCCCAAATATATCACATCTCCTCCAAGAAATACCAGCTTTCCCCCTTCAAATAGGACCTTTTCACACACAAATACCTCTTTTATCCCCAAAATAGGACAGTTTCTTCCAGACATACCACATTTCGCCCAAATATATCACATCTTCTCCAAGAAATACCAGGTTTTCCCCTGGAAATATGACCTTTTCAACCAAAAATACCTGTTTTATCCCCAAAAGAGGACAGTCTCTTCCTGACTTGCCAGATTTCTCCCAAATATATCAAATCTTCTCCAAGAAATACCAGGATTCCTCCTGAAATAGGAAATTTTCTCCCACAAATACCAGCCTTCTCCCCCCAAATTTGAGTTTTTCTTCCAGAAATGCCTGATTTCTCCCAAATATATCACATCTTCTCCAAGAAATACCAGGTTTCCCCCTTCAAATAGGACCTTTTCACCCACAAATACCTCTTTTATCACCAAAATAGGACATTTTCTTCCAGAAATGCCACATTTCTCCCAAATAAAGAACATCTTCTCCAAGAAATACCATGTTTCCCCCTTCAAATACAAACTTTTCACCCTCAAATACATGTTTGATCCCCAAAATAGGACAGTTTCTTCCAGACATGCCACATTTCTCCCAAATATATCACATCTTCTCCAAGAAATACCAGGTTTCCACCTTCAAATAGGACGTTTCCACCCACAAATACCTCTTTTATCCCCAAAAGAGGACAGTTTCTTCCAGAAATGCCACATTTCTCCCAAACGTATCACATCTTCTCCAAGAAATACCAGGTTTCCCCCTGGAAGTAGCACATTTTCTCCCACAAATACCTCTTTTATTCCCAAAAGAGGACTATTTCTTCCAGAAATGCCACATTTCTCCAAATATATCACATCTTCTCCAAGAAATACCAGGTTTCCCCCTTCAAATCGGACCTTTTCACCCACAAATACCTGCTTTATCCCTCAAATTGGAAATTTTCTTCCAGAAATTCCAGATTTCTCCCAATTATAGAACATCTTCTCCAAGAAATACCAGGTTTCCCCCTGGAAATAGGACCTTTTCACCCACAAATACCTCTTTTATTCCCAAAATAGGACATTTTCTTCCAGACATGCCACATTTCTCCCATATGTATCACATCTTCTCCAAGAAATACCAGGATTCCTCCTGAAATAGGACCTTTTCACCCACAAATACCTCTTTTATCCCCAAAAGAGGACAGTTTCTTCCAGAAATGACAGATTTCTCCCAAATAGATCACATCTTCTCCGAGAAATACCAGGTTTCCCCCTTCAAATAGGACCTATTCACCCACAAATACCTCTTCTATCCCCAAAATAGGACAGTTTCTTCCAGAAATGCCACATTTCTCCCAAACATATCACATCTTCTCCAAGAAATACCAGGTTTCCCCCTTCAAATAGGACCTTTTCACCCACAAATACCTATATTATCCCCAAAATAGGACAGTTTCATCCAGACATGCCACATTTCTCCCAAATATATCAAATCTTCACCAAGAAATACCACGTTTCTCCCTTGAAATAGGAACTGTTCTCCCACAAATGCCAGCCTTCTCACCCCAAATTTGACTATTTCTTCCCGAAAGTCCGCATTTCTCCCAAATATATCACATCTTCTCCAAGAAATACTAGGTTTCCCCTTCAATTGTGACCTTTTCACCCACAAATACCTGTTTTATCTCAAAATAGGACAGTTTCTTACAGAAATGCCACATTTCGCCCAAATATAGAACATCTTCTCCAAGAAATACCAGCTTTCCCCATTGAAATAGTACCCTGTCACCCACAAATACCTGTTTTATCCCTTTCTTCCGAGCGACATTTCGTTTTGGCGTGTTTATCCGATGCTACACTTCAGCTTTCTGTGACGAATAGAGTAGATGAGAAAAGCCCCACTAATAAGGCAGCTTGAAGTTCCAGGAGCCACACACGTTGTGCTTTCAGGAAGGACGTTCCAGAAAGTCGAGAGTTGTGGCTTCTTTCCAGCGGAGAAAAAACCCCCTGTTTTCAGGCAAAGCAGTAGTCTGCAGCTGCAGACTCTCCGGAAGGTTAAGCGCGAGTGCCGCTTTCGAGCCGCGAGAGCGAAGGAGCGGCATTCCTATGCCGGGAACGTGCGAATTCAGCCTACTGCATCGCCTGAAAACAGGGGGTTTTTTCTCCGCTGGAAAGAAGCCACAACTCTCGGCTTTCTGGAACGTCCTCCCTGAAAGCACAACGTGTGTGTCTCCTTGAACGGCTACCTGCCTTATTAGTGGGGCTTTTCTCTTCTACTCTATTCGTCACAGTATGCTGAAGTGTAGCATCGGATAAACACTCCAAAACGCAATGTCGCTCCGAAGAAAGGGATAAGAATGAGAGAGAAGCGTAGTGCATTCTGCATGGACACATGGAGAAGTCCGAAGCGCTTCATTGCGATGTGCGCAGAAGAAGCTGCTCACTCGTCGGAGAAAAGCATCCGGCTGAAGTCGCTCTTTCCCGGCATCCGAGAGAAACGAGACCGCTGCTGAAGGCTGCAAGCGGCACTCGGGCAGAACCGCGATGGACCGGCCAGCAACTGCAAACTCTCCGGAGCGGGTCAGCGGGAGTGCCGCTTTCGAGCCACGAGAGCGAAGGAGCGGCATTCCTATGCCGAGAACGGGCGAACTCAGCGTCCTGCATTGCCTGAAAACAGGAGGTTTTTTCTCCGCAGGAAAGAAGCCACAACTCTCGGCTTTCTGTAACATCCTCCCTGAAAGCACAACGTGTGTGGCTCCTGGAACTTCTAGCCGCCTTCTTAGAGGGGCTTTACTCTTCTACTCTTTGTCACAGAATGCTGAAGTGCAGCATCGGATAAACACTCCAAAACGAAATGTCGCTCGGAAGAAAGGGATAAAACAGGAATTTGTGGGTGAAAAGGTCCTATTTCAGGAGGAATCCTGGTATTTCTTGGAGAAAACGCCCAATTTGGAAGGAGAAGGCGGGTATTTGTGGGAGAAAAGGTCCTATTTCAGGAGGAATCCAGGTATTTCCTTGAAGAAGTAGTGATATATTTGGGAGAAATGTGGCATTTCTGGATGAAACTGTCCTATTTTGAGGATAAAACAGGTATTTGAGGGTGAACAGGTCCTATTTCCAGAGGGAAACCTGGTATTTCTTGGAGAAGATGTGATATATTTGGGAGAAATGTGGCATTTCTGGAAGAAACTGTCCAATTTGGGGATAAAACAGGTATTTGTGGGTGAAAAGGTCCTACTTCCAGGTGGTAACCGGGTATTTCTTGGAGAAGATGTGATATATTTGGGGGAAATGTGGCATGTCTGGGAAAAAATGTCCTCTTTTGGGGATAAAACAGGTATTTGTGGGTGAAAAGGTCCTATTTCTAGGGGGAAACCTGGCATTTCTTGGAGAAGCTGTGATATATTTGGGAGAAATGTGGCACGTCTGGAAGAAAATGTCCAATTTGAGGGATAAAAGAGGTATTTGTGGGAGAAAATATCCTATTTGAAGGGGGAATCCTGGTATTTCTTGGAGAAGATGTGATCTATTTGGGAGAAATGTGGCATGTCTGGAAGAAACTGTCGTATTTTGGGGATCAAACAGGTATTTGTGGGTGAAAAGGTCCTGTTTCCAGGGGGAAAGCTGGTATTTCTTGGAGAAGATGTGATATATTTGGGAGAAATGTGGCATGTCGGAAGAAACTGTCCTATTTTGGGGATAAAAGAGGTATTTGTGGGTGAAAAGGTCCTATTTCCAGGGGGAAACCTGGTATTTCTTGGAGAAGATGTGATATATTTGGGAGAAATGTAGCCTTTCTGGCAGAAACTGTCCTCTTTTGGGGATAAAAGAGGTATTTGTGGGTGAAAAGGTCCTATTTCCAGGGGGAAACCTGGTATTTCTTGGAGAAGATGTGATATATTTGGGAGAAATGTGGCATTTCTGGAAGAAACTGTCCAATTTTGGGGATAAAAGAGGTATTTGTGGGTGAAAAGTTCCTATTTGAAGGGGGAAACCTGGTATTTCTTGGAGAAGATGTGATATATTTGGGAGAAATGTGGCATTTCTGGAAGAAACTGTCCTCTTTTGGGGATAAAAGAGGTATTTGTGGGTGAAAAGGTCCTACTTCCAGGTGGTAACCGGGTATTTCTTGGAGAAGATGTGATCTATTTGGGAGAAATGTGGCATTTCTGGAAGAAAATGTCCTCTTTTGGGGATAAAACAGGTATTTGTGGGTGAAAAGGTCCTATTTGAAGGGGGAAAGCTGGTATTTCTTGGAGAAGATGTGATATATTTGGGAGAAATCTGGCATGTCAGGAAGAAACTGTCCTCTTTTGGGGATAAAAGAGGTATTTGTGGGTGAAAAGGTCCTATTTGAAGGTGGAAACCTGGTATTTCTTGGAGAAGATGTGATATATTTGAGAGAAATGTGGCATTTCTTGAAGAAACTGTCCTATTTTGGGGATAAAAGAGGTATTTGTGGGTGAAAAGGTCCTATTTCCAGGAGGAATCCTGGTATTTCTTGGAGAAGATGTGATATATTTGGGAGAAATGTGGCATTTCTGGAAGAAACTGTCCTATTTTGGGGATCAAACAGGTATTTGTGGGTGAAAAGGTCCTATTTCAAGGGGGAAACCTGGTATTTCTTGGAGGAGATGTGATATATTTGGGTGAAATCTGGCATGTCTGGAAGAAACTGTCCTATTTTGGGGATAAAAGTGGTATTTGTGGGAGAAAATGTCCTATTTGAAGGGGGAAAGCTGGTATTTCTTGGAGAAGATGTTCCATATTTGGGAGAAATGTGGCCTTTCTGGAAGAAACTGTCCTCTTTTGGGGATAAAAGAGGTATTTGTGGGTGAAAAGGTCCTATTTGAAGGGGGAAACCTGGTATTTCTTGGAGAAGATGTGATATATTTGGGAGAAATGTGGCATTTCTGGAAGAAACTGTCCTCGTTTGGGGATCAAACAGGTATTTGTGGGTGAAAAGTTCTTATATAAAGAGGGAACCCTGGTATTTCTTGGAGAAGATGTGATATATTTGGGAGAAATGTGGCATTTCTGGAGGAAAATGTCCAATTTGGGGAATAGAACAGGTATTTCTGGGTGAAAAGTTCCTATTTGAAGGGGGAAATGTGGTATTTCTTGGAGAAGATGTGATATATTTGGCAGAAATGTGGCATTTCTGGAAGAAAATGTCCAATCTGGGGGGAGAAGGCTGGTATTTGTGGGAGAAAAGGTCCTATTTCCAGGAGGAATCCTGGTATTTCTTGGAGAAGATGTGATATATTTGGGAGAAATGTGGCATTTCTCGAAGAAACTGTCCTATTTTGGGGATAAAAGAGGTATTTGTGGGTGAAAAGATCCTATTTGAAGGGGGAAAGCTGGTATTTCTTGGAGAAGATGTGATATATTTGGGAGAAATCTGTCATTTCTGGAACAAACTGTCCTCTTTTGGGGATCAAACAGGTATTTGTGGGTGAAAAGTTCCTATTTCAAGGGGGAAAGCTGGTATTTCTTGGAGAAGATGTGATATATTCGGTAGAAATCTGGCCTTTGCGGAAGAAAATGTCCAATTTGGGGAATAGAACAGGTATTTGTGTTTGAAAAGGTCCTATTTGAAGGGGGAAACCTGGTATTTCTTGGAGAAGATGTGATATATTTGGGAGAAATCTGGCCTTTCTGGAAGAAAATGTCCTATTTTGGGGATAAAAGAGGTATTTGTGGGTGAAAAGGATCTATTTGAAGGGGGAAACCTTGTATTTCTTGGAGAAGATGTGATATATTTGGGAGAAATGTGGCATGTCTGGAAGAAAGTGTCCTATTTTGGGGATCAAACAGGTATTTGTGGGTGAAAAGGTCCTATTTGAAGAGTGAAACCTGGTATTTCTTGGAGAAGATGTGGTATATTTGGGAGAAATCTGGCATTTCTGGAGGAAAATGTCCAACTTGGGGAATAGAAAAGGTATTTGGGGGTGAAAAGGACTTATTTCAAGGGGGAACCCTGGCATTTCTTGGAGAAGATGTGATATATTTGGGAGAAATGTGGCCTTTCTGGAAGAAACTGTCCTATTTTGGGGATAAAAGTGGTATTTGTGGGTGAAAAGGTCCTATTTGAAGGGGGAAACCTGGTATTTCTTGGAGAAGATGTGATAAATTCGGGAGTAATCTGGCATTTCTGTAAGAAAATGTCCTATTTTGGGGATCAAACAAATATTTGTGGGTGAAAAGGTGCTATTTGAAGGGGGAAACCTGGTATTTCTTGGAGAAGATGTGATATATTTGGGTGAAATGTGGCATTTCTGGAAGTAACAGCCCTATTTTGGGGATCAAAGAGCTATTTGTGGGTGAAAAGGTCCTATTTCAAGGGGGAAAGCTGGTATTTCTTGAAGAAGATGTGATCTATTTGGGATAAATGTGGCATGTCAGGAAGAATCTGTCCTCTTTAGGGGATAAAACAGGTATTTGTGGATGAAAAGGTCCAATTTGAAGGGGGAAACTTGGTATTTCTTGGAGAAGATGTGATATATTTGGGAGAAAAGTGGCATTTCTGGAAGAAACTGTCCTCTTTTGGGGATCAAACAGGTATTTGTGGGTGAAAAGGTCCTATTTGATGGGGGAAAGCTGGTATTTCTTGGAGAAGATGTGATATATTTGGGAGAAATGTGGCATTTCTGGAAGAAACTGTCCTATTTTGGGGGAGAAGGCGGGTATTTGTGGGTGAAAAGGTCCTATTTCAAGGGTGAAACTTGGTATTTCTTGGAGAAGATGTGATATATTTGGGAGAAATGTGGCATTTCTGCAAGAAATTGTCCTATTTTGGGCATAAAAGAGGTATTTGTGGGTGAAAAGGTCCTATTTCCAGGGGGAAACCTGTTATTTCTTGGAGAAGATGTGATATATTTGGGAGAAATGTGGCATTTCTGGAAGAAACTGTCCTATTTTGGGGATAAAAGAGGTATTTGTGGGTGTAAAGGTCCTATTTCCAGGGGGAAAACCCGGTATTTCTTGGAGAAGATGTGATATATTTGGGAGAAATGTGGCCTTTCTGGAAGAAAATGTCCTCTTTTGGGGATAAAACAGGTGTTAGTGTGTGAAAAGGTCCTATTTGAAGTGGGAAAGCTGGTATTTCTTGGAGAAGATGTGATATATTTGTGTGAAATCTGGCATTTCTGGAAGAAAATGTCCAATCTGGGGGGAGAAGGCAGGTATTTGTGGGAGAAAAGGTCATATTTCCTGGAGGAATCCTGGTATTTCTTGGAGAAGATGTGATACACTTGGGAGAAATGTGGCATTTCTGGAAGAAACTGTCCTCTTTTGGGGATAAAAGAGGTATTTGTGGGTGAAAGGGTCCTATTTGAAGGGGGAAAGCTGGTATTTCTTGGAGAAGATGTGATATATTTGGGAGAAATCTGTCATTTCTGGAGGAAACAGTCCTATTTTGGGAATAGAACAGGTATTTGTGGGTGAAAAGTTCCTATTTGAAGGGGGAAACTTGGTATTTCTTGGAGAAGATGTGATATATTTGGTAGAAATCTGGCCATTGTGGAAGAAAATGTCCAATTTGGGGAATAGAACAGGTATTTGTGGGTAAAAAGGTCCTATTTGAAGGGGGAAACCTGGTATTTCTTGGAGAAGATGTGATATATTTGGGAGAAATGTGGCATTTCTGGAAGAAACTGTCCTCTTTTGGGGATAAAGAGTTATTTGTGGTTGAAAAGGTCTTATTTGAAGGGGGAAACCTGGTATTTCTTGGAGAAGATGTGATATATTTGGGAGAAATGTGGCCTTTCTGGTAGAAACTGCCCTATTTTGGGGATCAAACAGGTATTTGTGGGTGAAAAGTTCCTATTTGAAGAGTGAAACCTGGTATTTCTTGGAGAAGATGTGGTATATTTGGGAGAAATGTGGCATTTCTGGAGGAAAATGTCCAACTTGGGGAATAGAAAAGGTATTTGGGGGTGAAAAGGTCTTATTTCAAGGGGGAACCCTGGCATTTCTTGGAGAAGATGTGATATATTTGGGAGAAATGTGGCCTTTCTGGAAGAAACTGTCCTATTTTGGGTATAAAAGTGGTATGTGTGGGTGAAAAGGTCCTATTTGAAGGGGGAAACCTGGTATTTCTTGGAGAAGATGTGATAAATTCGGGAGTAATCTGGCATTTCCGAAAGAAAATGTCTTATTTTGGGGATCAAACAAATATTTGTTGGTGAAAAGGTCCTATTTGAAGGGGGAAACCTGGTATTTCTAGGAGAAGATGTGATATTTTTGGGTGAAATGTGGCATTTCTGGAAGTAACAGCCCTATTTTGGGGATAAAAGAGGTATTTGTGGGTGAAAAGGTCATATTTCAAGGGGGAAAGCTGGTATTTCGTGGAGAAGATGTGATCTATTTGGGAGAAATGTGGCATTTCTGGCAGAAACTGTCCTATTTTGGGGATAAAAGGGGTATTTGTGGGTGAAAAGGTCCTATTTCCAGGTTGAACCCTGGTATTTCTTGGAGCAGATGTGATATATTTGGGAGAAATGTGGCATGTCAGGAAGAATCTGTCCTCTTTTGGGGATCAAACAGGTATTTGTGGGAGAAAAGGTCCTATTTGAAGGGGGAAACGTGGTATTTCTTGGAGAAGATGTGATATATTTGGGAGAAATGTGGCATTTCTGGAAGAAACTGTCCTCTTTTGGGGATCAAACAGGTATTTGTGGGTGAAAAGGTCCTATTTGAAGGGGGAAACCTGGTATTTCTTGGAGAAGATGTGATATATTTGGGAGAAATGTGGCATGTCTGTAAGAAAATGTCCTATTTTGGGGATATAAGAGGTATTCGTGGGTGAAAAGGTCCTATTTGAAGGGGGAAAGCTGGTATTTCTTGGAGAAGATGTGATATTTTAGGGAGAAATGTGGCATTTCTGGAAGAAACTGTCCTATTTTGGGGGAGAAGGCGGGTATTTGTGGGTGAGAAGGTCCTATTTCAAGGGGGTAACGTGGTATTTCTTGGAGAAGATGTGATATATTTGGGAGAAATGTGGCATGTCTGGGAAAAAATGTCCTCTTTTGGGGATAAAACAGGTATTTGTGGGTGAAAAGGTCCTATTTCAAGGGGGAAACCTGGTATTTCTTGGAGAAGATGTGATATATTTGGGAGAAATGTGGCACGTCTGGAAGAAAATGTCCAATTCGAGGGATAAAAGAGGTATTTGTGGGTGAAAAGTTCCTATATGAAGGGGGAAAGCTGGTATTTCTTGGAGGAGATGTGATATATTTGGGAGAAATGTGGCATGTCTGGAAGAAACTGTCGTATTTTGGGGATCAAACAGGTATTTGTGGGTGAAAAGGTCCTGTTTCCAGGGGGAAAGCTGGTATTTCTTGGAGAAGATGTGATATATTTGGGAGAAATGTGGCCTGTCGGAAGAAACTGTCCAATTTTGGGCATAAAAGAGGAATTTGTGGGTGAAAAGGTCCTATTAGAAGGGGGAAACCTGGTATTTCTTGGAGAAGATGTGATATATTTGGGAGAAATGTGGCCTTTCTGGCAGAAACTGTCCTATTTTGGGGATCAAACAGGTATTTGTGGGTGAAAAGGTCCTATTTGAAGGGGGAAACCTGGTATTTCTTGGAGAAGATGTGATATATTTGGGAGAAATGTGGCATTTCTGGCAGAAACTGTCCTCTTTTGGGGATAAAAGAGGTATTTGTGGGTGAAAAGTTCCTATTTGAAGGGGGAAACCTGGTATTTCTTGGAGAAGATGTGATATATTTGGGAGAAATGTGGCCTTTCTGGAAGAAACTGTCCAATTTGGGGATAAAACAGGTATTTGTGGGTGAAAAGGTCCTACTTCCAGGTGGTAACCGGGTATTTCTTGGAGAAGATGTGATCTATTTGGGAGAAATGTGGCATTTCTGGAAGAAACTGTCCTCTTTTGGGGATAAAACAGGTATTTGTGGGTGAAAAGGTCCTATTTCCAGGGGGAAAGCTGGTATTTCTTGGAGAAGATGTGATATATTTGGGAGAAATGTGGCATTTCTGGAAGAAACTGTCCTCTTTTGGGGATGAAACAGGTATTTGTGGGTGAAAAGGTCCTATTTGAAGGGGGAAAGCTGGTATTTCTTGGAGAAGATGTGATATGTTTGGGAGAAATGCGGCATTTCTGAAAGAAACTGTCCTATTTTGGGGATAAAACAGGTATTTGTGGGTGAAAAGGTCCTATTTGAAAGGGAAAGCTGGTATTTCTTGGAGAAGATGTGATATATTTGGGAGAAATCTGGCATGTCTGGAAGAAAATATCCCATTTGGGAGATCAAACAGGTAGTTGTGGATGAGAAGGTCCTATTTGAAGGGGGAAAGTTGGTATTTCTTGGAGAAGATGTGATCTATTTGGGAGAAATCTGGCATGTCAGGAAGAAACTGTCCTCTTTTGGGGATAAAAGAGGTATTTGTGGGTGAAAAGGTCCTATTTGAAGGTGGAAACCTGGTATTTCTTGGAGAAGATGTGATATATTTGAGAGAAATGTGGCATTTCTTGAAGAAACTGTCCTATTTTGGGGATAAAAGAGGTATTTGTGGGTGAAAAGGTCCTATTTGAAGGGGGAAAGCTGGTATTTCGTGGAGAAGATGTGATATATTTGGGAGAAATGTGGCATTTCTGGCAGAAACTGTCCTCTTTTGGGGATAAAAGAGGTATTTGTGGGTGAAAAGGTCCTATTTGAAGGGGGAAACCTGGTATTTCTTGGAGAAGATGTGCTATATTTGGGAGAAATGTGGCATTTCTGGAAGAAACTGTGATATTTTGGGGATAAAAGAGGTATTTGTGGGTGAAAAGTTCTTATATAAAGAGGGAACCCTGGTATTTCTTGGAGAAGATGTGATATATTTGGGAGAAATCTGGCATTTCTGGAGGAAAATGTCCAATTTGGGGAATAGAACAGGTATTTGTGGGTGAAAAGTTCCTATTTGAAGGGGGAAATGTGGTATTTCTTGGAGAAGATGTGATATATTTGGGTGAAATGTGGCATTTCTGGAAGAAAATGTCCAATCTGGGGGGAGAAGGCTGGTATTTGTGGGAGAAAAGGTCCTATTTCCAGGAGGAAACCTGGTATTTCTTGGAGAAGATGTGATATATTTGAGAGAAATCTGTCATTTCTGGAACAAACTGTCCTCTTTTGGGGATCAAACAGGTATTTGTGGGTGAAAAGTTCCTATTTGAAGGGGGAAACCTGGTATTTCTTGGAGAAGATGTGATATATTTGGTAGAAATCTGGCCTTTGTGGAAGAAAATGTCCAATTTGGGGAATAGAACAGGTATTTGTGTTTGAAAAGGTCCTATTTGAAGGGGGAAACCTGGTATTTCTTGGAGAAGATGTGATAGATTTGGGAGAAATGTGGCATTTCTGGAAGAAACTGTCCTATTTTGGGGATAAAAGAGGTATTTGTGGGTGAAAAGGTCCTATTTCAAGGGTGAAACGTGGTATTTCTTGGAGAAGATGTGATATATTTGGGAGAAATGTGGCATTTCTGGAAGAAACTGTCCTCTTTTGGGGATAGAAGAGGTATTTGTGGGAGAAAAGGTCCTATTTGAAGGGGAAAACCTGGTATTTCTTGGAGAAGATGTGATATATTTGGGAGAAATGTGGCATTTCTGGAAGAAACTGTCCTATTTTGGGGACAGTAGAGGTATTTGTGGGTGAAAAGGTCCTATTTGAAGGGGGAACCCTGGTATTTCTTGGAGAAGATGTGATATATTTGGGAGAAATCTGGCATGTCTGTAAGAAAATGTCCTATTTTGGGGATATAAGAGGTATTTGTGGGTGAAAAGGTCCTATTTCCAGGAGGAAACCTGGTATTTCTTGGAGAATATGTGGTATATTTGGGAGAAATCTGGCATGTCAGGAAGAAACTGTCCTCTTTTGGGGATAAAACAGGTATTTGTGGGTGAAAAGGTCCTATTTCCAGGGGGAAAGCTGGTATTTCTTGGAGAAGATGTGATATATTTGGGCGATATGTGGCATGACAGTAAGAAACTGTCCTCTTTTGGGGATAAAAGAGGTATTTGTGGGTGAAAAGGTCCTATTTGAAGGGGGAAACGTGGTATTTCTTGGAGAAGATGTGATATATTTGGAGAAATGTGGCATTTCTGGAAGAACTTGTCCAATTTGGGTGGAGAATGCTGGTATTTCTTGGTGAAAATGTCCTATTTCATGAGGAATCCTGGTATTTCTTGGAGGAAATGTTCTATATTTTGAGAAATGTGGCATTTCTGGAAGAAACTGTCGTTTTTTGGGGATAAAACAGGTATTTGTGGGTGAAAAGGTCCTATTTGAAGGGGGTACCCTGGTATTTCTTGGAGAAGGTGTGCTATATTTGGGAGAAATGTGGCCTTTCTGGATGAAACTGTCCTATTTTGGGGATAAAAGAGGTATTTGTGGGTGTAAAGGTCCCATTTGAAGGGGGAAACGTGGTATTTCTTGGCGAAGATGTGATATATTTGGGAGTAATGTGGCATGTCTGGATGAAACTGTCCTATTTTGGGCATCAAAGAGGTATTTGTGGGTGAAAATGTCCTATTTGAAGGGGGAAAGCTGGTATTTCTTGGAGAAGATATGATATATTTGGGATAAATGTGGCATGTCTGGAAGAAACTGTACTATTTTGGGGATAAAAGAGGTATTTGTGGGTGAAAAGTTCCTTTTTGAAGGGGGAACCCTGGTATTTCTTGGAGAAGATGAGATCTATTTGGGAGAAATGTGGCATTTCTGGAAGAAAATGTCCAATTTGGGGGGAGAAGGCGGGTATTTGTGGTTGAAAAGGTCCTATTTGAAGGGGGAAACCTGGTATTTCTTGGAGAAGATGTGATATATTTGGGAGAAATGTGGCATTTCTGGAAGAAACTGTCCTCTTTTGGGGATAAAAGAGGTATTTGTGGGTGAAAAGGTCCTATTTGAAGGGGGAAACCTGGTATTTCTTGGAGAAGATGTGATATATTTGGGAGAAATGTGGCATTTCTGGAAGAAACTGTCCTATTTTGGGGATAGAAGAGGTATTTGTTGGAGAAAAGGTCCTATTTGAAGGGGGAAAGCTGGTATTTCTTGGAGAAGATGTGATCTATTTGGGAGAAATCTGGCATGTCTGGAAGAAAATGTCCTATTTTGGGGATATAAGAGGCATTCGTGAGTGAAAAGGTCCTATTTCCAGGAGGAAACCTGGTATTTCTGGGAGAATATGTGGTATATTTGGGAGAAATCTGGCATGTCAGGAAGAAACTGTCCTCTTTTGGGGATAAAACAGGTATTTGTGGGTGAAAATGTCCTATTTGAAGGGGGAAAGCTGGTATTTCTTGGAGAAGATGTGATCTATTTGGTAGAAATGTGGCATTTCTGGAAGAAACTGTCCTCTTTTGGGGATAAAAGAGGTATTTGTGGGTGAAAAGGTCCTATTTGAAGGTGGAAACCTGGTATTTCTTGGAGAAGATGTGATATATTTGAGAGAAATGTGGCATTTCTTGAAGAAACTGTCCTATTTTGGGGATAAAAGAGGTATTTGTGGGTGAAAAGGTCCTATTTGAAGGGGGAAAGCTGGTATTTCGTGGAGAAGATGTGATATATTTGGGAGAAATGTGGCATTTCTGGCAGAAACTGTCCTCTTTTGGGGATAAAAGAGGTATTTGTGGGTGAAAAGGTCCTATTTGAAGGGGGAAACCTGGTATTTCTTGGAGAAGATGTGCTATATTTGGGAGAAATGTGGCATTTCTGGAAGAAACTGTGATATTTTGGGGATAAAAGAGGTATTTGTGGGTGAAAAGTTCTTATATAAAGAGGGAACCCTGGTATTTCTTGGAGAAGATGTGATATATTTGGGAGAAATCTGGCATTTCTGGAGGAAAATGTCCAATTTGGGGAATAGAACAGGTATTTGTGGGTGAAAAGTTCCTATTTGAAGGGGGAAATGTGGTATTTCTTGGAGAAGATGTGATATATTTGGGTGAAATGTGGCATTTCTGGAAGAAAATGTCCAATCTGGGGGGAGAAGGCTGGTATTTGTGGGAGAAAAGGTCCTATTTCCAGGAGGAAACCTGGTATTTCTTGGAGAAGATGTGATATATTTGAGAGAAATCTGTCATTTCTGGAACAAACTGTCCTCTTTTGGGGATCAAACAGGTATTTGTGGGTGAAAAGTTCCTATTTGAAGGGGGAAACCTGGTATTTCTTGGAGAAGATGTGATATATTTGGTAGAAATCTGGCCTTTGTGGAAGAAAATGTCCAATTTGGGGAATAGAACAGGTATTTGTGTTTGAAAAGGTCCTATTTGAAGGGGGAAACCTGGTATTTCTTGGAGAAGATGTGATAGATTTGGGAGAAATGTGGCATTTCTGGAAGAAACTGTCCTATTTTGGGGATAAAAGAGGTATTTGTGGGTGAAAAGGTCCTATTTCAAGGGTGAAACGTGGTATTTCTTGGAGAAGATGTGATATATTTGGGAGAAATGTGGCATTTCTGGAAGAAACTGTCCTCTTTTGGGGATAGAAGAGGTATTTGTGGGAGAAAAGGTCCTATTTGAAGGGGAAAACCTGGTATTTCTTGGAGAAGATGTGATATATTTGGGAGAAATGTGGCATTTCTGGAAGAAACTGTCCTATTTTGGGGACAGTAGAGGTATTTGTGGGTGAAAAGGTCCTATTTGAAGGGGGAACCCTGGTATTTCTTGGAGAAGATGTGATATATTTGGGAGAAATCTGGCATGTCTGTAAGAAAATGTCCTATTTTGGGGATATAAGAGGTATTTGTGGGTGAAAAGGTCCTATTTCCAGGAGGAAACCTGGTATTTCTTGGAGAATATGTGGTATATTTGGGAGAAATCTGGCATGTCAGGAAGAAACTGTCCTCTTTTGGGGATAAAACAGGTATTTGTGGGTGAAAAGGTCCTATTTCCAGGGGGAAAGCTGGTATTTCTTGGAGAAGATGTGATATATTTGGGCGATATGTGGCATGACAGTAAGAAACTGTCCTCTTTTGGGGATAAAAGAGGTATTTGTGGGTGAAAAGGTCCTATTTGAAGGGGGAAACGTGGTATTTCTTGGAGAAGATGTGATATATTTGGAGAAATGTGGCATTTCTGGAAGAACTTGTCCAATTTGGGTGGAGAATGCTGGTATTTCTTGGTGAAAATGTCCTATTTCATGAGGAATCCTGGTATTTCTTGGAGGAAATGTTCTATATTTTGAGAAATGTGGCATTTCTGGAAGAAACTGTCGTTTTTTGGGGATAAAACAGGTATTTGTGGGTGAAAAGGTCCTATTTGAAGGGGGTACCCTGGTATTTCTTGGAGAAGGTGTGCTATATTTGGGAGAAATGTGGCCTTTCTGGATGAAACTGTCCTATTTTGGGGATAAAAGAGGTATTTGTGGGTGTAAAGGTCCCATTTGAAGGGGGAAACGTGGTATTTCTTGGCGAAGATGTGATATATTTGGGAGTAATGTGGCATGTCTGGATGAAACTGTCCTATTTTGGGCATCAAAGAGGTATTTGTGGGTGAAAATGTCCTATTTGAAGGGGGAAAGCTGGTATTTCTTGGAGAAGATATGATATATTTGGGATAAATGTGGCATGTCTGGAAGAAACTGTACTATTTTGGGGATAAAAGAGGTATTTGTGGGTGAAAAGTTCCTTTTTGAAGGGGGAACCCTGGTATTTCTTGGAGAAGATGAGATCTATTTGGGAGAAATGTGGCATTTCTGGAAGAAAATGTCCAATTTGGGGGGAGAAGGCGGGTATTTGTGGTTGAAAAGGTCCTATTTGAAGGGGGAAACCTGGTATTTCTTGGAGAAGATGTGATATATTTGGGAGAAATGTGGCATTTCTGGAAGAAACTGTCCTCTTTTGGGGATAAAAGAGGTATTTGTGGGTGAAAAGGTCCTATTTGAAGGGGGAAACCTGGTATTTCTTGGAGAAGATGTGATATATTTGGGAGAAATGTGGCATTTCTGGAAGAAACTGTCCTATTTTGGGGATAGAAGAGGTATTTGTTGGAGAAAAGGTCCTATTTGAAGGGGGAAAGCTGGTATTTCTTGGAGAAGATGTGATCTATTTGGGAGAAATCTGGCATGTCTGGAAGAAAATGTCCTATTTTGGGGATATAAGAGGCATTCGTGAGTGAAAAGGTCCTATTTCCAGGAGGAAACCTGGTATTTCTGGGAGAATATGTGGTATATTTGGGAGAAATCTGGCATGTCAGGAAGAAACTGTCCTCTTTTGGGGATAAAACAGGTATTTGTGGGTGAAAATGTCCTATTTGAAGGGGGAAAGCTGGTATTTCTTGGAGAAGATGAGATCTATTTGGTAGAAATGTGGCATTTCTGGAAGAAACTGTCCTATTTTAGGGATCAAACAGGTATTTGAGGGTGAAAAGGTCCTATTTGAAGGGGGAAAGCTGGTATTTCTTGGAGAAGATGTGAAATATTTGGGAGAAATGTGGCATTTCTGGAAGAAACTGTCCTATTTTGGGGGAGAAGGCGGGTATTTGTGGGTGAAAAGGTGTATTTCAAGGGGGTAACGTGGTATTTCTTGGAGAGGATGTGATATATTTGGGAGAAATGTGGCATTTCTGCAAGAAATTTTCCTATTTTGGGCATAAAAGAGGTATTTGTGGGTGAAAAGGTCCTATTTGAAGGGGGAAACCTGGTATTTCTTGGAGAAGATGTGATATATTTGGGAGAAATGTGGCATTTCTGGAAGAAACTGTCCTCTTTTGGGGATAAAAGAGGTATTTGTGGGTGAAAAGGTCCTATTTGAAGGGGGAAACCTGGTATTTCTTGGAGAAGATGTGCTATATTTGGGAGAAATGTGGCATTTCTGGAAGAAACTGTGATATTTTGGGGATAAAAGAGGTATTTGTGGGTGAAAAGTTCTTATATAAAGAGGGAACCCTGGTATTTCTTGGAGAAGATGTGATATATTTGGGAGAAATCTGGCATTTCTGGAGGAAAATGTCCAATTTGGGGAATAGAACAGGTATTTGTGGGTGAAAAGTTCCTATTTGAAGGGGGAAATGTGGTATTTCTTGGAGAAGATGTGATATATTTGGGTGAAATGTGGCATTTCTGGAAGAAAATGTCCAATCTGGGGGGAGAAGGCTGGTATTTGTGGGAGAAAAGGTCCTATTTCCAGGAGGAAACCTGGTATTTCTTGGAGAAGATGTGATATATTTGAGAGAAATCTGTCATTTCTGGAACAAACTGTCCTCTTTTGGGGATCAAACAGGTATTTGTGGGTGAAAAGTTCCTATTTGAAGGGGGAAACCTGGTATTTCTTGGAGAAGATGTGATATATTTGGTAGAAATCTGGCCTTTGTGGAAGAAAATGTCCAATTTGGGGAATAGAACAGGTATTTGTGTTTGAAAAGGTCCTATTTGAAGGGGGAAACCTGGTATTTCTTGGAGAAGATGTGATAGATTTGGGAGAAATGTGGCATTTCTGGAAGAAACTGTCCTATTTTGGGGGAGAAGGCAGGTATTTGTGGGTGAAAAGGTCCTATTTCAAGGGTGAAACGTGGTATTTCTTGGAGAAGATGTGATATATTTGGGAGAAATGTGGCATTTCTGGAAGAAACTGTCCTCTTTTGGGGATAGAAGAGGTATTTGTGGGAGAAAAGGTCCTATTTGAAGGGGAAAACCTGGTATTTCTTGGAGAAGATGTGATATATTTGGGAGAAATGTGGCATTTCTGGAAGAAACTGTCCTATTTTGGGGACAGTAGAGGTATTTGTGGGTGAAAAGGTCCTATTTGAAGGGGGAACCCTGGTATTTCTTGGAGAAGATGTGATATATTTGGGAGAAATCTGGCATGTCTGTAAGAAAATGTCCTATTTTGGGGATATAAGAGGTATTTGTGGGTGAAAAGGTCCTATTTCCAGGAGGAAACCTGGTATTTCTTGGAGAATATGTGGTATATTTGGGAGAAATCTGGCATGTCAGGAAGAAACTGTCCTCTTTTGGGGATAAAACAGGTATTTGTGGGTGAAAAGGTCCTATTTCCAGGGGAGAAGCTGGTATTTCTTGGAGAAGATGTGATATATTTGGGCGATATGTGGCATGACAGTAAGAAACTGTCCTCTTTTGGGGATAAAAGAGGTATTTGTGGGTGAAAAGGTCCTATTTGAAGGGGGAAACGTGGTATTTCTTGGAGAAGATGTGATATATTTGGAGAAATGTGGCATTTCTGGAAGAACTTGTCCAATTTGGGTGGAGAATGCTGGTATTTCTTGGTGAAAATGTCCTATTTCATGAGGAATCCTGGTATTTCTTGGAGGAAATGTTCTATATTTTGAGAAATGTGGCATTTCTGGAAGAAACTGTCGTTTTTTGGGGATAAAACAGGTATTTGTGGGTGAAAAGGTCCTATTTGAAGGGGGTACCCTGGTATTTCTTGGAGAAGGTGTGCTATATTTGGGAGAAATGTGGCCTTTCTGGATGAAACTGTCCTATTTTGGGGATAAAAGAGGTATTTGTGGGTGTAAAGGTCCCATTTGAAGGGGGAAACGTGGTATTTCTTGGCGAAGATGTGATATATTTGGGAGTAATGTGGCATGTCTGGATGAAACTGTCCTATTTTGGGCATCAAAGAGGTATTTGTGGGTGAAAATGTCCTATTTGAAGGGGGAAAGCTGGTATTTCTTGGAGAAGATATGATATATTTGGGATAAATGTGGCATGTCTGGAAGAAACTGTACTATTTTGGGGATAAAAGAGGTATTTGTGGGTGAAAAGTTCCTTTTTGAAGGGGGAACCCTGGTATTTCTTGGAGAAGATGAGATCTATTTGGGAGAAATGTGGCATTTCTGGAAGAAAATGTCCAATTTGGGGGGAGAAGGCGGGTATTTGTGGTTGAAAAGGTCCTATTTGAAGGGGGAAACCTGGTATTTCTTGGAGAAGATGTGATATATTTGGGAGAAATGTGGCATTTCTGGAAGAAACTGTCCTCTTTTGGGGATAAAAGAGGTATTTGTGGGTGAAAAGGTCCTATTTGAAGGGGGAAACCTGGTATTTCTTGGAGAAGATGTGATATATTTGGGAGAAATGTGGCATTTCTGGAAGAAACTGTCCTATTTTGGGGATAGAAGAGGTATTTGTTGGAGAAAAGGTCCTATTTGAAGGGGGAAAGCTGGTATTTCTTGGAGAAGATGTGATATATTTGGGAGAAATCTGGCATGTCTGGAAGAAAATGTCCTATTTTGGGGATATAAGAGGCATTCGTGAGTGAAAAGGTCCTATTTCCAGGAGGAAACCTGGTATTTCTGGGAGAATATGTGGTATATTTGGGAGAAATCTGGCATGTCAGGAAGAAACTGTCCTCTTTTGGGGATAAAACAGGTATTTGTGGGTGAAAATGTCCTATTTGAAGGGGGAAAGCTGGTATTTCTTGGAGAAGATGTGATCTATTTGGTAGAAATGTGGCATTTCTGGAAGAAACTGTCCTATTTTAGGGATCAAACAGGTATTTGAGGGTGAAAAGGTCCTATTTGAAGGGGGAAAGCTGGTATTTCTTGGAGAAGATGTGAAATATTTGGGAGAAATGTGGCATTTCTGGAAGAAACTGTCCTATTTTGGGGGAGAAGGCGGGTATTTGTGGGTGAAAAGGTGTATTTCAAGGGGGTAACGTGGTATTTCTTGGAGAAGATGTGATATATTTGGGAGAAATGTGGCATTTCTGCAAGAAATTTTCCTATTTTGGGCATAAAAGAGGTATTTGTGGGTGAAAAGGTCCTATTTGAAGGGGGAAACCTGGTATTTCTTGGAGAAGATGTGATATATTTGGGAGAAATGTGGCATTTCTGGAAGAAACTGTCCTCTTTTGGGGATAAAAGAGGTATTTGTGGGTGAAAAGGTCCTATTTGAAGGGGGAAACCTGGTATTTCTTGGAGAAGATGTGATCTATTTGGGAGAAATGTGGCATTTCTGGAAGAAACTGTCCTATTTTGGGGATAGAAGAGGTATTTGTGGGTGAAAAGGTCTTATTTCAAGGGGGAACCCTGGTATTTCTTGGAGAAGATGTGATATATTTGGGAGAAATGTGGCATGTCTGGAAGAAACTGTCCTATTTTGGGGATAAAACAGGTATTTGTGGGTGAAATGTTCCTTTTTGAAGGGGGAACACTGGTATTTCTTGGAGAAGATGTGATCTATTTGGGAGAAATGTGGCATTTCTGGAAGAAACTAACCTCTTATGGGGATAGAAGAGGTATTTGTGGGAGAAAAGGTCTTATTTCAAGGGGGAACCCTGGTATTTCTTGGAGAAGATGTGATATATTTGGGAGAAATCTGTCGTTTCTGGAGGAAAATGTCCAATTTGGGGAATAGAACAGGTATTTGTGGGTGAAAAGTTCCTATTTGAAGGGGGAAACTTGGTATTTCTTGGAGAAGATGTGATATATTTGGTAGAAATGTGGCATTTCTGGAAGAAACTGTCCTCTTTTGGGGATCAAACAGCTATTTGTTGGTGAAAAGTTCCTATTTGAAGGGGGAAACCTGGTATTTCTTGGAGAAGATGTGATATATTTGGGAGAAATCTGGCCTTTGTGGAAGAAAATGTCGAATTTGAGGAATAGAACAGGTATTTGTGTTTGAAAAGGTCCTATTTGAAGGGGGAAACTTGGTATTTCTTGGAGAAGATATGATATATTTGGGCGAAATGTGGCATTTCTGGAAGAAACTGTCCAATTTCGGGGATCAAACAGGTCTTCGTGGGTGAAAAGGTCCTATTTGAAGGGGGAAAGCTGGTATTTCTTGGAGAAGATGTGATAAATTTGGGAGAAATGTGGCATTTCTGGAAGAAACTGTCCAATTTTGGGGATCAAACAGGTATTTGTGGGTTAAAAGGTCCTATTTCCAGGGGGAAAGCTGGTATTTCTTGGCGAAGATGTGATATATTTGGGAGAAATGTGGCATGTCTTGTAGAAACTGTCCAATTTGGATGGAGAAGGCTGGTATTTCTGGGTGAAAAGGTCCTATTTCAGGAGGAATCCTGGTATTTCTTGGAGGAGATGTTCTATATTTTGAGAAATGTGGCATTTCTGGAAGAAACTGTCGTTTTTTGGGGATAAAACAGGTATTTGTGGGTGAAAATGTCCTATTTGAAGGGGGAAACCTGGTATTTCTTGGAGAAGGTGTGCTATATTTGGGAGAAATGTGGCCTTTCTGGATGAAACTGTCCTATTTTGGGGATAAAAGAGGTATTTGTGGGGGTAAAGGTCCTATTTGAAGGGGGAAATTTGGTATTTCTCGGCGAAGATGTGATATATTTGGGAGAAATGTGGCATTTCTGGAAGAAAATGTCCTATTTTGGGGATAAAAGAGGTATTTGTGGGTGAAAAGGTCCTTTTTGAAGGGGGAACCCTGGAATTTCTTGGAGAAGATGTGATCTATTTGGGAGAAATGTGGCATTTCTGGAAGAAAATGTCCAATTTGGGGGGAGAAGGCGGGTATTTGTGGGTGAAAAGGTCCTATTTGAAGGGGGAAACCTGGTATATCTTGGAGAAGATGTGATCTATTAGGGAGAAATGTGGCATTTCTGGAAGAAACTGTCCTCTTTTGGGGATAAAAGAGGTATTTGTGGGTGAAAAGGTCCTATTTGAAGGGGGAAACCTGGTATTTCTTGGAGAAGATGTGATATATTTGGGAGAAATGTGGCATTTCTGGAAGAAACTGTCCATTTTGGGGGGAGAAGGCGGGTATTTGTGGTTGAAAAGGTCCTATTTGAAGGGGAAAATCCGGTATTTCTTGGAGAAGATGTGATATATTAGGGGAAATATGGCATTTCTGCAAGAAACTGTCCTATTTTGGGCATAAAAGAGGTATTTGAGGGTGAAAAGGTCCTATTTCCAGGGGGAAAGCTGGTATTTCTTGGAGAAGATGTGATATATTTGGGAGAAATGTGGCATTTCTGGAAGAAACTGTCCTCTTTCGGGGATAAAAGAGGTATTTGTGGGTGAAAAGGTCCTATTTCAAGGGGGAAAGCTGGAATTTCTTGGAGAAGATGTGATATATTTGGGAGAAATGTGGCATTTGTGGAAGAAACTGTCCTCTTTTGGGTATAAAACAGGTGTTTGTGGGTGAAAAGGTCCTATTTGAAGGGGGAAAACTGGTATTTCTTGGAGAAGATGTGATATATTTGGGAGAAATGTGGCATTTCTAGAATAAATTGTCCTATTTTGGGGATCAAACAGGTATTTCTGGGTGAAAAGGTCCTATTTCCAGGGGGAAACCTGGTATTTCTTGGAGAAGATGTGATATATTTGGAAGAAATCTGGCCTTTCTTGTAGAAATTGTCCAATTTGGGAAATTGAACAGGTATTTGTGGGTGAAAAGTTCCTATTTCATGGGGGAAAGCTGGTATTTCTTGGAGAAAATGTGATATATTTGGGTGAAATCTGGCCTTTCTGGAAGAAACTGTGCTATTTTGGGGATAAAAGAGGTATTTCTGCGTAAAAAGGTCTTATTTCAAGGGGGAAAGCTGGTATTTCTTGGAGAAGATGTGATATATTTGAGAGAAATGTGGCCTTTCTGGAAGAAACTGTCCTTTTTGGGGATAAAAGAGGTATTTGTGGGTGAAAAGGTCCTATTTCTAGGGGGAAACCTGGCATTTCTTGGAGAAGATGTGATATATTTGGGAGAAATCTGGCATTTCTGGAAGAAATTGTCCAATTTGGGGGGAGAAGGCTGGTATTTGTGGGAGAAAATATCCTATTTGAAGGGGGAATCCTGGTATTTCTTGGAGAAGATGTGATCTATTTGGGAGAAATGTGGCATTTCTGGAAGAAACTCTCCTATTTTGGCGATCAAACAGGTATTTGTGGGTGAAAAGGTCCTATTTGAAGGGGGAAACCTGGTATTTCTTGGAGAAGATGTGATATATTTGGGAGAAACCTGGCCTTTCTTGTAGAAAATATCCAATATGGGGAATCGAACAGGTATTTGTGGGTGAAAAGTTCCTATTTGAAGGGGGAAACCTGGTATTTCTTGGAGAAGATGTGATCTATTTGGGAGATATGTGGCATTTCTGGAAGAAACTGTCCTCTTTTGGGGATAAAAGAGGTATTTGTGGGTGAAAAGGTCCTATTTGAAGGGGGAAAGCTGGTATTTCTTGGAGAAGATGTGATATATTTGGGAGAAATGTGGCATTTCTGGAAGAAAATGTCCAATTTGGGGGGAGAAGGATGGTATTTGTGGGTGAAAAGGTTCTATTTGAAGGGGGAAACCTGGTATTTCTTGGAGAAGATGTGATCTATTTGGGAGAAATGTGGCATTTCTGGAAGAAACTGTCCTCTTTTGGGGATAAAAGAGGTATTTGTGGGTGAAAAGGTCCTATTTGAAGGCGGAAACCTGGTATTTCTTGGAGAAGATGTGATATATTTGGGAGAAATGTGGCCTTTTTGGAAGAAAATGTCCACTTTTGCGGATAAAACAGGTGTTAGTGTGTGAAATGGTCCTATTTGAAGGGGGAAACCTGGTATTTCTTGCAGAAGATGTGATATATTTGGGAGAAATGTGGCATTTCTGGAAGAAAATGTCCAATCTGGGGGGAGAAGGCTGGTATTTGTGGGAGAAAAGGTCCTATTTCCAGGAGGAATCCTAGTATTTCTTGGAGAAGATGTGATATATTTGGGAGAAATCTGGCCTTTGTGGAAGAAAATGTCGAATTTGAGGAATAGAACAGGTATTTGTGTTTGAAAAGGTCCTATTTGAAGGGGGAAACCTGGTATTTCTTGGAGAAGATGTGATATATTTGGGCGAAATCTGGCCTTTCTGGAAGAAACTGTCCAATTTCGGGGATCAAACAGGTATTTGTGGGTGAAAAGGTCCTATTTGAAGGGGGAAAGCTGGTATTTCTTGGAGAAGATGTGATAAATTTGGGAGAAATGTGGCATTTTTGGAAGAAACTGTCCAATTTTGGGTATCAAACAGGTATTTGTGGGTGAAAAGTTCCTATTTGAAGGGGGAAACCTGGTATTTCTTGGAGAAGATGTGATATATTTGGGAGAAATGTGGCATTTCTGGAAGAAACTGTCCTATTTTGTGGATCAAACAGGTATTTGTGGGTGAAAAGGTCCTATTTGAAGGGGGAAACCTGGTATTTCTTGGAGGAGATGTGATATATTTGGGAGAAATGTGGCCTTTCTGGCAGAAACTGTACTATTTTGGGGATAAAAGAGGTATTTGTTGGTGAAAAGGTCCTATTTGAAGGGGGAAACCTGGTATTTCTTGGAGAAGATGTGATATATTTGGGAGAAATGTGGCATTTCTTGGAGAAAATGTCCAATTTGGGGGGAGAAGGCTGGTATTTGTGGGAGAAAAGGTCCTATTTCAAGGGGGAAAGCTGGTATTTCTTGGAGAAGATGTGATCTATTTGGGAGAAATGTGGCATTTCTCGATGAAACTGTCTTATTTTGGGGATAAAAGAGGTATTTGTGGGTGAAAATGTCCTATTTGAAGGGGGAAGCTGGTATTTCTTGGAGGAGATGTGATCTATTTGGGAGAAATGTGGCATTTCTGGAAGAAACTGTCCAATTTTGGGGATAAAAGAGGTATTTGTGGGTGAAAAGGTCCTATTTGAAGGGGGAAAGGTGGTATTTCTTGGAGAAGATGTGATATATTTGGGAGAAATGTGGCATGTCTGGAAGAAAAATTCCAACTTGGGGGGAGAAGGCTGGTATTTGTGGGAGAAAAGGTCCTATTTGAAGGGGGAAACCTGGTATTTCTTGGAGAAAGTGTCCTCTTTTTTGAGTTGAAATCGGGTATTCCTTGAAGAAAGTGACCTATTTTGGGGGAGAGAAGTGGTATTTTTGGTAGAAAATGTCCCACGTTTGGAAACAATCTAGCATTTCTGGGAGAAAATGTCCTGATTTGGGGAGAAAGCAGGTATTTGTGGGAGAAAAAGAGGTATTTTGGGGGGTAAAGCTGGTATTTGTGGGAGAAAATGTCCTGTTTTGGGGGATAAAAGAGGTATTTTTGGGAGAAAAGGTCCTATTTTGGGGGAGTAAGGTGGTATTTCTGGAAGAAAATGTCTCATTTTTGGGATAAAACAGGTTTTTTTGGGAGAAAATGTCTTATTTTTGGGATGAAACAGGTATTTGTGGGTGATTGGTTACTATTTCAGGGGAGAAAGCTGGTATTTGTGGGAGAAAATGTCCTGTTTTGGGGATAAAACAGGCATTTCTTGGAGAAGATGTTATATATTTGGGAGTAAACTGGCATTTCTGGAAGAAAAAGTCCAATTTGGGGGGAGAAAACTGGAATTTGTGGGAGAAAAGGTCCTATTTCGGGTGGGGAGCCTGTTATGTGTTGGAGAAAATGTCCCATGTTTGAGTTGAAATCGGGTATTCCTTGAACAGAACGACCTATTTTGGGGGAGAAATGTGGTATATCTGGTAGAAAATGTCCTACGTTTGGGAAACAATCTAGCATTTCTGGGAGAAAATGTTCTGATTTGGGGAGAAAGCAGGTATTTGTGGGAGAATTTAACATCTTTATCAATGACATCGATGACGGAATTGAGTGCACCCTCAGGAAGTTTGCTGACGACACCAAGCTGAGTGGTGCGGTCGACACGGGTGAAGGAAGGGATGCCATTCAGAGGGACTTGGAGAGGCTAGAATGGTGGGCCCGGGTGAACCTGATGCGGTTCAACACGGCAAAGTGCAGAGTTTTGCACTTGGGCCGGAGAAATCCCAGGCATCCCTACAGGCTGGAAGGAGCGGTCCTTGAGAGCAGCCGTGTGGAGAAGGACCTGGGGGTCCTGATAGATGAAAAACTGACTATGAGCCAGCAGTGTGCCCTTGTGGCTCGGAAGGCGAATGGTATCCTGGGCTCCATCAGCAGAGGGGTGGCCAGCAGGGACAGGGAGGTGATTGTTCCCCTCTCCTCTGCTCTTGTGAGGCCCCATCTGGAGTACTGTGTCCAGGTCTGGAGCCCCCAGTACAAGAAAGACAGGGAGCTGTTGGAGAGGGTCCAGAGGAGAGGCAGCAAAATGATCAGGGGATTGGAGCACCTCCCCTATGAGGACAGGCTGAAGGAGCTGGAGAAAAGAAGGCTGCGGGGTGAGCTCATTGCAGCCTTTCAGTACCTAAAGGGAGCCTACAAAGAGGAGGGGAATCAACTCTTGGAAAGGGGAGATAACAGCAGGACAAGGGGAAATGGTTTGAAGTTGAGGGAAGGGAGATTTAGGTTGGACATCAGGGGGAAGTTCTTTACAGAGAGAGTGGTGAGGTAGTGGAACAGGCTGGCCAGAGAGGTTGTGGATGCCCCGTCCCTGGAGGTGTTCAAGGCCAGATTGGATGAGGCCCTGGGCAGCCTGGTCTAGCATGAGGTGGGATGATTGGTGGCCCTGCGTGTGGCAGGGGGGTTGGAGATTCATGATCCTTGAGGTCCCTTCCAACCCTGGCAATTCTGTGATTCTGTGATTCTGTCTTTTGGGGGAGAAAGGTGGTATTTGTGGGAGAAAATGTCCTGTTTGGGGGGATAAAAGAGGTATTTGTGGGAGAAAATGTCCTATTTTGGGGATACAAGAGGTATTTGTGGGTGAATGGGAACTATTTCAGGGGAGAAAGCTGGTATTTGTGGGAGAAAATGTCCGATTTGGGGGTAAGTAAGGTGGTATTTGTGGGAGAAGATGTGATATATTTGGGAGAAAAGAGGCATTTCTGGAAGAAAAAGTCCAATTTAGGGGGAGAAAGCTGGTATTTGTGGGAGAAAATGTCGAATTTTTTATTTGAAATCGGGTATTCCTTGAAGAAAATGACCTATTTTGGGGGAGAAATCTGGTATTTGTGGGAGAAAATGTCCCATGTTTGATTTGAAATCGGGTGTTCCTTGAAGAAAATGACCTATTTTGGGGGAGAAAAGTGGTATTTCTGGGAGGAAATGTCCTACGTTTGGGAAACAATCTTGCATTTCTGGGAGAAAATGTCCTGATTTGGGGAGAAATCTGGTATTTGTGGGAGAAAAAGAGGTATTTTGGGGGAGAAAGGTGGTATTTCTGGGAGAAAATGTCCTGTTTTGGGGGGTAAAAGAGGTATTTGTGGGAGAAAAGGTCCTATTTTGGGGGAGTAAGGTGGTATTCCTGGGAGAAAATGTCCTGTTTTTGGGATAAAACAGGTATTTGTGGGAGAAAATGTTCTATTTTTGGGATAAAACTGGTATTTGTGGGTGATTGGTTACTATTTCACGGGAGAACGGTGGTATCTGTGGGAGAAAATGTCCTCTTTATGGGGAGTAAGGTGGTATTTGTGGGAGAAACTGTCCTGTTTTGGGGGATAAAACAGGTATTTGTGGGAGAGAATGTCCTATTTTGAGGATAAAACAGGTATTTGTGGGTGAATGGGTACTATTTCAGGGGAGAAAGCTGGTATTTGTGGGAGAAAACGTCCTATTTTGGGGGAGTAAGGTGGTATTTGTGGGAGAAAATGTTCTATATTTGGGAGAAAACTGGCATTTCTGGAAGAACAAGTCCAATCTGGAGGGTGAAAGCTGGAATTTGTGGGAGAAGAGGTTCTATTTCATGGGGGAAACCTGGAATGTGTGGGAGGGTTCACGAAGGGCAGGTCCTGCTTGACCAACCTGATCTCCTTCTGTGATCTAGTGAGCCGCCTGGTGGATGAGGGAAAGGCTGTTGATGTAGTCTACCTAGACTTCAGCAAAGCCTTTGACACTGTCTCCCACAGTATTCTCCTGCAGAAGCTGGCAGTTCGTGGCTTGGACAGGTACACTCTTGGCTGGGTAAGGAACTGGCTGGAGGGCCGGGCCCAGAGAGTGGTGGTCAATGGAGCCAAATCCAGCTGGTTACCGGTCACGAGTGCGGTTCCCCAGGGGTCGGTGCTGGGGCCTGTCCTGTTCAAGATCTTTATTGATGACCTGGATGAGGGCATTGAGTGCACCCTCAGTAAGTTTGCAGATGACACCAAGCTGGCTGGAAGTGTCGATCTGCCTGGGGGTAGTGAGGCCCTACAGAGGGATCTGGACAGGCTGGATAGCTGGGCTGAAGCCAATGGGATGAGGTTTAATAAGACCAAATGCCGGGTCCTACACTTTGGCCACAGCAACCCCAAGCAACGCTACAGGCTTGGGGCGGAGTGGCTGGAAGACTGTGTAGAGGAAATGGACCTGGGGGTGTTGGTTGACGCTCGGCTAAACATGAGCCGGCAGTGTGCCCGGGTAGCCAAGAAGGCCAATGGCATCTTGGCTTGCATCAGAAGTAGTGTGACCAGCAGGAGCAGGGAAGTAATTGTCCCCCTGTACTCAGCTCTGGTGAGGCCGCACCTTGAGTACTGTGTCCAGTTCTGGGCCCCTCACTACAAGAAAGACATTGAGGCCCTGGAGCGTGTTCAAAGAAGGGCAACCAAACTGGAGAGGGGTCTGGAGCACAGGCCTTATGAGGAGCGGCTGAGGGAGCTGGGATTGTTCAGTCTGGAGAAGAGGAGGCTCAGGGGAGACCTTCTTGCTCTCTAGAACTACCTGAAGGGAGGTTGTAGCGAGCTGGGGGTCGGCCTCTTCTCTCGGGTAACTGGTGATAGGACTAGGGGGAATGGTTTCAAGCTGCGCCAGGGAAGATTCAGACTGGATATTAGGAAATACTACTTCTCTGAAAGGGTGGTCAGGCACTGGAATGGGTTGCCCAGGGAGGTGGTGGGGTCACCGACCCCGGAGCTGTTCAAGAAACGATTCGATGTTGTGTTGAGGGATATAGTTTAGCGAGAACCATGGGTGATAGGTGGATGGTTGGACTGGATGATCTTATAGGTCTTTTCCAACCTTAGTGATTCTGTGATTCTGTGATTCTGTGATTCTGTGATTCTGTGATTCTGTGATTCTGAGATTCTGTGATTCTTTTCACCCACAAATACCTGTTTTAGCCCCAAAATAGGACAGTTTCTTCCAGAAATGCCACATTTCTCCCAAATATATCACATCTTCTCCAAGAAATACCAGGTTTCCCCCTTCAAATAGGACCTTTTCACCCACAAATACCTCTTCTATCCCCAAAATAGGACAGTTTCTTCCAGAAATGCCAGATTTTTCCAAAATATATCACATCTTCTCCAAGAAATACCAGGTTTCCCCCTTCAAATAGGAACTTTTCACCCACAAATACCCGCCTTCTCCCCCAAAATAGGACAGTTTCTTCCAGAAATGCCACATTTCTCCCAAATATATCACATCTTCTCCAAGAAATACCAGGTTTCCCCCTTCAAATAGGACCTTTTCACCCACAAATACCTCTTCTATCCCCAAAATAGGACAGTTTCTTCCAGAAATGCCACATTTCTCCCAAACATATCACATCTTCTCCAAGAAATACCAGGTTTCCCCCTGGAAGTAGCACATTTTCTCCCACAAATACCTCTTTTATTCCCAAAATAGGACTGTTTCTTTCAGAAATGCCAAATTTCTCCCAAAGATATCACATCTACTCCAAGAAATACCAGGTTTCCCCCTTCAAATAGGACATTTTCACCCACAAATACCTCTTTTATACCTCAAATTGGAAATTTTCTTCCAGAAATTCCAATTTTCTCCCAATTATAGAACATCTTCTCCAAGAAATACCACGTTTCCCCCTTGAAATAGGAGCTTTTCTCCCACAAATACCTCTTTTATCCCCAAAATAGGACAGTTTCTTCCAGACATGCCACATTTCGTCCAAATATATCACATCTTCTCCAAAAAATACCAGGTTTTCCCCTGGAAATATGACCTTTTCAACCAAAAATACCTGTTTGATCCCCAAAATAGGACAGTTTATTCCTGACATGCCAGATTTCTCCCAAATATATCAAATCTTATCGAAGAAATACCAGGATTCCTCCTGAAATAGGAAATTTTCTTCCACAAATACCAGCCTTCTCCCCCCAAATTTGACTTTTTCTTCCAGAAATGCCACATTTCTCCCAAATATATCACATCTTCTCCAAGAAACACCAGGTTTCCCCCTTGAAATAGGACCTTTTCACCCACAAATACCTCTTTTATCCCCAAAAGAGGACAGTTTCTTCCAGAAATGCCACATTTCTCCCAAATATACCACATCTTCTCCAAGAAATACCAGGTTTCCCCCTTCAAATAGGAACTTTTCACCCACAAATACCTCTTCTATCCCCAAAATAGGACAGTTTCTTCCGGAAATGCCGCATTTCTCCCAAATATATCACATCTTCTCCAAGAAATACCAGCTTTCCCCCTGGAAATAGGAAATTTTCTCCCACAACTACCAGCCTTCTCCTCCCAAATTGGACATTTTCTTCCAGACATGCCACATTTCTCCCAAATATATCACATCTTCTCCAAGAACTATCAGCTTCCCCCTTCAGATAGTCCCTTTTCACCAACAAATACCTCTTTTATCCCCAAAATAGGACAGTTTCTTCCAGAAATGCCAGATTTCTCCCAAATATATCACATCTTCTCCAAGAAATACCAGGTTTCCCCCTTCAAATAGGACCTTTTCACCCACAAATACCTCTTTTATCCCCAAAAGAGGACAGTTTCTTCCAGAAATGCCACATTTCTCCCAAACATATCACATCTTCTCCAAGAAATACCAGGTTTCCCCCTTCAAATAGGACCTTTTCACCCACAAATACCTCTTCTATCCCCAAAACAGGACAGTTTCTTCCAGAAATGCCACATTTCTCCCAAACATATCACATCTTCTTCAAGAAATACCAGGTTTCCCCCTGGAAGTAGCACATTTTCTCCCACAAATACCTGTTTTATCCCCAAAATAGGAATGTTTCTTTCAGAAATGCCACATTTCTCCAAATTATAGAACATCTTCTACAAGAAATACCAGGTTTCCCCCTTCAAATAGGACCTTTTCACCCACAAATACCTGTTTGACCCCCAAAAGAGGACATTTTCTTCCAGAAAGGCCACATTTCTCCCAAATAGATCACATCTTCTCCAAGAAATACCAGCTTTCCCCCTTCAAATAGGAACTTTTCTCCCACAAATACCTCTTTTATCCCCAAAAGAGGACAGTTTCTTCCAGACATGCCATATTTCTCCCAAATATATCACATCTTCTCCAAGAAATACCAGGATTCCTCCTGGAAATAGGACCTTTTCACCCACAAATACCTCTTTTATCCCCAAAATAGGACAGTTTCTTCAAGAAATGCCACATTTCTCTCAAATAGATCACATCTTCTCCAAGAAATACCACGTTTCCTCCTGAAATAGGAACTTTTCTCCCTCAAATACCAGCCTTCTACCCCAAATTTGACTTTTTCTTCCAGAAATGCCACATTTCTCCCAAATATATCACATCTTCTCCAAGAAATACCAGGATTCCCCCTTCAAATAGGACCTTTTCACCCACAAATACCTCTTTTATACCTCAAATTGGAAATTTTCTTCCAGAAATTCCAATTTTCTCCCAATTATAGAACATCTTCTCCAAGAAATACCACGTTTCCCCCTTGAAATAGGAGCTTTTCTCCCACAAATTCCTCTTTTATCCCCAAAATAGGACAGTTTCTTCCAGACATGCCACATTTCGTCCAAATATATCACATCTTCTCCAAAAAATACCAGGTTTTCCCCTGGAAATATGACCTTTTCAACCAAAAATACCTGTTTGATCCCCAAAATAGGACAGTTTATTCCTGACATGCCAGATTTCTCCCAAATATATCAAATCTTATCGAAGAAATACCAGGATTCCTCCTGAAATAGGAAATTTTCTTCCACAAATACCAGCCTTCTCCCCCCAAATTTGACTTTTTCTTCCAGAAATGCCACATTTCTCCCAAATATATCACATCTTCTCCAAGAAACACCAGGTTTCCCCCTTGAAATAGGACCTTTTCACCCACAAATACCTCTTTTATCCCCAAAAGAGGACAGTTTCTTCCAGAAATGCCACATTTCTCCCAAATATACCACATCTTCTCCAAGAAATACCAGGTTTCCCCCTTCAAATAGGAACTTTTCACCCACAAATACCTCTTCTATCCCCAAAATAGGACAGTTTCTTCCGGAAATGCCGCATTTCTCCCAAATATATCACATCTTCTCCAAGAAATACCAGCTTTCCCCCTGGAAATAGGAAATTTTCTCCCACAACTACCAGCCTTCTCCTCCCAAATTGGACATTTTCTTCCAGACATGCCACATTTCTCCCAAATATATCACATCTTCTCCAAGAACTATCAGCTTCCCCCTTCAGATAGTCCCTTTTCACCAACAAATACCTCTTTTATCCCCAAAATAGGACAGTTTCTTCCAGAAATGCCAGATTTCTCCCAAATATATCACATCTTCTCCAAGAAATACCAGGTTTCCCCCTTCAAATAGGACCTTTTCACCCACAAATACCTCTTTTATCCCCAAAAGAGGACAGTTTCTTCCAGAAATGCCACATTTCTCCCAAACATATCACATCTTCTCCAAGAAATACCAGGTTTCCCCCTTCAAATAGGACCTTTTCACCCACAAATACCTCTTCTATCCCCAAAACAGGACAGTTTCTTCCAGAAATGCCACATTTCTCCCAAACATATCACATCTTCTTCAAGAAATACCAGGTTTCCCCCTGGAAGTAGCACATTTTCTCCCACAAATACCTGTTTTATCCCCAAAATAGGAATGTTTCTTTCAGAAATGCCACATTTCTCCCAAATATATCACATCTTCTACAAGAAATACCAGGTTTCCCCCTTCAAATAGGACCTTTTCACCCACAAATACCTGTTTGACCCCCAAAAGAGGACATTTTCTTCCAGAAAGGCCACATTTCTCCCAAATAGATCACATCTTCTCCAAGAAATACCAGCTTTCCCCCTTCAAATAGGAACTTTTCTCCCACAAATACCTCTTTTATCCCCAAAAGAGGACAGTTTCTTCCAGACATGCCATATTTCTCCCAAATATATCACATCTTCTCCAAGAAATACCAGGATTCCTCCTGGAAATAGGACCTTTTCACCCACAAATACCTCTTTTATCCCCAAAATAGGACAGTTTCTTCAAGAAATGCCACATTTCTCTCAAATAGATCACATCTTCTCCAAGAAATACCACGTTTCCTCCTGAAATAGGAACTTTTCTCCCTCAAAGACCAGCCTTCTACCCCAAATTTGACTTTTTCTTCCAGAAATGCCACATTTCTCCCAAATATATCACATCTTCTCCAAGAAATACCAGGTTTCCCCCTTCAAATAGGACCTTTTCACCCACAAATACCTCTTCTATCCCCAAAATAGGACAGTTTCTTCCAGAAATGCCACATTTCTCCCAAACATATCACATCTTCTCCAAGAAATACCAGGTTTCCCCCTGGAAGTAGCACATTTTCTCCCACAAATACCTGTTTTATCCCCAAAATAGGAATGTTTCTTTCAGAAATGCCACATTTCTCCCAAATATATCACATCTTCTACAAGAAATACCAGGTTTCCCCCTTCAAATGTGACCTTTTCACCCACAAATACCTCTTTTATACCTCAAATTGGAAATTTTCTTCCAGAAATTCCAATTTTCTCCCAAATATATCACATCTTCTCCAAGAAATACCACGTTTCCCCCTTGAAATAGGACCTTTTCACCCACAAATACCTGTTTTATCCCCAAAAGAGGACAGTTTCTTCCAGAAATGCCACATTTCTCCCAAATATATCACATCTTCTCCAAGAAATACCAGGTTTCCCCCTGGAATTAGGAACTTTTCTCCCACAAATACCTCTTTTATCCCCAAAAGAGGACGTTGTCTTCCAGAAATGCCACATTTCTCCCAAATATATCACATCTTCTCAAAGAAACACCACGTTTCCCCCTTCAAATAGGACCTTTTCACCCACAAATACCTGTTGTATCCCCAAAATAGGACAGTTTCTTCCAGAAACGCCACATTTCTCCCAAATATATCACATCTTCTCCACGAAATACCAGATTTCCCCCTTCAAATAGGACCTTTTCACCCACAAATACCTGTTTGATCCCCAAAAGAGGACAGTTTCTTCAAGAAATGCCACATTTCTCCCAAATATATCACATCTTCTCCAAGAAATACCAGGTTTCCCCCTTCAAATAGGAACTTTTCACCCACAAATACCTCTTTTATCCCCAAAATAGGAGAGTTTCTTCCAGAAAGGCCACATTTCTCCCAAATATATCACATCTTCTCCAAGAAATACCAGGTTTTCCCCTTCAAATAGGACCTTTTCACCCACAAATACCTCTTTTGTTCCCAAAATAGGTCAGTTTCTTCCAGAAATGCCATATTTCTCCCAAATATATCAAATCTCCTCCAAGAAATACCAGGTTTCCCCCTTCAAATAGGAAATTTTCACCCACAAATACCTCTTTTATCCTCCAAATAGGACATTTTCTTCCAGAAATGCCAGATTTCTCCCTAAAATATCACATCTTCTCCAAGAAATACCAGGTTTCCCCCTTCAAATAGGACCTTTTCACCCACAAATACCCGCCTTCTCCCCCAAAATAGGACAGTTTCTTCCAGAAATGCCACATTTCTCCCAAATATATCACATCTTCTCCAAGAAATACCAGGTTTCCCCCTTCAAATAGGACCTTTTCACCCACAAATACCTCTTTTATCCCCAAAACAGAACAGTTTCTTCCAGAAATGCCACATTTCTCCCAAATATACCACATCTTCTCCAAGAAATACCAGGTTTCCCCCTTCAAATAGGAACTTTTCTCCCACAAATACCGCTTTTATCCCCAAAAGAGGACGTTGTCATCCAGAAATGCCACATTTCTCCCAAATATATCACATCTTCTCCAAGAAATACCACGTTTCCCCCTTCAAATAGGACCTTTTCACCCACAAATACCTGTTGTATCCCCAAAATAGGACAGTTTCTTCCAGAAATGCCACATTTCTCCCAAATATATCACATCTTCTCCAAGAAATACCAGCTTTCCCCCTGGAAATAGGACCTTTTCACCCACAAATACCTGTTTGATCCCCAAAATAGGACAGTTTCTTCCAGAAATGCCAAATTTCTCCCAAATATATCACATCTTCTCCAAGAAATACCACGTTTCCCCCTTCAAATAGGACCTTTTCACCCACAAATACCTCTTTTATCCCCAAAAGAGGACAGTTTCTTCCAGAAATGCCAGATTTTTCCAAAATATATCACATCTTCTCCAAGAAATACCAGGTTTCCCCCTTCAAATAGGACCTTTTCACCCACAAATACCCGCCTACTCCCCCAAAATAGGACAGTTTCATCCAGAAATGCCAGATTTTTCCAAAATATATCACATCTTCTCCAAGAAATACCAGGTTTTCCCCTGGAAATATGACCTTTTCAACCAAAAATACCTCTTTTATCCCCAAAATAGGACAGTTTCTTCCTGAAATGCCACATTTCTCCCAAATATATCAAATCTTCTCCAAGAAATACCAGCTTTCCCCCTGGAAATAGGAAATTTTCTCCCACAACTACCAGCCTTCTCCTCCCAAATTGGACAGTTTCTTCCAGAAAGGCCACATTTCTCCCAAATATATCACATCTTCTCCAAGAACTTCCAGCTTCCCCCTTCAGATAGTCCCTTTTCACCCACAAATACCTCTTTTATCCCCAAAATAGGACAGTTTCTTCCAGAAATGCCAGATTTTTCCGAAATATATCACATCTTCTCCAAGAAATACCAGGTTTCCCCCTTCAAATAGGACCTTTTCACCCACAAATACCTCTTTTATCCCCAAAATAGGACAGTTTCTGCCAGAAATGCCACATTTCTCCCAAATATATCACATCTCCTCCAAGAAATACCAGCTTTCCCCCTGGAAATAGGAACTTTTCTCCCACAAATTCCTGTATTATCCCCAAAAGAGGACATTGTCTTCCAGAAATGCCACATTTCTCCCAAATATATCACATCTTCTCCAAGAAATACCAGGTTTCCCCCTTCAAATAGGACCTTTTCACCCACAAATACCTCTTCTATCCCCAAAACAGGACAGTTTCTTCCAGAAATGCCACATTTCTCCCAAACATATCACATCTTCTCCAAGAAATACCAGGTTTCCCCCTGGAAGTAGCTCATTTTCTCCCACAAATACCTGTTTTATCCCCAAAATAGGACTGTTTCTTTCAGAAATGCCACATTTCTCCCAAATATATCACATCTTCTACAAGAAATACCAGCTTTCCCCCTTCAAATAGGACCTTTTCACCCACAAATACCTCTTTTATACCTCAAATTGGAAATTTTCTTCCAGAAATTCCAATTTTCTCCCAAATATATCACATCTTCTCCAAGAAATACCAGGTTTCCCCCTTCAAATAGGAACTTTTCACCCACAAATACCTGTTTTATCCCCAAAAGAGGACAGTTTCTTCCAGAAATGCCACATTTCTCCCAAATAGATCACATCTTCTCCAAGAAATACCAGGTTTCCCCCTTCGAATAGGAACTTTTCTCCCACAAATACCTCTTTTATCCACAAAATAGGACAGTTTCTTCCGACATGCCACATTTCTCCCAAATATATCACATCTTCTCCAAGAAACACCAGGTTTCCCCCTTCACATAGGACCTTTTCACCCACAAATACCTCTTTTATCCCCAAAACAGGACAGTTTCTTCCAGAAATGCCACATTTCTCCCAAATATACCACATCTTCTCCAAGAAATACCAGGTTTCCCCCTTCAAATAGGACCTTTTCTCCCACAAATACCGCTTTTATCCCCAAAAGAGGACAGTTTCTTCCAGAAATGCCACATTTCTCCCAAATATATCACATCTTCTCCAAGAAATACCAGCTTTCCCCCTGGAAATAGGAACTTTTCTCCCACAAATACCTCTTTTATCCCCAAAATAGGACAGTTTCTTCCAGACATGCCACATTTCTCCCAAATATATCACATCTTCTCCAAGAAACACCAGGTTTCCCCCTTCAAATAGGACCTTTTCTCCCACAAATACCGCTTTTATCCCCAAAAGAGGACATTGTCTTCCAGAAATGCCACATTTCTCCCAAATATATCACATCTCCAAGAAACACCACGTTTCCCCCTTGAAATAGGACCTTTTCACCCACAAATACCTGTTTTATCCCCAAAATAGGACAGTTTCTTCCAGAAATGCCACATTTCTCCCAAACATATCACATCTTCTCCAAGAAATACCAGGTTTCCCCCTGGAAGTAGCACATTTTCTCCCACAAATACCTGTTTTATCCCCAAAATAGGAATGTTTCTTTCAGAAATGCCACATTTCTCCCAAATATATCACATCTTCTACAAGAAATACCAGGTTTCCCCCTTCAAATGTGACCTTTTCACCCACAAATACCTCTTTTATACCTCAAATTGGAAATTTTCTTCCAGAAATTCCAATTTTCTCCCAAATATATCACATCTTCTCCAAGAAATACCACGTTTCCCCCTTGAAATAGGACCTTTTCACCCACAAATACCTGTTTTATCCCCAAAAGAGGACAGTTTCTTCCAGAAATGCCACATTTCTCCCAAATATATCACATCTTCTCCAAGAAATACCAGGTTTCCCCCTGGAATTAGGAACTTTTCTCCCACAAATACCTCTTTTATCCCCAAAAGAGGACGTTGTCTTCCAGAAATGCCACATTTCTCCCAAATATATCACATCTTCTCAAAGAAACACCACGTTTCCCCCTTCAAATAGGACCTTTTCACCCACAAATACCTGTTGTATCCCCAAAATAGGACAGTTTCTTCCAGAAACGCCACATTTCTCCCAAATATATCACATCTTCTCCACGAAATACCAGATTTCCCCCTTCAAATAGGACCTTTTCACCCACAAATACCTGTTTGATCCCCAAAAGAGGACAGTTTCTTCAAGAAATGCCACATTTCTCCCAAATATATCACATCTTCTCCAAGAAATACCAGGTTTCCCCCTTCAAATAGGAACTTTTCACCCACAAATACCTCTTTTATCCCCAAAATAGGACAGTTTCTTCCAGAAAGGCCACATTTCTCCCAAATATATCACATCTTCTCCAAGAAATACCAGGTTTTCCCCTTCAAATAGGACCTTTTCACCCACAAATACCTCTTTTGTTCCCAAAATAGGTCAGTTTCTTCCAGAAATGCCATATTTCTCCCAAATATATCAAATCTCCTCCAAGAAATACCAGGTTTCCCCCTTCAAATAGGAAATTTTCACCCACAAATACCTCTTTTATCCTCCAAATAGGACATTTTCTTCCAGAAATGCCAGATTTCTCCCTAAAATATCACATCTTCTCCAAGAAATACCAGGTTTCCCCCTTCAAATAGGACCTTTTCACCCACAAATACCCGCCTTCTCCCCCAAAATAGGACAGTTTCTTCCAGAAATGCCACATTTCTCCCAAATATATCACATCTTCTCCAAGAAATACCAGGTTTCCCCCTTCAAATAGGACCTTTTCACCCACAAATACCTCTTTTATCCCCAAAACAGAACAGTTTCTTCCAGAAATGCCACATTTCTCCCAAATATACCACATCTTCTCCAAGAAATACCAGGTTTCCCCCTTCAAATAGGAACTTTTCTCCCACAAATACCGCTTTTATCCCCAAAAGAGGACGTTGTCATCCAGAAATGCCACATTTCTCCCAAATATATCACATCTTCTCCAAGAAATACCACGTTTCCCCCTTCAAATAGGACCTTTTCACCCACAAATACCTGTTGTATCCCCAAAATAGGACAGTTTCTTCCAGAAATGCCACATTTCTCCCAAATATATCACATCTTCTCCAAGAAATACCAGCTTTCCCCCTGGAAATAGGACCTTTTCACCCACAAATACCTGTTTGATCCCCAAAATAGGACAGTTTCTTCCAGAAATGCCAAATTTCTCCCAAATATATCACATCTTCTCCAAGAAATACCACGTTTCCCCCTTCAAATAGGACCTTTTCACCCACAAATACCTCTTTTATCCCCAAAAGAGGACAGTTTCTTCCAGAAATGCCAGATTTTTCCAAAATATATCACATCTTCTCCAAGAAATACCAGGTTTCCCCCTTCAAATAGGACCTTTTCACCCACAAATACCCGCCTACTCCCCCAAAAGAGGACAGTTTCATCCAGAAATGCCAGATTTTTCCAAAATATATCACATCTTCTCCAAGAAATACCAGGTTTTCCCCTGGAAATATGACCTTTTCAACCAAAAATACCTCTTTTATCCCCAAAATAGGACAGTTTCTTCCTGAAATGCCACATTTCTCCCAAATATATCAAATCTTCTCCAAGAAATACCAGCTTTCCCCCTGGAAATAGGAAATTTTCTCCCACAACTACCAGCCTTCTCCTCCCAAATTGGACAGTTTCTTCCAGAAAGGCCACATTTCTCCCAAATATATCACATCTTCTCCAAGAACTTCCAGCTTCCCCCTTCAGATAGTCCCTTTTCACCCACAAATACCTCTTTTATCCCCAAAATAGGACAGTTTCTTCCAGAAATGTCAGATTTTTCCGAAATATATCACATCTTCTCCAAGAAATACCAGGTTTCCCCCTTCAAATAGGACCTTTTCACCCACAAATACCTCTTTTATCCCCAAAATAGGACAGTTTCTGCCAGAAATGCCACATTTCTCCCAAATATATCACATCTCCTCCAAGAAATACCAGCTTTCCCCCTGGAAATAGGAACTTTTCTCCCACAAATTCCTGTATTATCCCCAAAAGAGGACATTGTCTTCCAGAAATGCCACATTTCTCCCAAATATATCACATCTTCTCCAAGAAATACCAGGTTTCCCCCTTCAAATAGGACCTTTTCACCCACAAATACCTCTTCTATCCCCAAAACAGGACAGTTTCTTCCAGAAATGCCACATTTCTCCCAAACATATCACATCTTCTCCAAGAAATACCAGGTTTCCCCCTGGAAGTAGCTCATTTTCTCCCACAAATACCTGTTTTATCCCCAAAATAGGACTGTTTCTTTCAGAAATGCCACATTTCTCCCAAATATATCACATCTTCTACAAGAAATACCAGCTTTCCCCCTTCAAATAGGACCTTTTCACCCACAAATACCTCTTTTATACCTCAAATTGGAAATTTTCTTCCAGAAATTCCAATTTTCTCCCAAATATATCACATCTTCTCCAAGAAATACCAGGTTTCCCCCTTCAAATAGGAACTTTTCACCCACAAATACCTGTTTTATCCCCAAAAGAGGACAGTTTCTTCCAGAAATGCCACATTTCTCCCAAATAGATCACATCTTCTCCAAGAAATACCAGGTTTCCCCCTTCGAATAGGAACTTTTCTCCCACAAATACCTCTTTTATCCACAAAATAGGACAGTTTCTTCCGACATGCCACATTTCTCCCAAATATATCACATCTTCTCCAAGAAACACCAGGTTTCCCCCTTCACATAGGACCTTTTCACCCACAAATACCTCTTTTATCCCCAAAACAGGACAGTTTCTTCCAGAAATGCCACATTTCTCCCAAATATACCACATCTTCTCCAAGAAATACCAGGTTTCCCCCTTCAAATAGGACCTTTTCTCCCACAAATACCGCTTTTATCCCCAAAAGAGGACAGTTTCTTCCAGAAATGCCACATTTCTCCCAAATATATCACATCTTCTCCAAGAAATACCAGCTTTCCCCCTGGAAATAGGAACTTTTCTCCCACAAATACCTCTTTTATCCCCAAAATAGGACAGTTTCTTCCAGACATGCCACATTTCTCCCAAATATATCACATCTTCTCCAAGAAACACCAGGTTTCCCCCTTCAAATAGGACCTTTTCTCCCACAAATACCGCTTTTATCCCCAAAAGAGGACATTGTCTTCCAGAAATGCCACATTTCTCCCAAATATATCACATCTCCAAGAAACACCACGTTTCCCCCTTGAAATAGGACCTTTTCACCCACAAATACCTGTTTTATCCCCAAAATAGGACAGTTTCTTCCAGAAATGCCACATTTCTCCCAAATATATCACATCTTCGCCAAGAAATACCAGCTTTCCCCCTGGAAATAGGAACTTTTCTCCCACAAATACCTCTTTTATCCACAAAATAGGACAGTTTCTTCCAGACATGCCACATTTCTCCCAAATATATCACATCTTCTCCAAGAAATACCAGGTTTCCCCCTTCAAATAGGACCTTTTCACCCACAAATACCTCTTTTATCCCCAAAACAGGACAGTTTCTTCCAGAAATGCCACATTTCTCCCAAATATACCACATCTTCTCCAAGAAATACCAGGTTTCCCCCTTCAAATAGGACCTTTTCTCCCACAAATACCTCTTTTATCCCCAAAAGAGGACGTTGTCTTCCAGAAATGCCACATTTCTCCCAAATATATCACATCTTCTCAAAGAAACACCACGTTTCCCCCTTCAAAAAGGAACTTTTCACCCACAAATACCTGTTGTATCCCTAAAATAGGACAGTTTCCTCCAGAAACGCCACATTTCTCCCAAATATATCACATCTTCTCCACGAAATACCAGATTTCCCCCTTCAAATAGGACCTTTTCTCCCACAAATACCTGTTGTATCCCCAAAAGAGGACAGTTTCTTCAAGAAATGCCACATTTCTCCCAAATATATCACATCTTCTCCAAGAAATACCAGGTTTCCCCCTTCAAATAGGAACTTTTCACCCACAAATACCTCTTTTATCCCCAAAATAGGACAGTTTCTTCCAGAAAGGCCACATTTCTCCCAAATATATCACATCTTCTCCAAGAAATACCAGGTTTTCCCCTTCAAATAGGACCTTTTCACCCACAAATACCTCTTTTGTTCCCAAAATAGGTCAGTTTCTTCCAGAAATGCCATATTTCTCCCAAATATATCAAATCTCCTCCAAGAAATACCAGCTTTCCCCCTTCAAATAGGACCTTTTCACCCAGAAATACCTCTTTTATCCTCCAAATAGGACATTTTCTTCCAGAAATGCCAGATTTCTCCCAAATATATCACATCTTCTCCAAGAAATACCAGGTTTCCCCCTTCAAATAGGACCTTTTCACCCACAAATACCCGCCTTCTCCCCCAAAATAGGACAGTTTCTTCCAGAAATGCCACATTTCTCCCAAATATATCACATCTTCTCCAAGAAATACCAGCTTTCCCCCTTCAAATAGGACCTTTTCACCCACAAATACCTCTTTTATCCCCAAAAGAGGACAGTTTCTTCCAGAAATGCCACATTTCTCCCAAATATACCACATCTTCTCCAAGAAATACCAGGTTTCCCCCTTCAAATAGGACCTTTTCTCCCACAAATACCGCTTTTATCCCCAAAAGAGGACGTTGTCATCCAGAAATGCCACATTTCTCCCAAATATACCACATCTTCTCCAAGAAATACCATGTTTCCCCCTTCAAATAGGACCTTTTCTCCCACAAATACCTCTTTTATCCCCAAAAGAGGACTTTGTCATCCAGAAATGCCACATTTCTCCCAAATATATCACATCTTCTCCAAGAAATACCACGTTTCCCCCTTCAAATAGGACCTTTTCACCCACAAATACCTGTTTGATCCCCAAAATAGGACAGTTTCTTCGAGAAATGCCACATTTCTCCCAAATATATCACATCTTCTCCAAGAAATACCACGTTTCCACCTTCAAATAGGAACTTTTCGCCCACATATACCTCTTTTATTCCCAAAATAGGACTGTTTCTTTCAGAAATGCCACATTTCTCCCAAACATATCACATCTTCTCCAAGAAATACCAGGTTTCCCCCTGGAAGTAGCACATTTTCTCCCACAAATACCTCTTTTATTCCCAAAATAGGACTGTTTCTTTCAGAAATGCCACATTTCTCCCAAATATATCACATCTTCTCCAAGAAATACCAGGTTTCCCCCTTCAAATAGGACCTTTTCACCCACAAATACCTCTTTTATACCTCAAATTGGAAATTTTCTTCCAGAAATCCCAATTTTCTCCCAATTATTGAACATCTTCTCCAGGAAATACCACGTTTCCCCCTTCAAATAGGACCTTTTCACCCACAAATACCTGTTTGATCCCCAAAAGAGGACAGTTTCTTCCAGAAATGCCACATTTCTCCCAAATATACCACATCTTCTCCAAGAAATACCAGGTTTCCCCCTTCAAATAGGACCTTTTCTTCCACAAATACCGCTTTTATCCCCAAAAGAGGACATTGTCTTCCAGAAATGCCACATTTCTCCCAAATATATCACATCTTCTCCAAGAAATAGCACGTTTCCCCCTTGAATTAGGACCTTTTCACCCACAAATACCTGTTGTATCCCCAAAATAGGACAGTTTCTTCCAGAAACGCCACATTTCTCCAAAATATATCACATCTTCTCCACGAAATACCAGATTTCCGCCTTCAAATAGGACCTTTTCACCCACAAATACCTGTTTGATCCCCAAAATAAGACAGTTTCTTCCAGAAATGCCACATTTCTCCCAAATATATCACATCTTCTCCAAGAAATACCAGGTTTCCCCCTTCAAATAGGAACTTTTCACCCACAAATACCTCTTTTATCCCCAAAAGAGGACAGTTTCTTCCAGAAAGGCCACATTTCTCCCAAATATATTAAATCTCCTCCAAGAAATACCAGGTTTCCCCCTTCAAATAGGACCTTTTCACCCACAAATACCTCTTTTATCCCCAAAATAGGACATTTTCTTCCAGAAATGCCACATTTCTCCCAAATATATCAAATCTCCTCCAAGAAATACCAGGTTTCCCCCTTCAAATAGGACCTTTTCACCCACAAATACCTCTTTTATCCCCAAAAGAGGACAGTTTCTTCCAGACATGCCACATTTCTCCCAAATATATCACATCTTCTCCAAGAAATACCAGGTTTCCCCTTCAAATAGGACCTTTTCACCCACAAATACCCGCCTTCTCCCCCAAAATAGGACAGTTTCTTCAAGAAATGCCACATTTCTCCCAAATATATCACATCTTCTCCAAGAAATACCAGGTTTCCCCCTTCAAATAGGACCTTTTCACCCACAAATACCTCTTCTATCCCCAAAATAGGACAGTTTCATCCAGAAATGCCACATTTCTCCCAAATATATCACATCTTCTCAAAGAAACACCACGTTTCCCCCTTCAAATAGGACCTTTTCACCCACAAATACCTGTTGTATCCCCAAAATAGGACAGTTTCTTCCAGAAACGCCACATTTCTCCCAAATATATCACATCTTCTCCACGAAATACCAGATTTCCCCCTTCAAATAGGACCTTTTCACCCACAAATACCTGTTTGATCCCCAAAAGAGGACATTGTCTTCCAGAAATGCCACATTTCTCCCAAATATATCACATCTTCTCTAAGAAATACCAGGTTTCCCCCTTCAAATAGGACCTTTTCACCCACAACTACCAGCCTTCTCCTCCCAAATTGGACAGTTTCTTCCAGAAAGGCCACATTTCTCCCAAATATATCACATCTTCTCCAAGAAATACCAGGTTTCCCCCTTCAAATAGGACCTTTTCACCTACAAATACCTCTTTTATCCCCAAAACAGGACAGTTTCTGCCAGAAATGCCACATTTCTCCCAAATATAGCACATCTCCTCCAAGAAATACCAGGTTTCCCCCTGGAAGTAGCACATTTTCTCCCACAAATACCTGTTTTTCCCCCAAAAGAGGACAGTTTCTTCCAGAAATGCCACATTTCTCCCAAATATATCACATCTTCTCCAAGAAATACCAGCTTTCCCCCTGGAAATAGGAACTTTTCTCCCACAAATACCTCTTTTATCCTCAAAATAGGACAGTTTCTTCCAGACATGCCACATTTCTCCCAAATATATCACATCTTCTCCAAGAAACACCAGGTTTCCCCCTTCAAATAGGACCTTTTCACCCACAAATACCTGTTTGATCCCCAAAATAGGACAGTTTCTTCCAGAAATGCCACATTTCTCCCAAATATACCACATCTTCTCCAAGAAATACCAGGTTTCCCCCTTCAAATAGGACCTTTTCTCCCACAAATACCGCTTTTATCCCCAAAAGAGGACATTGTCTTCCAGAAATGAGACATTTCTCCCAAATATATCACATCTTCTCCAAGAAACACCACGTTTCCCCCTTCAAAAAGGAACTTTTCACCCACAAATACCTCTTTTATCCCCAAAATAGGACAGTTTCTTCCAGAAATGCCACATTTCTCCCAAATATATCACATCTTCTCCAAGAAATACCAGATTTCCTCCTTCAAATAGGACCTTTTCACCCACAAATACCTGTTTGATCCCCAAATTAGGACAGTTTCTTCCAGAAATGCCAAATTTCTCCCAAATATATCACATCTTCTCCAAGAAATACCAGGTTTCCCCCTTCAAATAGGAACTTTTCACCCACAAATACCTCTTTTATCCCCAAAATAGGACAGTTTCTTCCAGACATGCCACATTTCTCCCAAATATATCACATCTTCTCCAAGAAATACCAGGTTTCCCCCTTCAAATAGGAACTTTTCTCCCACAAATACCTCTTTTATCCACAAAATAGGACAGTTTCTTCCAGACATGCCACATTTCTCCCAAATATATCACATCTTCTCCAAGAAACACCAGGTTTCCCCCTTCAAATAGGACCTTTTCACCCACAAATACCTCTTTTATCCCCAAAACAGGACAGTTTCTTCCAGAAATGCCACATTTCTCCCAAATAGATCACATCTTCTCCAAGAAATACCAGGTTTCCCCCTTCAAATAGGACCTTTTCTCCCACAAATACCGCTTTTATCCCCAAAAGAGGACATTGTCTTCCAGAAATGCCACATTTCTCCCAAATATATCACATCTTCTCCAAGAAACACCACGTTTCCCCCTTCAAAAAGGAACTTACCACCCACAAATACCTCTTTTATCCCCAAAACAGGACAGTTTCTTCCAGAAAGGCCACATTTCTCCCAAATATATCTCATCTTCTCCAAGAAATACCAGATTTCCGCCTTCAAATAGGGCCTTTTCACCCACAAGTACCTGTTTGATCCTCAAAAGAGGACAGTTTCTTCCAGAAATGCCACATTTCTCCCAAATATATCACATCTTCTCCAAGAAATACCACGTTTCCCCCTTCAAATAGGAACTTTTCACCCACAAATACCTCTTCTATCCCCAAAATAGGACAGTTTCTTCCAGAAAGGCCACATTTCTCCCAAATATATCACATCTTCTCCAAGAAATACCAGGTTTTCCCCTTCAAATAGGACCTTTTCACCCACAAATACCTCTTTTATCCCCAAAATAGGACAGTTTCTTCGAGAAATGCCACATTTCTCCCAAATTCACCACATCTTCTCCAAGAAATACCAGGTTTCCCCCTTCAAATACGACCTTTTCACCCAGAAATACCTCTTCTATCCCCAAAATAGGACAGTTTCTTCCAGAAATGCCACATTTCTCCCAAACATATCACATCTTCTCCAAGAAATACCAGGTTTCCCCCTGGAAGTAGCACATTTTCTCCCACAAATACCTCTTTTAATCCCCAAAATAAGGCAGTTTCTTCCAGAAATGCCACATTTCTCCCAAATATATCACATCTTCTCCAAGAAATACCAGGTTTCCCACTTCAAATAGGACCTTTTCACCCACAAATACCTCTTTTATACCTCAAATTGGAAATTTTCTTCCAGAAATTCCAATTTTCTCCCAATTATATCACATCTTCTCCAGGAAATACCACGTTTCCCCCTTCAAATAGGACCTTTTCACCAACCAATACCTGTTTGATCCCCAAAAGAGGACAGTTTCTTCCAGAAATGCCACATTTCTCCCAAATATACCACATCTTCTCCAAGAAATACCAGGTTTCCCCCTTCAAATAGGACCTTTTCTCCCACAAATACCGCTTTTACCCCCAAAAGAGGACATTGTCTTCCAGAAATGCCACATTTCTCCCAAATATATCACATCTCCTCCAAGAAATACCACGTTTCCCCCTTGAATTAGGACCTTTTCACCCACAAATACCTGCTTTATCCCCAAAATAGGACAGTTTCTTCCAGAAATGCCACATTTCTCCCAAATATATCACATCTTCTCCACGAAATACCAGATTTCCGCCTTCAAATAGGACCTTTTCACCCACAAATTCCTGTTTGATCCCCAAAATAGGACAGTTTCTTCGAGAAATGCCACATTTCTCCCAAATATATCACATCTTCTCCAAGAAATACCAGGTTTCCCCATTCAAATAGGAACTTTTCACCCACAAATACCTCTTTTAGCCCCAAAATAGGACAGTTTCTTCCAGAAAGGCCACATTTCTCCCAAATATATCAAATCTCCTCCAAGAAATACCAGGTTTCCCCCTTCAAATAGGACCTTTTCACCCACAAATACCTCTTTTATCCCCAAAAGAGGACAGTTTCTTCCAGAAATGCCAGATTTTTCCAAAATATATCACATCTTCTCCAAGAAATACCAGGTTTCCCCTTCAAATAGGACCTTTTAACCCACAAATACCCGCCTTCTCCCCCAAAATAGGACAGTTTCTTCCAGAAATGCCACATTTCTCCCAAATATATCACATCTTCTCCAAGAAATACCAGGTTTCCCCCTTCAAATAGGACCTTTTCACCCACAAATACCTCTTCTATCCCCAAAATAGGACAGTTTCATCCAGAAATGCCACATTTCTCCCAAACATATCACATCTTCTCAAAGAAACACCACGTTTCCCCCTTCAAAAAGGAACTTTTCACCCACAAATACCTGTTGTATCCCCAAAATAGGACAGTTTCTTCCAGAAACGCCACATTTCTCCCAAATATATCAAATCTTCTCCAAGAAATACCAGATTTCCCCCTTCAAATAGGACCTTTTCACCCACAAATACCTGTTTGATCCCCAAAAGAGGACAGTTTCTTCCAGAAATGCCACATTTCTCCCAAATATATCACATCTTCTCCAAGAAATACCAGGTTTTCCCCTGGAAATATGACCTTTTCACCCACAAATACCTCTTTTGTTCCCAAAATAGGTCAGTTTCTTCCAGAAATGCCACATTTCTCCCAAATATATCAAATCTCCTCCAAGAAATACCAGGTTTCCCCCTTCAAATAGGACCTTTTCACCCACAAATACCTGTTTTATCCCCCAAATAGGACATTTTCTTCCAGAAATGCCAGATTTCTCCGAAATATATCACATCTTCTCCAAGAAATACCACGTTTCCCCCTTCAAATAGGACCTTTTCACCCACAAATACCCGCCTTCTCCCCCAAAATAGGACAGTTTCTTCCAGAAATGCCACATTTCTCCCAAATATATCACATCTTCTCCAAGAAATATCAGGTTTCCCCCTTCAAATAGGACCTTTTCACCCACAAATACCTCTTTTATCCCCAAAACAGGACAGTTTCTTCCAGAAATGCCACATTTCTCCCAAATATACCACATCTTCTCCAAGAAATACCAGGTTTCCCCCTTCAAATAGGACCTTTTCTCCCACAAATACCGCTTTTATCCCCAAAAGAGGACGTTGTCATCCAGACATGCCACATTTCTCCCAAATATATCACATCTTCTCCAAGAAATACCACGTTTCCCCCTTCAAATAGGACCTTTTCACCCACAAATACCTGTTGTATCCGAAAAATAGGACAGTTTCTTCCAGAAATGCCACATTTCTGCCAAATATATCACATCTTCTCCAAGAAATACCAGGTTTCCCCCTTCAAATAGGACCTTTTCACCCACAAATACCTCTTCTATCCCCAAAATAGGACAGTTTCTTCCAGAAATGCCACATTTCTCCCAAACATATCACATCTTCTCCAAGAAATACCAGGTTTCCCCCTTCAAATAGGAACTTTTCACCCACAAATACCTCTTTTATCCCCAAAATAGGAGAGTTTCTTCCAGAAAGGCCACATTTCTCCCAAATATATCACATCTTCTCCAAGAAATACCAGGTTTCCCCCTTCAAATAGGACATTTTCACCCACAAATACCTCTTTTATCCCCAAAAGAGGACAGTTTCTTCCAGAAATGCCAGATTTTTCCAAAATATATCACATCTTCTCCAAGAAATACCAGGTTTCCCCCTTCAAAGAGGACCTTTTCACCCATAAATGCCCGCCTTCTCCCCCAAAATAGGACAGTTTCTTCCAGAAATGCCACATTTCTCCCAAATATATCACATCTTCTCCAAGAAATACCACGTTTCCCCCTTCAAATAGGACCTTTTCACCCACAAATACCTCTTTTATACCTCAAATTGGAAATTTTCTTCCAGAAATTCCACTTTTCTCCCAAATATATCACATCTTCTCCAAGAAACACCAGGTTTCCCCCTTGAAATAGGACCTTTTCACCCACAAATACCTCTTTTATCCCCAAAAGAGGACAGTTTCTTCCAGAAATGCCACATTTCTCCCAAATAGATCACATCTTCTCCAAGAAATACCACGATTCCTCCTGAAATAGGAACTTTTCTCCCAAGAAATACCAGCCTTCTCCCCCCAAATTTGACTTTTTCTTCCAGAAATGCCACATTTCTCCCAAGTATATCACATCTTCTCCAAGAAATACCAGGTTTCCCCCTTCAAATAGGACCTTTTCACCCACAAATACCTGTTTTATCCCCAAAATAGGACATTATCTTCCAGAAATGCCAGATTTCTCCCAAATATACCACATCTTCTCCAAGAAATACCAGCTTTCCCCCTGGAAATAGGAACTTTTCTCCCACAAATACCGCTTTTATCCCCAAAAGGGCACGTTGTCTTCCAGAAATGCCACATTTCTCCCAAATATATCACATCTTCTCCAAGAAATACCACGCTTCCCCCTTCAAATAGGACCTTTTCACCCACAAATACCTGTTGTATCCCCAAAATAGGACAGTTTCTTCCTGAAACGCCACATTTCTCCCAAATATATCACATCTTCTCCAAGAAATACCACGTTTCCCCCTTCAAATAGGACCTTTTCACCCACAAATACCTCTTTTATCCCCAAAACAGGACAGTTTCTTCCAGAAATGCCACATTTCTCCCAAATATACCACATCTTCTCCAAGAAATACCAGGTTTCCCCCTTCAAATAGGACCTTTTCTCCCACAAATACCGCTTTTATCCCCAAAAGAGGACGTTGTCATCCAGAAATGCCACATTTCTCCCAAATATATCACATCTTCTCCAAGAAATACCACGTTTCCCCCTTCAAATAGGACCTTTTCACCCACAAATACCTGTTGTATCCCCAAAATAGGACAGTTTCTTCCAGAAACGCCACATTTCTGCCAAATATATCACATCTTCTCCAAGAAATACCAGATTTCCGCCTTCAAATAGGACCTTTTCTCCCACAAATACCTGTTTGATCCCCAAACGAGGACAGTTTCTTCCAGAAATGCCACATTTCTCCCAAATATATCACATCTTCTCCAAGAAATACCAGGTTTCCCCCTTCAAATAGGAACTTTTCACCCACAAATATCTCTTTTATCCCCAAAATAGGAGAGTTTCTTCCAGAAAGGCCACATTTCTCCCAAATATATCACATCTTCTCCAAGAAATACCAGGTTTCCCCCTTCAAATAGGACCTTTTCACCCACAAATACCTCTTTTATCCCCAAAAGAGGACAGTTTCTTCCAGAAATGCCAGATTTTTCCAAAATATATCACATCTTCTCCAAGAAATACCAGCTTTCCCCCTTCAAATAGGACCTTTTCACCCTCAAATACCCGCCTTCTCCCCCAAAATAGGACAGTTTCTTCCAGAAATGCCACATTTCTCCCAAATATATCACATCTTCTCCAAGAAATACCAGGTTTCCCCCTTCAAATAGGACCTTGTCACCCACAAATACCTCTTTTATACCTCAAATTGGAAATTTTCTTCCAGAAATTCCAATTTTCTCCCAAATATATCACATCTTCTCCAAGAAATACCACGTTTCCCCCTTGAAATAGGACCTTTTCACCCACAAATACCTGTTTTATCCCCAAAAGAGGACAGTTTCTTCCAGAAATGCCACATTTCTCCCAAATAGATCACATCTTCTCCAAGAAATACCACGATTCCTCCTGAAATAAGAACTTTTCTCCCAAGAAATACCAGCCTTCCCCCCCCAAATTTGACTTTTTCTTCCAGAAATGCCACATTTCTCCCAAGTATATCACATCTTCTCCAAGAAATACGAGGTTTCCCCCTTCAAATAGGACCTTTTCACCCACAAATACCTCTTTTAGCCCCAAAATAGGACAGATTCTTCCAGAAATGCCACATTTCTCCCAAATATATCAAATCTCCTCCAAGAAATAACAGGTTTCCCCCTTCAAATAGGACCTTTTCACCCACAAATACCTCTTTTATCCCCAAAAGAGGACAGTTTCTTCCAGAAATGCCAGATTTTTCCAAAATATATCACATCTTCTCCAAGAAATACCAGGTTTCCCCCTTCAAATAGGACCTTTTCACCCACAAATACCCGCCTTCTCCCCCAAAATAGGACAGTTTCTTCCAGAAATGCCAGATTTTTCCAAAATATATCACATCTTCTCCAAGAAATACCAGCTTTTCCCCTGGAAATATGACCTTTTCAACCAAAAATACCTGTTTTATCCCCAAAATAGGACAGTTTCTTCCAGAAATGCCACATTTCTCCCAAATATGTCAAATCTTCTCCAAGAAATACCAGGATTCCTCCTGAAACAGGAAATTTTCTCCCACAAATACCAGCCTTCTCCCCCCAAATTTGACTTTTTCTTCCAGAAATGCCACATTTCTCCCAAATATATCACATCTTCTCCAAGAAATACCAGCATTCCCCCTGGAAATAGGAACTTTTCTCCCACAACTACCAGCCTTCTCCTCCCAAATTGGACAGTTTCTTCCAGAAAGGCCACATTTCTCCCAAATATATCACATCTTCTCCAAGAAATACCAGCTTCCCCCTTCAGATAGTCCCTTTTCACCCACAAATACCTCTTTTATCCCCAAAATAGGACAGTTTCTGCCAGAAATGCCACATTTCTCCCAAATAGATCACATCTTCTCCAAGAAATACCAGCTTTCCCCCTGGAAATAGGAACTTTTCTCCCACAAATACCTGTGTTATCCCCAAAAGAGGACATTGTCTTCCAGAAATGCCACATTTCTCCCAAATATATCACATCTTCTCTAAGAAATACCAGGTTTCCCCCTTCAAATAGGATCTTTTCACCCACAAATACCTCTTCTATCCCCAAAACAGGACAGTTTCTTCCAGAAATGCCACATTTCTCCAAAACATATCACATCTTCTCCAAGAAATACCAGGTTTCCCCCTGGAAGTAGCACATTTTCTCCAAGAAATACCTGTTTTATCCCCAAAATAGGACTGTTTCTTTCAGAAATGCCACATTTCTCCCAAATATATCACATCTTCTACAAGAAATACCAGGTTTCCCCCTTCAAATAGGACCTTTTCACCCACAAATACCTCTTTTATACCTCAAATTGGAAATTTTCTTCCAGAAAGTCCAATTTTCTCCCAATTATAGAACATCTTCTCCAAGAAATACCAGGTTTCCCCCTTCAAATAGGACCTTTTCACCCACAAATACCTGTTTTATCCCCAAAAGAGGACAGTTTCTTCCAGAAATGCCACATTTCTCCCAAATAGATCACATCTTCTCCAAGAAATACCACGATTCCTCCTGAAATAGGAACTTTTCTCCCACAAATACCAGCCTTCTCTCCCCAAATTGGACTTTTTCTTCCAGACATGCCACATTTCTCCCAAATATATCACATCTTCTCCAAGAAATACCACGTTTCCCCCTTCAAATAGGACCTTTTCACCCACAAATACCTCTTTTATCCCCAAAACAGGACAGTTTCTTCCAGAAATGCCACATTTCTCCCAAATATACCACATCTTCTCCAAGAAATACCAGGTTTCCCCCTTCAAATAGGACCTTTTCTCCCACAAATACCGCTTTTATCCCCAAAAGAGGACAGTTTCTTCCAGAAATGCCACATTTCTCCCAAATATATCACATCTTCTCCAAGAAATACCAGGTTTCCCCCTTGAAATAGGAACTTTTCTCCCACAAATACCTCTTTTATCCCCAAAATAGGACAGTTTCTTCCAGAAATGCCACATTTCTCCCAAATATATCACATCTTCTCAAAGAAACACCAGGTTTCCCCCTTCAAATAGGACCTTTTCACCCACAAATACCTCTTTTATCCCCAAAACAGGACAGTTTCTTCCAGAAATGCCACATTTCTCCCAAATATACCACATCTTCTCCAAGAAATACCAGGTTTCCCCCTTCAAATAGGACCTTTTCTCCCACAAATACCGCTTTTATCCCCAAAAGAGGACATTGTCTTCCAGAAATGCCACATTTCTCCCAAATATATCACATCTTCTCCAAGAAACACCACGTTTCCCCCTTCAAAAAGGAACTTTTCACCCACAAATACCTCTTTTATCCCCAAAATAGGAGAGTTTCTTCCAGAAAGGCCACATTTCTCCCAAATATATCACATCTCCTCCAAGAAATACCAGATTTCCGCCTTCAAATAGGACCTTTTCACCCACAAATACCTGTTTGATCCTCCCAAATTGGACAGTTTCTTCCAGAAATGCCACATTTCTCCCAAATAGATCACATCTTCTCCAAGAAATACCAGGTTTCCCCCTTCAAATAGGAACTTTTCACCCACAAATACCTCTTTTATCCCCAAAAGAGGACAGTTTCTTCCAGAAAGGCCATATTTCTCCCAAATATATCACATCTTCTCCAAGAAATACCAGGTTTTCCCCTTCAAATAGGACCTTTTCACCCACAAATACCTCTTTTATTCCCAAAATAGGACATTTTCTTCCAGAAATGCCCGATTTCTCCCAAATATATTAAATCTCCTCCAAGAGATACCAGGTTTCCCCCTTCAAATAGGACCTTTTCACCCACAAATACCTCTTTTATCCCCAAAATAGGACAGTTTCTGCCAGAAATGCCACATTTCTCCCAAATATAGCACATCTTCTCCAAGAAATACCAGGTTTCCCCCTTCAAATAGGACCTTTTCACCCACAAATACCCGCCTTCTCCCCCAAAATAGGACAGTTTCTTCCAGAAATGCCACATTTCTCCCAAATATATCACATCTTCTCCAAGAAATACCAGGTTTCCCCCTTCAAATAGGACCTTTTCACCCACAAATACCTCTTCTATCCCCAAAATAGGACAGTTTCTTCCAGAAATGCCACATTTCTCCCAAACATATCACATCTTCTCCAAGAAATACCAGGTTTCCCCCTGGAAGTAGCACATTTTCTCCCACAAATACCTCTTTTATTCCCAAAATAGGACTGTTTCTTTCAGAAATGCCACATTTCTCCCAAATATATCACATCTTCTCCAAGAAATACCAGGTTTCCCCCTTCAAATAGGACCTTTTCACCCACAAATTTCCTCTTTTATACCTCAAATTGGAAATTTTCTTCCAGAAATTCCAATTTTCTCCCAATTATATCACATCTTCTCCAGGAAATACCACGTTTCCCCCTTCAAATAGGACCTTTTCACCCACCAATACCTGTTTGATCCCCAAAAGAGGACAGTTTCTTCCAGAAATGCCACATTTCTCCCAAATATACCACATCTTCTCCACGAAATACCAGATTTCCGCCTTCAAATAGGACCTTTTCACCCACAAATACCTGTTTGATCCCCAAAATAGGACAGTTTCTTCGAGAAATGCCACATTTCTCCAAAATATATCACATCTTCTCCAAGAAATACCAGGTTTCCCCCTTCAAATACGACCTTTTCACCCACAAATACCTCTTCTATCCCCAAAACAGGACAGTTTCTTCCAGAAATGCCACATTTCTCCCAAACATATCACATCTTCTTCAAGAAATACCAGGTTTCCCCCTGGAAGTAGCACATTTTCTCCCACAAATACCTGTTTTATCCCCAAAATCGGAATGTTTCTTTCAGAAATGCCACATTTCTCCCAAATATATCACATCTTCTACAAGAAATACCAGGTTTCCCCCTTCAAATAGGACCTTTTCACCCACAAATACCTGTTTGACCCCCAAAAGAGGACAGTTTCTTCCAGAAATGCCAGATTTTTCCAAAATATATCACATCTTCTCCAAGAAATACCAGGTTTCCCCCTTGAAATAGGACCTTTTCACCCACAAATACCTCTTCTATCCCCAAAATAGGACAGTTTCATCCAGAAATGCCACATTTCTCCCAAACATATCACATCTTCTCCAAGAAATACCAGGTTTCCCCCTTTAAGTAGCACATTTTCTCCCACAAATACCTCTTTTATTCCCAAAATAGGACTGATTCTTTCAGAAATGCCACATTTCTCCCAAATATATCACATCTTCTCCAAGAAATACCAGGTTTCCCCCTTCAAATAGGACCTTTTAACCCACAAATACCTCTTTTATACCTCAAATTGGAAATTTTCTTCCAGAAATTCCAATTTTCTCCCAATTATGGAACATCTTCTCCAAGAAATACCACGTTTCCCCCTTGAAATAGGACCTTTTCTCCCACAAATACCTCTTTTATCCCCAAAATAGGACAGTTTCTTCCAGACATGCCACATTTCTCCCAAATATATCACATCTTCTCCAAGAAATACCAGGTTTTCCCCTGGAAATATGACCTTTTCAACCAAAAATACCTGTTTTATCCCCAAAATATGACAGTTTCTTCCTGACATGCCAGATTTCTCCCAAATATATCAAATATTCTCCAAGAAATACCACGATTCCTCCTGAAATAGGAAATTTTCTCCCACAAATACCAGCCTTCTCCCCCCAAATTTGACTTTTTCTTCCAGAAATGCCTGATTTCTCCCAAATATATCACATCTTCTCCAAGAAACACCAGGTTTCCCCCTTGAAATAGGACCTTTTCACCCACAAATACCTCTTTTATTCCCAAAATAGGACAGTTTCTTCCAGAAATGCCACATTTCTCCCAAATATACCACATCTTCTCCAAGAAATACCAGGTTTCCCCCTTCAAATAGGACCTTATCCCCCTCAAATACTTGTTTGATCCCCAAAAGAGGACAGTTTCTTCCAGAAATGTCAGATTTCTCCCAAATATACCACATCTTCTCCAAGAAATACCAGGTTTCCCCCTTCAAATAGGAACTTTTCACCCACAAATACCTCTTTGATCCCCAAAATAGGACATTTTCTTCCGGAAATGCCACATTTCTCCCAAATATATCACATCTTCTCCAAGAAATACCAGCTTTCCCCCTGGAAATAGGAACTTTTCTCCCACAACTACCAGCCTTCTCCTCCCAAATAGGACAGTTTCTTCCAGAAAGGCCACATTTCTCCCAAATATATCACATCTTCTCCAAGAACTACCAGCTTCCCCCTTCAGATAGTCCCTTTTCACCCACAAATACCTCTTTTATCGCCAAAATTGGACAGTTTCTTCCAGAAATGCCAGATTTTTCCGAAATATATCACATCTTCTCCAAGAAATACCAGGTTTCCCCTTCAAATAGGACCTTTTCACCCACAAATACCCGCCTTCTCCCCCAAAATAGGACAGTTTCTTCCAGAAATGCCACATTTCTCCCAAATATATCACATCTTCTCCAAGAAATACCAGGTTTCCCCCTTCAAATAGGACCTTTTCACCCACAAATACCTCTTCTATCCCCAAAATAGGACAGTTTCATCCAGAAATGCCACATTTCTCCCAAACATATCACATCTTCTCCAAGAAATACCAGGTTTCCCCCTTTAAGTAGCACATTTTCTCCCACAAATACCTCTTTTATCCCCAAAATAGGACTGATTCTTTCAGAAATGCCACATTTCTCCCAAAGAAAAAGGCATTAGCATTGTCAATGGTGGCATACCATTTGGCTGCTTTTGACTCCAGTTCATACTGGAGTTCTAACATGTCCGGCACAGCAGCACTCAGTGGGGGTGTGACTTCATTCAGGCCACGGTAGTCCACCGTCAGCCTCCATTCTCCACTGGCTTTACGCACTGGCCATATGGGGCTGTTAAAAGGCGAGTGAGTTTTGCTAATCACTCCCTGACTCTCTAGTTGACGAATCAACTTATGAATGGGGAGCAAGGAATCCCTGTTGGTGCGGTACTGCCGTCTGTGCACCGTTTTTGTAGCAATTGGTACCTGTTGCTCTTTTACTTGTAGCAACCCCACAACAGACGGATCTTCTGACAGGCCAGGCAAAACAGACAGCTGCTTAATGTTGTTTGTGTCTACAGCAGCTATTCCAAAGGCCCATCGATACCCCTTAGGATCCTTAAAATGCCCCCTTCTGAGGTAATCAATACCAAGTATACAGGGAGCCCCTGGACCAGTCACAATAGGGTGCTTTTGCCAGTTCCTACCAGTGAGGCTTATCTCGGCCTCCAACACAGTCAATTCTTGAGAGCCCCCAGTCACTCCAGAAATATGGATTGATTCTGTCCCTTCATAAGTCGAGGGCATCAGAGTGCACTGTGCACCGGTATCCACCAATGCCTTATATTTCAGTGGTTCTGATGTGCCAGGCCATCGGATCCACACAGTCCAATAAACTCTATTATCCCTTTCCCCCCCCTGACTGAGGGCAGGGCCCCTCTATTCATTACCTGTGGTAACCGGAGCAACTGTACTGGCGGTTGGTCTGCTTTGTAATTCTCTCACCCGTGCTCGTAGTACGTGAGTAGCTTGGTCGTGCCACTTCCTCATGTCTTCTCCATGGTCACGTAAGTAACGCCACAAGGCAAGTCGCGATGTAGGATTCCTTCCTGGAGCTGGAGAGCGTTTGCCTCTAACAGCTGAGATTTTTGATTTTGCACCTGAGAAGGAGGGTTCGTCGTCTTTAGTTAGTTGGATCCACACTTGTTCTACTATCTCCTTCAGTAGACTCTTTTGACTATTCTGATCTTCACCAAGCGTTTCTGATACTTCTACAGGTTTGTCACGATTCATCAGTGAAGACACTTGCTCTTGCACTTTATTCAGTTGCTCCGTCATTTGTGAGATGGCGGCGATGGCGGCGCGAGTTGGGGGTAGCTGTTGTTCATAGCTGTTGTTCATAGCCGCTTTTGAAGGGGTACCTTTCCTCCAGAGGCTGCCTCCCTCTGGGAACGAATATTAGCAGCCGTGAAGGAAAGGTACCCCTTCAAAAGCGGCTTGAAGCCTGTGACGAAAAGATGGGATACAGTTGAACAGGGTATCCAGTATTTGAGGGAAATGGCCGTGGTGGAAATGTTGTATGACCCTAACTGTGTTTTTAGCGACCCACAAAGCCATGATCCTGAGAAAGTGAGGACAACGCGTGAAATGTGGCAACAGCTCACATCAACAGCACCAGCCAGATACGCCCCTGCACTATTGGCAGCATCTGACAGATACGAGGACCACCAGAGTCGCATTTTGCCCGAGGGCACAGAGCGGCCGCAGGCTGCGCGGAGCCCCGCCGGCACCACGCGGCGGGTGGGCGCGCCTTCAATCGCGGGGCGGTCGGCGTTTTTAAAATCTGTCACGGGATCAACCAGATCAGTTTATGCCCGTGACAGGGGGCAGTAGGCCCCTGCCCTCCCAACCCCCCGCCTGGCCCCACAATGGGAAGGAAGGGGGAAAAGGAAAAAAACAGCGGCAACAATCTATGGAGGTAAACTTATTTTACTAACTATGATATCGGAATGCAAAATAATACAATATAATACAATCTAATTGAAATTGAGTCTAATAAATCAAATAAGATATGAGAGAGAGTTCCCGAGACCGAGTCAAACCTGAAAAAGCTTGGAACGGCTAGGAAAGCACCCTCCAGCACCCACTGCCAGGCAGTAAGAGACCGCCCCCCGCCCCCCGGAAGGGTCAGATCCCATGACTTCCGTAATGTATAGGGATAGGTATGTAGAATTAGAGCATTAACACTTTAATTCCAGTACATGATGTTTTGATGTGGAATATTGAAAATCAAAAAACCAAAACCATGACATCTTCTCCAAGAAATACCAGGTTTCCCCCTTCAAATAGGACCTTTTCAACCACAAATACCTCTTTTATACCTCAAATTGAAAATTTTCTTCCAGAAATTCCAATTTTCTCCCAATTATGGAACATCTTCTCCAAGAAATACCACGTTTCCCCCTTGAAATAGGACCTTTTCTCCCACAAATACCTCTTTTATCCCCAAAATAGGACAGTTTCTTCCAGACATGCCACATTTCGCCCAAATATATCACATCTTCTCCAAGAAATACCAGGTTTTCCCCTGGAAATATGACCTTTTCAACCAAAAATACCTGTTTTATCCCCAAAATATGACAGTTTCTTCCAGAAATGCCACATTTCTCCCAAATATATCAAATATTCTCCAAGAAATACCAGGATTCCTCCTGAAATAGGAAATTTTCTCCCACAAATACCAGCCTTCTCCCCCCAAATTTGACTTTTTCTTCCAGAAATGCCTGATTTCTCCCAAATATATCACATCTTCTCCAAGAAACACCACGTTTCCCCCTTGAAATAGGACCTTTTCACCCACAAATACCTCTTCTATCCCCAAAATAGGACAGTTTCTTCCAGAAATGCCACATTTCTCCCAAATATACCACATCTTCTCCAAGAAATACCAGGTTTCCCCCTTCAAATAGGACCTTATCCCCCTCAAATACTTGTTTGATCCCCAAAAGAGGACAGTTTCTTCCAGAAATGCCAGATTTCTCCCAAATATACCACATCTTCTCCAAGAAATACCAGGTTTCCCCCTTCAAATAGGAACTTTTCACCCACAAATACCTCTTTGATCCCCAAAATAGGACATTTTCTTCCGGAAATGCCACATTTCTCCCAAATATATCACATCTTCTCCAAGAAATACCAGCTTTCCCCCTGGAAATAGGAACTTTTCTCCCACAACTACCAGCCTTCTCCTCCCAAACTGGACAGTTTCTTCCAGAAAGGCCACATTTCTCCCAAATATATCACATCTTCTCCAAGAACTACCAGCTTCCCCCTTCAGATAGTCCCTTTTCACCCACAAATACCTCTTTTATCCCCAAAATTGGACAGTTTCTTCCAGAAATGCCAGATTTTTCCGAAATATATCACATCTTCTCCAAGAAATACCAGGGTTCCCCCTTCAAATAGGACCTTTTCACCCACAAATACCTCTTTTATCCCCAAAAGAGGACAGTTTCTGACAGAAATGCCACATTTCTCCCAAATATATCACATCTTCTCTAAGAAATACCAGGTTTCCCCCTTCAAATAGGACCTTTTCACCCACAAATACCTCTTCTATCCCCAAAAGAGGACAGTTTCTTCCAGAAATGCCACATTTCTCCCAAACATATCACATCTTCTCCAAGAAATACCAGGTTTCCCCCTGGAAGTAGCACATTTTCTCCCACAAATACCTGTTTTATCCCCAAAATAGGACTGTTTCTTTCAGAAATGCCACATTTCTCCCAAATATATCACATCTTCTACAAGAAATACCAGGTTTCCCCCTTCAAATAGGACCTTTTCACCCACAAATACCTCTTTTATACCTCAAATTGGAAATTTTCTTCCAGAAATTCCAATTTTCTCCCAATTATAGAACATCTTCTCCAAGAAATACCACGTTTCCTCCTGAAATAGGAACTTTTCTCCCACAAATACCAGCCTTCTCCCCCCAAATTTGACTTTTTCTTCCAGAAATGCCTGATTTCTCCCAAATATATCACATCTTCTCCAAGAAATACCAGTTTTCCCCCTTCAAATACGACCTTTTCTCCCACAAATACCGCTTTTATCCCCAAAAGAGGACATGGTCATCCAGAATTGCCACATTCCTCCCAAATATATCACATCTTCTCCAAGAAATACCAGGTTTCCCCCTTCAAATAGGACCTTTTCACCCACAAATACCTCTTCTATCCCCAAAATAGGACAGTTTCTTCCAGAAATGCCACATTTCTCCCAAATATATCACATCTTCTCCAAGAAATACCAGGTTTCCCCCTTCAAATAGGACCTTTTCACCCACAAATACCTCTTTGATCCCCAAAATAGGACAGTTTCTTGCAGAAATGCAACATTTCACTCAAATACATCACATCTTCTCCAGGAAATACCAGGATTCCCATCGAAATAGGACCTTTTCTCCCACAAATACCTCTTTTATCCCCAAAATAGGACATTTTCCTCCAGAAATGCCACATTTCTCCCAAATATATCACATCTTCTCCAAGAAATACCAGGTTTCCCCCTTCAAATAGGTACTTTTCACCCACAAATACCTATTTTATCCCCAAAATAGGAGAGTTTCTTCCAGAAAGGCCACATTTCTCCCAAATATATCACATATTCTCCAAGAAATACCAGGTTTTCCCCCTTCAAATAGGACCTTTTCACCCACAAATACCTCTTTTATTCCCAAAATAGGACAGTTTCTTCCAGAAATGCCAGATTTCTCCCAAATATATCACATCTTCTCCAAGAAATACCAGCTTTCCCCCTTCAAATAGGACCTTTTCACCCACAAATACCTCTTTTATCCCCAAAAGAGGACAGTTTCTTCCAGAAATGCCACATTTCTCCCAAATATATCACATCTTCTCCAAGAAATACCAGCTTTCCCCCTGGAAATAGGAACTTTTCTCCCACAAATACCTCTTTTATCCCCAAAAGAGGACAGTGTCTTCCAGACATGCCACATTTCTCCCAAATATATCACATCTTCTCCAAGAAATACCACGTTTCCCCCTTGAAATAGGAACTTTTCAAACACAAATACCTCTTTTATCCCCAAAACAGGACAGTTTCTTCCAGAAATGCCACATTTCTCCCAAATATACCACATCTTCTCCAAGAAATACCAGGTTTCCCCCTTCAAATAGGACCTTTTCTCCCACAAATACCGCATTTATCCCCAAAAGAGCACATTGTCTTCCAGAAATGCCACATTTCTCCCAAATATATCACATCTTCTCCAAGAAATACCAGCTTTCCCCCTTCAAATAGGACCTTTTCACCCACAAATACCTCTTTTATCCCCAAAATAGGAGAGTTTCTTCCAGAAAGGCCTCATTTCTCCCAAATATATCACATCTTCTCCACGAAATACCAGGTTTCCCCCTTCAAATAGGATCTTTTCACCCACAAATACCTCTTCTATCCCCAAAATAGGACAGTTTCTTCCAGAAATGCCACATTTCTCCCAAATATATCAAATCTCCTCCAAGAAATACCAGGTTTCCCCTTCAAATAGGACCTTTTCACCCACAAATACCTCTTTTATCCCCAAAACAGGACAGTTTCTTCCAGAAATGCCAGATTTTTCCAAAATATATCACATCTTCTCCAAGAAATACCAGCTTTCCCCCTTCAAATAGGACCTTTTCACCCACAAATACCTCTTATATCCCCAAAATAGGACAGTTTCTTCCAGAAATGCCACATTTCTCCCAAATGTATCACATCTTCTCCAAGAAATACCAGGTTTCCCCCTTCAAATAGGACCTTTTCACCCACAAATACCTCTTCTATCCCCAAAATAGGACAGTTTCTTCCAGAAATGCCACATTTCTCCCAAACATATCACATCTTCTCCAAGAAATACCAGGTTTCCCCCTGGAAGTAGCACATTTTCTCCAACAAATACCTCCTTTATCCCCAAAATAGGACAGTTTCTTCCAGAAATGCCACATTTCTCCAAAATAGATCACATCTTCTCCAAGAAATAGCACGATTCCTCCTGAAATAGGAACTTTTCTCCCACAAATACCAGCCTTCTCCCCCCAAATTTGTCTTTTTCTTCCTGACATGCCACATTTCTCCCAAATATATCACATCTTCTCCAAGAAATACCAGGTTTCCCCCTTCAAATAGGACCTTTTCACCCACAAATACCTCTTTTATTCCCAAAATAGGACAGTTTCTTCCAGAAATGCCACATTTCTCCCACATATATCACATTTTCTCCAAGAAATACCAGGTTTCCCCCTTCAAATAGGATCTTTTCACCCACAAATACCTCTTTTATTCCCAAAATAGGACAGTTTCTTCCAGAAATGCCACATTTCCCCCAAATATATCACATCTTCTCCAAGAAATACCACGTTTCCCCCTTCAAATAGGACCTTTTAACCCACAAATACCTCTTTTATACCTCAAATTGGAAATTTTCTTCCAGAAATTCCAATTTTCCCCCAATTATAGAACATCTTCTCCAAGAAATACCACGTTTCCCCCTTGAAATAGGACCTTTTCACCCACAAATACCTGTTTTATCCCCAAAATAGGACAGTTTCTTCCAGAAATGCCACATTTCTCCCAAATATATCACATCTTCTCCAAGAAATACCAGCTTTCCCCCTGGAAATAGGAACTTTTCTCCCACAAATACCTCTTTTATCCCCAAAAGAGGACAGTTTCTTCCAGAAATGCCACATTTCTCCCAAATATATCACATCTTCTCCAAGAAATACCAGCTTTCCCCCTTCAAATAGGACCTTTTCACCCACAAATACCTCTTTTATCCCCAAAAGAGGACAGTTTCTTCAAGACATGCCACATTTCTCCCAATTATACCACATCTTCTCCAAGAAATACCACGATTCCTCCTGAAATAGGAACTTTTCTCCAACAAATACCAGCCTTCTCCCCTCAAATTTGACATTTTCTTCCAGAAATGCCACATTTCTCCCAAATATATCACATCTTCTCCAAGAAATACCAGGTTTCCCCCTTCAAATAGGACCTTTTCACCCACAAATAACTCTTTTAGCCCCAAAATAGGACAGTTTCTTCCAGAAATGCCACATTTCTCCCAAATAGATCACATCTTCTCCAAGAAATAGCACGATTCCTCCTGAAATAGGAACTTTTCTCCCACAAATACCAGACTTCTCCCCCCAAATTTGTCTTTTTCTTCCTGACATGCCACATTTCTCCCAAATATATCACATCTTCTCCAAGAAATACCAGGTTTCCCCCTTCAAATAGGACCTTTTCACCCACAAATACCTCTTTTATTCCCAAAATAGGACAGTTTCTTCCAGAAATGCCACATTTCTCCCACATATATCACATTTTCTCCAAGAAATACCAGGTTTCCCCCTTCAAATAGGATCTTTTCACCCACAAATACCTCTTTTATTCCCAAAATAGGACAGTTTCTTCCAGAAATGCCAGATTTCTCCCAAATATATCACATCTTCTCCAAGAAATACCAGCTTTCCCCCTTCAAATAGGACCTTTTCACCCACAAATACCTGTTTTATCCCCAAAAGAGGACAGTTTCTTCCAGTAATGCCACATTTCTCCCAAATATATCACATCTTCTCCAAGAAATACCAGCTTTCCCCCTGGAAATAGGAACTTTTCTCCCACAAATACCTCTTTTATCCCCAAAAGAGAACAGTGTCTTCCAGACATGCCACATTTCTCCCAAATATATCACATCTTCTCCAAGAAATACCAGGTTTCCCCCTTGAAATAGGACCTTTTCAAACACAAATACCTCTTTTATCCCCAAAACAGGACAGTTTCTTCCAGAAATGCCACATTTCTCCCAAATATACCACATCTTCTCCAAGAAATACCAGGTTTCCCCCTTCAAATAGGACCTTTTCTCCCACAAATACCGCATTTATCCCCAAAAGAGCACATTGTCTTCCAGAAATGCCACATTTCTCCCAAATATATCACATCTTCTCCAAGAAATACCAGCTTTCCCCCTTCAAATAGGACCTTTTCACCCACAAATACCTGTTGTATCCCCAAAACAGGACAGTTTCTTCCAGAAACGCCACATTTCTCCCAAATATATCACATCTTCTCCACGAAATACCAGATTTCCGCCTTCAAATAGGACCTTTTCACCCACAAATACCTGTTTGATCCCCAAAATAGGACAGTTTCTTCCAGAAATGCCACATTTGTCCCAAATATATCACATCTTCTCCAAGAAATACCAGGTTTCCCCCTTCAAATTGGAACTTTTCACCCACAAATACCTCTTTTATCCCCAAAATAGGAGAGTTTCTTCCAGAAAGGCCTCATTTCTCCCAAATATATCACATCTTCTCCAAGAAATACCAGCTTTCCCCCTTCAAATAGGATCTTTTCACCCACAAATACCTCTTTTATTCCCAAAATAGGACAGTTTCTTCCAGAAATGCCACATTTCTCCCAAATATATCAAATCTCCTCCAAGAAATACCAGGTTTCCCCTTCAAATAGGACCTTTTCACCCACAAATACCTCTTTTATCCCCAAAACAGGACAGTTTCTTCCAGAAATGCCAGATTTTTCCAAAATATATCACATCTTCTCCAAGAAATACCAGCTTTCCCCCTTGAAATAGGACCTTTTCACCCACAAATACCTGTTTTATCCCCAAAAGAGGACAGTTTCTTCCAGAAATGCCACATTTCTCCCAAATGTATCACATCTTCTCCAAGAAATACCAGGTTTCCCCCTTCAAATAGGACCTTTTCACCCACAAATACCTCTTCTATCCCCAAAAGAGGACAGTTTCTTCCAGAAATGCCACATTTCTCCCAAACATATCACATCTTCTCCAAGAAATACCAGGTTTCCCCCTGGAAGTAGCACATTTTCTCCAACAAATACCTCTTTTATTCCCAAAATAGGACTGTTTCTTCGAGAAATGCCAAATTTCTCCCAAATATATCACATCTTCTCCAAGAAATACCAGGTTTCCCCCTTCAAATAGGACCTTTTAACCCACAAATACCTCTTTTATACCTCAAATTGGAAATTTTCTTCCAGAAATTCCAATTTTCCCCCAATTATAGAACATCTTCTCCAAGAAGTACCACGTTTCCCCCTTGAAATAGGACCTTTTCACCCACAAATACCTGTTTTATCCCCAAAATAGGACAGTTTCTTCCAGAAATGCCACATTTCTCCCAAATATATCACATCTTCTCCAAGAAATACCAGCTTTCCCCCTGGAAATAGGAACTTTTCTCCCACAAATACCTCTTTTATCCCCAAAAGAGGACAGTTTCTTCCAGAAATGCCACATTTTTCCAAATATATCACATCTTCTCCAAGAAATACCAGATTTCCGCCTTCAAATAGGACCTTTTCACCCACAAATACCTGTTTGATCCCCAAAAGAGGACAGTTTCTTCCAGAAATGCCACATTTCTCCCAAATATATCACATCTTCTCCAAGAAATACCAGGTTTCCCCCTTCAAATTGGAACTTTTCACCCACAAATACCTCTTTTATCCCAAAAATAGGAGAGTTTCTTCCAGAAAGGCCTCATTTCTCCCAAATATATCACATCTTCTCCAAGAAATACCAGGTTTCCCCCTTCAAATAGGATCTTTTCACCCACAAATACCTCTTTTATTCCCAAAATAGGACAGTTTCTTCCAGAAATGCCACATTTCTCCCAAATATATCAAATCTCCTCCAAGAAATACCAGGTTTCCCCTTCAAATAGGACCTTTTCACCCACAAATACCTCTTTTATCCCCAAAACAGGACATTTTCTTCCAGGAATGCCAGATTTTTCCAAAATATATCACATCTTCTCCAAGAAATACCAGCTTTCCCCCTTCAAATAGGACCTTTTCACCCACAAATACCTGTTTTATCCCCAAAAGAGGACAGTTTCTTCCAGAAATGCCACATTTCTCCCAAATGTATCACATCTTCTCCAAGAAATACCAGGTTTCCCCCTTCAAATAGGAACTTTTCACCCACAAATACCTCTTCTATCCCCAAAAGAGGACAGTTTCTTCCAGAAATGCCACATTTCTCCCAAACATATCACATCTTCTCCAAGAAATACCAGGTTTCCCCCTGGAAGTAGCACATTTTCTCCAACAAATACCTCTTTTATTCCCAAAATAGGACTGTTTCTTCGAGAAATGCCAAATTTCTCCCAAATATATCACATCTTCTCCAAGAAATACCAGGTTTCCCCCTTCAAATAGGACCTTTTAACCCACAAATACCTCTTTTATACCTCAAATTGGAAATTTTCTTCCAGAAATTCCAATTTTCCCCCAATTATAGAACATCTTCTCCAAGAAGTACCACGTTTCCCCCTTGAAATAGGACCTTTTCACCCACAAATACCTGTTTTATCCCCAAAATAGGACAGTTTCTTCCAGAAATGCCACATTTCTCCCAAATATATCACATCTTCTCCAAGAAATACCAGCTTTCCCCCTGGAAATAGGAACTTTTCTCCCACAAATACCTCTTTTATCCCCAAAAGAGGACAGTTTCTTCCAGAAATGCCACATTTCTCCCAAATATATCACATCTTCTCCAAGAAATACCAGCTTTCCCCCTTCAAATAGGACCTTTTCACCCACAAATACCTCTTTTATCCCCAAAAGAGGACAGTTTCTTCAAGACATGCCACATTTCTCCCAATTATACCACATCTTCTCCAAGAAATACCACGATTCCTCCTGAAATAGGAACTTTTCTCCCACAAATACCAGCCTTCTCCCCTCAAATTTGACATTTTCTTCCAGAAATGCCACATTTCTCCCAAATATATCACATCTTCTCCAAGAAATACCAGGTTTCCCCCTTCAAATAGGACCTTTTCACCCACAAATACCTCTTTTATCCCCAAAATAGGACAGTTTCTTCCAGAAATGCCACATTTCTCCCAAATAGATCACATCTTCTCCAAGAAATAGCACGATTCCTCCTGAAATAGGAACTTTTCTCCCACAAATACCAGCCTTCTCCCCCCAAATTTGTCTTTTTCTTCCTGACATGCCACATTTCTCCCAAATATATCACATCTTCTCCAAGAAATACCAGGTTTCCCCCTTCAAATTGGAACTTTTCACCCACAAATACCTCTTTTATCCCCAAAATAGGAGAGTTTCTTCCAGAAATGCCACATTTCTCCCAAATATATCACATCTTCTCCAAGAAATACCAGCTTTCCCCCTGGAAATAGGAACTTTTCTCCCACAAATACCTCTTTTATCCCCAAAAGAGGACAGTTTCTTCCAGACATGCCACATTTCTCCCAAATATATCACATCTTCTCCAAGAAATACCACGTTTCCCCCTGGAAATAGGACCTTTTCACCCACAAATACCTCTTTTATCCCCAAAACAGGGCAGTTTCTTCCAGAAATGCCACATTTCTCCAAAATATACCACATCTTCTCCAAGAAATACCAGGTTTCCCCCTTCAAATAGGACCTTTTCTCCCACAAATACCGCTTTAATCCGCAAAAGCGGACATTGTCTTCCAGAAATGCCACATTTCTCCCAAATATATCACATCTTCTCCAAGAAATACCAGGGATCCCCTTCAAATAGGACCTTTTCACCCACAAATACCTGTTGTATCCCCAAAATAGGACAGTTTCTTCCAGAAACGCCTCATTTCTCCCAAATATATCACATCTTCTCCAAGAAATACCAGATTTCCCCCTGGAAATAGGACCTTTTCACCCACAAATACCTGTTTGATCCCCAAAATAGGACAGTTTCTTCCAGAAATGCCACATTTCTCCCAAATATATCACATCTTCTCCAAGAAATACCAGCTTTCCCCCTTCAAATAGGAACTTTTCACCCACAAATACCTCTTTTATCCCCAAAAGAGGAGAGTTTCTTCCAGAAAGGCCACATTTCTCCCAAATATATCACATCTTCTCCAAGAAATACCAGGTTTCCCCCTTCAAATAGATCTTTTCACCCACAAATACCTCTTTTATTCCCAAAATAGGACAGTTTCTTCCAGAAATGCCACATTTCTCCCAAATATATCAAATCTCCTCCAAGAAATACCAGGTTTCCCCCTGGAAGTAGCACATTTTCTCCCACATATACCTCTTTTATCCCCAAAAGAGGACTGTTTCTTTCAGAAATGCCAAATTTCCCCCAAATATATCACATCTTCTCCAAGAAATACCAGGTTTCCCCCTTCAAATAGGACCTTTTCACCCACAAATACCTCTTTTATACCTCAAATTGGAAATTTTCTTCCAGAAATTCCAATTTTCTCCCAATTATAGAATATCTTCTCCAAGAAATACCACGATTCCTCTTGAAATAGGAACTTTTCTCCCACAAATTCCAGCCTTCTCCCCCCAAATTTGACTTTTTCTTCCAGAAATGCCACATTTCTCCCAAATATATCACATCTTCTCCAAGAAATACCAGCTTTCCCCCTTCAAATAGGACCTTTTCACCCACAAATACCTCTTTTATCCCCAAAATAGGACAGTTTCTTCCAGACATGCCACATTTCTCCCAAATAGATCACATCTTCTCCAAGAAATACCAGCTTTCCCCCTTCAAATAGGACCTTTTCACCCACAAATACCCGCCTTCTCCCCCAAAATAGGACAGTTTCTTCCAGAAATGCCACATTTCTCCCAAATATATCACATCTTCTCCAAGAAATACCAGTTTTCCCCCTTCAAATAGGACCTTTTCACCCACAAATACCTCTTCTATCCCCAAAATAGGACAGTTTCTTCCAGAAATGCCACATTTCTCCCAAATATATCACATCTTCTCCAAGAAATACCAGGTTTCCCCCTGGAAGTAGCACATTTTCTCCCACAAATACCTCTTTTATTCCCTAAATAGGACTGTTTCTTTCAGAAATGCCACATTTCTCCCAAATATATCACATCTTCTCGAAGAAATACCAGGTTTCCCCCTTCAAATAGGACCTTTTCACACACAAATACCTCTGTTATACCTCAAATTGGAAATTTTCTTCCAGAAATTCCAATTTTCTCCCAATTATAGAACATCTTCTCCAAGAAATACCACGTATCCCCCTTGAAATAGGACCTTTTCACCCACAAATACCTCTTTTATCCCCAAAAGAGGACAGTTTCTTCCAGAAATGCCACATTTCTCCCAAATATATCACATCTTCTCCAAGAAATACCAGCTATCCCCCTGGAAATAGGAACTTTTCTCCCACAAATATCTATTTTATCCCCAAAATAGGACAGTTTCTTCCAGACATGCCACATTTCTCCCAAATATATCACATCTTCTCCCAGAAATACCACGTTTCCCACTTCAAATAGGAACTTCTCACCCACAAATACCTCTTTTATCCCCAAAAGAGGACAGTTTCTTCCAGAAATGCCACATTTCTCCCAAATAGATCACATCTTCTCCAAGAAATACCACGATTCCTCCTGAAATAGGAACTTTTCTCCCACAAATACCAGCCTTCTCACCCCAAATTGGACAGTTTCTTCCAGACATGCCACATTTCTCCCAAATATATCACATCTTCTCCAAGAAATACCACGTTACCCCCTTCGAATAGGACCTTTTCACCCACAAATACCTCTTTTATGCCCAAAACAGGACAGTTTCTTCCAGAAATGCCACATTTCTCCCAAATATACCACATCTTCTCGAAGAAATACCAGGTTTCCCCCTTCAAATAGGACCTTTTCACCCACAAATACCGCTTTTATCCCCAAAAGAGGACATTGTCTTCCAGAAATGCCACATTTCTCCCAAATATATCTCATCTTCTCCAAGAAATACCAGGGATCCCCTTCAAATAGGACCTTTTCACCCACAAATACCTGTTGTATCCCCAAAATAGGACAGTTTCTTCCAGAAACGCCACATTTCTCCCAAATATATCACATCTTCTCCACGAAATACCAGATTTCCGCCTTCAAATAGGACCTTTTCACCCACAAATACCTCTTTTATCCCCAAAACAGTACAGTTTCTTCCAGAAATGCCACATTTCTCCCAAATATACCACATCTTCTCCAAGAAATACCAGCTTTCCCCCTTCAAATAGGAACTTTTCACCCACAAATACCTCTTTTATCCCCAAAATAGGACAGTTTCTTCCAGAAAGGCCACATTTCTCCCAAATATATCACATCTTCTCCAAGAAATACCAGGTTTCCAACTTCAAATAGGATCTCTTCACCCACAAATACCTATTTTACTCCCAAAATAGGACAGTTTCTTCCAGAAATGCCACATTTCACCCAAATATATCAAATCTCCTCCAAGAAATACCAGGTTTCCCCCTTCAAATAGGACCTTTTCACCCACAAATACCTCTTTTATCCCCAAAATAGGGCAGTTTCTTCCAGAAATGCCAGATTTTTCCAAAATATATCACATCTCCTCCAAGAAATACCAGCTTTCCCCCTTCAAATAGGACCTTTTCACCCACAAATACCTGTTTTATCCCCAAAAGAGGACAGTTTCTTCCAGAAATGCCACATTTCTCCCAAATGTATCACATCTTCTCCAAGAAATACCAGCTTTCCCCCTTCAAATAGGACCTTTTCACCCACAAATACCTCTTCTATCCCCAAAATAGGACAGTTTCTTCTAGAAATGCCACATTTCTCCCAAACATATCACATCTTCTCCAAGAAATACCAGGTTTCCCCCTGGAAGTAGCACATTTTCTCCCACAAATACCTCTTCTATCCCCAAAATAGGACAGTTTCTTCGAGAAATGCCAAATTTCTCCCAAATATATCACATCTTCACCAAGAAATACCAGGTTTCCCCCTTCAAATAGGACATTTTCACCCACAAATACCTCTTTTATACCTCAAATTGGAAATTTTCTTCCAGAAATTCCAATTTTCCCCCAATTATAGAACATCTTCTCCAAGAAATACCACGTTTCCCCCTTGAAATAGGGCCTTTTCACCCACAAATACCTCTTTTATCCCCAAAAGAGGACAGTTTCTTCCAGAAATGCCACATTTCTCCCAAATATAACACATCTTCTCCAAGAAATAGCAGCTTTCCCCCTGGAAATAGGAACTTTTCTCCCACAAATACCTCTTTTATCCCCAAAACAGGACAGTTTCTGCCAGACATGCCACAGTTCTCCCAAATATATCACATCTTCTCCAAGAAATACCACGTTTCCCCCTTCAAATAGGACCTTTTCACCCACAAATACCTGTTGTATCCCCAAAATAGGACAGTTTCTTCCAGGAATGCCACATTTCTCCCAAATATATCACATCTTCTCCAAGAAATACCAGATTTCCCCCTTCAAATAGGACCTTTTCACCCACAAATACCTGTTTGATCCCCAAAAGAGGACAGTTTCTTCCAGAAATGCCACATTTCTCCCAAATATATCACATCTTCTCCAAGAAATACCACGTTTCCCCCTTGAAATAGGACCTTTTCACCCACAAATACCTGTTTTATCCCCAAAAGAGGATATTATCTTCCAGACATGCCACATTTCTCCCAAATATACCAAATCTTCTCCAAGAAATACCAGGTTTCCCCCTTCAAATAGGACCTTTTCACCCACAAATACCTCTTTTATCCCCAAAAGAGGACAGTTTCTTCCAGAAATGCCACATTTCTCCCAAATAGATCACATCTTCTCCAAGAAATACCAGCTATCCCCCTGGAAATAGGAACTTTTCTCCCACAAATATCTATTTTATCCCCAAAAGAGGACAGTTTCTTCCAGACATGCCACATTTCTCCCAAATATATCACATCTTCTCCAAGAAATACCACGTTTCCCACTTCAAGTAGGAACTTTTCACCCACAAATACCTCTTTTATCCCCAAAAGAGGACAGTTTCTTCCAGACATGACACATTTCTCCCAAATAGATCACATCTTCTCCAAGAAATACCACGATTCCTCCTGAAATAGGAACTTTTCTCCCACAAATACCAGCCTTCTCTCCCCAAATTGGACTTTTTCTTCCAGAAATGCCACATTTCTCCCAAATATATCACATCTTCTCCAAGAAATACCACGTTTCCCCCTTCAAATAGTACCTTTTCACCCACAAATACCTCTTTTATCCCCAAAAGAGGACAGTTTCTTCCAGAAATGCCACATTTCTCCCAAATATACCACATCTTCTCCAAGAAATACCAGGTTTCCCCCTTCAAATAGGACCTTTTATCCCACAAATACCGCTTTTATCCCCAAAAGAGGACATTGTCTTCCAGAAATGCCACATTTCTCCCAAATATATCACATCTTCTCCAAGAAATAAAGGGATCCCCTTCAAATAGGACCTTTTCACCCACAAATACCTCTTTTATCCCCAAAACAGTACAGTTTCTTCCAGAAATGCCACATTTCTCCCAAATATACCACATCTTCTCCAAGAAATACCAGGTTTCCCCCTTCAAATAGGAACTTTTCACCCACAGATACCTCTTTTATCCCCAAAATAAGAGAGTTTCTTCCAGAAAGGCCACATTTCTCCCAAATATATCACATCTTCTCCAAGAAATACCAGGTTTCCCCCTTCAAATAGGATCTTTTCACCCACAAATTCCTCTTTTATTCCCAAAATAGGACAGTTTCTTCCAGAAATGCCACATTTCTCCCAAATATATCACATCTCCTCCAAGAAATACCAGGTTTCCCCCTTCAAATAGGACCTTTTCACCCACAAATACCTCTTTTATCCCCAAAAGAGGACAGTTTCTTCCAGAAATGCCACATTTCTCCCAAATGTATCACATCTTCTCCAAGAAATACCAGGTTTCCCCCTTCAAATAGGAACTTTTCACCCACAAATACCTCTTCTATCCCCAAAAGAGGACAGTTTCTTCCAGAAATGCCACATTTCTCCCAAACATATCACATCTTCTCCAAGAAATACCAGGTTTCCCCCTGGAAGTAGCACATTTTCTCCAACAAATACCTCTTTTATTCCCAAAATAGGACTGTTTCTTCGAGAAATGCCAAATTTCTCCCAAATATATCACATCTTCTCCAAGAAATACCAGGTTTCCCCCTTCAAATAGGACCTTTTAACCCACAAATACCTCTTTTATACCTCAAATTGGAAATTTTCTTCCAGAAATTCCAATTTTCCCCCAATTATAGAACATCTTCTCCAAGAAGTACCACGTTTCCCCCTTGAAATAGGACCTTTTCACCCACAAATACCTGTTTTATCCCCAAAATAGGACAGTTTCTTCCAGAAATGCCACATTTCTCCCAAATATATCACATCTTCTCCAAGAAATACCAGCTTTCCCCCTGGAAATAGGAACTTTTCTCCCACAAATACCTCTTTTATCCCCAAAAGAGGACAGTTTCTTCCAGAAATGCCACATTTCTCCCAAATATATCACATCTTCTCCAAGAAATACCAGCTTTCCCCCTTCAAATAGGACCTTTTCACCCACAAATACCTCTTTTATCCCCAAAAGAGGACAGTTTCTTCAAGACATGCCACATTTCTCCCAATTATACCACATCTTCTCCAAGAAATACCACGATTCCTCCTGAAATAGGAACTTTTCTCCCACAAATACCAGCCTTCTCCCCTCAAATTTGACATTTTCTTCCAGAAATGCCACATTTCTCCCAAATATATCACATCTTCTCCAAGAAATACCAGGTTTCCCCCTTCAAATAGGACCTTTTCACCCACAAATACCTCTTTTATCCCCAAAATAGGACAGTTTCTTCCAGAAATGCCACATTTCTCCCAAATAGATCACATCTTCTCCAAGAAATAGCACGATTCCTCCTGAAATAGGAACTTTTCTCCCACAAATACCAGCCTTCTCCCCCCAAATTTGTCTTTTTCTTCCTGACATGCCACATTTCTCCCAAATATATCACATCTTCTCCAAGAAATACCAGGTTTCCCCCTTCAAATTGGAACTTTTCACCCACAAATACCTCTTTTATCCCCAAAATAGGAGAGTTTCTTCCAGAAATGCCACATTTCTCCCAAATATATCACATCTTCTCCAAGAAATACCAGCTTTCCCCCTGGAAATAGGAACTTTTCTCCCACAAATACCTCTTTTATCCCCAAAAGAGGACAGTTTCTTCCAGACATGCCACATTTCTCCCAAATATATCACATCTTCTCCAAGAAATACCACGTTTCCCCCTGGAAATAGGACCTTTTCACCCACAAATACCTCTTTTATCCCCAAAACAGGGCAGTTTCTTCCAGAAATGCCACATTTCTCCAAAATATACCACATCTTCTCCAAGAAATACCAGGTTTCCCCCTTCAAATAGGACCTTTTCTCCCACAAATACCGCTTTAATCCGCAAAAGCGGACATTGTCTTCCAGAAATGCCACATTTCTCCCAAATATATCACATCTTCTCCAAGAAATACCAGGGATCCCCTTCAAATAGGACCTTTTCACCCACAAATACCTGTTGTATCCCCAAAATAGGACAGTTTCTTCCAGAAACGCCTCATTTCTCCCAAATATATCACATCTTCTCCAAGAAATACCAGATTTCCCCCTGGAAATAGGACCTTTTCACCCACAAATACCTGTTTGATCCCCAAAATAGGACAGTTTCTTCCAGAAATGCCACATTTCTCCCAAATATATCACATCTTCTCCAAGAAATACCAGCTTTCCCCCTTCAAATAGGAACTTTTCACCCACAAATACCTCTTTTATCCCCAAAAGAGGAGAGTTTCTTCCAGAAAGGCCACATTTCTCCCAAATATATCACATCTTCTCCAAGAAATACCAGGTTTCCCCCTTCAAATAGATCTTTTCACCCACAAATACCTCTTTTATTCCCAAAATAGGACAGTTTCTTCCAGAAATGCCACATTTCTCCCAAATATATCAAATCTCCTCCAAGAAATACCAGGTTTCCCCCTGGAAGTAGCACATTTTCTCCCACATATACCTCTTTTATCCCCAAAAGAGGACTGTTTCTTTCAGAAATGCCAAATTTCCCCCAAATATATCACATCTTCTCCAAGAAATACCAGGTTTCCCCCTTCAAATAGGACCTTTTCACCCACAAATACCTCTTTTATACCTCAAATTGGAAATTTTCTTCCAGAAATTCCAATTTTCTCCCAATTATAGAATATCTTCTCCAAGAAATACCACGATTCCTCTTGAAATAGGAACTTTTCTCCCACAAATTCCAGCCTTCTCCCCCCAAATTTGACTTTTTCTTCCAGAAATGCCACATTTCTCCCAAATATATCACATCTTCTCCAAGAAATACCAGCTTTCCCCCTTCAAATAGGACCTTTTCACCCACAAATACCTCTTTTATCCCCAAAATAGGACAGTTTCTTCCAGACATGCCACATTTCTCCCAAATAGATCACATCTTCTCCAAGAAATACCAGCTTTCCCCCTTCAAATAGGACCTTTTCACCCACAAATACCCGCCTTCTCCCCCAAAATAGGACAGTTTCTTCCAGAAATGCCACATTTCTCCCAAATATATCACATCTTCTCCAAGAAATACCAGTTTTCCCCCTTCAAATAGGACCTTTTCACCCACAAATACCTCTTCTATCCCCAAAATAGGACAGTTTCTTCCAGAAATGCCACATTTCTCCCAAATATATCACATCTTCTCCAAGAAATACCAGGTTTCCCCCTGGAAGTAGCACATTTTCTCCCACAAATACCTCTTTTATTCCCTAAATAGGACTGTTTCTTTCAGAAATGCCACATTTCTCCCAAATATATCACATCTTCTCGAAGAAATACCAGGTTTCCCCCTTCAAATAGGACCTTTTCACACACAAATACCTCTGTTATACCTCAAATTGGAAATTTTCTTCCAGAAATTCCAATTTTCTCCCAATTATAGAACATCTTCTCCAAGAAATACCACGTATCCCCCTTGAAATAGGACCTTTTCACCCACAAATACCTCTTTTATCCCCAAAAGAGGACAGTTTCTTCCAGAAATGCCACATTTCTCCCAAATATATCACATCTTCTCCAAGAAATACCAGCTATCCCCCTGGAAATAGGAACTTTTCTCCCACAAATATCTATTTTATCCCCAAAATAGGACAGTTTCTTCCAGACATGCCACATTTCTCCCAAATATATCACATCTTCTCCCAGAAATACCACGTTTCCCACTTCAAATAGGAACTTCTCACCCACAAATACCTCTTTTATCCCCAAAAGAGGACAGTTTCTTCCAGAAATGCCACATTTCTCCCAAATAGATCACATCTTCTCCAAGAAATACCACGATTCCTCCTGAAATAGGAACTTTTCTCCCACAAATACCAGCCTTCTCACCCCAAATTGGACAGTTTCTTCCAGACATGCCACATTTCTCCCAAATATATCACATCTTCTCCAAGAAATACCACGTTACCCCCTTCGAATAGGACCTTTTCACCCACAAATACCTCTTTTATGCCCAAAACAGGACAGTTTCTTCCAGAAATGCCACATTTCTCCCAAATATACCACATCTTCTCGAAGAAATACCAGGTTTCCCCCTTCAAATAGGACCTTTTCACCCACAAATACCGCTTTTATCCCCAAAAGAGGACATTGTCTTCCAGAAATGCCACATTTCTCCCAAATATATCTCATCTTCTCCAAGAAATACCAGGGATCCCCTTCAAATAGGACCTTTTCACCCACAAATACCTGTTGTATCCCCAAAATAGGACAGTTTCTTCCAGAAACGCCACATTTCTCCCAAATATATCACATCTTCTCCACGAAATACCAGATTTCCGCCTTCAAATAGGACCTTTTCACCCACAAATACCTCTTTTATCCCCAAAACAGTACAGTTTCTTCCAGAAATGCCACATTTCTCCCAAATATACCACATCTTCTCCAAGAAATACCAGCTTTCCCCCTTCAAATAGGAACTTTTCACCCACAAATACCTCTTTTATCCCCAAAATAGGACAGTTTCTTCCAGAAAGGCCACATTTCTCCCAAATATATCACATCTTCTCCAAGAAATACCAGGTTTCCAACTTCAAATAGGATCTCTTCACCCACAAATACCTATTTTACTCCCAAAATAGGACAGTTTCTTCCAGAAATGCCACATTTCACCCAAATATATCAAATCTCCTCCAAGAAATACCAGGTTTCCCCCTTCAAATAGGACCTTTTCACCCACAAATACCTCTTTTATCCCCAAAATAGGGCAGTTTCTTCCAGAAATGCCAGATTTTTCCAAAATATATCACATCTCCTCCAAGAAATACCAGCTTTCCCCCTTCAAATAGGACCTTTTCACCCACAAATACCTGTTTTATCCCCAAAAGAGGACAGTTTCTTCCAGAAATGCCACATTTCTCCCAAATGTATCACATCTTCTCCAAGAAATACCAGCTTTCCCCCTTCAAATAGGACCTTTTCACCCACAAATACCTCTTCTATCCCCAAAATAGGACAGTTTCTTCTAGAAATGCCACATTTCTCCCAAACATATCACATCTTCTCCAAGAAATACCAGGTTTCCCCCTGGAAGTAGCACATTTTCTCCCACAAATACCTCTTCTATCCCCAAAATAGGACAGTTTCTTCGAGAAATGCCAAATTTCTCCCAAATATATCACATCTTCACCAAGAAATACCAGGTTTCCCCCTTCAAATAGGACATTTTCACCCACAAATACCTCTTTTATACCTCAAATTGGAAATTTTCTTCCAGAAATTCCAATTTTCCCCCAATTATAGAACATCTTCTCCAAGAAATACCACGTTTCCCCCTTGAAATAGGGCCTTTTCACCCACAAATACCTCTTTTATCCCCAAAAGAGGACAGTTTCTTCCAGAAATGCCACATTTCTCCCAAATATAACACATCTTCTCCAAGAAATAGCAGCTTTCCCCCTGGAAATAGGAACTTTTCTCCCACAAATACCTCTTTTATCCCCAAAACAGGACAGTTTCTGCCAGACATGCCACAGTTCTCCCAAATATATCACATCTTCTCCAAGAAATACCACGTTTCCCCCTTCAAATAGGACCTTTTCACCCACAAATACCTGTTGTATCCCCAAAATAGGACAGTTTCTTCCAGGAATGCCACATTTCTCCCAAATATATCACATCTTCTCCAAGAAATACCAGATTTCCCCCTTCAAATAGGACCTTTTCACCCACAAATACCTGTTTGATCCCCAAAAGAGGACAGTTTCTTCCAGAAATGCCACATTTCTCCCAAATATATCACATCTTCTCCAAGAAATACCACGTTTCCCCCTTGAAATAGGACCTTTTCACCCACAAATACCTGTTTTATCCCCAAAAGAGGATATTATCTTCCAGACATGCCACATTTCTCCCAAATATACCAAATCTTCTCCAAGAAATACCAGGTTTCCCCCTTCAAATAGGACCTTTTCACCCACAAATACCTCTTTTATCCCCAAAAGAGGACAGTTTCTTCCAGAAATGCCACATTTCTCCCAAATAGATCACATCTTCTCCAAGAAATACCAGCTATCCCCCTGGAAATAGGAACTTTTCTCCCACAAATATCTATTTTATCCCCAAAAGAGGACAGTTTCTTCCAGACATGCCACATTTCTCCCAAATATATCACATCTTCTCCAAGAAATACCACGTTTCCCACTTCAAGTAGGAACTTTTCACCCACAAATACCTCTTTTATCCCCAAAAGAGGACAGTTTCTTCCAGACATGACACATTTCTCCCAAATAGATCACATCTTCTCCAAGAAATACCACGATTCCTCCTGAAATAGGAACTTTTCTCCCACAAATACCAGCCTTCTCTCCCCAAATTGGACTTTTTCTTCCAGAAATGCCACATTTCTCCCAAATATATCACATCTTCTCCAAGAAATACCACGTTTCCCCCTTCAAATAGTACCTTTTCACCCACAAATACCTCTTTTATCCCCAAAAGAGGACAGTTTCTTCCAGAAATGCCACATTTCTCCCAAATATACCACATCTTCTCCAAGAAATACCAGGTTTCCCCCTTCAAATAGGACCTTTTATCCCACAAATACCGCTTTTATCCCCAAAAGAGGACATTGTCTTCCAGAAATGCCACATTTCTCCCAAATATATCACATCTTCTCCAAGAAATAAAGGGATCCCCTTCAAATAGGACCTTTTCACCCACAAATACCTCTTTTATCCCCAAAACAGTACAGTTTCTTCCAGAAATGCCACATTTCTCCCAAATATACCACATCTTCTCCAAGAAATACCAGGTTTCCCCCTTCAAATAGGAACTTTTCACCCACAGATACCTCTTTTATCCCCAAAATAAGAGAGTTTCTTCCAGAAAGGCCACATTTCTCCCAAATATATCACATCTTCTCCAAGAAATACCAGGTTTCCCCCTTCAAATAGGATCTTTTCACCCACAAATTCCTCTTTTATTCCCAAAATAGGACAGTTTCTTCCAGAAATGCCACATTTCTCCCAAATATATCACATCTCCTCCAAGAAATACCAGGTTTCCCCCTTCAAATAGGACCTTTTCACCCACAAATACCTCTTTTATCCCCAAAAGAGGACAGTTTCTTCCAGAAATGCCAGATTTTTCCAAAATATATCACATCTCCTCCAAGAAATACCAGGTTTCCCCCTTCAAATAGGAACTTTTCACCCACAAATACCTCTTTTATCCCCAAAAGAGGACAGTTTCTTCCAGAAATGCCACATTTCTCCCAAATATATCACATCTTCTCCAAGAAATACCAGGGTTCCCCCTTCAAATAGGACCTTTTCACCCACAAATACCTCTTCTATCCCCAAAATAGGACAGTTTCTTCTAGAAATGCCACATTTCTCCCAAACATATCACATCTTCTCCAAGAAATACCAGGTTTCCCCCTGGAAGTAGCACATTTTCTCCCACAAATACCTCTTCTATCCCCAAAATAGGACAGTTTCTTCGAGAAATGCCAAATTTCTCCCAAATATATCATATCTTCTCCAAGAAATACCAGGTTACCCCCTTCAAATAGGACCTTTTCACCCACAAATACCTCTTTTATACCTCAAATTGGAAATTTTCTTCCAGAAATTCCAATTTTCCCCCAATAATAGAACATCTTCTCCAAGAAATACCACGTTTCCCCCTTGAAATAGGAACTTTTCACCCACAAATACCTCTTTTATCCCCAAAAGAGGACAGTTTCTTCCAGAAATGCCACATTTCTCCCAAATATATCACATCTTCTCCAAGAAATAGCAGCTTTCCCCCTGGAAATAGGAACTTTTCTCCCACAAATACCTCTTTTATCCCCAAAAGAGGACAGTTTCTGCCAGACATGCCACATTTCTCCCAAATATATCACATCTTCTCCAAGAAATACCACGTTTCCCCCTTCAAATAGGACCTTTTCACCCACAAATACCTCTTTTATCCCCAAAAGAGGACAGTTTCTTCCAGACATGCCACATTTCTCCCAAATATATCACATCTTCTCCAAGAAATACCAGGTTTCCCCCTTCAAATAGGACCTTTTCACCCACAAATACCTGTTTTATCCCCAAAAGAGGATATTATCTTCCAGACATGCCACATTTCTCCCAAATATACCACATCTTCTCCAAGAAATACCAGCTTTCCCCCTTGAAATAGGACCTTTTCACCCACAAATACCTCTTTTATCCCCAAAAGAGGACAGTTTCTTTCAGAAATGCCACATTTCTCCCAAATATATCACATCTTCTCCAAGAAATACCAGCTATCCCCCTGGAAATAGGAACTTTTCTCCAAAAATATCTATTTTATCCCCAAAAGAGGACAGTTTCTTCCAGACATGCCACATTTCTCCCAAATATATCACATCTTCTCCAAGAAATACCACGTTTCCCACTTCAAATAGGAACTTTTCACCCACAAATACTACATTAATCCCCAAAAGAGGACAGTTTCTTCCAGACATGCCACATTTCTCCCAAATAGATCACATCTTCTCCAAGAAATACCACGATTCCTCCTGAAATAGGAACTTTTCTCCCACAAATACCAGCCTTCTCTCCCCAAATTGGACTTTTTCTTCCAGACATGCCACATTTCTCCCAAATATATCACATCTTCTCCAAGAAATACCACGTTTCCCCCTTCAAATAGGACCTTTTCACCCACAAATACCTCTTTTATCCCCAAAACAGGACAGTTTCTTCCAGAAATGCCACATTTCTCCCAAATATACCACATCTTCTCCAAGAAATACCAGGTTTCCCCCTTCAAATAGGAACTTTTCACCCACAAATACCTCTTTTATCCCCAAAATAAGAGAGTTTCTTCCAGACATGCCACATTTCTCCCAAATATATCACATCTTCTCCAAGAAATACCAGGTTTCCCCCTTCAAATAGGACCTTTTCACCCACAAATACCTGTTTGATCCCCAAAATAGGACAGTTTCTTCCAGAAATGCCACATTTCTCCCAAATATATCACATCTTCTCCAAGAAATACCACGTTTCCCCCTTCAAATAGGACCTTTTCACCCACAAATACCTGTTTTATCCCCAAAAGAGGATATTATCTTCCAGAAATGCCACATTTCTCCCAAATATATCACATCTTCTCCAAGAAATACCAGGTTTCCCCCTGGAAATAGGAACTTTTCTCCCACAAATACCTGTTTTATCCCCAAAATAGGACAGTTTCTTCCAGAAAGGCCACATTTCTCCCAAATATATCACATCTTCTCCAAGAAGTACCACGTTTCCCCCTTCAAATAGGACCTTTTCACCCACAAATACCTGTTTAATCCCCAAAAGAGGACAGTTTCTTCCAGAAATGCCACATTTCTCCCAAATATATCACATCTTCTCCAAGAAATACCACGTTTCCCCCTTCAAATAGGACCTTTTCTCCCGCAAATACCGCTTTTATCCCCAAAAGAGGACATTGTCTTCCAGAAATGCCACATTTCTCCCAAATATATCACATCTTCTCCAAGAAATACCAGGTTTCCCCCTTCAAATAGGACCTTTTCACCCACAAATACCTGTTGTATCCCCAAAATAGGACAGTTTCTTCCAGAAACGCCACATTTCTCCCAAATATATCACATCTTCTCCAAGAAATACCAGCTTTCCCCCTTGAAATAGGACCTTTTCACCCACAAATACCTGTTTTATCCCCAAAAGAGGACAGTTTCTTCCAGAAATGCCAGATTTCTCCCAAATATATCACATCTTCTCGAAGAAATACCAGGTTTCCCCCTTCAAATAGGACCTTTTCACCCACAAATACCTCTTCTATCCCCAAAATAGGACAGTTTCTTCCAGAAATGCCACATTTCTCCCAAACATATCACATCTTCTCCAAGAAATACCAGGTTTCCCCCTGGAAGTAGCACACTTTCTCCCACAAATACCTCTTTTATTCCCAAAATAGAACTGTTTCTTTCAGAAATGCCAAATTTCTCCCAAATATATCACATCTTCTCCAAGAAATACCACGTTTCCCCCTTCAAATAGGAACTTTTCACCCACAAATACCTCTTTTATACCTCAAATTGGAAATTTTCTTCCAGAAATGCCACATTTCTCCCAAATATATGACATCTTCTCCAAGAAATACCAGCTTTCCCCCTGGAAATAGGTACTTTTCTCCCACAAATACCTCTTTTATCCACAAAATAGGACAGTTTCTTCCAGAAATGCCACATTTCTCCCAAATAGATCACATCTTCTCCAAGAAATACCACGATTCCTCCTGAAATAGGAACTTTTCTCCCACAAATACCAGCCTTCTCCCCCCAAATTTGACTTTTTCTTCCAGAAATGCCACATTTCTCCCAAATATATCACATCTTCTCCAAGAAATACCAGGTTTCCCCCTTCAAATAGGACCTTTTCACCCACAAATACCTCTTTTATCGCCAAAAGAGGACAGTTTCTGCCAGACATGCCACATTTCTCCCAAATATATCACATCTTCTCCAAGAAATACCACGTTTCCCCCTTCAAATAGGACCTTTTCACCCACAAATTCCTGTTGTATCCCCAAAATAGGACAGTTTCTTCCAGGAATGCCACATTTCTCCCAAATATATCACATCTTCTCCAAGAAATACCAGATTTCCCCCTTCAAATAGGACCTTTTCACCCACAAATACCTGTTTGATCCCCAAAAGAGGACAGTTTCTTCCAGAAATGCCACATTTCTCCCAAATATATCACATCTTCTCCAAGAAATACCACGTTTCCCCCTTGAAATAGGACCTTTTCACCCACAAATACCTGTTTTATCCCCAAAAGAGGATATTATCTTCCAGACATGCCACATTTCTCCCAAATATACCACATCTTCTCCAAGAAATACCAGGTTTCCCCCTTCAAATAGGACCTTTTCACCCACAAATACCTCTTTTATCCCCAAAAGAGGACAGTTTCTTCCAGAAATGCCACATTTCTCCCAAATAGATCACATCTTCTCCAAGAAATACCAGCTATCCCCCTGGAAATAGGAACTTTTCTCCCACAAATATCTATTTTATCCCCAAAAGAGGACAGTTTCTTCCAGACATGCCACATTTCTCCCAAATATATCACATCTTCTCCAAGAAATACCACGTTTCCCACTTCAAGTAGGAACTTTTCACCCACAAATACCTCTTTTATCCCCAAAAGAGGACAGTTTCTTCCAGACATGACACATTTCTCCCAAATAGATCACATCTTCTCCAAGAAATACCACGATTCCTCCTGAAATAGGAACTTTTCTCCCACAAATACCAGCCTTCTCTCCCCAAATTGGACTTTTTCTTCCAGAAATGCCACATTTCTCCCAAATATATCACATCTTCTCCAAGAAATACCACGTTTCCCCCTTCAAATAGGACCTTTTCACCCACAAATACCTCTTTTATCCCCAAAACAGGACAGTTTCTTCCAGAAATGCCACATTTCTCCCAAATATACCACATCTTCTCCAAGAAATACCAGGTTTCCCCCTTCAAATAGGACCTTTTCTCCCACAAATACCGCTTTTATCCCCAAAAGAGGACATTGTCTTCCAGAAATGCCACATTTCTCCCAAATATATCACATCTTCTCCAAGAAATAAAGGGATCCCCTTCAAATAGGACCTTTTCACCCACAAATACCTCTTTTATCCCCAAAACAGTACAGTTTCTTCCAGAAAGGCCACATTTCTCCCAAATACATCACATCTTCTCCAAGAAATACCAGGTTTCCCCCTTCAAATAGGATCTTTTCACCCACAAATTCCTCTTTTATTCCCAAAATAGGACAGTTTCTTCCAGAAATGCCACATTTCTCCCAAATATATCAAATCTCCTCCAAGAAATACCAGGTTTCCCCCTTCAAATAGGACCTTTTCACCCACAAATACCTCTTTTATCCCCAAAAGAGGACAGTTTCTTCCAGAAATGCCAGATTTTTCCAAAATATATCACATCTCCTCCAAGAAATACCAGGTTTCCCCCTTCAAATAGGACCTTTTCACCCACAAATACCTCTTTTATCCCCAAAAGAGGACAGTTTCTTCCAGAAATGCCACATTTCTCCCAAATATATCACATCTTCTCCAAGAAATACCAGGGTTCCCCCTTCAAATAGGACCTTTTCACCCACAAATACCTCTTCTATCCCCAAAATAGGACAGTTTCTTCTAGAAATGCCACATTTCTCCCAAACATATCACATCTTCTCCAAGAAATACCAGGTTTCCCCCTGGAAGTAGCACATTTTCTCCCACAAATACCTCTTCTATCCCCAAAATAGGACAGTTTCTTCCAGAAATGCCAAATTTCTCCCAAATATATCACATCTTCTCCAAGAAATACCAGGTTACCCCCTTCAAATAGGACCTTTTCACCCACAAATACCTCTTTTATACCTCAAATTGGAAATTTTCTTCCAGAAATTCCAATTTTCCCCCAATTATAGAACATCTTCTCCAAGAAATACCACGTTTCCCCCTTGAAATAGGAACTTTTCACCCACAAATACCTCTTTTATCCCCAAAAGAGGACAGTTTCTTCCAGAAATGCCACATTTCTCCCAAATATATCACATCTTCTCCAAGAAATAGCAGCTTTCCCCCTGGAAATAGGAACTTTTCTCCCACAAATACCTCTTTTATCCCCAAAAGAGGACAGTTTCTGCCAGACATGCCACATTTCTCCCAAATATATCACATCTTCTCCTAGAAATACCACGTTTCCCCCTTCAAATAGGACCTTTTCACCCACAAATACCTCTTTTATCCCCAAAAGAGGACAGTTTCTTCCAGACATGCCACATTTCTCCCAAATATATCACATCTTCTCCAAGAAATACCAGGTTTCCCCCTTCAAATAGGACCTTTTCACCCACAAATACCTGTTTTATCCCCAAAAGAGGATATTATCTTCCAGACATGCCACATTTCTCCCAAATATACCACATCTTCTCCAAGAAATACCAGCTTTCCCCCTTGAAATAGGACCTTTTCACCCACAAATACCTCTTTTATCCCCAAAAGAGGACAGTTTCTTCCAGAAATGCCACATTTCTCCCAAATAGATCACATCTTCTCCAAGAAATACCAGCTATCCCCCTGGAAATAGGAACTTTTCTCCCACAAATACCTCTTTTATCCCCAAAAGAGGACAGTTTCTGCCAGACATGCCACATTTCTCCCAAATATATCACATCTTCTCCAAGAAATACCACGTTTCCCACTTCAAATAGGAACTTTTCACCCACAAATACCTCTTTTATCCCCAAAAGAGGACAGTTTCTTCCAGACATGACACATTTCTCCCAAATAGATCACATCTTCTCCAAGAAATACCACGATTCCTCCTGAAATAGGAACTTTTCTCCCACAAATACCAGCCTTCTCTCCCCAAATTGGACTTTTTCTTCCAGACATGCCACATTTCTCCCAAATATATCACATCTTCTCCAAGAAATACCACGTTTCCCCCTTCAAATAGGACCTTTTCACCCACAAATTCCTGTTGTATCCCCAAAATAGGACAGTTTCTTCCAGGAATGCCACATTTCTCCCAAATATATCACATCTTCTCCAAGAAATACCAGATTTCCCCCTTCAAATAGGACCTTTTCACCCACAAATACCTGTTTGATCCCCAAAAGAGGACAGTTTCTTCCAGAAATGCCACATTTCTCCCAAATATATCACATCTTCTCCAAGAAATACCACGTTTCCCCCTTGAAATAGGACCTTTTCACCCACAAATACCTGTTTTATCCCCAAAAGAGGATATTATCTTCCAGACATGCCACATTTCTCCCAAATATACCACATCTTCTCCAAGAAATACCAGGTTTCCCCCTTCAAATAGGACCTTTTCACCCACAAATACCTCTTTTATCCCCAAAAGAGGACAGTTTCTTCCAGAAATGCCACATTTCTCCCAAATAGATCACATCTTCTCCAAGAAATACCAGCTATCCCCCTGGAAATAGGAACTTTTCTCCCACAAATATCTATTTTATCCCCAAAAGAGGACAGTTTCTTCCAGACATGCCACATTTCTCCCAAATATATCACATCTTCTCCAAGAAATACCACGTTTCCCACTTCAAGTAGGAACTTTTCACCCACAAATACCTCTTTTATCCCCAAAAGAGGACAGTTTCTTCCAGACATGACACATTTCTCCCAAATAGATCACATCTTCTCCAAGAAATACCACGATTCCTCCTGAAATAGGAACTTTTCTCCCACAAATACCAGCCTTCTCTCCCCAAATTGGACTTTTTCTTCCAGAAATGCCACATTTCTCCCAAATATATCACATCTTCTCCAAGAAATACCACGTTTCCCCCTTCAAATAGGACCTTTTCACCCACAAATACCTCTTTTATCCCCAAAACAGGACAGTTTCTTCCAGAAATGCCACATTTCTCCCAAATATACCACATCTTCTCCAAGAAATACCAGGTTTCCCCCTTCAAATAGGACCTTTTCTCCCACAAATACCGCTTTTATCCCCAAAAGAGGACATTGTCTTCCAGAAATGCCACATTTCTCCCAAATATATCACATCTTCTCCAAGAAATAAAGGGATCCCCTTCAAATAGGACCTTTTCACCCACAAATACCTCTTTTATCCCCAAAACAGTACAGTTTCTTCCAGAAATGCCACATTTCTCCCAAATATACCACATCTTCTCCAAGAAATACCAGGTTTCCCCCTTCAAATAGGAACTTTTCACCCACAGATACCTCTTTTATCCCCAAAATAAGAGAGTTTCTTCCAGAAAGGCCACATTTCTCCCAAATACATCACATCTTCTCCAAGAAATACCAGGTTTCCCCCTTCAAATAGGATCTTTTCACCCACAAATTCCTCTTTTATTCCCAAAATAGGACAGTTTCTTCCAGAAATGCCACATTTCTCCCAAATATATCAAATCTCCTCCAAGAAATACCAGGTTTCCCCCTTCAAATAGGACCTTTTCACCCACAAATACCTCTTTTATCCCCAAAAGAGGACAGTTTCTTCCAGAAATGCCAGATTTTTCCAAAATATATCACATCTCCTCCAAGAAATACCAGGTTTCCCCCTTCAAATAGGACCTTTTCACCCACAAATACCTCTTTTATCCCCAAAAGAGGACAGTTTCTTCCAGAAATGCCACATTTCTCCCAAATATATCACATCTTCTCCAAGAAATACCAGGGTTCCCCCTTCAAATAGGACCTTTTCACCCACAAATACCTCTTCTATCCCCAAAATAGGACAGTTTCTTCTAGAAATGCCACATTTCTCCCAAACATATCACATCTTCTCCAAGAAATACCAGGTTTCCCCCTGGAAGTAGCACATTTTCTCCCACAAATACCTCTTCTATCCCCAAAATAGGACAGTTTCTTCCAGAAATGCCAAATTTCTCCCAAATATATCACATCTTCTCCAAGAAATACCAGGTTACCCCCTTCAAATAGGACCTTTTCACCCACAAATACCTCTTTTATACATCAAATTGGAAATTTTCTTCCAGAAATTCCAATTTTCCCCCAATTATAGAACATCTTCTCCAAGAAATACCACGTTTCCCCCTTGAAATAGGAACTTTTCACCCACAAATACCTCTTTTATCCCCAAAAGAGGACAGTTTCTTCCAGAAATGCCACATTTCTCCCAAATATATCACATCTTCTCCAAGAAATAGCAGCTTTCCCCCTGGAAATAGGAACTTTTCTCCCACAAATACCTCTTTTATCCCCAAAAGAGGACAGTTTCTGCCAGACATGCCACATTTCTCCCAAATATATCACATCTTCTCCAAGAAATACCAGCTTTCCCCCTTCAAATAGGACCTTTTCACCCACAAATACCTCTTTTATCCCCAAAAGAGGACAGTTTCTTCCAGACATGCCACATTTCTCCCAAATATATCACATCTTCTCCAAGAAATACCAGGTTTCCCCCTTCAAATAGGACCTTTTCACCCACAAATACCTGTTTTATCCCCAAAAGAGGATATTATCTTCCAGACATGCCACATTTCTCCCAAATATACCACATCTTCTCCAAGAAATACCAGCTTTCCCCCTTGAAATAGGACCTTTTCACCCACAGATACCTCTTTTATCCCCAAAAGAGGACAGTTTCTTCCAGAAATGCCACATTTCTCCCAAATAGATCACATCTTCTCCAAGAAATACCAGCTATCCCCCTGGAAATAGGAACTTTTCTCCCACAAATACCTCTTTTATCCCCAAAAGAGGACAGTTTCTGCCAGACATGCCACATTTCTCCCAAATATATCACATCTTCTCCAAGAAATACCACGTTTCCCACTTCAAATAGGAACTTTTCACCCACAAATACTACTTTAATCCCCAAAAGAGGACAGTTTCTTCCAGACATGCCACATTTCTCCCAAATAGATCACATCTTCTCCAAGAAATACCACGATTCCTCCTGAAATAGGAACTTTTCTCCCACAAATACCAGCCTTCTCTCCCCAAATTGGACTTTTTCTTCCAGACATGCCACATTTCTCCCAAATATATCACATCTTCTCCAAGAAATACCACGTTTCCCCCTTCAAATAGGACCTTTTCACCCACAAATACCTCTTTTATCCCCAAAACAGGACAGTTTCTTCCAGAAATGCCACATTTCTCCCAAATATACCACATCTTCTCCAAGAAATACCAGGTTTCCCCCTTCAAATAGGAACTTTTCACCCACAAATACCTCTTTTATCCCCAAAATAAGAGAGTTTCTTCCAGACATGCCACATTTCTCCCAAATATATCACATCTTCTCCAAGAAATACCAGGTTTCCCCCTTCAAATAGGACCTTTTCACCCACAAATACCTGTTTGATCCCCAAAATAGGACAGTTTCTTCCAGAAATGCCACATTTCTCCCAAATATATCACATCTTCTCCAAGAAATACCACGTTTCCCCCTTCAAATAGGACCTTTTCACCCACAAATACCTGTTTTATCCCCAAAAGAGGATATTATCTTCCAGAAATGCCACATTTCTCCCAAATATATCACATCTTCTCCAAGAAATACCAGGTTTCCCCCTGGAAATAGGAACTTTTCTCCCACAAATACCTGTTTTATCCCCAAAATAGGACAGTTTCTTCCAGAAATGCCACATTTCTCCCAAATATATCACATGTTCTCCAAGAAATACCACGTTTCCCCCTTCAAATAGGACCTTTTCACCCACAAATACCTGTTTAATCCCCAAAAGAGGACAGTTTCTTCCAGAAATGCCACATTTCTCCCAAATATACCACATCTTCTCCAAGAAATACCAGCTTTCCCCCTTGAAATAGGACCTTTTCACCCACAAATACCTCTTTTATCCCCAAAAGAGGACAGTTTCTTCCAGAAATGCCACATTTCTCCCAAATAGATCACATCTTCTCCAAGAAATACCAGCTATCCCCCTGGAAATAGGAACTTTTCTCCCACAAATATCTATTTTATCCCCAAAAGAGGACAGTTTCTTCCAGACATGCCACATTTCTCCCAAATATATCACATCTTCTCCAAGAAATACCACGTTTCCCACTTCAAATAGGAACTTTTCACCCACAAATACTACTTTAATCCCCAAAAGAGGACAGTTTCTTCCAGACATGCCACATTTCTCCCAAATAGATCACATCTTCTCCAAGAAATACCACGATTCCTCCTGAAATAGGAACTTTTCTCCCACAAATACCAGCCTTCTCTCCCCAAATTGGACTTTTTCTTCCAGACATGCCACATTTCTCCCAAATATATCACATCTTCTCCAAGAAATACCACGTTTCCCCCTTCAAATAGGACCTTTTCACCCACAAATACCTCTTTTATCCCCAAAACAGGACAGTTTCTTCCAGAAATGCCACATTTCTCCCAAATATACCACATCTTCTCCAAGAAATACCAGGTTTCCCCTTTCAAATAGGAACTTTTCACCCACAAATACCTCTTTTATCCCCAAAATAAGAGAGTTTCTTCCAGACATGCCACATTTCTCCCAAATATATCACATCTTCTCCAAGAAATACCACGTTTCCCCCTTCAAATAGGACCTTTTCACCCACAAATACCTGTTTGATCCCCAAAATAGGACAGTTTCTTCCAGAAATGCCACATTTCTCCCAAATATATCACATCTTCTCCAAGAAATACCACGTTTCCCCCTTCAAATAGGACCTTTTCACCCACAAATACCTGTTTTATCCCCAAAAGAGGATATTATCTTCCAGAAATGCCACATTTCTCCCAAATATATCACATCTTCTCCAAGAAATACCAGGTTTCCCCCTGGAAATAGGAACTTTTCTCCCACAAATACCTGTTTTATCCCCAAAATAGGACAGTTTCTTCCAGAAAGGCCACATTTCTCCCAAATATATCACATGTTCTCCAAGAAATACCACGTTTCCCCCTTCAAATAGGACCTTTTCACCCACAAATACCTGTTTAATCCCCAAAAGAGGACAGTTTCTTCCAGAAATGCCACATTTCTCCCAAATATATCACATCTTCTCCAAGAAATACCACGATTCCCCCTTCAAATAGGACCTTTTCTCCCGCAAATACCGCTTTTATCCCCAAAAGAGGACATTGTCTTCCAGAAATGCCAAATTTCTCCCAAATATATCACATCTTCTCCAAGAAATACCAGGTTTCCCACTTCAAATAGGACCTTTTCACCCACAAATACCTGTTGTATCCCCAAAATAGGACAGTTTCTTCCAGAAACGCCACATTTCTCCCAAATATATGACATCTTCTCCAAGAAATACCAGCTTTCCCCCTTGAAATAGGACCTTTTCACCCACAAATACCTGTTTGATCCCCAAAATAGGACAGTTTCTTCCAGAAATGCCAGATTTCTCCCAAATATATCACATCTTCTCGAAGAAATACCAGGTTTCCCCCTTCAAATAGGACCTTTTCACCCACAAATACCTCTTCTATCCCCAAAATAGGACAGTTTCTTCCAGAAATGCCACATTTCTCCCAAACATATCACATCTTCTCCAAGAAATACCAGGTTTCCCCCTGGAAGTAGCACACTTTCTCCCACAAATACCTCTTTTATTCCCAAAATAGAACTGTTTCTTTCAGAAATGCCAAATTTCTCCCAAATATATCACATCTTCTCCAAGAAATACCACGTTTCCCCCTTCAAATAGGAACTTTTCACCCACAAATACCTCTTTTATACCTCAAATTGGAAATTTTCTTCCAGAAATGCCACATTTCTCCCAAATATATGACATCTTCTCCAAGAAATACCAGCTTTCCCCCTGGAAATAGGTACTTTTCTCCCACAAATACCTCTTTTATCCACAAAATAGGACAGTTTCTTCCAGAAATGCCACATTTCTCCCAAATAGATCACATCTTCTCCAAGAAATACCACGATTCCTCCTGAAATAGGAACTTTTCTCCCACAAATACCAGCCTTCTCCCCCCAAATTTGACTTTTTCTTCCAGAAATGCCACATTTCTCCCAAATATATCACATCTTCTCCAAGAAATACCAGGTTTCCCCCTTCAAATAGGACCTTTTCACCCACAAATACCTCTTTTATCCCCAAAATAGGACAGTTCTTCCAGAAATGCCACATTTCTCCCAAATATACCACATCTTCTCCAAGAAATACCAGGTTTCCCCCTTCAAATAGGACCTTTTCTCCCACAAATACCGCTTTTATCCCCAAAAGAGGACAGTTTCTTCCAGAAATGCCACATTTCTCCCAAATATATCACATCTTCTCCAAGAAATACCAGGGATCCCCTTCAAATAGGACCTTTTCACCCACAAATACCTGTTCTATTCCCCAAATAGGACAGTTTATTCCTGAAAGGCCACATTTCTCCCAAATATATCACATCTTCTCCAAGAAATACCAGATTTCCCCCTTCAAATAGGACCTTTTCACCCACAAATACCTGTTTGATCCCCAAAATAGGACAGTTTCTTCCAGAAATGCCACATTTCTCCCAAATATATGACATCTTCTCCAAGAAATACCAGGTTTCCCCCTTGAAATAGGACCTTTTCACCCACAAATACCTGTTGTATCCCCAAAATAGGACAGTTTCTTCCAGAAATGCCACATTTCTCCCAAATATATCACATTTTCTCCAAGAAATACCAGCTTTCCCCCTTAAAATAGGACCTTTTCACCCACAAATACCTGTTTGATTCCCAAAAGAGGTCAGTTTCTTCCAGAAATGCCACATTTCTCCCAAACATATCACTTCTTCTCCATGAAATACCAGGGTTCCCCCTTCAAATAGGACCTTTTCACCCACAAATACCCCTTTTATTCCCAAAATAGGACAGTTTCTTCCAGAAATGCCACATTTCTCCCAAATATATCACATCTCCTCCAAGAAATACCAGGTTTCCCCCTTCAAATAGGACCTTTTCACCCACAAATACCTCTTTTATCCACAAAAGAGGACAGTTTCTTCCAGAAATGCCACATTTCTCCCAAATATATCACATCTTCTCCTAGAAATACCAGGGTTCCCCCTTCAAATAGGACCTTTTCACCCACAAATACCTGTTTGATCCCCAAAATAGGACAGTTTCTTCCAGAAATGCCACATTTCTCCCAAATATATCACATCTCCTCCAAGAAATACCAGCTTTCCCCCTTCAAATAGGACCTTTTCACCCACAAATACCTCTTCTATAACCAAAATAGGACAGTTTCTTCTAGAAATGCCACATTTCTCCCAAACATATCACATCTTCTCCAAGAAATACCAGGTTTCCCCCTGGAAGTAGAACATTTTCTCCCACAAATACCTCTTCTATCCCCAAAATAGAACACTTTCTTCGAGAAATGCCACATTTCTCCCAAATAGATCACATCTTCTCCAAGAAATACCACGATTCCTCCTGAAATAGGAACTTTTCTCCCACAAATACCAGCCTTCTCCCCCCAAATTTGACATTTTCTTCCAGAAATGCCACATTTCTCCCAAATATATCACATCTTCTCCAAGAAATACCAGGTTTCCCCCTTCAAATAGGACCTTTTCACCCACAAATACCTCTTTTATCCCCAAAATAGGACAGTTCTTCCAGAAATGCCACATTTCTCCCAAATATACCACATCTTCTCCAAGAAATACCAGGTTTTCCCCTTCAAATAGGACCTTTTCTCCCACAAATACCGCTTTTATCCCCAAAAGAGGACAGTTTCTTCCAGAAATGCCACATTTCTCCCAAATATATCACATCTTCTCCAAGAAATACCAGATTTCCCCCTTCAAATAGGACCTTTTCACCCACAAATACCTGTTTGATCCCCAAAATAGGACAGTTTCTTCCAGAAATGCCACATTTCTCCCAAATATATGACATCTTCTCCAAGAAATACCAGGTTTCCCCCTTGAAATAGGACCTTTTCACCCACAAATACCTGTTGTATCCCCAAAATAGGACAGTTTCTTCCAGAAATGCCACATTTCTCCCAAATATATCACATTTTCTCCAAGAAATACCAGCTTTCCCCCTTAAAATAGGACCTTTTCACCCACAAATACCTGTTTGATTCCCAAAAGAGGTCAGTTTCTTCCAGAAATGCCACATTTCTCCCAAACATATCACTTCTTCTCCATGAAATACCAGGGTTCCCCCTTCAAATAGGACCTTTTCACCCACAAATACCCCTTTTATTCCCAAAATAGGACAGTTTCTTCTAGAAATGCCACATTTCTCCCAAATATATCACATCTCCTCCAAGAAATACCAGGTTTCCCCCTTCAAATAGGACCTTTTCACCCACAAATACCTCTTTTATCCCCAAAAGAGGACAGTTTCTTCCAGAAATGCCACATTTCTCCCAAATATATCACATCTTCTCCTAGAAATACCAGGGTTCCCCCTTCAAATAGGACCTTTTCACCCACAAATACCTGTTTGATCCCCAAAATAGGACAGTTTCTTCCAGAAATGCCACATTTCTCCCAAATATATCACATCTCCTCCAAGAAATACCAGCTTTCCCCCTTCAAATAGGACCTTTTCACCCACAAATACCTCTTCTATCCCCAAAATAGGACAGTTTCTTCTAGAAATGCCACATTTCTCCCAAACATATCACATCTTCTCCAAGAAATACCAGGTTTCCCCCTGGAAGTAGAACATTTTCTCCCACAAATACCTCTTCTATCCCCAAAATAGGACAGTTTCTTCGAGAAATGCCAAATTTCTCCCAAATATATCACATCTTCTCCAAGAAATACCAGGTTTCCCCCTTCAAATAGCACCTTTTCACCCACAAATACCTCTTTTATACCTCAAATTGGAAATTTTCTTCCAGAAATTCCAATTTTCCCCCAATTATAGAACATCTTCTCCAAGAAATACCACGTTTCCCCCTTGAAATAGGACCTTTTCACCCACAAATACCTATTTAACCCCAAAAGAGAACAGTTTCTTCCAGAAATGCCACATTTCTCCCAAATATATCACATCTTCTCCAAGAAATACCAGCTTTCCCCCTGGAAATAGGAACTTTTCTCCCACAAATACCTCTTTTATCCCCAAAAGAGGACAGTTTCTGCCAGACATTCCACATTTCTCCCAAATATATCACATCTTCTCCAAGAAATACCACGTTTCCCCCTTCAAATAGGACCTTTTCACCCACAAATACCTGTTTGATCCCCAAAATAGGACAGTTTCTTCCAGAAATGCCACATTTCTCCCAAATATATCACATCTTCTCCAAGAAATACCACGTTTCCCCCTTCAAATAGGACCTTTTCACCCACAAATACCTCTTCTATCCCCAAAAGAGAACAGTTTCTTCCAGACATGCCACATTTCTCCCAAATATATCACATCTTCTCCAAGAAATACCAGGTTTCCCCCTTCAAATAGGACCTTTTCACCCACAAATACCGCTTTTATCCCCAAAAGAGGACAGTTTCTTCCAGAAATGCCAAATTTCTCCCAAATATATCACATCTTCTCCAAGAAATACCAGGGTTCCCCCTTCAAATAGGACCTTTTCACCCACAAATACCTCTTTTATCCCCAAAATAGGACAGTTTCTTCCAGAAACGCCACATTTCTCCCAAATATATCACATCTTCTCCAAGAAATACCAGCTTTCCCCCTTGAAATAGGACCTTTTCACCCACAAATACCTGTTTGATCCCCAAAATAGGACAGTTTCTTCCAGAAATGCCAGATTTCTCCCAAATATATCACATCTTCTCCAAGAAATACCAGGTTTCCCCCTTCAAATAGGACCTTTTCACCCACAAATACCTCTTTTATCCCCAAAAGAGGACAGTTTCTTACTGTCATGCCACATATCGCCCAAATATATCACATCTTCTCCAAGAAATACCACGTTTCCCCCTTCAAATAGGATCTTTTCACCCACAAATACCTCTTTTATTCCCAAATAGGACAGTTTCTTCCAGAAATGCCACATTTCTCCCAAATATATCACATCTCCTCCAAGAAATACCAGGTTTCCCCCTTCAAATAGGACCTTTTCACCCACAAATACCTCTTTTATCCCCAAAATAGGACAGTTTCTTCCAGAAATGCCACATTTCTCCCAAATATATCACATCATCTCCAAGAAATACCAGGGTTCCCCCTTCAAATAGGACCTTTTCACCCACAAATACCTCTTCTATCCCCAAAATAGGACAGTTTCTTCCAGAAATGCCACATTTCTCCCAAACATATCACATCTTCTCCAAGAAATACCAGGTTTCCCCCTGGAAGTAGCACATTTTCTCCCACAAATACCTCTTTTATTCCCAAAATAGGACTGTTACTTTCAGAAATGCCAAATTTCTCCCAAATATATCACATCTTCTCCAAGAAATACCACGTTTCCCCCTTCAAATAGGAACTTTTCTCCCACAAATACCTCTTTTATCCCCAAAACAGGACAGTTTCTTCCAGAAATGCCAGATTTTTCCAAAATATATCACATCTTCTCCAAGAAATACCAGCTTTCCCCCTTCAAATAGGACCTTTTCACCCACAAATACCTGTTCTATTCCCCAAATAGGACAGTTTCTTCCAGAAACGCCACATTTCTCCCAAATATATCACATCTTCTCCAAGAAATACCAGCTTTCCCCCTTCAAATAGGACCTTTTCACCCACAAATACCTCTTTTATCCCCAAAAGAGGACAGTTTCTGCCTGAAATGCCACATTTCTCCCAAATATATCACATCTTCTCCAAGAAATACCAGATTTCCCCCTGGAAATAGGACATTTTCACCCACAAATACCTGTTTGATCCCCAAAATAGGACAGTTTCTTCCAGAAATGCCACATTTCTCCCAAATATATCACATCTTCTCCAAGAAATACCACGTTTCCCCCCTTCAAATAGGACCTTTTCACCCACAAATACCTCTTTTATCCCCAAAAGAGGACAGTTTCTTCCAGAAATGCCACATTTCTCCCAAATATATCACATCTTCTCCAAGAAATACCACGTTTCCCCCTTCAAATAGGACCTTTTCTCCCGCAAATACCGCTTTTATCCCCAAAAGAGGACATTGTCTTCCAGAAATGCCAAATTTCTCCCAAATATATCACATCTTCTCCAAGAAATACCAGCTTTCCCCCTTCAAATAGGACCTTTTCACCCACAAATACCTGTTGTATCCCCAAAATAGGACAGTTTCTTCCAGAAACGCCACATTTCTCCCAAATATATGACATCTTCTCCAAGAAATACCAGCTTTCCCCCTTCAAATAGGACCTTTTCACCCACAAATACCGCTTTTATCCCCAAAAGAGGACAGTTTCTTCCAGAAATGCCAGATTTCTCCCAAATATATCACATCTTCTCCAAGAAATACCAGGTTTCCCCCTTCAAATAGGACCTTTTCACCCACAAATACCTCTTCTATCCCCAAAATAGGACAGTTTCTTCCAGAAATGCCACATTTCTCCCAAATATATCACATCTTCTCCAAGAAATACCACGTTTCCCCCTTCAAATAGGATCTTTTCACCCACAAATACCTCTTTTATTCCCAAATAGGACAGTTTCTTCCAGAAATGCCACATTTCTCCCAAATATATCACATCTTCTCCAAGAAATACCAGTGTTCCCCCTTCAAATAGGACCTTTTCACCCACAAATACCTCTTCTATCCCCAAAATAGGACAGTTTCTTCCAGAAATGCCACATTTCTCCCAAACATATCACATCTTCTCCAAGAAATACCAGGTTTCCCCCTGGAAGTAGCACATTTTCTCCCACAAATACCTCTTTTATTCCCAAAATAGGACTGTTACTTTCAGAAATGCCAAATTTCTCCCAAATATATCACATCTTCTCCAAGAAATACCACGTTTCCCCCTTCAAATAGGAACTTTTCACCCACAAATACCTCTTTTATCCCCAAAACAGGACAGTTTCTTCCAGAAATGCCAGATTTTTCCAAAATATATCACATCTTCTCCAAGAAATACCAGCTTTCCCCCTTCAAATAGGACCTTTTCACCCACAAATACCTGTTCTATTCCCCAAATAGGACAGTTTCTTCCAGAAACGCCACATTTCTCCCAAATATATCACATCTTCTCCAAGAAATACCAGATTTCCCCCTTCAAATAGGACCTTTTCACCCACAAATACCTGTTTGATCCCCAAAATAGGACAGTTTCTTCGAGAAATGCCACATTTCTCCCAAATATATGACATCTTCTCCAAGAAATACCAGGTTTCCCCCTTGAAATAGGACCTTTTCACCCACAAATACCTGTTGTATCCCCAAAATAGGACAGTTTCTTCCAGAAATGCCACATTTCTCCCAAATATATCACATTTTCTCCAAGAAATACCAGGTTTCCCCCTTCAAATAGGACCTTTTCACCCACAAATACCTCTTTTATCCCCAAAAGAGGACAGTTTCTTCCAGAAATGCCACATTTCTCCCAAACATATCACATCTTCTCCAAGAAATACCAGCTTTCCCCCTTCAAATAGGACCTTTTCACCCACAAATACCTCTTTTATCCCCAAAAGAGGACAGTTTCTGCCAGAAATGCCACATTTCTCCCAAATATATCACATCTTCTCCAAGAAATACCAGATTTCCCCCTGGAAATAGGACCTTTTCACCCACAAATACCTGTTTGATCCCCAAAATAGGACAGTTTCTTCCAGAAATGCCACATTTCTCCCAAATATATCACATCTTCTCCAAGAAATACCACGTTTCCCCCTTCAAATAGGACCTTTTCACCCACAAATACCTCTTTTATCCCCAAAAGAGGACAGTTTCTTCCAGAAATGCCACATTTCTCCCAAATATATCACATCTTCTCCAAGAAATACCACGTTTCCCCCTTCAAATAGGACCTTTTCTCCCGCAAATACCGCTTTTATCCCCAAAAGAGGACATTGTCTTCCAGAAATGCCAAATTTCTCCCAAATATATCACATCTTCTCCAAGAAATACCAGCTTTCCCCCTTCAAATAGGACCTTTTCACCCACAAATACCTGTTGTATCCCCAAAATAGGACAGTTTCTTCCAGAAACGCCACATTTCTCCCAAATATATGACATCTTCTCCAAGAAATACCAGCTTTCCCCCTTGAAATAGGACCTTTTCACCTACAAATACCTGTTTTATCCCCAAAAGAGGACAGTTTCTTCCAGAAATGCCAGATTTCTCCCAAATATATCACATCTTCTCCAAGAAATACCAGGTTTCCCCCTTCAAATAGGACCTTTTCACCCACAAATACCTCTTCTATCCCCAAAATAGGACAGTTTCTTCCTGACATGCCACATTTCTCCCAAATATATCACATCTTCTCCAAGAAATACCACGTTTCCCCCTTCAAATAGGATCTTTTCACCCACAAATACCTCTTTTATTCCCAAATAGGACAGTTTCTTCCAGAAATGCCACATTTCTCCCAAATATATCACATCTCCTCCAAGAAATACCAGGGTTCACCCTTCAAATAGGACCTTTTCACCCACAAATACCTCTTTTATCCCCAAAATAGGACAGTTTCTTCCAGAAATGCCACATTTCTCCCAAATATATCACATCTCCTCCAAGAAATACCAGCTTTCCCCCTTCAAATAGGACCTTTTCACCCACAAATACCTCTTCTATCCCCAAAATAGGACAGTTTCTTCCAGAAATGCCACATTTCTCCCAAATATAGCACATCTTCTCCAAGAAATACCAGGGTTCCCCCTTCAAATAGGACCTTTTCACCCACAAATACCTCTTCTATCCCCAAAATAGGACAGTTTCTTCCAGAAATGCCACATTTCTCCCTAACATATCACATCTTCTCCAAGAAATACCAGGTTTCCCCCTGGAAGTAGCACATTTTCTCCCACAAATACCTCTTCTATCCCCAAAATAGGACTGTTTCTTTCAGAAATGCCAAATTTCTCCCAAATATATCACATCTTCTCCAAGAAATACCACGTTTCCCCCTTCAAATAGGAACTTTTCACCCACAAATACCTCTTTTATACCTCAAACTGGAAATTTTCTTCCAGAAATGCCACATTTCTCCCAAATATATGACATCTTCTCCAAGAAATACCAGGTTTCCCCCTTGAAATAGGACCTTTTCACCCACAAATACCTCTTTTATCCCCAAAATAGGACAGTTTCTTCCAGAAATGCCACATTTCTCCCAAATATATCACATCTTCTCCAAGAAATACCAGCTTTCCCCCTGGAAATAGGACCTTTTCACCCACAAATACCTGTTTGATCCCCAAAATAGGACAGTTTCTTCCAGAAATGCCAGATTTCTCCCAAATATAGAACATCTTCTCCCAGAAATACCAGGTTTCCCCCTTCAAATAGGACCTTTTCACCCACAAATACCTCTTCTATCCCCAAAAGAGGACAGTTTCTTCCAGAAATGCCACATTTCTCCCAAACATATCACATCTTCTCCATGAAATACCAGGGTTCCCCCTTCAAATAGGACCTTTTCACCCACAAATACCCCTTTTATTCCCAAAATAGGACAGTTTCTTCCAGAAATGCCACATTTCTCCCAAATATATCACATCTCCTCCAAGAAATACCAGGTTTCCCCCTTCAAATAGGACCTTTTCACCCACAAATACCTCTTTTATCCCCAAAAGAGGACAGTTTCTTCCAGAAATGCCACATTTCTCCCAAATATATCACATCTTCTCATAGAAATACCAGGGTTCCCCCTTCAAATAGGACCTTTTCACCCACAAATACCTGTTTGATCCCCAAAATAGGACAGTTTCTTCCAGAAATGCCACATTTCTCCCAAATATAGCACATCTTCTCCAAGAAATACCAGAGTTCCCCCTTCAAATAGGACCTTTTCACCCACAAATACCTCTTTTATCCCCAAAAGAGGACAGTTTCTTCCAGAAATGCCACATTTCTCCCAAATATATCACATCTTCTCCAAGAAATACCAAGATTCCCACTAGAAATAGGACCTTTTCACCCACAAATACCTGTTTGATCCCAAAAATAGGACAGTTTCTTCCAGAAACGCCACATTTCTCCCAAATATATCACATCTCCTCCAAGAAATACCAGCTTTCCCCCTTCAAATAGGACCTTTTCACCCACAAATACCTGTTTTATCCCCAAAAGAGGACAGTTTCTTCCAGAAATGCCAGATTTCTCCCAAATATATCACATCTTCTCCAAGAAATACCAGGTTTCCCCCTTCAAATAGGAACTTTTCACCCACAAATCTTAATTTATCCCCAAAAGAGGACAGTTTCTTCCAGAAATGCCACATTTCTCCCAAATATAGAACATCTTCTCCAAGAAATACCAGGTTTCCTCCTGGAAGTAGCACATTTTCTCACACAAATACCTGTTTTATCCCCAAAATAGGACTGTTTCTTTCAGAAATGCCATATTTCTCCCAAATATATCACATCTTCTCCAAAAAATACCAGGGTTCCCCCTTGAAATAGGACCTTTTCTCCCACAAATACCTCTTTTATACCTCAAATTCGAAATTTTCTTCCAGAAATTCCAATTTTCTCCCAATTATAGAACATCTTCTCCAAGAAATACCACGTTTCCCCCCTTGAAATAGGACCTTTTCACCCACAAATACCTCTTTTATCCCCAAAAGAGGACAGTTTCTTCCAGAAAGGCCACATTTCTCCCAAATAGATCACATCTTCTCCAAGAAATACCAGGTTTCCCCCCTTGACATAGGACCTTTTCACCCACAAATACCTCTTTTATCCCCAAAAGAGGACAGTTTCTTCCAGAAAGGCCACATTTCTCCCAAATAGATCACATCTTCTCCAAGAAATACCACGATTCCCCCTTGAAATAGGACGTTTTCACCCACAAATACCTCTTTTATCCACAAAATAGGTCAGTTTCTTCCAGAAATGCCACATTTCTCCCAAATATACCACATCTTCTCCAAGAAATACCAGGTTTCCCCCTTCAAATAGGACCTTTTCACCCACAAATACCTCTTCTATCCCCAAAAGAGGACAGTTTCTTCCAGAAAGGCCAGATTTCTCCCAAATATATCACATCTTCTCCACGAAATACCAGATTTCCCCCTTCAAATAGGACCTTTTCACCCACAAATACCTGTTTGCTCCCCAAAATAGGACAGTTTCTTCCTGACATGCCGCATTTCTCCCAAATATATCACATCTTCTCCAAGAAATACCAGGTTTCCCCCTTCAAATAGGACCTTTTCACCAACAAATACCTCTTTTATCCCCAAAATAGGACAGTTTCTTCCAGAAATGCCACATTTCTCCCAAATATATCACATCTCCACCAAGAAATACCAGCTTTCCCCCTTAAAATAGGACCTTTTCACCCACAAATACCTGTTTGATTCCCAAAATAGGACAGTTTCTTCCAGAAATGCCACATTTCTCCCAAATGTATCACATCTTCTCCAAGAAATACCAGGTTTCCCCCTTCAAATAGGACCTTTTCAGCCACAAATACCTCTTTTATCCCCAAAAGAGGACAGTTTCTTCCAGAAATGCCACATTTCTCCCAAACATATCACATCTTCTCCAAGAAATACCAGTTTTCGCCCTTCAAATAGGACCTTTTCAGCCACAAATACCTCTTCTATCCCCAAAATAGGACAGTTTCTTCCAGAAATGCCAGATTTCTCCCAAATATATCACATCTGCTCCAAGAAATACCAGGTTTCCCCCTTCAAATAGGACCTTTTCACCCACAAATACCACTTTTATAACTCAAATTGGAAATTTTCTTCCAGAAATTCCAATTTTCTCCCAATTATAGAACATCTTCTCCAAGAAATACCACGTTTTCCCCTTCAAATAGGACCTTTTCACCCATAAATGCCTGTTTTATCCCCAAAAGAGGACAGTTTCTTCCAGAAATGCCACATTTCTCCCAAATATATCACATCTTCTCCAAGAAATACCAGCTTTCCCCCTGGAAATAGGAACTTTTCTCCCACAAATACCTCTTTTATCCCCAAAAGAGGACAGTTTCTTCCAGACATGCCACATTTCTCCCAAATAGATCACATCTTCTCCAAGAAATACCCTGTTTCCCCCTGGAAATAGGACCTTTTCACCCACAAATACCTCTTTTATCCCCAAAAGAGGACAGTTTCTTCGAGAAATGCCACATTTCTCCCAAATATATCACATCTCCACCAAGAAATACCAGCTTTCCCCCTTCAAATAGAACCTTTTCACCCACAAATACCTCTTTTATCCCCAAAAGAGGACAGTTTCTTCCAGAAATGCCACATTTCTCCCAAATATATCACATCTTCTCCAAGAAATACCAGATTTCCGCCTTCAAATAGGACCTTTTCACCCACAAATACCTGTTTGATCCCCAAAATAGGACAGTTTCTTCCAGAAATGCCACATTTCTCCCAAATATATCACATCTTCTCCAAGAAATACCAGGGTTCCCCCTTCAAATAGGACCTTTTCACCCACAAATACCTCTTTTATCCCCAAAATAGGACAGTTTCTTCCAGAAATGCCACATTTCTCCCAAATAGATCACATCTTCTCCAAGAAATACCAGGATTCCTCCTGAAATAGGACCTTTTCACCCACAAATACCTGTTTGATCCCCAAAATAGGACAGTTTCTTCCAGAAATGCCACATTTCTCCCAAATATATCACATCTCCTCCAAGAAATACCAGCTTTCCCCCTTCAAATAGGACCTTTTCACCCACAAATACCTGTTTATCACCAAAATAGGACAGTTTCTTCCAGAAATGCCACATTTCTCCCAAATATATCGCATCTTCTCCACGAAATACCAGATTTCCCCCTGGAAATCGGACCTTTTCACCCACAAATGCCTGTTTTATCCCCAAAATAAGACAGTTTCTTGCTGAAATGCCACATTTTTCCCAAATATATCACATCTTCTCCAAGAAATACCAGCTTTCCCCCTTCAAATAGGAACTTTTCACTCACAAATACCTCTTTTATCCCCAAAACAGTACAGTTTCTTCCAGGAATGCCACATTTCTCCAAAATTTATCACACCTTCTCCAAGAAATACCAGCTTTCCCCCTTCAAATAGGACCTTTTCACCCACAAATACCTCTTTTATCCCAAAAGAGGACAGTTTCTTCCAGAAATGCCACATTTCTCCCAAATATACCACATCTTCTCCAAGAAATACCAGCTTTCCCCCTTCAAATAGGACCTTTTCACCCACAAATACCTCTTCTATCCCCAAAATAGGACAGTTTCTTCCAGAAATGCCAGATTTCTCCCAAATAGATCACATCTTCTCCAAGAAATACCAGGGTTCCCCCTTCAAATAGGACCTTTTCACCCACAAATACCTCTTCTATCCCCAAAATAGGACAGTTTCTTCCAGAAAGGCCACATTTCTCCCAAATAGATCACATCTTCTCCAAGAAATACCAGGTTTCCCCCTTCAAATAGGATCTTTTCACCCACAAATACCTCTTAAATCCCCAAAATAGGACAGTTTCTTCCAGAAATGCCACATTTCTCCAAATATATCACATCTTCTCCAAGAAATACCAGGTTTCCCCCTTCAAATAGGACCTTTTCACCCACAAATACCTCTTCTATCCCCAAAATAGGACAGTTTCTTCCAGAAATGCCACATTTCTCCCAAACATATCACATCTTCTCCAAGAAATACCAGGTTTCCCCCTGGAAGTAGCACATTTTCTCCCACAAATACCTCTTTTATTCCCAAAATAGGACTGTTTCTTTCAGAAATGCCAAATTTCTCCCAAATATATCACATCTTCTCCAAGAAATACCAGGTTTCCCCCTTCAAATAGGAACTTTTCACCCACAAATACCTCTTTTATCCCCAAAAGAGGACAGTTTCTTCCAGAAATGCCACATTTCTCCCAAATATAGCACATCTTCTCCAAGAAATACCAGGGTTCCCCCTTCAAATAGGACCTTTTCACCCACAAATACCTGTTTTATCATCAAAAGAGGACAGTTTCTTCCAGAAATGCCACATTTCTCCCAAATATATCACATCTTCTCCAAGAAATACCAAGATTCCTCCTGAAATAGGACCTTTTCACCCACAAATACCTGTTTGATCCCAAAAATAGGACAGTTTCTTCCTGACATGCCGCATTTCTCCCAAATATATCACATCTCCTCCAAGAAATACCAGCTTTCCCCCTTCAAATAGGACCTTTTCACCCACAAATACCTCTTTTATCCCCAAAAGAGGACAGTTTCTTCCAGAAATGCCACATTTCTCCCAAATATATCACATCTTCTCCAAGAAATACCAGGATTCCTCCTGAAATAGGACCTTTTCACCCACAAATACCTGTTTACTCCCCAAAATAGGACAGTTTCTTCCAGGAATGCCACATTTCTCCCAAATTTATCACATCTTCTCCAAGAAATACCAGGTTTCCCCCTTCAAATAGGACCTTTTCACCCACAAATACCTCTTTTATTCCCAAAATAGGACAGTTTCTTCCAGAAATGCCACATTTCTCCCAAATATATCACATCTCCTCCAAGAAATACCAGATTTCCCCCTTAAAATAGGACCTTTTCAAACACAAATACCTGTTTGATTCCCAAAATAGGACAGTTTCTTCCAGAAATGCCACATTTCTCCCAAATGTATCACATCTTCTCCAAGAAATACCACGTTTCCCCCTGGAAATAGCACCTTTTCACCCACAAATACCTCTTTTATCCCCAAAATAGGACAGTTTCTTCCAGAAATGCCACATTTCTCCCAAATATATCACATCTTCTCCAAGAAATACCAGATTTCCGCCTTCAAATAGGACCTTTTCAGCCACAAATACCTCTTCTATCCCCAAAATAGGACAGTTTCTTTCAGAAATGCCAGATTTCTCCCAAATATATCACATCTTCTCCAAGAAATACCAGGTTTCCCCCTTCAAATAGGACCTTTTCACCCACAAATACCTTCTTTATACCTCAAATTGGAAATTTTCTTCCAGAAAGGCCACATTTCTCCCAAATAGATCACATCTTCTCCAAGAAATACCAGCTTTCCCCCTTCAAATAGGACCTTTTCACCCACAAATACCTGTTTGATCCCCAAAAGAGGACAGTTTCTTCCAGAAAGGCCACATTTCTCCCAAATAGATCACATCTTCTCCAAGAAATACCAGGATTCCCCCTTGAAATAGGACGTTTTCACCCACAAATACCTCTTTTATCCACAAAATAGGTCAGTTTCTTCCAGAAATGCCACATTTCTCCCAAATATACCACATCTTCTCCAAGAAATACCAGGTTTCCCCCTTCAAATAGGACCTTTTCACCCACAAATACCTCTTCTATCCCCAAAATAGGAGAGTTTCTTCCAGAAATGCCAGATTTCTCCCAAATATATCACATCTTCTCCAAGAAATACCAGGATTCCTCCTGAAATAGGACCTTTTCACCCACAAATACCTGTTTGCTCCCCAAAATAGGACAGTTTCTTCCTGACATGCCGCATTTCTCCCAAATATATCACATCTTCTCCAAGAAATACCAGGTTTCCCCCTTCAAAAAGGACCTTTTCACCCACAAATACCTCTTTTATCCCCAAAATAGGACAGTTTCTTCCAGAAATGCCACATTTCTTCCAAATATATCACATCTCCTCCAAGAAATACCAGCTTTCCCCCTTAAAATAGGACCTTTTCACCCACAAATACCTGTTTGATTCCCAAAATAGGACAGTTTCTTCCAGAAATGCCACATTTCTCCCAAATGTATCACATCTTCTCCAAGAAATACCAGGTTTCCCCCTTCAAATAGGACCTTTTCACCCACAAATACCTCTTTTATCCCCAAAAGAGGACAGTTTCTTCCAGAAATGCCACATTTCTCCCAAATATATCACATCTTCTCCAAGAAATACCAGTTTTCCCCCCTTCAAATAGGACCTTTTCACCCACAAATACCACTTTTATCCACAAAATAGGTCTGTTTCTTCCAGAAATGCCACATTTCTCCCAAATATACCACATCTTCTCCAAGAAATACCAGCTTTCCCCCTTCAAATAGGACCTTTTCACCCACAAATACCTCTTCTATCCCCAAAATAGGACAGTTTCTTCCAGACATGCCAGATTTCTCCCAAATATATCACATCTTCTCCAAGAAATACCAGGATTCCTCCTGAAATAGGACCTTTTCACCCACAAATACCTGTTTGCTCCCCAAAATAGGACAGTTTCTTCCTGACATGCCGCATTTCTCCCAAATATATCACATCTTCTCCAAGAAATACCAGGTTTCCCCCTTCAAATAGGACCTTTTCACCCACAAATACCTCTTTTATCCCCAAAAGAGGACAGTTTCTTCCAGAAATGCCACATTTCTTCCAAATATATCACATCTCCTCCAAGAAATACCAGCTTTCCCCCTTAAAATAGGACCTTTTCACCCACAAATACCTGTTTGATTCCCAAAATAGGACAGTTTCTTCCAGAAATGCCACATTTCTCCCAAATGTATCACATCTTCTCCAAGAAATACCAGGTTTCCCCCTTCAAATAGGACCTTTTCACCCACAAATACCTCTTTTATCCCCAAAAGAGGACAGTTTCGTCCAGAAATGCCACATTTCTCCCAAATATATCACATCTTCTCCAAGAAATACCAGTTTTCCCCCTTCAAATAGGACCTTTTCACCCACAAATACCTCTTCTATCCCAAAATAGGACAGTTTCTTCCAGAAATGCCACATTTCTCCCAAATATATCACATCTTCTCCAAGAAATACCAGGTTTCCCCCTGTAAGTAGCACATTTTCTCCCACAAATACCTCTTTTATTCCCAAAATAGGACTGTTTCTTTCAGAAATTCCAAATTTCTCCCAAATATATCACATCTTCTCCAAGAAATACCAGGTTTCCCCCTTCAAATAGGACATTTTCACCCACAAATACCACTTTTATACCTCAAATTGGAAATTTTCTTCCAGAAATTCCAATTTTCTCCCAATTATAGAACATCTTCTCCAAGAAATACCACGTTTCCCCCTTCAAATAGGACCTTTTCACCCACAAATGCCTGTTTTATCCCCAAAAGAGGACAGTTTCTTCCAGAAATGCCAGATTTCTCCCAAATATATCACATCTTCTCCAAGAAATACCAGCTTTCCCCCTGGAAATAGGAACTTTTCTCACACAAATACCTCTTTTCCCAAATACAGCACATCCTCTCCAAGAAAAACCCCGTTTCCCCCTGGAAATGGGACCTTTTCACCCACAAATACCTCTTTTATCCCCAAAAGAGGACAGTTTCTTCGAGAAATGCCACATTTCTCCCAAATATATCACATCTCCACCAAGAAATACCAGCTTTCCCCCTTCAAATAGAACCTTTTCACCCACAAATACCTGTTGTATCCCCAAAATAGGACAGTTTCTTCCAGAAATGCCACATTTCTCCCAAATATATCACATCTTCTCCAAGAAATACCAGATTTCCGCCTTCAAATAGGACCTTTTCACCCACAAATACCTGTTTGATCCCAAAAATAGGACAGTTTCTTCGAGAAATGCCACATTTCTCCCAAATATATCACATCTTCTCCAAGAAATACCAGGTTCCCCCTTCAAATAGGACCTTTTCACACACAAATGACCTCTTTTATCCCCAAAATAGGACAGTTTCTTCCAGAAATGCCACATTTCTCCCAAATATATCACATCTTCTCCAAGAAATACCAGGATTCCTCCTGAAATAGGACCTTTTCACCCACAAATACCTGTTTGATCCCCAAAAGAGGACAGTTTCCTTCCAGAAATGCCAAATTTCTCCCAAATATATCACTCTTCTCCAAGAAATACCTGCTTTCCCCCCTTCAAATAGGACCTTTTCACCCACAAATACCTCTTTTATCCCAAAAGAGGACAGTTTCTTCAGACATGCCACATTTCTCCCAAATATAGCACATCTTCTCCAAGAAATACCAGCTTTCCCCTTTCAAATAGGACCTTTTCACCACAAATACCTCTTCTATCCCCAAAATAGGACAGTTTCTTCCAGAAATGCCAGATTTCTCCCAAATAGATCACATCTTCTCCAAGAAATACCAGGTTTCCCCCTTCAAATAGGACCTTTTCACCCACAAATACCTCTTCTATCCCCAAAATAGGACAGTTTCTTGCAGAAATGCCACATTTCTCCCAAACATATCACATCTTCCCCAAGAAATACCAGGTTTCCCCCTTCAAATAGGAACTTTTCATCCACAAATACCTCTTCTATCCCCAAAATAGGACAGTTTCTTCGAGAAATGCCACATTTCTCCCAAATATATCACATCTCCTCCAAGAAATACCAGCTTCCCCCTTCAAATAGGTCCTTTTCTCCCACAAATACCTCTTTTATCCAAAAAATAGGACAGTTTCTTCCAGACATGCCACATTTCTCCCAAATATATCACATCTTCTCCAAGAAATACCACGATTTCTCCTTAAATAGGAACTTTTCTCCCACAAATACCAGCCTTCTCCCCCAAATTTCACTTTTTCTTCCAGAAATGCCACATTTCTCCCAAATAGATCACATCTTCTCCAAGAAATACCAGGTTTCCCCCTTCAAATAGGACCTTTTCACCCACAAATACCTCTTTTATCCCCAAAACAGTACAGTTTCTTCCAGAAATGCCACATTTCTCCCAAATATATCACATCTTCTCCAAGAAATACCAGGTTTCCCCCATCAAATAGGAATTTTTCACCCACAAATACCTCTTTTATCCCCAAAAGAGGACAGTTTTCTTCCAGAAATGCCACATTTCTCCAAAATATATCACATCTTCTCCAAGAAATACCAGGTTTCCCCCTTCAAATAGGACCTTTTCACCCACAAATACCTCTTTTATTCCCAAAAGAGGACAGTTTCTTCCAGAAATGCCAGATTTCTCCCAAATATATCACATCTCCTCCAAGAAATACCAGATTTCCCCCTTAAAATAGGACCTTTTCAAACACAAACACCTGTTTGATTCCCAAAATAGTACAGTTTCTTCCAGAAATGCCACATTTCTCCCAAATGTATCACATCTTCTCCAAGAAATACCAGGTTTCCCCCTTCACATAGGACCTTTTCACCCACAAATACCTGTTTGATCCCCAAAATAGGACAGTTCCTTCAAGAAATGCACCATTCTCCCAAATATATCACATCTTCTCCAAGAAATACCAGCTTTCCCCCTTCAAATAGGACCTTTTCACCCACAAATACCTCTTTTATCCCCAAAGAGGACAGTTTCTTCCAGAAAGGCCACATTTCTCCCAAATAGATCACATCTTCTCCAAGAAATAACCAGCTTTCCCCCTTCAAATAGGACCTTTTCACCCACAAATACCTCTTTTATCCCCAAAATAGGACAGTTTCTTCCAGAAAGGCCACATTTCTCCCAAATAGATCACATCTTCTCCAAGAAATACCAGGATTCCCCCTTCAAATAGGACCTTTTCACCCACAAATACCTCTTTTATCCACAAAATAGGTCAGTTTCTTCCAGAAATGCCACATTTCTCCCAAATATACCACATCTTCTCCAAGAAATACCAGGTTTCCCCCTTCAAATAGGACCTTTTCACCCACAAATACCTCTTCTATCCCCAAAATAGGAGAGTTTCTTCCAGAAATGCCAGATTTCTCCCAAATATATCACATCTTCTCCAAGAAATACCAGGATTCCTCCTGAAATAGGACCTTTTCACCCACAAATACCTGTTTGCTCCCCAAAATAGGACAGTTTCTTCCTGACAGGCCGCATTTCTCCCCAAATATATCACATCTTCTCCAAGAAATACCAGGTTTCCCCCCTTGAAATAGGAACTTTTCACCCACAAATACCTCTTTTATCCCCAAAATAGGACAGTTTCTTCCAGAAATGCCACATTTCTCCCAAATGTATCACATCTTCTCCAAGAAATACCAGGTTTCCCCCTTCAATAGGACCTTTTCACCCACAAATACCTCTTTTATCCCCAAAAGAGGACAGTTTCTTCCAGAAATGCCACATTTCTCCCAAATATATCACATCTTCTCCAAGAAATACCAGTTTTCCCCCTTCAAATAGGACCTTTTCACCCACAAATACCTCTTCTATCCCCAAAATAGGACAGTTTCTTCCAGAAATGCCACATTTCTCCCAAATATATCACATCTTCTCCAAGAAATACCAGGTTTCCCCCTGGAAGTAGCATATTTTCTCCCACAAATACCTGTTTTATTCCCAAAATAGGACAGTTTCTTCCAGAAATGCCAAATTTCTCCCAAATATATCACATCTTCTCCAAGAAATACCAGGTTTCCCCCCTTCAAATAGGACATTTTCACCCACAAATACCACTTTTATACCACAAATTGGAAATTTTCTTCCAGAAATTCCAATTTTCCTCCCAATTATAGAACATCTTCTCCAAGAAATACCACGTTTTCCCCTTCAAATAGGACCTTTTCACCCACAAATGCCTGTTTTATCCCCAAAAGAGGACAGTTTCTTCCAGAAATGCCACATTTCTCCCAAATATATCACATCTTCTCCAAGAAATACCAGCTTTCCCCCTGGAAATAGGATCTTTTCCTCCCACAAATACCTCTTTTATCCCCAAAAGAGGACAGTTTCTTCCAGACATGCCACATTTCTCCCAAATATAGCACATCTTCTCCAAGAAAAACCCCGTTTCCCCCCTGGAAATAGGACCTTTTCACCCACAAATACCTCTTTCATCCCCAAAAGAGGACAGTTTCTTCGAGAAATGCCACATTTCTCCCAAATATATCACATCTCCACCAAGAAATACCAGCTTTCCCCCTTCAAATAGAACCTTTTCACCCACAAATACCTCTTTTATCCCCAAAATAGGACAGTTTCTTCCAGAAATGCCACATTTCTCCCAAATATATATCACATCTTCTCCAAGAAATACCAGATTTCCGCCTTCAAATAGGACCTTTTCACCCACAAATACCTGTTTGATCCCAAAAATAGGACAGTTTCTTCGAGAAATGCCACATTTCTCCCAAATATATCACATCTTCTCCAAGAAATACCAGGATTCCTCCTGAAATAGGACCTTTTCACCCACAAATACCTGTTTGATCCCCAAAATAGGACAGTTTCTTCCAGAAATGCCACATTTTCTCCCAAATGTATCACATCTTCTCCAAGAAATACCAGGTTTCCCCCTTCAAATAGGACCTTTTCACCCACAAATACCTCTTTTATCCCCAAAAGAGGACAGTTTCTTCCAGAAATGCCACATTTCTCCCAAATATATCACATCTTCTCCAAGAAATACCAGTTTTCCCCCTTCAAATAGGACCTTTTCACCCACAAATACCTCTTCTATCCCCAAAATAGGACAGTTTCTTCCAGAAATGCCACATTTCTCCCAAATATATCACATCTTCTCCAAGAAATACCAGGTTTCCCCCTGTAAGTAGCACATTTTCTCCCACAAATACTTCTTTTATTCCCAAAATAGAACTGTTTCTTTCAGAAATGCCAAATTTCTCCCAAATATATCACATCTTCTCCAAGAAATACCAGGTTTCCCCCTACAAATAGGACATTTTCCACCCACAAATACCACTTTTATACCTCAAATTGGAAATTTTCTTCCAGAAATTCCAATTTTCCTCCCCAATTATAGAACATCTTCTCCAAGAAATACCACGTTTCCCCCTTCAAATAGGACCTTTTCCACCCACAAATGCCTGTTTTATCCCCAAAAGAGGACAGTTTCTTCCAGAAATGCCACATTTCTCCCAAATATATCACATCTTCTCCAAGAAATACCAGCTTTCCCCCTGGAAATAGGAACTTTTCTCACACAAATACCTCTTTTATCCCCAAAATAGGACAGTTTCTTCCAGACATGCCACATTTCTCCCAAATACAGCACATCCTCTCCAAGAAAAACCCCGTTTCCCCCTGGAAATGGGACCTTTTCACCCACAAATACCTCTTTTATCCCAAAAGAGGACAGTTTCTTCCAGAAAGGCCACATTTCTCCCAATAGATCACATCTTCTCCAAGAAATACCAGCTTTCCCCCTTCAAATAGAACCTTTTCACCCACAAATACCTGTTGTATCCCCAAAATAGGACAGTTTCTTCCAGAAATGCCACATTTCTCCCAAATATATCACATCTTCTCCAAGAAATACCAGATTTCCGCCTTCAAATAGGACCTTTTCACCCACAAATACCTGTTTGATCCCAAAAATAGGACAGTTTCTTCGAGAAATGCCACATTTCTCCCAAATATATCACATCTTCTCCAAGAAATACCAGGGTTCCCCCTTCAAATAGGACCTTTTCACACACAAATACCTCTTTTATCCCCAAAATAGGACAGTTTCTTCCAGAAATGCCACATTTCTCCCAAATATATCACATCTTCTCCAAGAATACCAGGATTCCTCCTGAAATAGGACCTTTTCACCCACAAATACCTGTTTGATCCCCAAAATAGGACAGTTTCTTCCAGAAATGCCAAATTTCTCCAAATAGATCACATCTCCTCCAAGAAATACCAGCTTTCCCCCTTCAAATAGGACCTTTTCACCCACAAATACCTGTTTATCCCCAAAATAGACAGTTTCTTCCAGAAATGCCACATTTCTCCCAAATATATCGCATCTTCTCCAAGAAATACCAGCTTTCCCCCTGGAAATAGGAACTTTTCTCCCACAAATACCTCTTTTATCCCCAAAAGAGGACAGTTTCTTCAAGACATGCCACATTTCTCCATCTTCTCCAAGAAATACCTGCTTTCCCCCTTCAAATAGGACCTTTTCACCCACAAATACCTCTTTTATCCCCAAAATAGGACTGTTTCTTCCAGAAATGCCACATTTCTCCCAAATATAGCACATCTTCTCCAAGAAATACCAGCTTTCCCCTTTCAAATAGGACCTTTTCACCCACAAATACCTCTTCTATCCCCAAAATAGGACAGTTTCTTCCAGAAATGCCAGATTTCTCCCAAATAGATCACATCTTCTCCAAGAAATACCAGGTTTCCCCTTCAAATAGGACCTTTTCACCCACAAATACCTCTTCTATCCCCAAAATAGGACAGTTTCTTCGAGAAATGCCACATTTCTCCCAAACATATCACATCTTCCCCAAGAAATACCAGGTTTCCCCCTTCAAATAGGAACTTTTCATCCACAAATACCTCTTCTATCCCCAAAATAGGACAGTTTCTTCGAGAAATGCCACATTTCTCCCAAATATATCACATCTCCTCCAAGAAATACCAGCTTTCCCCCTTCAAATAGGTCCTTTTCTCCCACAAATACCTCTTTTATCCAAAAAATAGGACAGTTTCTTCCAGACATGCCACATTTCTCCCAAATATATCACATCTTCTCCAAGAAATACCACGATTTCTCCTTAAATAGGAACTTTTCTCCCACAAATACCAGCCTTCTCCCCCCAAATTTCACTTTTTCTTCCAGAAATGCCACATTTCTCCCAAATAGATCACATCTTCTCCAAGAAATACCAGGTTTCCCCCTTCAAATAGGACCTTTTCACCACAAATACCTCTTTTATCCCAAAACAGTACAGTTTCTTCCAGAAATGCCACATTTCTCCCAAATATATCACATCTTCTCCAAGAAATACCAGGTTTCCCCATCAAATAGGAATTTTTCTCCCACAAATACCTCATTTATCCCAAAAGAGGACAGTTTCTTCCAGAAATGCCACATTTCTCCAAAATATATCACATCTTCTCCAAGAAATACCAGGTTTCCCCCTTCAAATAGGACCTTTTCACACACAAATACCTCTTTTATTCCCAAAAGAGGACAGTTTCTTCCAGAAATGCCAGATTTCTCCCAAATATATCACATCTCCTCCAAGAAATACCAGATTTCCCCCTTCAAATAGGACCTTTTCAAACACAAATACCTGTTTGATTCCCAAAATAGGACAGTTTCTTCCAGAAATGCCACATTTCTCCCAAATGTATCACATCTTATCCAAGAAATACCAGGTTTCCCCCTTCAAATAGGACCTTTTCACCCACAAATACCTGTTTGATCCCCAAAATAGGACAGTTCCTTCAAGAAATGCCACATTTCTCCCAAATATATCACATCTTCTCCAAGAAATACCAGCTTTCCCCCTTCAAATAGGACCTTTTCACCCACAAATACCTCTTTTACCCCCAAAAGAGGACAGTTTCTTCCAGAAAGGCCACATTTCTCCCAAATAGATCACATCTTCTCCAAGAAATACCAGCTTTCCCCCTTCAAATAGGACCTTTTCACCCACAAATACCTCTTTTATCCCCAAAATAGGACAGTTTCTTCCAGAAAGGCCACATTTCTCCCAAATAGATCACATCTTCTCCAAGAAATACCAGGATTCCCCCTTCAAATAGGACCTTTTCACCCACAAATACCTCTTTTATCCACAAAATAGGTCAGTTTCTTCCAGAAATGCCACATTTCTCCCAAATATACCACATCTTCTCCAAGAAATACCAGGTTTCCCCCTTCAAATAGGACCTTTTCACCCACAAATACCTCTTCTATCCCCAAAATAGGAGAGTTTCTTCCAGAAATGCCAGATTTCTCCCAAATATATCACATCTTCTCCAAGAAATACCAGGATTCCTCCTGAAATAGGACCTTTTCACCCACAAATACCTGTTTGCTCCCCAAAATAGGACAGTTTCTTCCTGACAGGCCGCATTTCTCCCAAATATATCACATCTTCTCCAAGAAATACCAGGTTTCCCCCTTCAAATAGGACCTTTTCACCCACAAATACCTCTTTTATCCCCAAAATAGGACAGTTTCTTCCAGAAATGCCACATTTCTCCCAAATGTATCACATCTTCTCCAAGAAATACCAGGGTTCCCCCTTCAAATAGGACCTTTTCACCCACAAATACCTCTTTTATCCCCAAAAGAGGACAGTTTCTTCCAGAAATGCCACATTTCTCCCAAATATATCACATCTTCTCCAAGAAATACCAGTTTTCCCCCCTTCAAATAGGACCTTTTCACCCACAAATACCTCTTCTATCCCCAAAATAGGACAGTTTCTTCCAGAAATGCCACATTTCTCCCAAATATATCACATCTTCTCCAAGAAATACCAGGTTTCCCCCTTCAAATAGGACATTTTCACCCACAAATACCACTTTTATACCACAAATTGGAAATTTTCTTCCAGAAATTCCAATTTTCTCCCAATTATAGAACATCTTCTCCAAGAAATACCACGTTTTCCCCTTCAAATAGGACCTTTTCACCCACAAATGCCTGTTTTATCCCCAAAAGAGGACAGTTTCTTCCAGAAATGCCACATTTCTCCCAAATATATCACATCTTCTCCAAGAAATACCAGCTTTCCCCCTGGAAATAGGAACTTTTCTCCCACAAATACCTCTTTTATCCCCAAAATAGGACAGTTTCTTCCAGAAATGCCACATTTCTCCCAAATATATCAAATCTCCTCCAAGAAATACCAGGTTTCCCCCTTCAAATAGGACCTTTTCTCCCACAAATACCTCTTTTATCCCCAAAAGAGGACAGTTTCTTCCAGAAATGCCACATTTCTCCCAAATATATCACATCTTCTCCATGAAATACCAGGTTTCCCCCTTCAAATAGGACATTTGCACTCACAAATACCTGTTTTATCCCCAAAAGAGGACAGTTTCTTCCAGACATGCCATATTTCGCCCAAATATATCACATCTTCTCCAAGAAATACCAGGTTTCCCCCTTCAAATAGGACCTTTTCACCCACAAATACCTCTTTTATCCCCAAAAGAGGACAGTTTCTTCCAGAAATGCCACATTTCTCCCACATATATCACATCTTCTCCAAGAAATACCAGGGTTCCCCCTTCAAATAGGACCTTTTCACCCACAAATACCTCTTTTATCCCCAAAAGAGGACAGTTTCTTCCAGAAATGCCACATTTCTCCCAAATATATCACATCTTCTCCAAGAAATACCAGGATTCCTCCTGAAATAGGACCTTTTCACCCACAAATACCTGTTTGATCCCCAAAATAGGACAGTTTCTTCCAGAAAGGCCACATTTCTCCCAAATAGATCACATCTTCTCCAAGAAATACCAGGTTTCCCCCTTCAAATAGGACCTTTTCACCCACAAATACCTCTTTTATCCCCAAAATAGGACAGTTTCTTCCAGAAATGCCACATTTCTCCCAAATATATCACATCTTCTCGACGAAATACCAGATTTCCCCCTGGAAATAGGACCTTTTCACCCACAAATACCTGTTTTATCCCCAAAATAAGACAGTTTCTTGCTGAAATACCACATTTTTCCCAAATATATCACATCTCCTCCAAGAAATACCAGGTTTCCCCCTTCAAATAGGACCTTTTCACCCACAAATACCTCTTTTATCCCCAAAAGAGGACAGTTTCTTCCAGGAATGCCACATTTCTCCCAAATTTATCACATCTTCTCCAAGAAATACCAGCTTTCCCCCTTCAAATAGGACCTTTTCACCCACAAATACCTCTTTTATCCCCAAAAGAGGACAGTTTCTTCCAGAAATGCCACATTTCTCCCAAATATATCACATCTTCTCCACGAAATACCAGATTTCCGCCTTCAAATAGGACCTTTTCACCCACAAATGCCTGTTTGATCCCCAAGAAATGACAGTTTCTTCCAGAAATGCCACATTTCTCCCAAATATATCACATCTTCTCCAAGAAATACCAGGTTTCCCCCTTCAAATAGGACCTTTTCACCCACAAATACCTCTTTTATCCCCAAAATAGGACAGTTTCTTCCAGAAATGCCACATTTCTCCCAAATTTATCACATCTTCTCCAAGAAATACCAGCTTTCCCCCTTCAAATAGGACCTTTTCACCCACAAATACCTCTTTTATCCCCCAAAGAGGACAGTTTCTTCCAGAAAGGCCACATTTCTCCCAAATAGATCACATCTTCTCCAAGAAATACCAGGATTCCCCCTTCAAATAGGACCTTTTCACCCACAAATACCTCTTTTATCCCCAAAAGAGGACAGTTTCTTCCAGAAATGCCACATTTCTCCCAAATATATCACATCTTCTCCAAGAAAAACCCCGTTTCCCCCTTCAAATAGGACCTTTTCACCCACAAATACCTCTTTTATCCCCAGAGAGGACAGTTTCTCCTAGAAATGCATTATTTCTCCCAAATATATCACATCTTCTCCAAGAAATACCACGTTTCCCCCTTCAAATAGGACCTTTTCACCCACAAATACCTGTTAGATCCCCAAAATAGGACAGTTTCTTCCAGAAATGCCGCATTTCTCCCAAATATATCACATCTTCTCCAAGAAATACCACGTTTCCCCCTTGAAATAGGACCTTTTCACCCACAAATACCTCTTTTATCCCCAGAGAGGACAGTTTCTCCTAGAAATGCATTATTTCTCCCAAATATATCACATCTTCTCCAAGAAATACCACGTTTCCCCCTTCAAATAGGACCTTTTCACCCACAAATACCTGTTAGATCCCCAAAATAGGACAGTTTCTTCCAGAAATGCCGCATTTCTCCCAAATATATCACATCTTCTCCAAGAAATACCACGTTTCCCCCTTGAAATAGGACCTTTTCACCCACCAATACCCCTTTTATTCCCAAAATAGGACAGTTTCTTCCAGAACTGCCACATTTCTCCCAAATATATCACATCTCCTCCAAGAAATACCAGCTTTCCCCCTTCAAATAGGTCCTTTTCACCCACAAATACCTGTTGTATCTCCAAAAGAGGACAGTTTCTTCCAGAAATGCCACATTTCTCCCAAATATATCACATCTTCTCCAAGAAAAACCCCGTTTCCCCCTTCAAATAGGACCTTTTCACCCACAAATACCTCTTTTATCCCCAGAGAGGACAGTTTCTCCTAGAAATGCATTATTTCTCCCAAATATATCACATCTTCTCCAAGAAATACCACGTTTCCCCCTTCAAATAGGACCTTTTCACCCACAAATACCTGTTAGATCCCCAAAATAGGACAGTTTCTTCCAGAAATGCCGCATTTCTCCCAAATATATCACATCTTCTCCAAGAAATACCACGTTTCCCCCTTGAAATAGGACCTTTTCACCCACCAATACCCCTTTTATTCCCAAAATAGGACAGTTTCTTCCAGAACTGCCACATTTCTCCCAAATATATCACATCTCCTCCAAGAAATACCAGCTTTCCCCCTTCAAATAGGTCCTTTTCACCCACAAATACCTGTTGTATCTCCAAAATAGGACAGTTTCTTCCAGAAATGCCACATTTCTCCCAAATATATCACATCTTCTCCACGAAATACCAGATTTCCGCCTTCAAATAGGACCTTTTCACCCACAAATACCTGTTTGATCCCCAAAATAGGACAGTTTCTTCCAGAAATGCCACATTTCTCCCACATATATCACATCTTCTCCAAGAAATACCAGGGTTCCCCCTTCAAATAGGACCTTTTCACCCACAAATACCTCTTTTATCCCCAAAAGAGGACAGTTTCTTCCAGAAATGCCACATTTCTCCCAAATATATCACATCTTCTCCAAGAAATACCAGGATTCCTCCTGAAATAGGACCTTTTCACCCACAAATACCTGTTTGATCCCCAAAATAGGACAGTTTCTTCCAGAAAGGCCACATTTCTCCCAAATAGATCACATCTTCTCCAAGAAATACCAGGTTTCCCCCTTCAAATAGGACCTTTTCACCCACAAATACCTCTTTTATCCCCAAAAGAGGACAGTTTCTTCCAGAAATGCCACATTTCTCCCAAATATATCACATCTTCTCCAAGAAAAACCCCGTTTCCCCCTTCAAATAGGACCTTTTCACCCACAAATACCTCTTTTATCCCCAGAGAGGACAGTTTCTCCTAGAAATGCATTATTTCTCCCAAATATATCACATCTTCTCCAAGAAATACCACGTTTCCCCCTTCAAATAGGACCTTTTCACCCACAAATACCTGTTAGATCCCCAAAATAGGACAGTTTCTTCCAGAAATGCCGCATTTCTCCCAAATATATCACATCTTCTCCAAGAAATACCACGTTTCCCCCTTGAAATAGGACCTTTTCACCCACCAATACCCCTTTTATTCCCAAAATAGGACAGTTTCTTCCAGAACTGCCACATTTCTCCCAAATATATCACATCTCCTCCAAGAAATACCAGCTTTCCCCCTTCAAATAGGTCCTTTTCACCCACAAATACCTGTTGTATCTCCAAAATAGGACAGTTTCTTCCAGAAATGCCACATTTCTCCCAAATATATCACATCTTCTCCACGAAATACCAGATTTCCGCCTTCAAATAGGACCTTTTCACCCACAAATACCTGTTTGATCCCCAAAATAGGACAGTTTCTTCCAGAAATGCCACATTTCTCCCACATATATCACATCTTCTCCAAGAAATACCAGGGTTCCCCCTTCAAATAGGACCTTTTCACCCACAAATACCTCTTTTATCCCCAAAAGAGGACAGTTTCTTCCAGAAATGCCACATTTCTCCCAAATATATCACATCTTCTCCAAGAAATACCAGGATTCCTCCTGAAATAGGACCTTTTCACCCACAAATACCTGTTTGATCCCCAAAATAGGATAGTTTCTTCCAGAAAGGCCACATTTCTCCCAAATAGATCACATCTTCTCCAAGAAATACCAGGTTTCCCCCTTCAAATAGGACCTTTTCACCCACAAATACCTCTTTTATCCCCAAAATAGGACAGTTTCTTCCAGAAATGCCACATTTCTACCAAATATATCACATCTTCTCCACGAAATACCAGATTTCCCCCTGGAAATAGGACCTTTTCACCCACAAATACCTGTTTTATCCCCAAAATAAGACAGTTTCTTGCTGAAATACCACATTTTTCCCAAATATATCACATCTCCTCCAAGAAATACCAGGTTTCCCCCTTCAAATAGGACCTTTTCACCCACAAATACCTCTTTTATCCCCAAAAGAGGACAGTTTCTTCCAGGAATGCCACATTTCTCCCAAATTTATCACATCTTCTCCAAGAAATACCAGCTTTCCCCCTTCAAATAGGACCTTTTCACCCACAAATACCTCTTTTATCCCCAAAAGAGGACAGTTTCTTCCAGAAATGCCACATTTCTCCCAAATATATCACATCTTCTCCACGAAATACCAGATTTCCGCCTTCAAATAGGACCTTTTCACCCACAAATACCTGTTTGATCCCCAAGAAATGACAGTTTCTTCCAGAAATGCCACATTTCTCCCAAATATATCACATCTTCTCCAAGAAATACCAGGTTTCCCCCTTCAAATAGGACCTTTTCACCCACAAATACCTCTTTTATCCCCAAAATAGGACAGTTTCTTCCAGAAATGCCACATTTCTCCCAAATTTATCACATCTTCTCCAAGAAATACCAGCTTTCCCCCTTCAAATAGGACCTTTTCACCCACAAATACCTCTTTTATCCCCCAAAGAGGACAGTTTCTTCCAGAAAGGCCACATTTCTCCCAAATAGATCACATCTTCTCCAAGAAATACCAGGATTCCCCCTTCAAATAGGACCTTTTCACCCACAAATACCTCTTTTATCCCCAAAAGAGGACAGTTTCTTCCAGAAATGCCACATTTCTCCCAAATATATCACATCTTCTCCAAGAAAAACCCCGTTTCCCCCTTCAAATAGGACCTTTTCACCCACAAATACCTCTTTTATCCCCAGAGAGGACAGTTTCTCCTAGAAATGCATTATTTCTCCCAAATATATCACATCTTCTCCAAGAAATACCACGTTTCCCCCTTCAAATAGGACCTTTTCACCCACAAATACCTGTTAGATCCCCAAAATAGGACAGTTTCTTCCAGAAATGCCGCATTTCTCCCAAATATATCACATCTTCTCCAAGAAATACCACGTTTCCCCCTGGAAGTAGCACATTTTCTCCCACAAATACCTGTTTTATCCCCAAAATAGGACTGTTTCTTCCAGAAATTCCAATTTTCTCCCAATTATAGAACATCTTCTCCAAGAAATACCAGGTTTTCCCCTTCAAATAGGACCTTTTCACCCACAAATGCCTGTTTTATCCCCAAAATAGAACAGTTTCTTCCAGAAATGCCACATTTCTCCCAAATATATCAAATCTCCTCCAAGAAATACCAGGTTTCCCCCTTCAAATAGGACCTTTTCACCCACAAATACCTCTTTTATCCCCAAAATAGGACAGTTTCTTCTAGACATGCCACATTTCTCCCAAATATATCACATCTTCTCCAAGAAATACCAGGTTTCCCCCTTCAAATAGGACCTTTTCACCCACAAATACCTCTTCTATCCCCAAAAGAGGACAGTTTCTTCCAGAAATGCCACATTTCTCCCAAACATATCACATCTTCTCCAAGAAATACCAGGTTTCCCCCTGGAAGTAGCACATTTTCTCCCACAAATACCTCTTTTATTCCCAAAATAGGACTGTTTCTTCCAGAAAGGCCACATTTCTCCCAAATATATCACATCTTCTCCAGGAAATACCAGCTTTCCCCCTTCAAATAGGACCTTTTCACCCACAAATACCTCTTTTATACCTCAAATTGGAAATTTTCTTCCAGAAATGCCACATTTCTCCCAAATATATCACATCTTCTCCAAGAAATACCAGCTTTCCCCCAGGAAATAGGTACTTTTCTCCCACAAATACCTCTTTTATCTACAAAATAGGACAGTTTCTTCCAGACATGCCACATTTCTCCCAAATATACCACATCTTCTCCAAGAAATACCAGCTTTCCCCCTTCAAATAGGACCTTTTCACCCACAAATACCTCTTTTATCCCCAAAAGAGGACAGTTTCTTCCAGAAATGCCACATTTCTCCCAAATATATCACATCTTCTCCAAGAAAAACCCCGTTTCCCCCTTCAAATAGGACCTTTTCACCCACAAATACCTCTTTTATCCCCAGAGAGGACAGTTTCTCCTAGAAATGCATTATTTCTCCCAAATATATCACATCTTCTCCAAGAAATACCACGTTTCCCCCTTCAAATAGGACCTTTTCACCCACAAATACCTGTTAGATCCCCAAAATAGGACAGTTTCTTCCAGAAATGCCGCATTTCTCCCAAATATATCACATCTTCTCCAAGAAATACCACGTTTCCCCCTTGAAATAGGACCTTTTCACCCACCAATACCCCTTTTATTCCCAAAATAGGACAGTTTCTTCCAGAAATGCCACATTTCTCCCAAATATATCACATCTCCTCCAAGAAATACCAGCTTTCCCCCTTCAAATAGGTCCTTTTCACCCACAAATACCTGTTGTATCTCCAAAAGAGGACAGTTTCTTCCAGAAATGCCACATTTCTCCCAAATATATCACATCTTCTCCAAGAAAAACCCCGTTTCCCCCTTCAAATAGGACCTTTTCACCCACAAATACCTCTTTTATCCCCAGAGAGGACAGTTTCTCCTAGAAATGCATTATTTCTCCCAAATATATCACATCTTCTCCAAGAAATACCACGTTTCCCCCTTCAAATAGGACCTTTTCACCCACAAATACCTGTTAGATCCCCAAAATAGGACAGTTTCTTCCAGAAATGCCGCATTTCTCCCAAATATATCACATCTTCTCCAAGAAATACCAGGGTTCCCCCATCAAATAGGACCTTTTCACCCACCAATACCCCTTTTATTCCCAAAAGAGGACAGTTTCTTCCAGAACTGCCACATTTCTCCCAAATATATCACATCTCCTCCAAGAAATACCAGCTTTCCCCCTTCAAATAGGTCCTTTTCACCCACAAATACCTGTTGTATCTCCAAAATAGGACAGTTTCTTCCAGAAATGCCACATTTCTCCCAAATATATCACATCTTCTCCACGAAATACCAGATTTCCGCCTTCAAATAGGACCTTTTCACCCACAAATACCTGTTTGATCCCCAAAATAGGACAGTTTCTTCCAGAAATGCCACATTTCTCCCACATATATCACATCTTCTCCAAGAAATACCAGGGTTCACCCTTCAAATAGGACCTTTTCACCCAGAAATACCTCTTTTATCCCCAAAAGAGGACAGTTTCTTCCAGAAATGCCACATTTCTCCCAAATATATCACATCTTCTCCAAGAAATACCAGGATTCCTCCTGAAATAGGACCTTTTCACCCACAAATACCTGTTTGATCCCCAAAATAGGACAGTTTCTTCCAGAAAGGCCACATTTCTCCCAAATAGATCACATCTTCTCCAAGAAATACCAGGTTTCCCCCTTCAAATAGGACCTTTTCACCCACAAATACCTCTTTTATCCCCAAAAGAGGACAGTTTCTTCCAGAAATGCCACATTTCTCCCAAATATATCACATCTTCTCCAAGAAAAACCCCGTTTCCCCCTTCAAATAGGACCTTTTCACCCACAAATACCTCTTTTATCCCCAGAGAGGACAGTTTCTCCTAGAAATGCATTATTTCTCCCAAATATATCACATCTTCTCCAAGAAATACCACGTTTCCCCCTTCAAATAGGACCTTTTCACCCACAAATACCTGTTAGATCCCCAAAATAGGACAGTTTCTTCCAGAAATGCCGCATTTCTCCCAAATATATCACATCTTCTCCAAGAAATACCACGTTTCCCCCTTGAAATAGGACCTTTTCACCCACCAATACCCCTTTTATCCCCAGAGAGGACAGTTTCTCCTAGAAATGCATTATTTCTCCCAAATATATCACATCTTCTCCAAGAAATACCACGTTTCCCCCTTCAAATAGGACCTTTTCACCCACAAATACCTGTTAGATCCCCAAAATAGGACAGTTTCTTCCAGAAATGCCGCATTTCTCCCAAATATATCACATCTTCTCCAAGAAATACCACGTTTCCCCCTTGAAATAGGACCTTTTCACCCACCAATACCCCTTTTATTCCCAAAATAGGACAGTTTCTTCCAGAACTGCCACATTTCTCCCAAATATATCACATCTCCTCCAAGAAATACCAGCTTTCCCCCTTCAAATAGGTCCTTTTCACCCACAAATACCTGTTGTATCTCCAAAAGAGGACAGTTTCTTCCAGAAATGCCACATTTCTCCCAAATATATCACATCTTCTCCAAGAAAAACCCCGTTTCCCCCTTCAAATAGGACCTTTTCACCCACACATACCTCTTTTATCCCCAGAGAGGACAGTTTCTCCTAGAAATGCATTATTTCTCCCAAATATATCACATCTTCTCCAAGAAATACCACGTTTCCCCCTTCAAATAGGACCTTTTCACCCACAAATACCTCTTTTATCCCCAGAGAGGACAGTTTCTCCTAGAAATGCATTATTTCTCCCAAATATATCACATCTTCTCCAAGAAATACCACGTTTCCCCCTTCAAATAGGACCTTTTCACCCACAAATACCTGTTAGATCCCCAAAATAGGACAGTTTCTTCCAGAAATGCCGCATTTCTCCCAAATATATCACATCTTCTCCAAGAAATACCACGTTTCCCCCTTGAAATAGGACCTTTTCACCCACCAATACCCCTTTTATCCCCAGAGAGGACAGTTTCTCCTAGAAATGCATTATTTCTCCCAAATATATCACATCTTCTCCAAGAAATACCACGTTTCCCCCTTCAAATAGGACCTTTTCACCCACAAATACCTGTTAGATCCCCAAAATAGGACAGTTTCTTCCAGAAATGCCGCATTTCTCCCAAATATATCACATCTTCTCCAAGACATACCACGTTTCCCCCTAGAAATAGGACCTTTTCACCCACCAATACCCCTTTTATTCCCAAAATAGGACAGTTTCTTCCAGAACTGCCACATTTCTCCCAAATATATCACATCTCCTCCAAGAAATACCAGCTTTCCCCCTTCAAATAGGTCCTTTTCACCCACAAATACCTGTTGTATCTCCAAAAGAGGACAGTTTCTTCCAGAAATGCCACATTTCTCCCAAATATATCACATCTTCTCCAAGAAAAACCCCGTTTCCCCCTTCAAATAGGACCTTTTCACCCACAAATACCTCTTTTATCCCCAGAGAGGACAGTTTCTCCTAGAAATGCATTATTTCTCCCAAATATATCACATCTTCTCCAAGAAATACCACGTTTCCCCCTTCAAATAGGACCTTTTCACCCACAAATACCTGTTAGATCCCCAAAATAGGACAGTTTCTTCCAGAAATGCCGCATTTCTCCCAAATATATCACATCTTCTCCAAGAAATACCACGTTTCCCCCTTGAAATAGGACCTTTTCACCCACCAATACCCCTTTTATTCCCAAAATAGGACAGTTTCTTCCAGAACTGCCACATTTCTCCCAAATATATCACATCTCCTCCAAGAAATACCAGCTTTCCCCCTTCAAATAGGTCCTTTTCACCCACAAATACCTGTTGTATCTCCAAAATAGGACAGTTTCTTCCAGAAATGCCACATTTCTCCCAAATATATCACATCTTCTCCACGAAATACCAGATTTCCGCCTTCAAATAGGACCTTTTCACCCACAAATACCTGTTTGATCCCCAAAATAGGACAGTTTCTTCCAGAAATGCCACATTTCTCCCACATATATCACATCTTCTCCAAGAAATACCAGGGTTCCCCCTTCAAATAGGACCTTTTCACCCACAAATACCTCTTTTATCCCCAAAAGAGGACAGTTTCTTCCAGAAATGCCACATTTCTCCCAAATATATCACATCTTCTCCAAGAAATACCAGGATTCCTCCTGAAATAGGACCTTTTCACCCACAAATACCTGTTTGATCCCCAAAATAGGACAGTTTCTTCCAGAAAGGCCACATTTCTCCCAAATAGATCACATCTTCTCCAAGAAATACCAGGTTTCCCCCTTCAAATAGGACCTTTTCACCCACAAATACCTCTTTTATCCCCAAAAGAGGACAGTTTCTTCCAGAAATGCCACATTTCTCCCAAATATATCACATCTTCTCCAAGAAAAACCCCGTTTCCCCCTTCAAATAGGACCTTTTCACCCACAAATACCTCTTTTATCCCCAGAGAGGACAGTTTCTCCTAGAAATGCATTATTTCTCCCAAATATATCACATCTTCTCCAAGAAATACCACGTTTCCCCCTTCAAATAGGACCTTTTCACCCACAAATACCTGTTAGATCCCCAAAATAGGACAGTTTCTTCCAGAAATGCCGCATTTCTCCCAAATATATCACATCTTCTCCAAGAAATACCAGGGTTCCCCCTTCAAATAGGACCTTTTCACCCACCAATACCCCTTTTATTCCCAAAATAGGACAGTTTCTTCCAGAACTGCCACATTTCTCCCAAATATATCACATCTCCTCCAAGAAATACCAGCTTTCCCCCTTCAAATAGGTCCTTTTCACCCACAAATACCTGTTGTATCTCCAAAATAGGACAGTTTCTTCCAGAAATGCCACATTTCTCCCAAATATATCACATCTTCTCCACGAAATACCAGATTTCCGCCTTCAAATAGGACCTTTTCACCCACAAATACCTGTTTGATCCCCAAAATAGGACAGTTTCTTCCAGAAATGCCACATTTCTCCCACATATATCACATCTTCTCCAAGAAATACCAGGGTTCCCCCTTCAAATAGGACCTTTTCACCCACAAATACCTCTTTTATCCCCAAAAGAGGACAGTTTCTTCCAGAAATGCCACATTTCTCCCAAATATATCACATCTTCTCCAAGAAATACCAGGATTCCTCCTGAAATAGGACCTTTTCACCCACAAATACCTGTTTGATCCCCAAAATAGGACAGTTTCTTCCAGAAAGGCCACATTTCTCCCAAATAGATCACATCTTCTCCAAGAAATACCAGGTTTCCCCCTTCAAATAGGACCTTTTCACCCACAAATACCTCTTTTATCCCCAAAAGAGGACAGTTTCTTCCAGAAATGCCACATTTCTCCCAAATATATCACATCTTCTCCAAGAAAAACCCCGTTTCCCCCTTCAAATAGGACCTTTTCACCCACAAATACCTCTTTTATCCCCAGAGAGGACAGTTTCTCCTAGAAATGCATTATTTCTCCCAAATATATCACATCTTCTCCAAGAAATACCACGTTTCCCCCTTCAAATAGGACCTTTTCACCCACAAATACCTGTTAGATCCCCAAAATAGGACAGTTTCTTCCAGAAATGCCGCATTTCTCCCAAATATATCACATCTTCTCCAAGAAATACCACGTTTCCCCCTTGAAATAGGACCTTTTCACCCACAAATACCCCTTTTATTCCCAAAATAGGACAGTTTCTTCCAGAACTGCCACATTTCTCCCAAATATATCACATCTCCTCCAAGAAATACCAGCTTTCCCCCTTCAAATAGGTCCTTTTCACCCACAAATACCTGTTGTATCTCCAAAATAGGACAGTTTCTTCCAGAAATGCCACATTTCTCCCAAATATATCACATCTTCTCCACGAATTACCAGATTTCCGCCTTCAAATAGGACCTTTTCACCCACAAATACCTGTTTGATCCCCAAAATAGGACAGTTTCTTCCAGAAATGCCACATTTCTCCCACATATATCACATCTTCTCCAAGAAATACCAGGGTTCCCCCTTCAAATAGGACCTTTTCACCCACAAATACCTCTTTTATCCCCAAAAGAGGACAGTTTCTTCCAGAAATGCCACATTTCTCCCAAATATATCACATCTTCTCCAAGAAATACCAGGATTCCTCCTGAAATAGGACCTTTTCACCCACAAATACCTGTTTGATCCCCAAAATAAGACAGTTTCTTGCTGAAATACCACATTATTCCCAAATATATCACATCTCCTCCAAGAAATACCAGGTTTCCCCCTTCAAATAGGACCTTTTCACCCACAAATACCTCTTTTATCCCCAAAAGAGGACAGTTTCTTCCAGGAATGCCACATTTCTCCCAAATTTATCACATCTTCTCCAAGAAATACCAGCTTTCCCCCTTCAAATAGGACCTTTTCACCCACAAATACCTCTTTTATCCCCAAAATAGGACAGTTTCTTCCAGAAAGGCCACATTTCTCCCAAATAGATCACATCTTCTCCAAGAAATACCAGGATTCCCCCTTCAAATAGGACCTTTTCACCCACAAATACCTCTTTTATCCCCAAAATAGGACAGTTTCTTCCAGAAATGCCACATTTCTCCCAAATATAGCACATCTTCTCCAAGAAATACCAGGTTTCCCCCTTCAAATAGGACCTTTTCACCCACAAATACCTCTTTTATCCCCAAAATAGGACAGTTTCATCCAGAAATGCCAGATTTCTCCCAAATATATCACATCTTCTCCAAGAAATACCACGTTTCCCCCTTCAAATAGGACCTTTTCACCCACCAATACCTCTTTTATCCCCAAAATAGGACAGTTTCTGCCAGAAATGCCACATTTCTGCCAAATATATCATATCTTCTCCAAGAAATACCACGTTTCCCCCTTCAAATAGGACCTTTTCACCCACAAATACCTGTTTGATCCCCAAAATAGGACAGTTTCTTGCTGAAATGCCACATTTTTCCCAAATATATCACATCTTCTCCAAGAAAAACCCCGTTTCCCCCTTCAAATAGGACCTTTTCACCCACAAATACCTCTTTTATCCCCAAAGAGGACAGTTTCTCCTAGAAATGCCATATTTCTCCCAAATATATCACATCTTCTCCAAGAAATACCACGTTTCCCCCTTCAAATAGGACCTTTTCACACACAAATACCTCCTTTATCCCCAAAATAGGACAGTTTCTTCCAGAAATGCCGCATTTCTCCCAAACATATCACATCTTCTCCAAGAAATACCACGTTTCCCCCTTGAAATAGGATCTTTTCACCCACAAATACCTCTTTTATTCCCAAAATAGGACAGTTTCTTCCAGAAATGCCACATTTCTCCCAAATCTATCACATCTCCTTCAAGAAATACCAGCTTTCCCCCTTCAAATAGGTCCTTTTCACCCACAAATACCTGTTTTATCCCCAAAAGAGGACAGTTTCTTCCAGAAATGCCACATTTCTCCCAAATATATCACATCTTCTCCACGAAATACCAGATTTCCGCCTTCAAATAGGACCTTTTCACCCACAAATACCTGTTTGATCCCCAAGAAATGACAGTTTCTTCCAGAAATGCCACATTTCTCCCAAATATATCACATCTTCTCCAAGAAATACCAGGTTTCCCCCTTCAAATAGGACCTTTTCACCCACAAATACCTCTTTTATCCCCAAAATAGGACAGTTTCTTCCAGAAATGCCACATTTCTCCCAAATTTATCACATCTTCTCCAAGAAATACCAGCTTTCCCCCTTCAAATAGGACCTTTTCACCCACAAATACCTCTTTTATCCCCCAAAGAGGACAGTTTCTTCCAGAAAGGCCACATTTCTCCCAAATAGATCACATCTTCTCCAAGAAATACCAGGATTCCCCCTTCAAATAGGACCTTTTCACCCACAAATACCTGTTGTATCCCCAAAATAGGTCAGTTTCTTCCAGAAATGCCACATTTCTCCCAAATATAGCACATCTTCTCCAAGAAATACCAGCTTTCCCCCTTCAAATAGGACCTTTTCACCCACAAATACCTCTTCTATCCCCAAAATAGGACAGTTTCTTACAGAAATGCCACATTTCTCCCAAATATATCACATCTTCTCCAAGAAATACCAGGTTTCCCCCTTCAAATAGGAACTTTTCACCCAAAAATACCTCTTCTATCCCCAAAATAGGACAGTTTCTTCCAGAAAGGCCACATTTCTCCCAAATATATCACATCTTCTCCAAGAAATACCACGTTTCTCACTTCAAATAGGACCATTTCAGCCACAAATACCTCTTTTATTCCCAAAATAGGACAGTTTCTTCCAGAAATGCCACATTTCTCCCAAATATATCAAATCTCCTCCAAGAAATACCAGGTTTCCCCCTTCAAATAGGACCTTTTCACCCACAAATACCTCTTTTATCCCCAAAATAGGACAGTTTCTTCCAGAAATGCCACATTTCTCCCAAATATATCACATCTTCTCCAAGAAATACCAGGTTTCCCCCTTCAAATAGGACCTTTTCACCCACAAATACCTCTTCTATCCCGAAAATAGGACAGTTTCTTCCAGAAATGCCACATTTCTCCCAAATATAGCACATCTTCTCCAAGAAATACCAGGATTCCCCCTGGAAGTAGCACATTTTCTCCCACAAATACCTCTTTTATTCCCAAAATAGGACTGTTTCTTTCAGAAATGCCAAATTTCTCCCAAATATATCACATCTTCTCCAAGAAATACCAGGTTTCCCCCTTCAAATAGGACCTTTTCACCCACAAATACCTCTTTTATACCTCAAATTGGAAATTTTCTTCCAGAAATTCCAATTTTCTCCCAATTATATCACATCTTCTCCAAGAAATACCACGTTTCCCCCTTCAAATAGGACCTTTTCACCCACAAATACCTCTTTTATCCCCAAAATAGGACAGTTTCTTCCAGAAATGCCACATTTCTCCCAAATATATCACATCTTCTCCAAGAAATACCAGCTTTCCCCCTGGAAATAGGAACTTTTCTCCCACAAATACCTCTTTTATCCCCAAAAGAGGACAGTTTCTTCCAGACATGCCACATTTCTCCCAAATATATCACATCTTCTCCAAGAAATACCACGATTTCTCCTTAAATAGGAACTTTTCTCCCACAAATACCAGCCTTCTCCCCCCAAATTTGACATTTTCTTCCAGAAATGCCACATTTCTCCCAAATATAGCACATCTTCTCCAAGAAATACCAGCTTTCCCCCTTCAAATAGGACCTTTTCACCCACAAATACCTCTTCTATCCCCAAAATAGCACAGTTTCTTCCAGAAATGCCAGATTTCTCCCAAATATATCACATCTTCTCCAAGAAATACCACGTTTCCCCCTTGAAATAGGACCTTTTCACCCACCAATACCCCTTTTATTCCCAAAATAGGACAGTTTCTTCCAGAAATGCCACATTTCTCCCAAATATATCACATCTCCTCCAAGAAATACCAGCTTTCCCCCTTCAAATAGGACCTTTTCACCCACAAATACCTCTTTTATCCCCAAAATAGGACAGTTTCTTCCAGAAATGCCACATTTCTCCCAAATATATCACATCTTCTCCAAGAAATACCAGCTTTCCCCCTTCAAATAGGACCTTTTCACCCACAAATACCTGTTTTATCCCCAAAATAGGACAGTTTCTTCCAGAAATGCCACATTTCTCCCAAATATATCATATCTTCTCCAAGAAATACCACGTTTCCCCCTTCAAATAGGACCTTTTCACCCACAAATACCTGTTTGATCCCCAAAATAGGTCAGCTTCTTCCAGAAATACCAGATTTCTCCCAAATAGATCACATCTTCTCCAAGAAATACCAGGTTTCCCCCTTGAAATAGGAACTTTTCACCCACAAATACCTCTTTTATCCCCAAAATAGGACAGTTTCTTCCAGAAATACCAGATTTCTCCCAAATATATCACATCTTCTCCAAGAAATACCAGGTTTCCCCCTTCAAATAGGACCTTTTCACCCACAAATACCTCTTCTATCCCCAAAGAGGACAGTTTCTTCCAGAAATGCCATATTTCTCCCAAATATATCACATCTTCTCCAAGAAATACCACGTTTCCCCCTTCAAATAGGACCTTTTCACCCACAAATACCTGTTAGATCCCCAAAATAGGACAGTTTCTTCCAGAAATGCCGCATTTCTCCCAAACATATCACATCTTCTCCAAGAAATACCACGTTTCCCCCTTGAAATAGGACCTTTTCACCCACCAATACCCCTTTTATTCCCAAAATAGGACAGTTTCTTCCAGAAATGCCACATTTCTCCCAAATATATCACATCTCCTCCAAGAAATACCAGCTTTCCCCCTTCAAATAGGTCCTTTTCACCCACAAATACCTGTTGTATCCCCAAAATTGGACAGTTTCTTCCAGAAATGCCACATTTCTCCCAAATATATCACATCTTCTCCACGAAATACCTGATTTCCGCCTTCAAATAGGACCTTTTCACCCACAAATAACTGTTTGATCCCCAAAATAGGACAGTTTCTTCCAGAAATGCCACATTTCTCCCAAATATATCACATCTTCTCCAAGAAATACCAGGGTTCCCCCTTCAAATAGGACCTTTTCACCCACAAATACCTCTTTTATCCCCAAAAGAGGACAGTTTCTTCCAGAAATGCCACATTTCTCCCAAATATATCACATCTTCTCCAAGAAATACCAGGATTCCTCCTGAAATAGGACCTTTTCACCCACAAATACCTGTTTGATCCCCAAAATAGGACAGTTTCTTCCAGAAACGCCACATTTCTCCCAAATATATCACATCTCCTCCAAGAAATACCAGCTTTCCCCCTTCAAATAGGACCTTTTCACCCACAAATAACTGTTTATAACCAAAATAGGACAGTTTCTTCCAGAAATGCCACATTTCTCCCAAATATATCACATCTTCTCCACGAAATACCAGATTTCCCCCTGGAAATAGGACCTTTTCACCCACAAATATCTGTTTTATCCCCAAAATAAGACAGTTTCTTGCTGAAATGCCACATTTTTCCCAAATATATCACATCTTCTCCAAGAAATACCAGGTTTCCCCCTTCAAATAGGACCTTTTCACCCACAAATACCTCTTTTATCCCCAAAAGAGGACAGTTTCTTCCAGGAATGCCACATTTCTCCCAAATATATCACATATTCTCCAAGAAATACCAGCTTTCCCCCTTCAAATAGGACCTTTTCACCCACAAATACCTCTTTTATCCCCAAAATAGGACAGTTTCTTCCAGAAAGGCCACATTTCTCCCAAATAGATCACATCTTCTCCAAGAAATACCAGGATTCCCCCTTGAAATAGGACCTTTTCTCCCACAAATACCTCTTTTATCCACAAAATAGGTCAGTTTCTTCCAGAAATGCCACATTTCTCCCAAATATAGCACATCTTCTCCAAGAAATACCAGGTTTCCCCCTTCAAATAGGACCTTTTCACCCACAAATACCTCTTCTATCCCCAAAATAGCACAGTTTCTTCCAGAAATGACAGATATCTCCCAAATATATCACATCTTCTTCAAGAAATACAAGGATTCCTCCTGAAATAGGACCTTTTCACCCACAAATACCTGTTTGCTCCCCAAAATAGGACAGTTTCTTCCAGAAATGCCACATTTCTCCCAAATATATCACATCTCCTCCAAGAAATACCAGGTTTCCCCCTTCAAATAGGACCTTTTCACCCACAAATACCTCTTCTATCCCCAAAATAGGACAGTTTCTTCCAGAAATGCCACATTTCTCCCAAACATATCACATCTTCTCCAAGAAATACTAGGTTTCCCCCTGGAATTAGCACATTTTCTCCCACAAATACCTGTTTTATCCCCAAAATAGGACTGTTTCTTTCAGAAATGCCAAATTTCTCCCAAATAAATCACATCTTCTCCAAGAAATACCAGGTTTCCCCCTTCTAATAGGACCTTTTCACCCACAAATACCTGTTTGATCCCCAAAATAGGACAGTTTCTTCCAGAAATGCCACATTTCTCCCAAATATATCACATCTTCTCCAAGAAATACCAGGTTTCCCCCTTCAAATAAGACCTTTTCACCCACAAATACCTCTTTTTTCCCAAAATAGGACAGTTTCTTCCAGAAATGCCACATTTCTCCCAAATATATCAAATCTCCTCCACGTAATACCAGGTTTCCCCCTTGAAATAGGACCTTTTCACCCACAAATACCTTTTTATCCCCAAAAGAGGACAGTTTCTTCCAGAAATGCCACATTTCTCCCAAATTTGTCACATCTTCTCCAAGAAATACCTGGATTACTCCTGAAATAGGACCTTTTCACCCACAAATACCTCTTTTATTCCCAAAATAGGTCAGTTTCTTCCAGAAATGCCACATTTCTCCCAAATATACCACATCTTCTCCAAGAAATACCAGGTTTCCCCCTTCAAATAGGTCCTTTTCACCCACAAATACCTGTTGTATCCCCAAAAGAGGACAGTTTCTTCCAGAAATGCCACATTTCTCCCAAATATATCACATCTTCTCCACGAAATACCAGATTTCCGCCTTCAAATAGGACCTTTTCACCCACAAATACCTGTTTGATCCCCAAGAAATGACAGTTTCTTCCAGAAATGCCACATTTCTCCCAAATATATCACATCTTCTCCAAGAAATACCAGGTTTCCCCCTTCAAATAGGACCTTTTCACCCACAAATACCTCTTTTATCCCCAAAATAGGACAGTTTCTTCCAGAAATGCCACATTTCTCCCAAATTTATCACATCTTCTCCAAGAAATACCAGGTTTCCCCCTGGAAATAGGACCTTTTCACCCACAAACTCCTCTTTTATCCCCCAAAGAGGACAGTTTCTTCCAGAAAGGCCACATTTCTCCCAAATAGATCACATCTTCTCCAAGAAATACCAGGATTCCCCCTTGAAATAGGACCTTTTCACCCACAAATACCTGTTGTATCCCCAAAATAGGTCAGTTTCTTCCAGACATGCCACATTTCTCCCAAATATAGCACATCTTCTCCAAGAAATACCAGCTTTCCCCCTTCAAATAGGACCTTTTCACCCACAAATACCTCTTCTATCCCCAAAATAGGACAGTTTCTTACAGAAATGCCACATTTCTCCCAAATATATCACATCTTCTCCAAGAAATACCAGGTTTCCCCCTTCAAATAGGAACTTTTCACCCACAAATACCTCTTCTATCCCCAAAATAGGACAGTTTCTTCCAGAAAGGCCAGATTTCTCCCAAATATATCACATCTTCTCCAAGAAATACCACGTTTCTCCCTTCAAATAGGACCTTTTCAGCCACAAATACCCCTTTTATTCCCAAAATAGGACAGTTTCTTCCAGAAATGCCACATTTCTCCCAAATATATCAAATCTCCTCCAAGAAATACCAGGTTTCCCCCTTCAAATAGGACCTTTTCACCCACAAATACCTCTTTTATCCCCAAAATAGGACAGTTTCTTCCAGACATGCCACATTTCTCCCAAATATATCACATCTTCTCCAAGAAATACCAGGTTTCCCCCTTCAAATAGGACCTTTTCACCCACAAATACCTCTTCTATCCCGAAAATAGGACAGTTTCTTCCAGAAATGCCACATTTCTCCCAAACATATCACATCTTCTCCAAGAAATACCAGGTTTCCCCCTGGAAGTAGCACATTTTCTCCCACAAATACCACTTTTATTCCCAAAATAGGACTGTTTCTTTCAGAAATGCCAAATTTCTCCCAAATATATCACATCTTCTCCAAGAAATACCAGGTTTCCCCCTTCAAATAGGACCTTTTCACCCACAAATACCTCTTTTATACCTCAAATTGGAAATTTTCTTCCAGAAATTCCAATTTTCTCCCAATTATATCACATCTTCTCCAAGAAATACCACGTTTCCCCCTTCAAATAGGACCTTTTCACCCACAAATACCTCTTTTATCCCCAAAATAGGACAGTTTCTTCCAGAAATGCCACATTTCTCCCAAATATATCACATCTTCTCCAAGAAATACCAGCTTTCCCCCTGGAAATAGGAACTTTTCTCCCACAAATACCTCCTTAACCCCAAAAGAGGACAGTTTCTTCCAGACATGCCACATTTCTCCCAAATATATCACATCTTCTCCAAGAAATACCACGATTTCTCCTTAAATAGGAACTTTTCTCCCACAAATACCAGCCTTCTCCCCCCAAATTTGACATTTTCTTCCAGAAATGCCACATTTCTCCCAAATATAGCACATCTTCTCCAAGAAATACCAGGTTTCCCCCTTCAAATAGGACCTTTTCACCCACAAATACCTCTTCTATCCCCAAAATAGCACAGTTTCTTCCAGAAATGCCAGATTTCTCCCAAATATATCACATCTTCTCCAAGAAATACCACGTTTCCCCCTTGAAATAGGACCTTTTCACCCACCAATACCCCTTTTATTCCCAAAATAGGACAGTTTCTTCCAGAAATGCCACATTTCTCCCAAATATATCACATCTCCTCCAAGAAATACCAGCTTTCCCCCTTCAAATAGGACCTTTTCACCCACAAATACCTCTTTTATCCCCAAAATAGGACAGTTTCTTCCAGAAATGCCACATTTCTCCCAAATATATCACATCTTCTCCAAGAAATACCAGCTTTCCCCCTTCAAATAGGACCTTTTCACCCACAAATACCTGTTTTATCCCCAAAATAGGACAGTTTCTTCCAGAAATGCCACATTTCTCCCAAATATATCATATCTTCTCCAAGAAATACCACGTTTCCCCCTTCAAATAGGACCTTTTCACCCACAAATACCTGTTGTATCCCCAAAATAGGTCAGTTTCTTCCAGAAATGCCACATTTCTCCCAAATATAGCACATCTTCTCCAAGAAATACCAGCTTTCCCCCTTCAAATAGGACCTTTTCACCCACAAATACCTCTTCTATCCCCAAAATAGGACAGTTTCTTACAGAAATGCCACATTTCTCCCAAATATATCACATCTTCTCCAAGAAATACCAGGTTTCCCCCTTCAAATAGGAACTTTTCACCCACAAATACCTCTTCTATCCCCAAAATAGGACAGTTTCTTCCAGAAAGGCCACATTTCTCCCAAATATATCACATCTTCTCCAAGAAATACCACGTTTCTCCCTTCAAATAGGACCTTTTCAGCCACAAATACCCCTTTTATTCCCAAAATAGGACAGTTTCTTCCAGAAATGCCACATTTCTCCCAAATATATCACATCTTCTCCAAGAAATACCAGGTTTCCCCCTTCAAATAGGACCTTTTCACCCACAAATACCTCTTTTATCCCCAAAATAGGACAGTTTCTTCCAGACATGCCACATTTCTCCCAAATATATCACATCTTCTCCAAGAAATACCAGGTTTCCCCCTTCAAATAGGACCTTTTCACCCACAAATACCTCTTCTATCCCGAAAATAGGACAGTTTCTTCCAGAAATGCCACATTTCTCCCAAACATATCACATCTTCTCCAAGAAATACCAGGTTTCCCCCTGGAAGTAGCACATTTTCTCCCACAAATACCTCTTTTATTCCCAAAATAGGACTGTTTCTTTCAGAAATGCCAAATTTCTCCCAAATATATCACATCTTCTCCAAGAAATACCAGGTTTCCCCCTTCAAATAGGACCTTTTCACCCACAAATACCTCTTTTATACCTCAAATTGGAAATTTTCTTCCAGAAATTCCAATTTTCTCCCAATTATATCACATCATCTCCAAGAAATACCACGTTTCCCCCTTCAAATAGGACAATTTCACCCACAAATACCTCTTTTATCCCCAAAATAGGACAGTTTCTTCCAGAAATGCCACATTTCTCCCAAATATATCACATCTTCTCCAAGAAATACCAGCTTTCCCCCTGGAAATAGGAACTTTTCTCCCACAAATACCTCCTTAACCCCAAAAGAGGACAGTTTCTTCCAGACATGCCACATTTCTCCCAAATATATCACATCTTCTCCAAGAAATACCACGATTTCTCCTTAAATAGGAACTTTTCTCCCACAAATACCAGCCTTCTCCCCCCAAATTTGACATTTTCTTCCAGAAATGCCACATTTCTCCCAAATATAGCACATCTTCTCCAAGAAATACCAGGTTTCCCCCTTCAAATAGGACCTTTTCACCCACAAATACCTCTTCTATCCCCAAAATAGCACAGTTTCTTCCAGAAATGCCAGATTTCTCCCAAATATATCACATCTTCTCCAAGAAATACCACGTTTCCCCCTTGAAATAGGACCTTTTCACCCACCAATACCCCTTTTATTCCCAAAATAGGACAGTTTCTTCCAGAAATGCCACATTTCTCCCAAATATATCACATCTCCTCCAAGAAATACCAGCTTTCCCCCTTCAAATAGGACCTTTTCACCCACAAATACCTCTTTTATCCCCAAAATAGGACAGTTCCTTCCAGAAAGGCCACATTTCTCCCAAATAGATCACATCTTCTCCAAGAAATACCAGCTTTCCCCCTTCAAATAGGACCTTTTCACCCACAAATACCTGTTTTATCCCCAAAATAGGACAGTTTCTTCCAGAAATGCCACATTTCTCCCAAATATATCATATCTTCTCCAAGAAATACCACGTTTCCCCCTTCAAATAGGACCTTTTCACCCACAAATACCTGTTTGATCCCCAAAATAGGTCAGCTTCTTCCAGAAATACCAGATTTCTCCAAAATATATCACATCTTCTCCAAGAAATACCAGGTTTCCCCCTTGAAAAAGGACCTTTTCACCCACAAATACCTCTTTTATCCCCAAAATAGGACAGTTTCTTCCAGAAATACCAGATTTCTCCCAAATATATCACATCTTCTCCAAGAAATACCAGGTTTCCCCCTTCAAATAGGACCTTTTCACCCACAAATACCTCTTCTATCCCCAAAGAGGACAGTTTCTTCCAGAAATGCCATATTTCTCCCAAATATATCACATCTTCTCCAAGAAATACCACGTTTCCCCCTTCAAATAGGACCTTTTCACCCACAAATACCTGTTAGATCCCCAAAATAGGACAGTTTCTTCCAGAAATGCCGCATTTCTCCCAAACATATCACATCTTCTCCAAGAAATACCACGTTTCCCCCTTGAAATAGGACCTTTTCACCCACCAATACCCCTTTTATTCCCAAAATAGGACAGTTTCTTCCAGAAATGCCACATTTCTCCCAAATATATCACATCTCCTCCAAGAAATACCAGCTTTCCCCCTTCAAATAGGTCCTTTTCACCCACAAATACCTGTTGTATCCCCAAAATTGGACAGTTTCTTCCAGAAATGCCACATTTCTCCCAAATATATCACATCTTCTCCACGAAATACCAGATTTCCGCCTTCAAATAGGACCTTTTCACCCACAAATAACTGTTTGATCCCCAAAATAGGACAGTTTCTTCCAGAAATGCCACATTTCTCCCTAATATATCACATCTTCTCCAAGAAATACCAGGGTTCCCCCTTCAAATAGGACCTTTTCACCCACAAATACCTCTTTTATCCCCAAAAGAGGACAGTTTCTTCCAGAAATGCCACATTTCTCCCAAATATATCACATCTTCTCCAAGAAATACCTGGATTCCTCCTGAAATAGGACCTTTTCACCCACAAATACCTCTTTTATCCCCAAAAGAGGACAGTTTCTTCCAGAAATGCCACATTTCTCCCAAATAGATCACACCTTCTCCAAGAAATACCAGGTTTCCCCCTTCAAATAGGAACTTTTCACCCACAAATTCCTCTTTTATCCCCAAAAGAGGACAGTTTCTTCCAGAAATGCCACATTTCTCCCAAATATATCACATCTTCTCCACGAAATACCAGATTTCCCCCTGGAAATAGGACCTTTTCACCCACAAATATCTGTTTTATCACCAAAATAAGACAGTTTCTTGCTGAAATGCCACATTTTTCCCAAATATATCACATCTTCTCCAAGAAATACCAGGTTTCCCCCTTCAAATAGGACCTTTTCACCCACAAATACCTCTTTTATCCCCAAAAGAGGACAGTTTCTTCCAGGAATGCCACATTTCTCCCAAATATATCACATATTCTCCAAGAAATACCAGCTTTCCCCCTTCAAATAGGACCTTTTCACCCACAAATACCTCTTTTATCCCCAAAATAGGACAGTTTCTTCCAGAAAGGCCACATTTCTCCCAAATAGATCACATCTTCTCCAAGAAATACCAGGATTCCCCCTTGAAATAGGACCTTTTCACCCACAAATACCTCTTTTATCCACAAAATAGGTCAGTTTCTTCCAGAAATGCCACATTTCTCCCAAATATAGCACATCTTCTCCAAGAAATACCAGGTTTCCCCCTTCAAATAGGACCTTTTCACCCACAAATACCTCTTCTATCCCCAAAATAGCACAGTTTCTTCCAGAAATGACAGATATCTCCCAAATATATCACATCTTCTTCAAGAAATACCAGGATTCCTCCTGAAATAGGACCTTTTCACTCACAAATACCTGTTTGCTCCCCAAAATAGGACAGTTTCTTCCAGAAATGCCACATTTCTCCCAAATATATCACATCTCCTCCAAGAAATACCAGGTTTCCCCCTTCAAATAGGACCTTTTCACCCACAAATACCTCTTCTATCCCCAAAATAGGACAGTTTCTTCCAGAAATGCCACATTTCTCCCAAACATATCACATCTTCTCCAAGAAATACTAGGTTTCCCCCTGGAAGTAGCACATTTTCTCCCACAAATACCTGTTTTATCCCCAAAATAGGACTGTTTCTTTCAGAAATGCCAAATTTCTCCCAAATAAATCACATCTTCTCCAAGAAATACCAGGTTTCCCCCTTCTAATAGGAACTTTTCACCCACAAATACCTGTTTGATCCCCAAAATAGGACAGTTTCTTCCAGAAATGCCACATTTCTCCAAATATATCACATCTTCTCCAAGAAATACCAGGTTTCCCCCTTCAAATAAGACCTTTTCACCCACAAATACCTCTTTTTTCCCAAAATAGGACAGTTTCTTCCAGAAATGCCACATTTCTCCCAAATATATCAAATCTCCTCCACGTAATACCAGGTTTCCCCCTTGAAATAGGACCTTTTCACCCACAAATACCTTTTTATCCCCAAAAGAGGACAGTTTCTTCCAGAAATGCCACATTTCTCCCAAATTTGTCACATCTTCTCCAAGAAATACCTGGATTACTCCTGAAATAGGACCTTTTCACCCACAAATACCTCTTTTATTCCCAAAATAAGTCAGTTTCTTCCAGAAATGCCACATTTCTCCCAAATATAGCACATCTTCTCCAAGAAATACCAGGTTTCCCCCTTCAAATAGGACCTTTTCACCCACAAATACCTGTTGTATCCCCAAAATAGCACAGTTTCTTCCAGAAATGCCAGATTTCTCCCAAATATATCACATCTTCTCCAAGAAATACCAGGATTCCTCCTGAAATAGGACCTTTTCACCCACAAATACCTGTTTTATCCCCAAAATAGGACAGTTTCTTCCAGAAAGGCCACATTTCTCCCAAACATATCACATCTTCTCCAAGAAATACCACGTTTCCCCCTTGAAATAAGACCTTTTCACCCACTAATACCCCTTTTATTCCCAAAATAGGACAGTTTCTTCCAGAAATGCCACATTTCTCCCAAATATATCACATCTCCTCCAAGAAATACCAGCTTTCCCCCTTCAAATAGGACCTTTTCACCCACAAATACCTGTTTTATCCCCAAAAGAGGACAGTTTCTGCCAGAAATGCCACATTTCTCCCAAATATATCATATCTTCTCCAAGAAATACCACGTTTCCCCCTTCAAATAGGACCTTTTCACTCACAAATACCTGTTTGATCCCCAAAATAGGTCAGCTTCTTCCAGAAATAACAGATTTCTCTCAAATATATCACATCTTCTCCAAGAAATACCAGGTTTCCCCCTTCAAATAGGACATTTTCACCCACAAATACCTCTTTTATCCCCAAAAGAGGACAGTTTCTTCCAGAAATACCAGATTTCTCTCAAATATAGCACATCTTCTCCAAGAAATACCAGGTTTCCCCCTTCAAATAGGACCTTTTCACCCACAAATACCTCTTTTATCCCCAAAGAGGACAGTTTCTTCCAGAAATGCCATATTTCTCCCAAATATATCACATCTTCTCCAAGAAATACCACGTTTCCCCCTTCAAATAGGACCTTTTCACCCACAAATACCTGTTAGATCCCCAAAATAGGACAGTTTCTGCCAGAAAGGCCGCATTTCTCCCAAACATATCACATCTTCTCCAAGAAATACCACGTTTCCCCCTTGAAATAGGACCTTTTCACCCACAAATACCTGTTGTATCCCCAAAATTGGTCAGTTTCTTCCAGAAATGCCACATTTCTCCCAAATATATCACATCTTCTCCACGAAATACCAGATTTCCGCCTTCAAATAGGACCTTTTCACCCACAAATAACTGTTTGATCCCCAAAATAGGACAGTTTCTTCCAGAAATGCCAGATTTCTCCCAAATATATCACATCTTCTCCAAGAAATACCAGGGTTCCCCCTTCAAATAGGACCTTTTCACCCACAAATACCTCTTTTATCCCCAAAATAGGACAGTTTCTTCCAGAAATGCCACATTTCTCCCAAATATATCACATCTTCTCCAAGAAATACCAGGATTCCTCCTTCAAATAGGACCTTTTCACCCACAAATACCTGTTTGATCCCCAAAATAGGACAGTTTCTTCCAGAAACGCCACATTTCTCCCAAATATATCACATCTCCTCCAAGAAATACCAGCTTTCCCCCTTCAAATAGGACCTTTTCACCCACAAATACCTGTTTATCACCAAAATAGGACAGTTTCTTCCAGAAATGCCACATTTCTCCCAAATATATCACATCTTCTCCACGAAATACCAGGTTTCCCCCTGGAAATAGGACCTTTTCACCCACAAATACCTGTTTTATCCCCAAAATAAGACAATTTCTTGCTGAAATGCCACATTTCTCCCAAATATATCACATCTTCTCCAAGAAATACCAGGTTTCCCCCTTCAAATAGGACCTTTTCACCCACAAATACCTCTTTTATCCCCAAAAGAGGACAGTTTCTTCCAGGAATGCCACATTTCTCCCAAATTTATCACATCTTCTCCAAGAAATACCAGCTTTCCCCCTTCAAATAGGACCTTTTCACCCACAAATACCTGTTTGATCCCCAAAAGAGGACAGTTTCTTCCAGAAAGGCTACATTTCTCCCAAATAGATCACATCTTCTCCAAGAAATACCAGGATTCCCCCTTCAAATAGGACCTTTTCACCCACAAATACCTGTTTTATCCCCAAAATAGGACAGTTTCTTCCTGACATGCCACATTTCTCCCAAATATAGCAAATCTTCTCCAAGAAATACCAGGTTTCCCCCTTCAAATAGGACCTTTTCACCCACAAATACCTCTTCTATCCCCAAAATAGCACAGTTTCTTCCAGAAATGACAGATTTCTCCCAAATATATCACATCTTCTTCAAGAAATACCAGGATTCCTCCTGAAATAGGACCTTTTCACTCACAAATACCTGTTTGCTCCCCAAAATAGGACAGTTTCTTCCAGAAATGCCACATTTCTCCCAAATATATCACATCTCCTCCAAGAAATACCAATTTTCCCCCTTCAAATAGGACCTTTTCACCCACAAATACCTCTTCTATCCCAAAATAGGACAGTTTCTTCCAGAAATGCCACATTTCTCCCAAACATATCACATCTTCTCCAAGAAATACTAGGTTTCCCCCTGGAAGTAGCACATTTTCTCCCACAAATACCTCTTTTATCCCCAAAATAGGACAGTTTCTTTCAGAAATGCCAAATTTCTCCCAAATAAATCACATCTTCTCCACGAAATACCAGGTTTCCCCCTTCAAATAGGAACTTTTCACCCACAAATACCTGTTTGATCCCCAAAATAGGACAGTTTCTTCCAGAAATGCCACATTTCTCCAAATATATCACATCTTCTCCAAGAAATACCAGGTTTCCCCCTTCAAATAAGACCTTTTCACCCACAAATACCTCTTTTTTCCCAAAATAGGACAGTTTCTTCCAGAAATGCCACATTTCTCCCAAATATATCAAATCTCCTCCACGTAATACCAGGTTTCCCCCTTCATATAGGACCTTTTCACCCACAAATACCTTTTTATCCCCAAAAGAGGACAGTTTCTTCCAGAAATGCCACATTTCTCCCAAATTTGTCACATCTTCTCCAAGAAATACCAGGATTACTCCTGAAATAGGACCTTTTCACCCACAAATACCTCTTTTATTCCCAAAATAGGTCAGTTTCTTCCAGAAATGCCACATTTCTCCCAAATATAGCACATCTTCTCCAAGAAATACTAGCTTTCCCCCTTCAAATAGGACCTTTTCACCCACAAATACCTCTTCTATCCCCAAAATAGCACAGTTTCTTCCAGAAATGCCAGATTTCTCCCAAATATATCACATCTTCTCCAAGAAATACCAGGATTCCTCCTGAAATAGGACCTTTTCATCCACAAATACCTCTTCTATCCCCAAAATAGGACAGTTTCTTCCAGAAATGCCACATTTCTCCCAAACATATCACATCTTCTCCAAGAAATACCAGATTTCCCCCTGGATGTTGCACATTTTCTCCCACAAATACCTGTTTTATCCCCAAAATAGGACTGTTTCTTTCAGAAATGCCAAATTTCTCCCAAATATATCACATCTTCTCCAAGAAATACCAGGTTTCCCCCTTCAAATAGGAACTTTTCACCCACAAATTCCTCTTTTATCCCCAAAATAGGAGAGTTTCTTCCAGAAATGCCACATTTCTCCAAATATATCACATCTTCTCCAAGAAATACCAGATTTCCCCCTTCAAATAAGACCTTTTCACCCACAAATACCTCTTTTATCCCCAAAATAGGACAGTTTCTTCCAGAAATGCCACATTTCTCCCAAATATATCAAATCTCTTTTACGAAATACCAGGATTCCCCCTTCAAATAGGACCTTTTCACCCACAAATACCTTTTTATCCCCAAAAGAGGACAGTTTCTTCCAGAAAGGCCACATTTCTCCCAAATATATCACATCTTCTTCACGAAATACCAGGTTTCCCCCTTCAAATAGGACCTTTTCACCCACAAATACCTCTTTTATCCCCAAAAGAGGACAGTTTCTTCCAGAAATGCCACATTTCTCCCAAATATATCACATCTTCTCCAAGAAATACCAGGATTCCTCCTGAAATTGGACCTTTTCACCCACAAATACCTGTTTGCTCCCCAAAATAGGACAGTTTCTTCCTGACATGCCACATTTCTCCCAAATATAGAACATCTTCTCCTAGAAATACCAGGTTTCCCCCTTCAAATAGGACCTTTTCACACACAAATACCTCTTTTATCCCCAAAATAGGACAGTTTCTTCCAGAAAGGCCCGATTTCTCCCAAATATATCACATTTTCTCCAAGAAATACCACGTTTCCCCCTGGAAGTAGCACATTTTCTCCCACAAATACCTCTTTTATCCCCAAAAGAGGACAGTTTCTTCCAGAAATGCCACATTTCTCCCAAATATATCACATCTTCTCCAAGAAATACCAGCTTTCCCCCTTCAAATAGGACATTTTCACCCACAAATACCTCTTTAATCCCCAAAATAGGACAGTTTCTTCCTGACATGCCACATTTCTCCCAAATATATCAAATCTCCTCCAAGAAATAACAGGTTTCCCCCTTCAAATAGGAACTTTTCACCCACAAATACCTGTTTGATCCTCAAAATAGGACAGTTTCTTCCAGAAATGCCACATTTCTCCCAAATATATCACATCTTCTCCAAGAAATACCAGCTTTCCCCTTAAAATAGGACCTTTTCACCCACAAATACCTCTTTTATCCCAAAAATAGGACTGTTTCTTCCAGACATGCCACATTTCTCTCAAATATATCACATCTTCTCCAAGAAATACCAGCTTTCCCCTTGAAATAGGACCTTTTCACCCACAAATACCTGTTTCATCCCCAAAATAGGACAGTTTCTTCCAGAATTGCCACATTTCTCCCTAATATATCACATCTCCTCCAAGAAATACCAGCTTTCCCCCTTCAAATAGGACCTTTTCACCCACAAATACCTGTTTTATCCCCAAAATAGGACAGTTTCTTCCAGAAATGCCACATTTCTCCCAAATATATCACATCTTCTCCACGAAATACCAGCTTTCCGCCTTCAAATAGGACCTTTTCACCCACAAATACCTCTTTTATCCCCAAAATAGGACAGTTTCTTCCAGAAATGCCACATTTCTCCCAAATTTATCACATCTTCTCCAAGAAATACCTGGATTACTCCTGAAATAGGACCTTTTCACCCACAAATACCTCTTTTATCCCCAAAAGAGGACAGTTTCTTACAGAAACGCCACATTTCTCCCAAATATATCACATCTTCTCCAAGAAATACCAGCTTTCCCCCTGGAAATAGGAACTTTTCTCCCACAAATACCTGTTTTATCCCCAAAAGAGGACAGTTTCTTCCAGAAATGCCACATTTCTCCCAAATATAGCACATCTTCTCCATGAAATACCAGGTTTCCCCCTTCAAATAGGGCCTTTTCACCCACAAATACCTCTTCTATCCCCAAAATAGGACAGTTTCTTCCAGAAATGCCACATTTCTCCCAAATAGATCATATCTTCTCCAAGAAATACCAGCTTTCCCCCTTCAAATAGGACCTTTTCACCCACAAATACCTGTTTCATCCCCAAAAGAGGACAGTTTCTTCCAGACATGCCACATTTCTCCCAAATATATCACATCTTCTCCAAGAAATACCAGGTTTCCCCCTTCAAATAGGAACTTTTCAACCACAAATACCTGTTTTATCCCCAAAAGAGGACATTGTCTTCCAGAAATGCCACATTTCTCCCAAATATATCACAACTCCTCCAAGAAATACCAGGTTTCCCCCTTCAAATAGGACCTTTTCACCCACAAATACCTCTTCTATCCCCAAAATAGGACAGTTTCTTCCAGAAATGCCACATTTCTCCCAAATAGATCACATCTTCTCCAAGAAATACCAGCTTTCCCCCTTCAAATAGGAACTTTTCACCCACAAATACCTGTTTCATCCCCAAAATAGGACAGTTTCTTCCAGAAATGCCACATTTCTCCCAAATATAGCACATCTTCTCCAAGAAATACCAGCTTTCCCCCTTCAAATAGGACCTTTTCACCCACAAATACCTCTTTTATCAACAAAATAGCACAGTTTCTTCCAGAAATGCCAGATTTCTCCCAAATAGATCACATCTTCTCCAAGAAATACCAGGATTCCTCCTGAAATAGGACCTTTTCACCCACAAATTCCTGTTTGCTCCCCAAAATAGGACAGTTTCTTCCAGAAATGCCACATTTCTCCCAAATATATCACATCTTCTCCAAGAAATACCAGGTTTCCCCCTTCAAATAGGACCTTTTCACCCACAAATACCTCTTTTATCCCGAAAATAGGACAGTTTCTTCCAGAAATGCCACATTTCTCCCAAACATATCACATCTTCTCCAAGAAATACCAGGTTTCCCCCTGGAAGTAGCACATTTTCTCCCACAAATACCTGTTTTATCCCCAAAATAGGACAGTTTCTTTCAGAAATGCGAAATTTCTCCCAAATATATCACATCTTCTCCAAGAAATACCAGCTTTCCCACTTCAAATAGGAACTCTTCACCCACAAATTCCTCTTTTATCCACAAAATAGGAGAGTTTCTTCCAGAAATGCCACATTTCTCCAAATATATCACATCTTCTCCAGGAAATACCAGGTTTCCCCCTTCAAATAAGAACTTTTCACCCACAAATACCTCTTTTATCCCCAAAATAGGACAGTTTCTTCCGGAAATGCCACATTTCTCCCAAATATATCAAATCTCCTCCAAGAAATACCAGGTTTCCCCCTTCAAATAGGACCTTTTCACCCACAAACACCTTTTTATCCCCAAAAGAGGACAGTTTCTTCCAGAAATGCCACATTTCTCCCAAATATATCACATCTTCTCCACGAAATACCAGCTTTCCCCCTTCAAATAGGACCTTTTCACCCACAAATACCTGTTGTATCCCCAAAATAGGACAGTTTCTTCCAGAAATGCCACATTTCTCCCAAATAGATCACATCTTCTCCAAGAAATACCAGGATTCCTCCTGAAAGAGGACCTTTTCACCCACAAATACCTCTTTTATCCCCAAAAGAGGACAGTTTCTTCCAGAAATGCCACATTTCTCCCAAATATATCACATCTTCTCCAAGAAATACCAGGATTCCTCCTGAAATAGGACCTTTTCACCCACAAATACCTCTTTTATCCCCAAAACAGTACAGTTTCTTCCAGAAAGGCCACATTTCTCCCAAATATATCACATCTCCTCCAAGAAATACCAGCTTTCCCCTTCAAATAGGACCTTTTCACCCACAAATACCTCTTTTATCCCCAAAATAGGACTGTTTCTTCCAGACATGCCACATTTCTCCCAAATATATCACATCTTCTCCAAGAAATACCAGATTTCCCCCTGGAAATAGGACCTTTTCACCCACAAATACCTGTTTTATCCCCAGAATAGGACAGTTTCTTCCAGGAATGCCACATTTCTCCCAAATTTATCACATCTTCTCCAAGAAATACCAGCTTTCCCCCTTCAAATAGGACCTTTTCACCCACAAATACCTCTTTTATTCCCCAAATAGGTCAGTTTCTTCCAGAAATGCCAGATTTCTCCCAAATATATCACATCTTCTCCAAGAAATACCAGGATTCCTCCTGAAATAGGACCTTTTCACCCACAAATACCTGTTTTATCCCCATAAGAGGACAGTTTCTTCCAGACATGCCACATTTCTCCCAAACATATCACATCTTCTCCAAGAAATACCAGGTTTCCCCCTGGAAGTAGCACATTTTCTCCCACAAATACCTGTTTTATCCCCAAAATAGGACAGTTTCTTCGAGAAATGCCACATTTCTCCCAAATATATCACATCTTCTCCAAGAAATACCAGGTTTCCCCCTTCAAATAGGACCTTTTCTCCCACAAATACCTGTTTTATCCCCAAAATAGGAGAGTTTCTTCCAGAAATGCCACATTTCTCCAAATATATCACATCTTCTCCAAGAAATACCAGGTTTCCCCCTTCAAATAAGACCTTTTCACCCACAAATACATCTTTTATCCCCAAAATAGGACAGTTTCTTCCAGAAATGCCACATTTCTCCCAAATATATCAAATCTCCTCCACGAAATACCAGGTTTCCCCCTTCAAATAGGACCTTTTCACCCACAAATACCTTTTTAACCCCAAAAGAGGACAGTTTCTTCCAGAAATGCCACATTTCTCCCAAATAGATCACATCTTCTCCAAGAAATACCAGGTTTCCCCCTTCAAATAGGACCTTTTCACCCACAAATACCTCTTTTATCCCCAAAATAGGACAGTTTCTTCCAGAAATGCCAAATTTCTCCCAAATATATCACATCTTCTCCAAGAAATACCAGGTTTCCCCCTTCAAATAGGACCTTTTCACCCACAAATACCTTTTTAACCCCAAAAGAGGACAGTTTCTTCCAGAAATGCAAGATTTCTCCCAAATATACCACATCTTCTCCAAGAAATACCAGGTTTCACTCTTCAAATAGGACCTTTTCACCCACAAATACCTGTTTGATCCCCAAAATAGGGCAGTTTCTACCAGAAATGCCACATTTCTCCCAAATATATCACATCTGCTCCAAGAAATACCAGGTTTCCCCCTTCAAATACGACCTTTTCACCCACAAATACCTCTTTTATCCCCAAAAGAGGACAGTTTCTTCCAGAAATACCAGATTTCTCCCAAATATATCACATCTTCTCCAAGAAATACCCCGTTTCCACCTTCAAATAGGACCTTTTCACCCACAAATACCTCTTTTATCCCCAAAATAGGACAGTTTCTTCCAGAAATGCCACATTTCTCCCAAATATATCACATCTTCTCCAAGAAATACCAGGTTTCCCCCTTCAAATAGGACCTTTTCAACCACAAATACCTGTTAGATCCCCAAAATAGGACGTTGTCTTCCAGAAATGCCACATTTCTCCCAAATATATCACATCTTCTCCAAGAAAATACAGGTTTCCCCCTTGAAATAGGACCTTTTCACCCACAAATACCTCTTTTATCCCCAAAATAGGACAGTTTCTTCCAGACATGCCCGATTTCTCCCAAATATATCACATTTTCTCCAAGAAATACCACGTTTCCCCCTGGAAGTAGCACATTTTCTCCCACAAATACCTCTTTTATCCCCAAAAGAGGACAGTTTCTTCCAGAAATGCCACATTTCTCCCAAATATATCACATCTTCTCCATGAAATACCAGGTTTCCCCCTTGAAATAGGACCTTTTCACCCACAAATACCTCTTTGATCCCCAAAATAGGACAGTTTCTTCAAGAAATGCCACATTTCTCCCAAATATATCACATCTTCTCCAAGAAATAACAGGTTTCCCCCTTCAAATAGGACCTTTTCACCCACAAATACCTGTTTGATCCCCAAAATAGGACTGTTTCTTCCAGACATGCCACATTTCTCCCAAATATATCACATCTTCTCCAAGAAATACCACGTTTCCCCCTGGAAGTAGCACATTTTCTCCCACAAATACCTGTTTGATCCCCAGAATAGGACAGTTTCTTGCTGAAATGCCACATTTTTCCCAAATATATCGCATCTTCTCCAAGAAATACCAGGTTTCCCCCTTCAAATAGGACCTTTTCACCCACAAATACCTGTTTTATCCCCAGAATAGGACAGTTTCTTGCTGAAATGCCACATTTTTCCCAAATATATCGCATCTTCTCCAAGAAATACCAGGTTTCCCCCTTCAAATAGGACCTTTTCACCCACAAATACCTCTTTTATCCCCAAAATAGGACAGTTTCTTCCAGAAATGCCACATTTCTCCCAAATTTATCACATCTTCTCCAAGAAATACCAGCTTTCCCCCTTCAAATAGGACCTTTTCACCCACAAATACCTCTTTTATCCCCAAAAGAGGACAGTTTCTTCCAGAAATGCCACATTTCTCCCAAATATATCACATCTTCTCCAAGAAATACCAGATTTCCGCCTTCAAATAGGAACTTTTCACCCACAAATACCTCTTTTATCCCCAAAATAGGACAGTTTCTTCGAGAAATGCCACATTCCTCACAAATATATCACATCTTCTCCAAGAAATACCAGGTTTCCCCCTTCAAATAGGACCTTGTCACCCACAAATACCTCTTTTATCCCCAAAATAGGACAGTTTCTGCCAGGAATGCCACATTTCTCCCAAATTTATCACATCTTCTCCAAGAAATACCTGGATTACTCCTGAAATAGGACCTTTTCTCCCACAAATACCTCTTTTATCCCCAAAAGAGGACAGTTTCTTACAGAAACGCCACATTTCTCCCAAATAGATCACATCTTCTCCAAGAAGTACCAGGATTCCCCCTTCAAATAGGACCTTTTCACCCACAAATACCTGTTTTATCCCCAAAAGAGGACAGTTTCTTCCTGACATGCCACATTTCTCCCAAATATAGCACATCTTCTCCAAGAAATACCAGCTTTCCCCCTTCAAATAGGACCTTTTCACCCACAAATACCTGTTTTATCCCCAAAAGAGGACAGTTTCTTCCAGAAAGGCCACATTTCTCCCAAATTTATCACATCTTCTCCAAGAAATAACAGGTTTCCCCCTTCAAATAGGACCTTTTCACCCACAAATACCTCTTTTATCCCCAAAATAGGACAGTTTCTTCCAGAAATGCCACATTTCTCCCAAATATATCACATCTTCTCCAAGAAATACCAGCTTTCCCCCTTCAAATAGGACCTTTTCACCCACAAATACCTGTTGTATTCCCAAAATAGGTCAGTTTCTTCCAGAAATGCCACATTTCTCCCAAATATAGCACATCTTCTCCAAGAAATACCAGCTTTCCCCCTTCAAATAGGACCTTTTCACCCACAAATACCTCTTCTATCCCCAAAATAGGACAGTTTCTTACAGAAATGCCACATTTCTCCCAAATATATCACATCTCCTCCAAGAAATACCAGGTTTCCCCCTTCAAATAGGAACTTTTCACCCACAAATACCTCTTTTATCCCCAAAATAGGACAGTTTCTTCCAGAAATGCCACATTTCTCCCAAATATATCACATCTTCTCCAAGAAATACCAGGTTTCCCCCTTCAAATAGGACCTTTTCACCCACAAATACCTCTTTTATCCCCAAAATAGGACAGTTTATTCCTGAAAGGCCACATTTCTCCCAAATATATCACATCTTCTCCAAGAAATACCAGGTTTCCCCCTTCAAATAGGACCTTTTCACCCACAAATACCTCTTCTATCCCCAAAATAGGACAGTTTCTTCCAGAAATGCCACATTTCTCCCAAATATATCCCATCTTCTCCAAGAAATACCAGCTTTCCCCCTTCAAATAGGACGTTTCCACCCACAAATACTTCTTTTATACCTCAAATTGGAAATTTTCTTCCAGAAATTCCAATTTTCTCCCAATTATAGAACATCTTCTCCAAGAAATACCAGGTTTCCCCCTTCAAATAGGACCTTTTCAACCACAAATACCTCTTTTATCCCCAAAACAGTACAGTTTCTTCCAGAAATGCCACATTTCTCCCAATTATAAAACATCTTCTCAAAGAAATACCAGGTTTCCCCCTTCAAATAGGACCTTTTCACCCACAAATACCTGTTTGATCCCCAAACGAGGACAGTTTCTTCGAGAAATGCCACATTTCTCCCAAATATATCACATCTTCTCCAAGAAATACCAGGTTTCCTCCTGGTAATAGGACCTTTTCACCCACGAATACCTCTTTTATCCCCAAAATAGGACAGTTTCTTCCAGAAATACCAGATTTCGCCCAAAATATATCACATCTTCTCCAAGAAATACCCCGTTTTCACCTTCAAATAGGAACTTTTCACCCACAAATACCTGTTTTAGCCCCAAAATAGGACAGTTTCTTCCAGAAATGCCATATTTCTCCCAAATATATCACATCTTCTCCAAGAAATACCACGTTTCCCCCTGGAAGTAGCATATTTTCTCCCACAAATACCTGTTTGATCCCCAAAATAGGACAGTTTCTTCGAGAAATGCCACATTTCTCCAAAATATATCACATCTTCTCCAAGAAATACCAGCTTTCCCCCTTCAAATAGGACCATTTCAACCACAAATACCTCTTTGATCCCCAGAAGAGGACATTGTCTTCCAGAAATGCCACATTTCTCCCAAATATATCACATCTTCTCCAAGAAATACCAGGTTTCCCCCTTCAAATAGGACCTTTTCACCCACAAATACCTGTTTGATCCCCAAAATAGGACAGTTTCTTCCAGAAAGGCCACAGTTCTCCCAAATATATCACATCTCCTCCAAGAAATACCAGCTTTCCCCCTTCAAATAGGACCTTTTCACCCACAAATACCTCTTTTATCCCAAAAGAGGACATTTTCTTCAAGAAATGCCACATTTCTCCCAAATATATCACATCTTCTCCAAGAAATAACAGGTTTCCCCCTTCAAATAGGAACTTTTCACACACAAATACCTGTTTGATCCCCAAAATAGGACAGTTTCTTCCACAAATGCAACATTTCTACCAAATATATCACATCTTCTCCAAGAAATACCAGGTTTCCCCCTTCAAATAGGACCTTTTCACCCTGAAATACCTCTTTTATCCCAAAAATAGGACAGTTTCTTCCAGGAATGCCACATTTCTCCCAAATAGATCACATCTTCTCCAAGAAATACCAGCTTTCCCCCTTCAAATTGGACCTCTTCACCCACAAATACCTCTTTTATTCCAAAAGAGGACAGTTTCTTCCAGAAATGCCACATTTCTCCCAAATATATCACATCTGCTCCAAGAAATACCAGGTTTCCACCTTCAAATAGGACCTTTTCACCCACAAATACCTCTTTTATCCCCAAAATAGGACAGTTTCTTCCAGAATTGCCACATTTCTCCCAAATATATCACATCTCCTCCAAGAAATAGCAGCTTTCCCCCTTCAAATACGACCTTTTCACCCACAAATACCTGGTGTATCCCCAAAATAGGACAGTTTCTTCCAGGAATGCCACATTTCTCCCAAATATATCACATCTTCTCCAAGAAATACCAGGATTACTCCTGAAATAGGACCTTTTCACCCACAAATACCTCTTTTATCCCCAAAAGAGGAGAGTTTCTGCCCGACATGCCACATTTCTCCCAAATAGATCACATCTTCTCCAAGAAATACCAGGATTCCTCCTGAAATAGGACCTTTTCACCCACAAATACCTGTTTGATCTGCAAAATAGGACAGTTTCTTCCAGAAATGCCACATTTCTCCCAAATATATCACAGCTTCTCCAAGAAATACCACGATTTCTCCTTAAATAGGAACTTTTCTCCCACAAATACCAGCCTTCTCCCCCCAAATTTGACTTTTTCTTCCAGAAATGCCACATTTCTCCCAAATATATCACATCTTCTCCAAGAAATACCGGGTTTCCCCCTTCAAATAGGACCTTTTCAACCACAAATACCTGTTCTATCCCCAAAATAGGACAGTTTCTTCCAGAAAGGCCACATTTCTCCCAAATAGATCACATCTTCTCCAAGAAATACCACGATTCCTCCTGAAATAGGAACTTTTCTCCCACAAATACCAGCCTTCTCCCCCCAAATTTGACTTTTTCTTCCAGAAATTCCAGTTTTCTCCCAATTATAGAACATCTTCTCCAAGAAATACCAGGTTTCCCCCAGGAAGTAGCACATTTTCTCCCACAAATACCTCTTTTATTCCCAAAATAGGACTGTTTCTTTCAGAAATGCCACATTTCTCCCAAATATATCACATCTCCTCCAAGAAATACCAGGTTTCCCCCTTCAAATAGGACATTTTCACCCACAAATACCTCTTCTATACCTCAAATTGGACATTTTCTACCAGGAATTCCAATTTTCTCCCAATTATTGAACATCTTCTCCAAGAAATACCAGGTTTCCCCCTTCAAATAGGACCTTTTCAAGCACAAATACCTCTTTTATCCCCAAAAGAGGACAGTTTCTTCCAGAAATGCCACATTTCTCCCAAATATATCACATCTTCTCCAAGAAATACCAGCTTTCCCCCTTCAAATAGGACCTTTTCACCCACAAATACTTCTTTTATCCCCAAAATAGGACAGTTTCTTCCAGAAATGCCACATTTCTACCAAATAGATCACATCTTCTCCAAGAAATACCACGATTACTCCTGAAATAGGAACTTTTCTCCAACAAATACCAGCCTTCTCCCCCCAAATTTGACTTTTTCTTCCAGAAATTCCAGTTTTCTCCCAATTATAGAACATCTTCTCCAAGAAATACCAGGTTTCCCCCTTCAAATTGGACCTTTTCACCCACAAATACCTCTTTTATCCCCAAAAGAGGACAGTTTCTTCCAGAAATGCCACATTTCTCCCAAATATATCACATCTTCTCCAAGAAATACCAGGTTTCCCCCTTCAAATAGGAACTTTTCACCCACAAATACCTGTTTGATCCCCAAACGAGGACAGTTTCTTCGAGAAATGCCACATTTCTCCCAAATATATCACATCTTCTCCAAGAAATACCAGGTTTCCCCCTTCAAATAAGAACTTTTCACCCACAAATACCGCTTTTATCCCCAAAATAGGACAGTTTCTTCGAGAAATGCCACATTTCTCCCAAATATATCACATCTTCTCCAAGAAATACCAGGGATCCCCTTCAAATAGGACCTCTTCACCCTCAAATACCTGTTTGATCCCCAAAATAGGACAGTTTCTTCGAGAAAAGCCACATTTCTCCCAAATATATCACATCTTCTCCAAGAAATACCAGGTTTCCCCCTTCAAATAGGACCTTTTCACCCACAAATACCTCTTTTATCCCCAAAATAGGAGAGTTTCTTCCAGAAATGCCACATTTCTCCAAATAGATCACATCTTCTCCAAGAAATACCAGCTTTCCCCCTTCAAATAGGACCTTTTCGCCCACAAATAACTCTTTTATTCCCAAAATAGGACAGTTTCTTCCAGAAATGCCACATTTCTCCCAAATATATCAAATCTCCTCCAAGAAATACCAGGTTTCCCCCTTCAAATAGGACCTTTTCACCCACAAATACCTCTTTTATCCCCAAAATAGGACAGTTTCTTCCAGAAATGTCACATTTCTCCCAAATATATCACATCTTCTCCAAGAAATACCAGGTTTCCCCCTTCAAATAGGACCTTTTCACCCACAAATACCTCTTTTACCCCCAAAAGAGGACAGTTTCTTCCAGAAAGGCCACATTTCTCCCAAGTATATCACATCTTCTCCAAGAAATACCAGGTTTCCCCCTGGAAATAGGACCTTTTCACCCACAAATACCTCTTTTATCCGCCAAATAGGACAGTTTCTTCCAGAAAGGCCACATTTCTCCCAAATATATCACATCTTCTCCAAGAAATACCAGCTTTCCTCCTTCAAATAGGACCTTTTCACCCACAAATACCTGTTGTATCCCCAAAAGAGGACAGTTTCTTCCAGAAATGCCACATTTCTCCCAAATATATCACATCTCCTCCAAGAAATACCAGCTTTCCCCCTTCAAATAGGACCTTTTCACCCACAAATACCTCTTTTATCCCCAAAAGAGGACAGTTTCTTCCAGAAATGCCACATTTCTCCCAAATAGATCACATCTTCTCCACGAAATACCAGATTTCCCCCTTCAAATAGGAACTTTTCACCCACAAATACCTGTTTGATCCCCAAAATAGGACAGTTTCTTCGAGAAATGCCACATTTCTCCCAAATATATCACATCTTCTCCAAGAAATACCAGGTTTCCCCCTTCAAATAGGACCTTTTCACCCACAAATACCTCTTTTATCCCCAAAATAGGACAGTTTCTTTCAGAAATGCCATATTTCTCCCTAATAGATCACATCTTCTCCAAGAAATACCAGGTTTCCCCCTTCAAATAGGACCTTTTCACCCACAAATACCTGCTTTATCCCCAAAAGAGGACAGTTTCTTCCAGAAAGGCCACATTTGTCTCAAATATATCACATCTTCTCCAAGAAATACCAGCTTTCCCCCTTCAAATAAGACCTTTTCACCCACAAATTCCTCTTTTATCCCCAAAATAGGACAGTTTCTTCCAGACATGCCACATTTCTCCCAAATAGATCACATCTTTTCCAAGAAATACCAGGATTCCTCCTGAAATAGGACCTTTTCACCCACAAATACCTGTTTCATTCCCAAAATAGGACAGTTACTTCCAGAAATGCCACATTTCTCCCAAATGTATCACATCTTCTCCAAGAAATACCAGGTTTCCCCCTTCAAATAGAAACTTTTCACCCACAAATACCTCTTTTATCCCCAAAATAGGACAGTTTCTTCCAGAAATGCCACATTTCTTCCAAATATATCACATCTTCTCCAAGAAATACCCCGTTTCCACCTTCAAATATGAACTTTTCACCCACAAATACCTCTTTTATCCCCAAAATAGGACAGTTTCTTCCAGAAATGCCATATTTCTCCCTAATAGATCACATCTTCTCCAAGAAATACCAGGTTTCCCCCTTCAAATAGGACCTTTTCACCCACAAATACCTGCTTTATCCCCAAAAGAGGACAGTTTCTTCCAGAAATGCCACATTTCTCCCAAATATATCACATCTCCTCCAAGAAATACCAGGTTTCCCCCTGGAAGTAGCACATTTTCTCCCACAAATACCTCTTTTATCCCCAAAATAGGACAGTTTCTTCCAGAAATGCCATATTTCTCCCAAATATATCACATCTTCTCCAAGAAATACCACGTTTCCCCCTGGAAGTAGCACATTTTCTCCCACAAATACCTGTTTGATCCCCAAAATAGGACAGTTTCTTCCAGAAATGCCACATTTCTCCCAAATAGATCACATCTTCTCCAAGAAATACCAGCTTTCCCCCTTCAGATAGGACCATTTCAACCACAAATACCTGTTTGATCCCCAAAAGAGGACATTGTCTTCCAGAAATGCCACATTTCTCCCAAATATATCACATCTTCTCCACGAAATACCAGATTTCCCCCTTCAAATAGGAACTTTTCACCCACAAATACCTGTTTGATCCCCAAAATAGGACAGTTTCTTCCAGAAATGCCACATTTCTCCCAAATATATCACATCTTCTCCAAGAAATACCAGGTTTCCCCCTTCAAATAGGACCTTTTCACCCACAAATACCTCTTTTATCCCAAAAATAGGACAGTTTCTTCCAGGAATGCCACATTTCTCCCAAATTTATCACATCTTCTCCAAGAAATACCAGCTTTCCCCCTTCAAATAGGACCTTTTCACCCACAAATACCTCTTTTATTCCCAAATAGGACAGTTTCTTCCAGAAATGCCACATTTCTCCCAAATATATCACATCTTCTCCAAGAAATACCAGCTTTCCCCCTTCAAATAGGACCTTTTCACCCACAAATACCTCTTTTATCCACAAAATAGGACAGTTTCTTCCTGACATGCCACATTTCTCCCAAATATATCACATCTCCTCCAAGAAATACCAGGTTTCCCCCTTCAAATAGGACCTTTTCACCCACAAATACTTCTTTTATCCCCAAAAGAGGACAGTTTCTTCCAGAAATGCCACATTTCTACCAAATAGATCACATCTTCTCCAAGAAATACCACGATTACACCTGAAATAGGAACTTTTCTCCCACAAATACCAGCCTTCTCCCCCCAAATTTGACTTTTTCTTCCAGAAATTCCAGTTTTCTCCCAATTATAGAACATATTCTCCAAGAAATACCAGGTTTCCCCCTTCAAATTGGACCTCTTCACCCACAAATACCTCTTTTATCCCCAAAAGAGGACAGTTTCTTCCAGAAATGCCACATTTCTCCCAAATAGATCACATCTTCTCCAAGAAATACCAGGATTCCTCCTGAAATAGGACCTTTTCACCCACAAATACCTGTTTGATCTGCAAAATAGGACAGTTTCTTCGAGAAATGCCACATTTCTCCCAAATATATCACATCTTCTCCAAGAAATACCAGGTTTCCCCCTTCAAATAGGAACTTTTCACCCACAAATACCGCTTTTATCCCCAAAATAGGACAGTTTCTTCGAGAAATGCCACATTTCTCCCAAATATATCACATCTTCTCCAAGAAATACCAGGGATCCCCTTCAAATAGGACCTCTTCACCCTCAAATACCTGTTTGATCCCCAAAATAGGACAGTTTCTTCGAGAAAAGCCACATTTCTCCCAAATATATCACATCTTCTCCAAGAAATACCAGGTTTCCCCCTTCAAATAGGACCTTTTCACCCACAAATACCTCTTTTATCCCCAAAATAGGAGAGTTTCTTCCAGAAATGCCAAATTTCTCCAAATAGATCACATCTTCTCCAAGAAATACCAGCTTTCCCCCTTCAAATAGGACCTTTTCGCCCACAAATAACTCTTTTATTCCCAAAATAGGACAGTTTCTTCCAGAAATGCCACATTTCTCCCAAATATATCAAATCTCCTCCAAGAAATACCAGGTTTCCCCCTTCAAATAGGACCTTTTCACCCACAAATACCTCTTCTATCCCCAAAATAGGACAGTTTCTTCCAGAAATGCCACATTTCTCCCAAATATATCCCATCTTCTCCAAGAAATACCAGCTTTCCCCCTTCAAATAGGACGTTTCCACCCACAAATACTTCTTTTATACCTCAAATTGGAAATTTTCTTCCAGAAATTCCAATTTTCTCCCAATTATAGAACATCTTCTCCAAGAAATACCAGGTTTCCCCCTTCAAATAGGACCTTTTCACCCACAAATACCTCTTCTATCCCCAAAGAGGACAGTTTCTTCCAGAAATGCCACATTTCTCCCAATTATAAAACATCTTCTCAAAGAAATACCAGGTTTCCCCCTTCAAATAGGACCTTTTCACCCACAAATACCTGTTTGATCCCCAAACGAGGACAGTTTCTTCGAGAAATGCCACATTTCTCCCAAATATATCACATCTTCTCCAAGAAATACCAGGTTTCCTCCTGGTAATAGGACCTTTTCACCCACGAATACCTCTTTTATCCCCAAAATAGGACAGTTTCTTCCAGAAATACCAGATTTCGCCCAAAATATATCACATCTTCTCCAAGAAATACCCCGTTTTCACCTTCAAATAGGAACTTTTCACCCACAAATACCTGTTTTAGCCCCAAAATAGGACAGTTTCTTCCAGAAATGCCATATTTCTCCCAAATATATCACATCTTCTCCAAGAAATACCACGTTTCCCCCTGGAAGTAGCACATTTTCTCCCACAAATACCTGTTTGATCCCCAAAATAGGACAGTTTCTTCGAGAAATGCCACATTTCTCCAAAATATATCACATCTTCTCCAAGAAATACCAGCTTTCCCCCTTCAAATAGGACCATTTCAACCACAAATACCTCTTTGATCCCCAGAAGAGGACATTGTCTTCCAGAAATGCCACATTTCTCCCAAATATATCACATCTTCTCCAAGAAATACCAGGTTTCCCCCTTCAAATAGGACCTTTTCACCCACAAATACCTGTTTGATCCCCAAAATAGGACAGTTTCTTCCAGAAAGGCCACAGTTCTCCCAAATATATCACATCTCCTCCAAGAAATACCAGCTTTCCCCCTTCAAATAGGACCTTTTCACCCACAAATACCTCTTTTATCCCAAAAGAGGACATTTTCTTCAAGAAATGCCACATTTCTCCCAAATATATCACATCTTCTCCAAGAAATAACAGGTTTCCCCCTTCAAATAGGAACTTTTCACACACAAATACCTGTTTGATCCCCAAAATAGGACAGTTTCTTCCACAAATGCAACATTTCTACCAAATATATCACATCTTCTCCAAGAAATACCAGCTTTCCCCCTTCAAATAGGACCTTTTCACCCTGAAATACCTCTTTTATCCCAAAAATAGGACAGTTTCTTCCAGGAATGTCACATTTCTCCCAAATAGATCACATCTTCTCCAAGAAATACCAGCTTTCCCCCTTCAAATAGGACCTTTTCACCCACAAATACCTCTTTTATTCCAAAAGAGGACAGTTTCTTCCAGAAATGCCACATTTCTCCCAAATATATCACATCTGCTCCAAGAAATACCAGGTTTCCACCTTCAAATAGGACCTTTTCACCCACAAATACCTCTTTTATCCCCAAAATAGGACAGTTTCTTCCAGAATTGCCACATTTCTCCCAAATATATCACATCTCCTCCAAGAAATAGCAGCTTTCCCCCTTCAAATACGACCTTTTCACCCACAAATACCTGGTGTATCCCCAAAATAGGACAGTTTCTTCCAGGAATGCCACATTTCTCCCAAATATATCACATCTTCTCCAAGAAATACCAGGATTACTCCTGAAATAGGACCTTTTCACCCACAAATACCTCTTTTATCCCCAAAAGAGGAGAGTTTCTGCCCGACATGCCACATTTCTCCCAAATAGATCACATCTTCTCCAAGAAATACCAGGATTCCTCCTGAAATAGGACCTTTTCACCCACAAATACCTGTTTGATCTGCAAAATAGGACAGTTTCTTCCAGAAATGCCACATTTCTCCCAAATATATCACAGCTTCTCCAAGAAATACCACGATTTCTCCTTAAATAGGAACTTTTCTCCCACAAATACCAGCCTTCTCCCCCCAAATTTGACTTTTTCTTCCAGAAATGCCACATTTCTCCCAAATATATCACATCTTCTCCAAGAAATACCGGGTTTCCCCCTTCAAATAGGACCTTTTCAACCACAAATACCTGTTCTATCCCCAAAATAGGACAGTTTCTTCCAGAAAGGCCACATTTCTCCCAAATAGATCACATCTTCTCCAAGAAATACCACGATTCCTCCTGAAATAGGAACTTTTCTCCCACAAATACCAGCCTTCTCCCCCCAAATTTGACTTTTTCTTCCAGAAATTCCAGTTTTCTCCCAATTATAGAACATCTTCTCCAAGAAATACCAGGTTTCCCCCAGGAAGTAGCACATTTTCTCCCACAAATACCTCTTTTATTCCCAAAATAGGACTGTTTCTTTCAGAAATGCCACATTTCTCCCAAATATATCACATCTCCTCCAAGAAATACCAGGTTTCCCCCTTCAAATAGGACATTTTCACCCACAAATACCTCTTCTATACCTCAAATTGGACATTTTCTTCCAGGAATTCCAATTTTCTCCCAATTATTGAACATCTTCTCCAAGAAATACCAGGTTTCCCCCTTCAAATAGGACCTTTTCAAGCACAAATACCTCTTTTATCCCCAAAAGAGGACAGTTTCTTCCAGAAATGCCACATTTCTCCCAAATATATCACATCTTCTCCAAGAAATACCAGCTTTCCCCCTTCAAATAGGACCTTTTCACCCACAAATACTTCTTTTATCCCCAAAATAGGACAGTTTCTTCCAGAAATGCCACATTTCTACCAAATAGATCACATCTTCTCCAAGAAATACCACGATTACTCCTGAAATAGGAAATTTTCTCCAACAAATACCAGCCTTCTCCCCCCAAATTTGACTTTTTCTTCCAGAAATTCCAGTTTTCTCCCAATTATAGAACATCTTCTCCAAGAAATACCAGGTTTCCCCCTTCAAATTGGACCTTTTCACCCACAAATACCTCTTTTATCCCCAAAAGAGGACAGTTTCTTCCAGAAATGCCACATTTCTCCCAAATATATCACATCTTCTCCAAGAAATACCAGGTTTCCCCCTTCAAATAGGAACTTTTCACCCACAAATACCTGTTTGATCCCCAAACGAGGACAGTTTCTTCGAGAAATGCCACATTTCTCCCAAATATATCACATCTTCTCCAAGAAATACCAGGTTTCCCCCTTCAAATAAGAACTTTTCACCCACAAATACCGCTTTTATCCCCAAAATAGGACAGTTTCTTCGAGAAATGCCACATTTCTCCCAAATATATCACATCTTCTCCAAGAAATACCAGGGATCCCCTTCAAATAGGACCTCTTCACCCTCAAATACCTGTTTGATCCCCAAAATAGGACAGTTTCTTCGAGAAAAGCCACATTTCTCCCAAATATATCACATCTTCTCCAAGAAATACCAGGTTTCCCCCTTCAAATAGGACCTTTTCACCCACAAATACCTCTTTTATCCCCAAAATAGGAGAGTTTCTTCCAGAAATGCCACATTTCTCCAAATAGATCACATCTTCTCCAAGAAATACCAGCTTTCCCCCTTCAAATAGGACCTTTTCGCCCACAAATAACTCTTTTATTCCCAAAATAGGACAGTTTCTTCCAGAAATGCCACATTTCTCCCAAATATATCAAATCTCCTCCAAGAAATACCAGGTTTCCCCCTTCAAATAGGACCTTTTCACCCACAAATACCTCTTTTATCCCCAAAATAGGACAGTTTCTTCCAGAAATGTCACATTTCTCCCAAATATATCACATCTTCTCCAAGAAATACCAGGTTTCCCCCTTCAAATAGGACCTTTTCACCCACAAATACCTCTTTTACCCCCAAAAGAGGACAGTTTCTTCCAGAAAGGCCACATTTCTCCCAAGTATATCACATCTTCTCCAAGAAATACCAGGTTTCCCCCTGGAAATAGGACCTTTTCACCCACAAATACCTCTTTTATCCGCCAAATAGGACAGTTTCTTCCAGAAAGGCCACATTTCTCCCAAATATATCACATCTTCTCCAAGAAATACCAGCTTTCCTCCTTCAAATAGGACCTTTTCACCCACAAATACCTGTTGTATCCCCAAAAGAGGACAGTTTCTTCCAGAAATGCCACATTTCTCCCAAATATATCACATCTCCTCCAAGAAATACCAGCTTTCCCCCTTCAAATAGGACCTTTTCACCCACAAATACCTCTTTTATCCCCAAAAGAGGACAGTTTCTTCCAGAAATGCCACATTTCTCCCAAATAGATCACATCTTCTCCACGAAATACCAGATTTCCCCCTTCAAATAGGAACTTTTCACCCACAAATACCTGTTTGATCCCCAAAATAGGACAGTTTCTTCGAGAAATGCCACATTTCTCCCAAATATATCACATCTTCTCCTAGAAATACCAGGTTTCCCCCTTCAAATAGGACCTTTTCACCCACAAATACCTCTTTTATCCCCAAAATAGGACAGTTTCTTTCAGAAATGCCATATTTCTCCCTAATAGATCACATCTTCTCCAAGAAATACCAGGTTTCCCCCTTCAAATAGGACCTTTTCACCCACAAATACCTGCTTTATCCCCAAAAGAGGACAGTTTCTTCCAGAAAGGCCACATTTGTCTCAAATATATCACATCTTCTCCAAGAAATACCAGCTTTCCCCCTTCAAATAAGACCTTTTCACCCACAAATTCCTCTTTTATCCCCAAAATAGGACAGTTTCTTCCAGACATGCCACATTTCTCCCAAATAGATCACATCTTTTCCAAGAAATACCAGGATTCCTCCTGAAATAGGACCTTTTCACCCACAAATACCTGTTTCATTCCCAAAATAGGACAGTTACTTCCAGAAATGCCACATTTCTCCCAAATGTATCACATCTTCTCCAAGAAATACCAGGTTTCCCCCTTCAAATAGAAACTTTTCACCCACAAATACCTCTTTTATCCCCAAAATAGGACAGTTTCTTCCAGAAATGCCACATTTCTTCCAAATATATCACATCTTCTCCAAGAAATACGCCGTTTCCACCTTCAAATATGAACTTTTCACCCACAAATACCTCTTTTATCCCCAAAATAGGACAGTTTCTTCCAGAAATGCCATATTTCTCCCTAATAGATCACATCTTCTCCAAGAAATACCAGGTTTCCCCCTTCAAATAGGACCTTTTCACCCACAAATACCTGCTTTATCCCCAAAAGAGGACAGTTTCTTCCAGAAATGCCACATTTCTCCCAAATATATCACATCTCCTCCAAGAAATACCAGGTTTCCCCCTGGAAGTAGCACATTTTCTCCCACAAATACCTCTTTTATCCCCAAAATAGGACAGTTTCTTCCAGAAATGCCATATTTCTCCCAAATATATCACATCTTCTCCAAGAAATACCACGTTTCCCCCTGGAAGTAGCACATTTTCTCCCACAAATACCTGTTTGATCCCCAAAATAGGACAGTTTCTTCCAGAAATGCCACATTTCTCCCAAATAGATCACATCTTCTCCAAGAAATACCAGCTTTCCCCCTTCAGATAGGACCATTTCAACCACAAATACCTGTTTGATCCCCAAAAGAGGACATTGTCTTCCAGAAATGCCACATTTCTCCCAAATATATCACATCTTCTCCACGAAATACCAGATTTCCCCCTTCAAATAGGAACTTTTCACCCACAAATACCTGTTTGATCCCCAAAATAGGACAGTTTCTTCCAGAAATGCCACATTTCTCCCAAATATATCACATCTTCTCCAAGAAATACCAGCTTTCCCCCTTCAAATAGGACCTTTTCACCCACAAATACCTCTTTTATTCCCAAATAGGACAGTTTCTTCCAGAAATGCCACATTTCTCCCAAATATATCACATCTTCTCCAAGAAATACCAGCTTTCCCCCTTCAAATAGGACCTTTTCACCCACAAATACCTCTTTTATCCACAAAATAGGACAGTTTCTTCCTGACATGCCACATTTCTCCCAAATATATCACATCTCCTCCAAGAAATACCAGGTTTCCCCCTTCAAATAGGACCTTTTCACCCACAAATACTTCTTTTATCCCCAAAATAGGACAGTTTCTTCCAGAAATGCCACATTTCTACCAAATAGATCACATCTTCTCCAAGAAATACCACGATTACACCTGAAATAGGAACTTTTCTCCCACAAATACCAGCCTTCTCCCCCCAAATTTGACTTTTTCTTCCAGAAATTCCAGTTTTCTCCCAATTATAGAACATATTCTCCAAGAAATACCAGGTTTCCCCCTTCAAATTGGACCTCTTCACCCACAAATACCTCTTTTATCCCCAAAAGAGGACAGTTTCTTCCAGAAATGCCACATTTCTCCCAAATAGATCACATCTTCTCCAAGAAATACCAGGATTCCTCCTGAAATAGGACCTTTTCACCCACAAATACCTGTTTGATCTGCAAAATAGGACAGTTTCTTCGAGAAATGCCACATTTCTCCCAAATATATCACATCTTCTCCAAGAAATACCAGGTTTCCCCCTTCAAATAGGAACTTTTCACCCACAAATACCGCTTTTATCCCCAAAATAGGACAGTTTCTTCGAGAAATGCCACATTTCTCCCAAATATATCACATCTTCTCCAAGAAATACCAGGGATCCCCTTCAAATAGGACCTCTTCACCCTCAAATACCTGTTTGATCCCCAAAATAGGACAGTTTCTTCGAGAAAAGCCACATTTCTCCCAAATATATCACATCTTCTCCAAGAAATACCAGGTTTCCCCCTTCAAATAGGACCTTTTCACCCACAAATACCTCTTTTATCCCCAAAATAGGAGAGTTTCTTCCAGAAATGCCACATTTCTCCAAATAGATCACATCTTCTCCAAGAAATACCAGCTTTCCCCCTTCAAATAGGACCTTTTCGCCCACAAATAACTCTTTTATTCCCAAAATAGGACAGTTTCTCCTAGAAATGCCACATTTCTCCCAAATATATCAAATCTCCTCCAAGAAATACCAGGTTTCCCCCTTCAAATAGGACCTTTTCACCCACAAATACCTCTTTTATCCCCAAAATAGGACAGTTTCATCCAGAAATGTCACATTTCTCCCAAATATATCACATCTTCTCCAAGAAATACCAGGTTTCCCCCTTCAAATAGGACCTTTTCACCCACAAATACCTCTTTTACCCCCAAAAGAGGACAGTTTCTTCCAGAAAGGCCACATTTCTCCCAAGTATATCACATCTTCTCCAAGAAATACCAGGTTTCCCCCTTCAAATAGGACCTTTTCACCCACAAATACCTCTTTTATCCGCCAAATAGGACATTTTCTTCCAGAAATGCCACATTTCTCCCAAATATATCACATCTTCTCCAAGAAATACCAGCTTTCCTCCTTCAAATAGGACCTTTTCACCCACAAATACCTGTTGTATCCCCAAAAGAGGACAGTTTCTTCCAGAAATGCCACATTTCTCCCAAATATATCACATCTCCTCCAAGAAATACCAGCTTATCCCCTTCAAATAGGACCTTTTCACCCACAAATACCTCTTTTATCCCCAAAAGAGGACAGTTTCTTCCAGAAATGCCACATTTCTCCCAAATAGATCACATCTTTTCCAAGAAATACCAGGATTCCTCCTGAAATAGGACCTTTTCACCCACAAATACCTGTTTCATTCCCAAAATAGGACAGTTACTTCCAGAAATGCCACATTTCTCCCAAATGTATCACATCTTCTCCAAGAAATACCAGGTTTCCCCCTTCAAATAGGAACTTTTCACCCACAAATACCTCTTTTATCCCCAAAATAGGACAGTTTCTTCCAGAAATGCCACATTTCTCCCAAATATATCACATCTTCTCCAAGAAATACCCCGTTTCCACCTTCAAATATGAACTTTTCACCCACAAATACCTCTTTTATCCCCAAAAGAGGACAGTTTCTTCCAGAAATGCCATATTTCTCCCAAATATATCACATCTTCTCCAAGAAATACCAGGTTTCCCCCTTCAAATAGGACCTTTTCACCCACAAATACCTGCTTTATCCCCAAAAGAGGACAGTTTCTTCCAGAAATGCCACATTTCTCCCAAATATATCACATCTCCTCCAAGAAAAACCAGGTTTCCCCCTGGAAGTAGCACATTTTCTCCCACAAATACCTCTTTTATCCCCAAAATAGGACAGTTTCTTCCAGAAATGCCTGATTTCTCCCAAATATATCACATCTTCTCCAAGAAATACCACGTTTCCCCCTGGAAGTAGCACATTTTCTCCCACAAATACCTGTTTGATCCCCAAAATAGGACAGTTTCTTCCAGAAATGCCACATTTCTCCCAAATAGATCACATCTTCTCCAAGAAATACCAGCTTTCCCCCTTCAGATAGGACCATTTCAACCACAAATACCTGTTTGATCCCCAAAAGAGGACATTGTCTTCCAGAAATGCCACATTTCTCCCAAATATATCACATCTTCTCCACGAAATACCAGATTTCCCCCTTCAAATAGGAACTTTTCACCCACAAATACCTGTTTGATCCCCAAAATAGGACAGTTTCTTCCAGAAATGCCACATTTCTCCCAAATATATCACATCTTCTCCAAGAAATACCAGGTTTCCCCCTTCAAATAGGACCTTTTCACCCACAAATACCTCTTTTATCCCAAAAATAGGACAGTTTCTTCCAGGAATGCCACATTTCTCCCAAATTTATCACATCTTCTCCAAGAAATACCAGCTTTCCCCCTTCAAATAGGACCTTTTCACCCACAAATACCTCTTTTATTCCCAAATAGGACAGTTTCTTCCTGACATGCCACATTTCTCCCAAATACATCACATCTGCTCCAAGAAATACCAGGTTTCCCCCTTCAAATAGGACCTTTTCACCCACAAATACCTCTTTTATCCCCAAAAGAGGACAGTTTCTTCCAGAATTGCCACATTTCTCCCAAATATATCACATCTCCTCCAAGAAATAGCAGCTTTCCCCCTTCAAATAGGACCTTTTCACCCACAAATACCTGGTGTATCCCCAAAATAGGACAGTTTCTTCCAGAAATGCCACATTTCTCCCAAATAGATCACATCTTCTCCAAGAAATACCAGGATTACTCCTGAAATAGGACCTTTTCACCCACAAATACCTCTTTTATCCCCAAAAGAGGACAGTTTCTTCCAGAAAGGCCACATTTCTCCCAAATAGATCACATCTTCTCCAAGAAGTACCAGGTTTCCCCCTTCAAATAGGACCTTTTCACCCACAAATACCTGTTTTATCCCCAAAAGAGGACAGTTTCTTCCAGAAATGCCACATTTCTCCCATATATAGCACATCTTCTCCATGAAATACCAGGTTTCCCCCTTGAAATAGGACCTTTTCACCCACAAATACCTCTTTTATCCCCAAAAGAGGACAGTTTCTTCCAGAAATGCCACATTTCTCCCAAATAGATCACATCTTCTCCAAGAAATACCAGGATTCCTCCTGAAATAGGAACTTTTCTCCCACAAATACCAGCCTTCTCCCCCCAAATTTGACTTTTTCTTCCAGAAATGCCACATTTCTCCCAAATATATCACATCTTCTCCAAGAAACACCAGGTTTCCCCCTTCAAATAGGACCTTTTCACCCACAAATACCTCTTCTATCCCCAAAATAGGACAGTTTCTTCCTGAAAGGCCACATTTCTCCCAAAAATATCACATCTTCTCCAAGAAATACCACGATTCCTCCTGAAATAGGAACTTTTCTCCCACAAATACCAGCCTTCTCCCCCCAAATTTGACTTTTTCTTCCAGAAATTCCAGTTTTCTCCCAATTATAGAACATCTTCTCCAAGAAATACCAGGTTTCCCCCAGGAAGTAGCACATTTTCTCCCACAAATACCTCTTTTATTCCCAAAATAGGACTGTTTCTTTCAGAAATGCCACATTTCTCCCAAATATATCACATCTCCTCCAAGAAATACCAGGTTTCCCCCTTCAAATAGGACCTTTTCACCCACAAGTACCTGTTTTATCCCCAAATGAGGACTGTTTCTTCAAGAAATGCCACATTTCTCCCAAATATATCACATCTTCTCCAAGAAATACCACGTTTCCCCCTTCAAATAGGACCTTTTCACCCACAAATACCAGTTCTATCCCCATAAGAGGACAGTTACTTCCAGAAATGCCACATTTCTCCCAAATATATCACATCTTCTCCAAGAAATACCAGCTTTCCCCCTTCAAATAGGAACTTTTCTCCCACAAATACCTCTTTTATCCACAAAATAGGACAGTTTCTTCCTGACATGCCACATTTCTCCCAAATATATCACATCTCCTCCAAGAAATACCAGGTTTCCCCCTTCAAATAGGACCTTTTCACCCACAAATACTTCTTTTATCCCCAAAATAGGACAGTTTCTTCCAGAAATGCCACATTTCTACCAAATAGATCACATCTTCTCCAAGAAATACCACGATTACACCTGAAATAGGAACATTTCTCCCACAAATACCAGCCTTCTCCCCCCAAATTTGACTTTTTCTTCCAGAAATTCCAGTTTTCTCCCAATTATAGAACATCTTCTCCGAGAAATACCAGGTTTCCCCCTTCAAATTGGACCTCTTCACCCACAAATACCTCTTTTATCTCCAAAAGAGGACAGTTTCTTCCAGAAATGCCACATTTCTCCCAAATATATCACATCTTCTCCAAGAAATACCAGGTTTCCCCCTTCAAATAGGAACTTTTCACCCACAAATACCTGTTTGATCCCCAAACGAGGACAGTTTCTTCGAGAAATGCCACATTTCTCCCAAATATATCACATCTTCTCCAAGAAATACCAGGTTTCCCCCTTCAAATAGGAACTTTTCACCCACAAATACCGCTTTTATCCCCAAAATAGGACAGTTTCTTCGAGAAATGCCACATTTCTCCCAAATATATCACATCTTCTCCAAGAAATACCAGGGATCCCCTTCAAATAGGACCTCTTCACCCTCAAATACCTCTTTTATCCCCAAAAGAGGACAGTTTCTTCGAGAAAAGCCACATTTCTCCCAAATATATCACATCTTCTCCAAGAAATACCAGGTTTCCCCCTTCAAATAGGACCTTTTCAAACACAAATACCTCTTTTATCCCCAAAATAGGAGAGTTTCTTGCAGAAATGCCACATTTCTCCAAATAGATCACATCTTCTCCAAGAAATACCAGCTTTCCCCCTTCAAATAGGACCTTTTCGCCCACAAATAACTCTTTTATTCCCAAAATAGGACAGTTTCTTCCAGAAATGCCACATTTCTCCCAAATATATCAAATCTCCTCCAAGAAATACCAGGTTTCCCCCTTCAAATAGGACCTTTTCACCCACAAATACCTCTTTTATCCCCAAAATAGGACAGTTTCATCCAGAAATGTCACATTTCTCCCAAATATATCACATCTTCTCCAAGAAATACCAGGTTTCCCCCTTCAAATAGGACCTTTTCACCCACAAATACCTCTTTTACCCCCAAAAGAGGACAGTTTCTTCCAGAAAGGCCACATTTCTCCCAAGTATATCACATCTTCTCCAAGAAATACCAGCTTTCCCCCTTTAAATAGGACCTTTTCACCCACAAATACCTCTTTTATCCGCCAAATAGGACAGTTTCTTCCAGAAATGCCACATTTCTCCCAAATATATCACATCTTCTCCAAGAAATACCAGCTTTCCTCCTTCAAATAGGACCTTTTCACCCACAAATACCTGTTGTATCCCCAAAAGAGGACAGTTTCTTCCAGAAATGCCACATTTCTCCCAAATATATCACATCTCCTCCAAGAAATACCAGCTTTCCCCCTTCAAATAGGACCTTTTCACCCACAAATACCTCTTTTATCCCCAAAAGAGGACAGTTTCTTCCAGAAATGCCACATTTCTCCCAAATAGATCACATCTTCTCCACGAAATACCAGATTTCCCCCTTCAAATAGGAACTTTTCACCCACAAATACCTGTTTGATCCCCAAAATAGGACAGTTTCTTCCAGAAATGCCACATTTCTCCCAAATATATCACATCTTCTCCTGGAAATACCAGGTTTCCCCCTTCAAATAGGACCTTTTCACCCACAAATACCTCTTCTATGCCCAAAATAGGACAGTTTCTTCCAGAAAGGCCACATTTCTCCCAAATATATCACATCTTCTCCAAGAAATACCAGCTTTTCCCCTTCAAATAGGACGTTTCCACCCACAAATACCTCTTTTATCCCCAAAAGAGGACAGTTTCTTCCAGAAAGGCCACATTTCTCTCAAATATATCACATCTTCTCCAAGAAATACCAGCTTTCCCCCTTCAAATAAGACCTTTTCACCCACAAATTCCTCTTTTATCCCCAAAAATAGGACAGTTTCTTCCAGACATGCCAGATTTCTCCCAAATAGATCACATCTTCTCCAAGAAATACCTGGATTACTCCTGAAATAGGACCTTTTCACCCACAAATACCTGTTTACTCCCCAAAATAGGACAGTTACTTCCAGAAATGCCACATTTCTCCCAAATGTATCACATCTTCTCCAAGAAATACCAGGTTTCCCCCTTCAAATAGGACCTTTTCACCCACAAATACCTCTTTTATCCCCAAAATAGGACAGTTTCTTCCAGAAATGCCATATTTCTCCCAAATATATCACATCTTCTCCAAGAAATACCAGGTTTCCCCCTTCAAATAGGACCTTTTCACCCACAAATACCTGCTTTATCCCCAAAAGAGGACAGATTCTTCCAGAAATGCCACATTTCTCCCAAATATATCACATCTCCTCCAAGAAAAACCAGGTTTCCCCCGGGAAGTAGCACATTTTCTCCCACAAATACCTCTTTTATCCCCAAAATAGGACAGTTTCTTCCAGAAATGCCACATTTCTCCCAAATAGATCACATCTTCTCCAAGAAATACCAGGTTTCCCCCTGGAAATAGGACCTTTTCACCCACAAATACCTGTTTTATCCCCAAAAGAGGACAGTTTCTTCCAGACATGCCACATTTCTCCCAAATATATCACATCTTCTCCAAGAAATACCAGGGTTCCCCTTTCAAATAGGACCTTTTCACCCACAAATACCTCTTTTATCCCCAAAATTGGTCAGTTTCTTCCGACATGCCACATTTCTCCCAAATATAGCACATCTTCTCCAAGAAATACCAGGTTTCCCCCTTCAAATAGGACCTTTTCTCCCACAAATACCTCTTCTATCCCCAAAATAGGACAGTTTCTTCCTGACATGCCACATTTCTCCCAAATATATCAAATCTTCTCCAGGAAATACCAGGATTCCTCCTGAAATAGGAACTTTTCTCCAACAAATACCAGACTTTTCCCCCAAATTGGACTTTTTCTTCCTGACATGCCACATTTCTCCCACATATATCACTTCTTCTCCAAGAAATGCCAGGTTTCCCCCTTGAAATAGGACCTTTTCACCCACAAATACCTCTTTTATCCCCAAAAGAGGACAGTTTCTTCCAGACATGCCACATTTCTCCCAAATATAGCACATCTTCTCCAAGAAATACCAGGTTTCCCCCTTCAAATAGGACCTTTTCAACCACAAATACCTGTTAGATCCCCAAAATAGGACGTTGTCTTCCAGAAATGCCACATTTCTCCCAAAAATATCACATCTGCTCCAAGAAATACCAGCTTTCCCCCTTCAAATAGGACCTTTTCACCCACAAATACCTCTTTTATCCCCAAAATAGGACAGTTTCTTCCAGACATGCCCTATTTCTCCCAAATATATCACATCTCCTCCAAGAAATACCAGGTTTCCCCCTGGAAGTAGCACATTTTCTCCCACAAATACCTGTTTGATCCCCAAAATAGGACAGTTTCTTCCAGAAATGCCAGATTTCTCCCAAATATAGAACATCTTCTCCAAGAAATACCAGGTTTCCCCCTGGAAATAGGTCCTTTTCACCCACAAATACCTGTTTGATCCCCAAAATAGGACAGTTTCTTCCAGAAATGCCACATTTCTCCAAAATATATCACATCTTCTCCAAGAAATACCAGGTTTCCCCCTTCAAATTGGACCTTTTCACCCACCAATACCTCTTTTATCCCCAAAATTGGTCAGTTTCTACCGACATGCCACATTTCTCCCAAATATATCACATCTTCTCCAAGAAATACCAGGTTTCCCCCTTCAAATAGGACCTTTTCACCCACAAATTCCTCTTTTATCCCCAAAATAGGACAGTTTCTTCCTGACATGCCACATTTCTCCCAAATATATCACATCTTCTCCAAGAAATACCAGGATTCCTCCTGAAATAGGAACTTTTCTCCCACAAATACCAGCCTTCTCCCCCCAAATTGGACTTTTTCTTCCTGACATGCCACATTTCTCCCAAATATATCACATCTTCTCCAAGAAATACCAGCTTTCCCCCTTCAAATACGACCTTTTCACCCACAAATACCTCTTCTATCCCCAAAATAGGACAGTTTCTGCCCGACATGCCAGATTTCTCCCAAATATATCACATCTTCTCCAAGAAATACCACGTTTCCCCCTTCAAATAGGACCTTTTCACCCACAAATACCTCTTTTATCCCCAAAACAGGACAGTTTCTTCGAGAAATGCCACATTTCTCCCAAATAGATCACATCTTCTCCAAGAAATACCAGGTTTCCCCCTTCTAATAGGACCTTTTCACCCACAAATACCTCTTTTATCCCCAATATAGGACAGTTTCTTCCAGAAAGGCCAGATTTCGCCCAAAAATATCACATCTTCTCCAAGAAATACCCCGTTTCCCCCTGGAAATAGGACCTTTTCACCCACAAATACCTCTTTTATCCCCAAAAGTGGACAGTTTCTTCTAGAAATGCCATATTTCTCCCAAATATATCACATCTTCTCCAAGAACTACCAGGATTCCTCCTGAAATAGGACCATTTCTCCCACAAACACCTCTTTTATTCCCAAAATAGGACAGTTTCTTCTAGAAATGCCATATTTCTCCCAAATATATCACATCTTCTCCAAGAAATACCAGGATTCCTCCTGAAATAGGACCTTTTCTCCCACAAATACCTCTTTTATCCCCAAAAGAGGACAGTTTCTTCCAGAAATGCCAGATTTCTCCCAAATATATCACATCTTCTCCAAGAAATACCGGGATTCCCCCTTCAAATAGGACCTTTTCACCCACAAATACATCTTTTATCCCCAAAAAAGGACAGTTTCTTCCAGAAATGCCACATTTCTCCCAAATAGATCACATCTTCTCCAAGAAATACCAGGTTTCCCCCTTCAAATAGGACCTTGCCACCCACAAATACCTCTTTTATCCCTCAAATTGGAAATTTTCTTCTAGAAATTCCAGATTTATCCCAAGTATAGAACATCTTCTCCAAAAAATACCACGTTTCCCCCTGGAAATAGGACCTTTTCACCCACAAATACCTCTTTTAACCCCAGGATAGGACAGTTTCTTTCAGAAATGCAACATTTCACTCAAATATATCACATCTTCTCCAAGAAATACCACGATTCCTCCTGATATAGGTCCTTTTCTCCCACAAATACCTGTTTTATCCCCAAAATAGGACAGTATCTTCCAGAAATGCCTGATTTCTCCCAAATATATCACATCTTCTCTAAGAAATACCAGGTTTCCCCCTGGAAATAGGATCTTTTCACCCACAAATACCTGTTTCATCCCCAAAATAGGACAGTTTCTTCCAGAAATGCCACATTTCTCCCAAATACATCACAGCTTCTCCAGGAAACACCACGTTTCCCCCTTCAAATAGGACCTTTTCACCCACAAATACCTCTTTTATCCCCAAAAGAGGACAGTTTCTTCCAGAAATGCCACATTTCTCCCAAATATATCAAATCTCCTCCAAGAAATACCAGGTTTCCCCCTTCAAATAGGACCTTTTCACACACAAATACCTCTTTTATCCCCAAAAGAGGACAGCTTCTTCCAGACATGCCACATTTCGCCCAAATATACCACATCTTCTCCAAGAAATACCAGGTTTTCCCCTGCAAATATGACCTTTTCAACCAAAAATACCTGTTTTATCCCCAAAATAGGACAGTTTTTTCCTGACTTGCCAGATTTCTCCCAAATGTATCAAATCTTCTCCAAGAAATACCAGGATTCCTCCTGAAATAGGAAATTTTCTCCCACAAATACCAGCCTTCTCCCCACAAATTTGACTTTTTCTTCCAGAAATGCCTGATTTCTCCCAAATATATCACATCTTCTCCAAGAAATACCAGGTTTCCCCCTTCAAATAGGACCTTTTCACCCACAAATACCTCTTTTATCCACAAAATAGTACTGTTTCATCCAGAAATGCCACATTTCTCCCAAATATATCACATCTTCTCCAAGAAATACCAGGTTTCCCCCTTCAGATACAACCTTTTCACCCTCAAATACTTGTTTGATTCCCAAAAGAGGACAGTTTCTTCCAGAAAGGCCACATTTCTCCCAAATATATCACATCTTCTCCAAGAAATACCAGCTTTCCCCCTTCAAATAGGACCTTTTCACCCACAAATACCTCTTTTATTCCCAAAATAGGACAGTTTCTTCCAGAAATGCCACATTTCTCCCAAATAGATCACAACTCCTCCAAGAAATACCACCTTTCCGCCTTAAAATAGGACCTTTTCACCCACAAATTCCTCTTTTATCCCCAAAACAGGACAGTTACTTCCAGAAATGCCACATTTCTCCCAAATATATCACATCTTCTCCAAGAAATACCAGGTTTCCCCCTTGAAATAGGACCTTTTAACCCACAAACACCTCTTTTATCCCCAAAATAGGACAGTTTCTTCCAGAAATGCCACATTTCTCCCAAATATATCACATCTCCTCCTAGAAATACCAGGTTTCCCCCTGGAAGTAGCACATTTTCTCCCACAAATACCTGTTTGATCCCCAAAATAGGACAGATTATTCCAGAAATGCCACATTTCTCCCAAATATATCACATCTCCTCCAAGAAATACCAGCTTTCCCCCTTCAAATAGGACCTTTTCACCCACAAATACCTCTTTTATCCCCAAAACAGGACAGTTTCTTCCAGAAATGCCACATTTCTCCCAAATATATCACATCTTCTCCAAGAAATACCAGTTTTCCCCTTCAAATAGGACCTTTTCACCCACAAATACCTCTTTTATCCCCAAAATAGGACTGTTTCTTCCAGACATGCCACATTTCTCCCAAACATATCACATCTTCTCCAAGAAATACCAGATTTCCCCCTTCAAATAGGACCTTTTCACCCACAAATACCTCTTTTATCCCCAAAAGAGGACACTTTTTTCCAGAAATGCCTCATTTCTCGCGAATATAGCACATCTTCTCCAAGAAATACCAGGGTTCCCCCTTCAAATTGGACCTTTTCACCCACAAATACCTCTTTTATCCCCAAAATTGGTCAGTTTCTTCCGACATGCCACATTTCTCCCAAATATAGCACATCTTCTCCAAGAAATACCAGCTTTCCCCCTTCAAATAGGACCTTTTCACCCACAAATACCTCTTCTGTCCCCAAAATAGGACAGTTTCTTCCTGACATGCCACATTTCTCCCAAATATATCACATCTTCTCCAAGAAATACCAGGATTCCTCCTGAAATATGAACTTTTCTCCCACAAATACCAGCCTTCTCCCCCAAATTGGACTTTTTCTTCCTGACATGCCACATTTCTCCCAAATATATCACATCTTCTCCAAGAAATACCAGGTTCCCCATTGAAATAGGACCTTTTCACCCACAAATACCTCTTTTATCCCCAAAATAGGACAGTTTCTGCCCGACATGCCAGATTTCTCCCAAATAGATCACATCTACTCCAAGAAATACCAGGTTTCCCCCTTCAAATAGGACCTTTTCACCCACAAATACCTCTTTTATCCCCAAAAGAGGACAGTTTCTTCCAGACATGCCACATTTCTCCCAAATATATCACATCTTCTCCAAGAAATACCAGGTTTCCCCCTGGAAATAGGACCTTTTCACCCACAAATACCTCTTTTATCCCCAAAATATGACAGTTTCTTCTAGAAATGCCATATTTCTCCCAAATATATCACATCTTCTCCAAGAAATACCAGGATTCCTCCTGAAATAGGACCTTTTCTCCCACAAACACCTCCTTTATTCCCAAAATAGGACGTTGTCTTCAAGAAATGCCAGATTTCTCCCAAATATATCACATCTTCTCCAAGAAATACCAGGTTTCCCCCTTCAAATAGGACATTTTCACACAGAAATACCTCTTTGATCCCCAAAAGAGGACAGTTTCATCCAGAAATGCCACATTTCTCCCAAATATATCACATCTCCTCCAAGAAATACCAGCTTTCCCCCTTCAAATAGGACCTTTTCACCCACAAATACCTGTTTTATCCCCAAAAGAGGACGTTGTCTTCCAGAAATGCCACATTTCTCCCAAATATATCACATCTTCTCGAAGAAATACCGGGATTCCCCCTTGAAATAGGACCTTTCCACCCACAAATACCTCTTTTATCCCCAAAAGAGGACAGTTTCTTCCAGAAATGCCACATTTCTCCCAAATATATCACATCTTCTCCAAGAAATACCAGATTTCCCCCTTCAAATAGGACCTTTTCACCCACAAATACCTCTTTTATCCCCAAAATAGGACAGTTTCTTCCTGACATGCCACATTTCTCCCAAATATATCACATCTTCTCCAAGAAATACCAGGATTCCTCCTGAAATAGGAACTTTTCTCCCACGAATACCAGCCTTCTCCCCCCAAATTGGACTTTTTCTTCCTGACATGCCACATTTCTCCCAAATATATCACATCTTCTCCAAGAAATACCAGGTTCCCTCTTGAAATAGGATCTTTTCACCCACAAATACCAGTTTTATCCCCAAAATAGGACAGTTTCTGCCCGACATGCCACATTTCTCCCAAATATATCACATCTTCTCCAAGAAATACCAGGTTTCCCCATGGAAGTAGCACATTTTCTCCCACAAATACCCCTTTTATCCCCAAAATAGGACAGTTTCTTCCAGAAATGCCACATTTCTCTCAAATATATCACATCTTCTCCAAGAAATACCACGATTCCTCCAGAAATAGGACCTTTTCTCCCACAAATACCTGTTTTATCCCCAAAATAGGACAGTTTCTTCCAGAAATGCCACATTTCTCCCAAATATATCACATCTTCTCTAAGAAATACCAGGTTTCCCCCTTCAAATAGGACCTTTTCACCCACAAATACCTGTTTTATTCCCCAAATAGGACAGTTTCTTCCAGAAATGCCACATTTCTCCCAAATACATCACAGCTTCTCCAGGAAACACCAGGTTTCCCCCTTCAAATAGGACCTTTTCACCCACAAATACCTGTTTTATCCCCAAAAGAGGACAGTTTCTTCCAGAAATTCCACATTTCTCCCAAATAGATCACATCTTCTCCAAGAAATACCAGGTTTCCCCCTTCAAATAGGACCTTTTCACCCACAAATACCTCTTTTATCCCCAAAAGAGGACCGTTTCTTCCAGACATGCCAAATTTCGCCCAAATATATCACATCTTCTCCAAGAAATACCAGGTTTTCCCCTGGAAATATGACCTTTTCAACCAAAAATACCTGTTTTATCCCCAAAATAGGACAGTCTCTTCCTGACTTGCCAGATTTCTCCCAAATATATCAAATCTTCTCCAAGAAATACCAGGATTCCTCCTGAAATAGGAAATTTTCTCCCACAAATACCAGCCTTCTCCCCCCAAATTTGAGTTTTTCTTCCAGAAATGCCTGATTTCTCCCAAATATATCACATCTTCTCCAAGAAATACCAGGTTTCCCCCTTCAAATAGGACCTTTTCACCCACAAATACCTCTTTTATCATCAAAATAGGACATTTTCTTCCAGAAATGCCACATTTCTCCCAAATAAAGAACATCTTCTCCAAGAAATACCATGTTTCCCCCTTCAAATACAAACTTTTCACCCTCAAATACTTGTTTGATCCCCAAAATAGGACAGTTTCTTCCAGAAAGGCCACATTTCACCCAAATATATCACATCTTCTCCAAGAAATACCAGGTTTTCCCCTTCAAATAGGACGTTTCCACCCACAAATACCTCTTTTATCCCCAAAATACGACAGTTTCTTCCAGAAATGCCACATTTCTCCCAAACATATCACATCTTCTCCAAGAAATACCAGGTTTCCCCCTGGAAGTAGCACATTTTCTCCCACAAATACCTGTTTTATCCCCAAAAGAGGACTATTTCTTTCAGAAATGCCAAATTTCTCCCAAATATATCACATCTTCTCCAAGAAATACCAGGTTTCCCCCTTCAAATAGGACATTTTCACCCACAAATACCTCTTTTATCCCCAAAATAGGACATTTTCTTCCAGACATGCCACATTTCTCCCATATGTATCACATCTTCTCCAAGAAATACCAGGATTCCTCCTGAAATAGGACCTTTTCTCCCACAAATACCTCTTTTATCCCCAAAAGAGGACAGTTTCTTCCAGACATGCCAGATTTCTCCCAAATATATCACATCTTCTCCAAGAAATACCACGTTTCCCCCTGGAAATAGGACCTTTTCACCCACAAATACCTCTTTTATCCCCAAAATAGGACAGTTTCTGCCAGAAATGCCACATTTCTCCCAAATATATCACATCTTCTCCAAGAAATACCAGCTTTCCCCCTTCAAATAGGACCTTTTCACCCACAAATACCTATATTATCCCCAAAATAGGACAGTTTCATCCAGACATGCCACATTTCTCCCAAATATATCAAATCTTCACCAAGAAATACCACGTTTCCCCCTTGAAATAGGAGCTGTTCTCCCACAAATGCCAGCCTTCTCACCCCAAATTTGACTATTTCTTCCAGAAAGGCCACATTTCTCCCAAATATATCACATCTTCTCCAAGAAATACCCCGTTTCCCCTTCAAATGTGACCTTTTCACCCACAAATACCTGTTTTATCTCAAAATAGGACAGTTTCTTACAGAAATGCCACATTTCGCCCAAATATAGAACATCTTCTCCAAGAAATACCAGCTTTCCCCCTTGAAATAGTACCCTGTCACCCACAAATACCTGTTTTATCCCTTTCTTCCGAGCGACATTTCGTTTTGGCGTGTTTATCCGATGCTACACTTCAGCTTTCTGTGACGAATAGAGTAGATGAGAAAAGCCCCACTAATAAGGCAGCTTGAAGTTCCAGGAGCCACACACGTTGTGCTTTCAGGAAGGACGTTCCAGAAAGTCGAGAGTTGTGGCTTCTTTCCAGCGGAGAAAAAACCCCCTGTTTTCAGGCAAAGCAGTAGTCTGCAGCTGCAGACTCTCCGGAAGGTTAAGCGCGAGTGCCGCTTTCGAGCCGCGAGAGCGAAGGAGCGGCATTCCTATGCCGGGAACGTGCGAATTCAGCCTACTGCATCGCCTGAAAACAGGGGGTTTTTTCTCCGCAGGAAAGAAGCCACAACTCTCGGCTTTCTGGAACGTCCTCCCTGAAAGCACAACGTGTGTGTCTCCTTGAACGGCTACCTGCCTTATTAGTGGGGCTTTTCTCTTCTACTCTATTCGTCACAGTATGCTGAAGTGTAGCATCGGATAAACACTCCAAAACGCAATGTCGCTCGGAAGAAAGGGATAAGAATGAGAGAGAAGCGTAGTGCATTCTGCATGGACACATGGAGAAGTCCGAAGCGCTTCATTGCGATGTGCGCAGAAGAAGCCGCTCACTCGTCGGAGAAAAGCATCCGGCTGAAGTCGCTCTTTCCCGGCATCCGAGAGAAACGAGAGCGCTGCTGAAGGCTGCAAGCGGCACTCGGGCAGAACCGCGATGGACCGGCCAGCAACTGCAGACTCTCCGGAGCGGGTCAGCGGGAGTGCCGCTTTCGAGCCACGAGAGCGAAGGAGCGGCATTCCTATGCCGAGAACGTGCGAATTCAGCCTACTGCATTGCCTGAAAACAGGGGCTTTTTTCTCCGCAGGAAAGAAGCCACAACTCTCGACTTTCTGCAACGTCCTCCCTGAAAGCACAACGTGTGTGGGTCCTGGAACTTCTAGCCGCCTTCTTAGAGGGGCTTTACTCTTCTACTCTTTGTCACAGAATGCTGAAGTGCAGCATCGGATAAACACTCCAAAACGAAATGTCGCTCGGAAGAAAGGGATAAAACAGGAATTTGTGGGTGAAAAGGTCCTATTTCAGGAGGAATCCTGGTATTTCTTGGAAAAAATGCCCAATTTGGAAGGAGAAGGCGGGTATTTGTAGGAGAAAAGGTCCTATTTCAGGAGGAATCCAGGTATTTCCTTGAAGAAGTAGTGACATATTTGGGAGAAAGGTGGCATTTCTGGATGAAACTGTCCTATTTTGAGGATAAAACAGGTATTTGTGGGTGAAAAGGTCCTATTTCCAGAGGGAAACCTGGTATTTCTTGGAGAAGATGTGATATATTTGGGAGAAATGTGGCATTTCTGGAAGAAACTGTCCAATTTGGGGATAAAAAAGGTATTTGTGGGTGAAAAGGTCCTACTTCCAGGTGGTAACCGGGTATTTCTTGGAGAAGATGTGATATATTTGGGGGAAATGTGGCATGTCTGGGAAAAAATGTCCTCTTTTGGGGATAAAACAGGTATTTGTGGGTGAAAAGGTCCTATTTCAAGGGGGAAACCTGGTATTTCTTGGAGAAGCTGTGATAAATTTGGGAGAAATGTGGCACGTCTGGAAGAAAATGTCCAATTTGAGGGATAAAAGAGGTATTTGTGGGAGAAAAGTTCCTATTTGAAGGGGGAAAGCTGGTATTTCTTGGAGGAGATGTGATATATTTGGGAGAAATGTGGCATTTCTGGAAGAAACTGTCGTATTTTGGGGATCAAACAGGTATTTGTGGGTGAAAAGGTCCTGTTTCCAGGGGGAAAGCTGGTATTTCTTGGAGAAGATGTGATATATTTGGGAGAAATGTGGCATGTCGGAAGAAACTGTCCTATTTTGGGGATAAAAGAGGTATTTGTGGGTGAAAAGGTCCTATTTCCAGGGGGAAACCTGGTATTTCTTGGAGAAGATGTGATATATTTGGGAGAAATGTGGCCTTTCTGGCAGAAACTGTCCTCTTTTGGGGATAAAAGAGGTATTTGTGGGTGAAAAGGTCCTATTTCCAGGGGGAAACCTGGTATTTCTTGGAGAAGATGTGATATATTTGGGAGAAATGTGGCATTTCTGGAAGACAATGTCCAATTTGAGGAATAAAAGAGGTATTTGTGGGTGAAAAGGTCCTATTTGAAGGGCGAAACCTGGTATTTCTTGGAGAAGATGTGATATATTTGGGAGAAATGTGGCATTTCTGGAAGAAACGGTCCTATTTGGGGGATAAAAGAGGTATTTGTGGGAGAAAACGTCCTATTTGAAGGGGGAAACCTGGTATTTCTTGGAGAAGATGTGATATATTTGGGAGAAATCTGGCATTTCTGGACGGAACTGTCCTCTTTTGGGGATAAAACAGGTATTTGTGGGTGAAAAGGTCCTATTTGAAGGGGGAATCCTGGTATTTCTTGGAGAAGATGTGAAATATTTGGGAGAAATCCGGCATTTGTGGAAGAAAATGTCCAATTTGGGTGGAGAAGGCTGGTATTTGTCGGTGAAAATGTCCTATTTGAAGGGGGAAAGCTGGTAGTTCTTGGAGAAGATGTGATATATTTGGGAGAAATGTGGCATTTCTTGAAGAAACTGTCCTATTTTGGGGATAAAGGAGGTATTTGTGGGTGAAAAGGTCCTATTTCAAGGGGGAAAGCTGGTATTTCTTGGAGAAGATGTGATATATTTGGGAGAAATGTGGCATTTCTGGAAGAAAATGTCCAATTTCGGGGATAGAAGAGGTATTTGTGGGTGAAAAGGTCCTATTTGAAGGGGGAAACCTGGTATTTCTTGGAGAAGATGTGATATATTTGGGAGAAATGTGGCCTTTCTGGAAGAAACTGTCCTATTTTGGGGATAAAAGAGGTATTTGTGGGTGAAAAGGTCCTATTTGAAGGGGGAAACCTGGTATTTCTTGGAGAAGATGTGATATATGTGGGAGAAATCTGGCATGTCTGGAAGAAACTGTCCAATTTTGGGGATAAAAGAGGTATTTGTGGGTGAAAAGGTCCTATTTGAAGGGGGAAACCTGGTATTTCTTGGAGAAGATGTGATATATTTGGGAGAAATCTGGAATTTCTGGAAGAAACTGTCCTATTTGGGGGATCAAACAGGTATTTGTGGGTGAAAAGTTCCTATTTCAAGGGGGAAAGCTGGTATTTCTTGGAGAAGATGTGATATATTTGGGAGAAATGTGGCATTTCTGGAAGAAACTGTCCTCTTTTGGGGATAAAAGAGGTATTTGTGGGTGAAAAGGTCCTATTTGAAGGGGGAAAGCTGGTATTTCTTGGAGAAGATGTGATCTATTTGGGAGATATCTGGCATGTCTGGAAGACAATATCCTATTTTGGGGATAAAAGAGGTATTTGTGGGTGAAAAGGTCCTATTTCAAGGGGAAAAGCTGGTATTTCTTGGAGAAGATGTGATATATTTGGGAGAAATGTGGCATGTCTGGAAGAAACTGTCCAATTTTGTGGATAAAGGCGGTATTTGTGGGTGACAAGGCCCTATTTGAAGGGGGAAAGCTGGTATTTCTTGGAGAAGATGTGATATATTTGGGAGAAATGTGGCATGTCTGGGAGAAACTGTCCAATTTTGGGGATTAAGGAGGTATTTGTGGGAGAAAAGGTCCTATTTGAAGGGGGAATCCAGGTACTTCTTGGAGAAGATGTGATCTATTTGGGAGAAATGTGGCATTTCTGGAAGACAATGTCCAATTTGAGGGATAAAACAGGTATTTGTGGGTGAAAAGGTCCTATTTGAAGGGGGAATGCTGGTATTTCTTGGAGAAGATGTGATATATTTGGGAGAAATCTGGCCTTTCTGGAAGAAACTGTCCTATTTGGGGATAAAAGAGGTATTTGTGGGTGAAAAGGTCCTATTTGAAGGGGGTATCCTGGTATTTCTTGGAGAAGATGTGATATATTTGGGAGAAATGTGGCATTTCTGGAAGACAATGTCCAATTTGAGGGATAAAATAGGTATTTGTGGGTGAAAAGGTCCTATTTGAAGGGGGAAACCTGGTATTTCTTGGAGAAGATGTGATATATTTGGGAGAAATGTGGCATTTCTGGAAGAAACTGTCCTATTTGGGGGATAAAAGAGGTATTTGTGGGAGAAAACGTCCTATTTGAAGGGGGAAACCTGGTATTTCTTGGAGAAGATGTGATCTATTTGGGAGAAATGTGGCATTTCTGGAAGACAATGTCCTCTTTTGGGGATAAAACAGCTATTTCTTGGTGAAAAGGTCCTATTTGAAGGGGGAAACCTGGTATTTCTTGTAGAAGATGTGATATATTTGGGAGAAATCTGGCATTTCTGGAAGAAAATGTCGAATCTGGGGGGAGAAGGCTACTATTTGTGGGAGAAAAGGTCCTATTTCCAGGGGAAAGCTGGTATTTCTTGGAGAAGATGTGATATATTTGGGAGAAATGTGGCATTTCTGGAAGAAACTGTCCTCTTTTGGGGATAAAAGAGGTATTTGTGGGTGAAAAGGTCCTATTTGAAGGGGGAAAGCTGGTATTTCTTGGAGAAAATGTGATATATGTGGGAGAAATCTGGCACGTCTGGAAGAAACTGCCCAATTTTGGGGATCAAACAGGTATTTGTGGGTGAAAAGGTCCCATTTCAAAGGGGAAACCTGGTATTTCTTGGAGAAGATGTGATGTATTTGGGAGAAATGTGGCATTTCTGGAAGAAAATATCCAATCTGGGGGGAGAAGGCTACTATTTGTGGGAGAAAAGGTCCTATTCCAGGAGGTAAGCTGGTATTTCTTGGAGAAGATGTTCTATATTTGGGAGAAATCTGGCATTACTGCAAGAAACTGTCCTATTTTGGGGATAAAACAGGTATTTGTGGGTGAAAAGGTCCTATTTCAAGGGGGAAAGCTGGTATTTCTAGGAGAAGATGTGTTATATTTGGGACAATTGTGGCATTTCTGGAAGAAACTGTCCTCTTTTGGGGATAAAAGAGGTATTTGTGTTTGAAAAGGTCCTATTTCCAGGGGGAAAGCTGGTACTTCTTGGAGAAGATTAGATATATTTGGGAGAAATCTGGCATGTCTGGAAGAAAATGTCCAATCTGGGGGGAGAAGTCTATTATTTGTGGGAGAAAAGGTCCGATTTGAAGGGGGGATCCTGGTATTTCTTGGAGAAGACGTGATATATTCGGGAGAAATGTAGCATTTCTGGAAGAAACTGTCCTCTTTTGGGGATAAAAGAGGTATTTGTGGGTGAAAACGTCCTATTTGAAGGGGGAAACCTGGTATTTCTTGGAGAAGATGTGATATATTTGGGAGAAATGTGGCATGTCTGGAAGAAAATATCCAATCTGGGGGGAGAAGGCTTCTATTTGTGGGAGATAATGTCCTATATCAAGAGGAATCCTTGTATTTCTTGGAGAAGATGTGATATATTTGGGAGAATTGAGGCATTTCTGGAAGAAACTGTCCTCTTTTGGGGATAAAACAGGTATTTGTGGGTGAAAAGGTCCTATTAGAAGGGGGATACCTGGTATTTCTTGGAGGAGAAGTGATATATTTGGGTGAAATCTGGCATTACCTGAAGAAACTGTCCTGTTTTGGCGATAAAAGAGGTATTTGTGGGTGAAAAGGTCCTATTTGAAGGGGGAAACCTGGTATTTCTTGGAGAAGATGTGATATATTTGGGAGAAATGTGGCATTTCTGGAAGAAACTGTCCTGTTTGGAGATAAAAGAGGTATTTGTGGGTGAAAAGGTCCTATTAGAAGGGGGAAACCTGGTATTTCTTGGAGGAGATGTGATCTATTTGGGAGAAATTTGGCATTTCTGGAAGAAACTGTCCTATTTTGGGGATAAAAGAAGTATTTGTGGGTGAAAAGGTCCTATTTGAAGGGGGAAAGCTGGTATTTCTTGGAGAAGATGTGATATATTTGGGAGAAATCTGGCATGTCTGGAAGAAACTGATCTCTTTTGGGGATAAAAGAGGTATTTGTGGGTGAAAAGGTCCTATTTGAAGGGGGAAACCTGGTATTTCTTGGAGAAGATGTGGTATATTTGGGAGAAATCTGGCCTTTCTGGAAGAAACTGTCCAATTTTGGGGATAAAAGAGGTATTTGTGGGTGAAAAGGTCCTAGTTGAAGGGGGAAACGTGGTATTTCTTGGAGAAGATGTGATATATTTGGGAGAAATGTGGCATGTCTGGAAGAAACTGTCCTATTTGAGGGATAAAAGAGGTATATGTGGGTGAAAAGGTCCTATTTGAAGGGGGAAAGCTGGTATTTCTTGGAGAAGATGTGATCTATTTGGGAGAAATGTGGCATTTCAGGCAGAAACAGTCCTCTTTTGGGGATAAAACAGGTATTTGTGGGTGAAAAGGTCCTATTTGAAGGGGTAAACTTGGTATTTCTTGGAGAAGATGTGATGTATTTGGGAGAAATTTGGCATTTCTGGAAGAAACTGTCCTATTTTGGGGATTAAAGAGGTATTTGTGGGTGAAAAGGTCCTATTTGAAGGGATAAAGCTGGTATTTCTTGGAGAAGATGTGATATATTTGGGAGAAATGTGGCATTTCTGGAAGAAACTGTCGTGTTTTGGGGATCAAACAGGTATTTGTGGGTGAAAAGGTCCTATTTCCAGGGGAAAACCTGGTATTTCGTGGTGGAGATTTGATATATTTGGGAGAAATGTGGCATTTCTGGAAGAAACTGTCGTGTTTTGGGGATAAAACAGATATTTGTGGGAGAAAAGGTCCTATTTTAGGAGGAATACTGGTATTTCTTGGAGAAGATGAGATATATTTGGGAGAAATCTGGCATTTCTGGAAGAAAATGTCCTATTTTGGTGATCTAACAGGTATTTGTGGGAGACAAGGTCCTATTTCAAGGGGAAAACCTGGTATTTCTTGGCGGAGATGTGATATGTTTGGGAGAAATGTGGCATTTCTTAAAGAAAATGTCCCATTTTGGGGACCAAACAGGTATTTGTGGGAGAAAAGGTCCTATTTCAAGGAGGAATCCTGGTATTTCTTGGAGAAGATGTGATATATTCGGGAGAAATGTAACATGTCTGGAAGAAACTGTCCTCATTTGGGGATAAAAGAGGTTTTTGTGGGTGAAAAGGTCCTATTTGAAGGGGGAAATCTGGTATTTCTTGGAGAAGATGTGATATATTTGGGAGAAATGTGGCATTTCTGGAAGAAACTGTCGTGTCTTGGGGATAAAACAGGTATTTGTGGGTGAAAAGGTCCTATTTCGAGGGGGAAACCTGGTATTTCTTGGAGAAGATGTGATAGATTTGGGAGAAATGTGGCATTTCTGGAAGAAAATGTCCTATTTTGGGGATAAAACAGGTATTTGTGGGTGAAAAGTTCCTATTTGAAGGGGGACACCTGGTATTTCTTGGAGAAGATGTGATATATTTGGGAGAAATGTGGCATTTCTGGAAGAAAATGTCCTATTTTGGGGATAAAAGAGGTATTTGTGGGTGAAAAGGTCCTATTTGAAGGGGGAAACCCGGTATTTCTTGGAGAAGATGTGATATATTTGGGAGAAATCTGGCATTTCTGGAAGAAACTGTACTATTTTGGGGATAAAACAGGTATTTGTGGGTGAAAAGGCCCTATTTGAAGGGGGAAACCTGGTATTTCTTGGAGGAGATGAGATATATTTGGGAGAAATCTGGCATTTATGAAAGAAACTGTCCTATTTTGGGTATAATAGAGCTATTTGTGGGTGAAAAGGTCCCATTTCCAGGGGGAAACCTAGTATTTCTTGGAGAAGATGTGGTATATTTGGGAGAAATGTGGCATTTCTGGAAGAAACTGTTCTATTTTGGGGATAAAAGAGGTATTTGTGGGTGAAAATGTCCCATTTCAAGGGGGAAACCTGGCATTTCTTGGAGAAGATGTGATATATTTGGGAGAAATGTGGCCTTTCTGGAAGAAACTGTCCTATTTTGGGGATAAAACAGGTATTTGTGGGTGAAAAGGACCTACTTCGAGGGGGAAACCTGGTATTTCTTGGAGAAGATGTGATATATTTGGGAGAAATCTGGTCTTTCTGGAAGAAACTGTACAATTTTGGGGATAAAAGAGGTATTTGTGGGTGAAAAGGTCCTAGTTGAAGGGGGAAACGTGGTATTTCTTGGAGAAGATGTGATATATTTGGGAGAAATGTGGCATGACTGGAAGAAACTGTCCTATTTGAGGGATAAAAGAGGTATATGTGGGTGAAAAGGTCCTATTTGAAGGGGGAAAGCTGGTATTTCTTGGAGAAGATGTGATCTATTTGGGAGAAATGTGGCATTTCAGGCAGAAACAGTCCTCTTTTGGGGATAAAACAGGTATTTGTGGGTGAAAAGGTCCTATTTGAAGGGGGAAACTTGGTATTTCTTGGAGAAGATGTGATGTATTTGGGAGAAATTTGGCATTTCTGGAAGAAACTGTCCTGTTTTGGGGATTAAAGAGGTATTTGTGGGTGAAAAGGTCCTATTTGAAGGGGGAAAGCTGGTATTTCTTGGAGAAGATGTGATATATTTGGGAGAAATGTGGCATTTCTGGAAGAAACTGTCGTGTTTTGGGGATCAAACAGGTATTTGTGGGTGAAAAGGTCCTATTTCCAGGGGAAAACCTGGTATTTCGTGGTGGAGATTTGATATATTTGGGAGAAATGTGGCATTTCTGGAAGAAACTGTCGTGTTTTGGGGATAAAACAGATATTTGTGGGAGAAAAGTTCCTATTTTATGAGGAATACTGGTATTTCTTGGAGAAGATGTGATATATTTGGGAGAAATGTGGCATTTCTGGAAGACAATGTCCTCTTTTGGGGATCAAAGAGGTATTTGTGGGTGAAAAGGTCCTATTTGAAGGGGGAAACCTGGTATTTCTTGGAGAAGATGTGATATATTTGGGAGAAATGTGGCATTTCTGGAAGACAACGTCCTATTTTGGGGATAAAAGAGGTATTTGTGGGTGAAAAGGTCCTATTTCGAGGGGGAAACCTGGTATTTCTTGGAGAAGATGTGATATATTTGGGAGAAATGTGGCATTTCTGGAAGAAAATGTCCTATTTTGGGGATAAAAGAGGTATTTGTGGGTGAAAAGGTCCTATTTCCAGGGGGAAACCTGGTATTTCTTGGAGAAGATGTGATATATTTGGGAGAAATGTGGCATTTCTGGAAGAAAATGTCCTATTTTGGGGATAAAAGAGGTATTTGTGGGTGAAAAGGTCCTATTTGAAGGGATAAAGCTGGTATTTCTTGGAGAAGATGTGATATATTTGGGAGAAATCCGGCATTTCTGGAAGAAAATGTCCTATTTTGTGGATCAAACAGGTATTTGTGGGTGAAAAGGTCCTATTTGAAGAGGGAAAGCTGGTATTTCTTGGAGAAGATGTGATATATTTGGGAGAAATGTGGCATGTCTGGAAGAAACTGTCTTATTTTGGGTATGAAACAGGTATTTGTGGGTGAAAAGGTCCTATTTGAAGGGGGAAACCTGGTATTTCTTGGAGAAGATGAGATATGTTTGGGAGAAATGTGGCATTTCTGGAAGAAAGTGTCCTATTTTGGGGATAAAACAGGTATTTGTGGGAGAAAAGTTCCTATTTCAGGAGTAATCCTGGTATTTCTTGGAGAAGATGTGATAGATTTGGGAGAAATGTGGCATTTCTGGAAGAAACTGTCCTATTTTGGGGATAAAAGAGGTATTTGTGGGTGAAAAGGTCCTACTTCGAGGGGGAAACCTGGTATTTCTTGGAGAATATGTGATATATTTGGGAGAAATCTGGCATGTCTGGAAGAAAATGTCCCATTTTGGGGATAAAAGAGGTATTTGTGGGTGAAAAGGTCCTATTTGAAGGTGGAAACCTGGTATTTCTTGGAGAAGATGTGATCTATTTGGGAGAAATCTGGCATGTCTGGAAGAAACTGTCCTATTTTGAGGATGAAACAGGCATTTGTGGGTGAAAAGGTCCTATTTGAAGGGGGAAACCTGGTAATTCTTGGAGATTTTATATATTTGGGAGAAATCTGGCATTTCTGGAAGACAATGTCCAATTTGAGGGATAAAAAAGGTATTTGTGGGAGAAAAGTTCCTATTTGAAGGGGGAAACCTGGTATTTCTTGGAGAAGATGTGATATATTTTATGAGAAATGTGGCATGTCAGGAAGAAAATGTCCTATTTTGGGGATAAAAGAGGTATTTGTGGGTGAAAAGGTCCTATTTCACGGGGGAAAGCTGATATTTCTTGGAGAAGATGAGATATGTTTGGGAGAAATGTGGCATTTCTGGAAGAAACTGTCCTATTTCTGGATAAAAGAGGTATTTGTGTGTGATAAGGTCCTATTTCAAGGGGGAAACCTGGTATTTCTTGGAGAAGATGTGATCTATTTGGGAGAAATCTGGCATTTCTGGAAGAAAATGTCCTATTTTGGGGATAAAAGAGGTATTTGTGGGTGAAAAGGTCCTATTTGAAGGGGGAAACCCGGTATTTCTTGGAGAAGATGTGATATATTTGGGAGAAATGTGGCATTTCTGGAAGAAACTGTCGTGTTTTGGGGATCAAACAGGTATTTGTGGGTGAAAAGGTCCTATTTCCAGGGGAAAACCTGGTATTTCGTGGTGGAGATTTGATATATTTGGGAGAAATGTGGCATTTCTGGAAGAAACTGTCGTGTTTTGGGGATAAAACAGATATTTGTGGGAGAAAAGTTCCTATTTTATGAGGAATACTGGTATTTCTTGGAGAAGATGTGATATATTTGGGAGAAATGTGGCATTTCTGGAAGACAATGTCCTCTTTTGGGGATCAAAGAGGTATTTGTGGGTGAAAAGGTCCTATTTGAAGGGGGAAACCTGGTATTTCTTGGAGAAGATGTGATATATTTGGGAGAAATGTGGCATTTCTGGAAGACAACGTCCTATTTTGGGGATAAAAGAGGTATTTGTGGGTGAAAAGGTCCTATTTCGAGGGGGAAACCTGGTATTTCTTGGAGAAGATGTGATATATTTGGGAGAAATGTGGCATTTCTGGAAGAAAATGTCCTATTTTGGGGATAAAAGAGGTATTTGTGGGTGAAAAGGTCCTATTTCCAGGGGGAAACCTGGTATTTCTTGGAGAAGATGTGATATATTTGGGAGAAATGTGGCATTTCTGGAAGAAAATGTCCTATTTTGGGGATAAAAGAGGTATTTGTGGGTGAAAAGGTCCTATTTGAAGGGATAAAGCTGGTATTTCTTGGAGAAGATGTGATATATTTGGGAGAAATCCGGCATTTCTGGAAGAAAATGTCCTATTTTGTGGATCAAACAGGTATTTGTGGGTGAAAAGGTCCTATTTCCAGGGGAAAACCTGGTATTTCGTGGTGGAGATTTGATATATTTGGGAGAAATGTGGCATTTCTGGAAGAAACTGTCGTGTTTTGGGGATAAAACAGATATTTGTGGGAGAAAAGGTCCTATTTTAGGAGGAATACTGGTATTTCTTGGAGAAGATGAGATATATTTGGGAGAAATCTGGCATTTCTGGAAGAAAATGTCCTATTTTGGTGATCTAACAGGTATTTGTGGGAGACAAGGTCCTATTTCAAGGGGAAAACCTGGTATTTCTTGGCGGAGATGTGATATGTTTGGGAGAAATGTGGCATTTCTTAAAGAAAATGTCCCATTTTGGGGACCAAACAGGTATTTGTGGGAGAAAAGGTCCTATTTCAAGGAGGAATCCTGGTATTTCTTGGAGAAGATGTGATATATTCGGGAGAAATGTAACATGTCTGGAAGAAACTGTCCTCATTTGGGGATAAAAGAGGTTTTTGTGGGTGAAAAGGTCCTATTTGAAGGGGGAAATCTGGTATTTCTTGGAGAAGATGTGATATATTTGGGAGAAATGTGGCATTTCTGGAAGAAACTGTCGTGTCTTGGGGATAAAACAGGTATTTGTGGGTGAAAAGGTCCTATTTCGAGGGGGAAACCTGGTATTTCTTGGAGAAGATGTGATAGATTTGGGAGAAATGTGGCATTTCTGGAAGAAAATGTCCTATTTTGGGGATAAAACAGGTATTTGTGGGTGAAAAGTTCCTATTTGAAGGGGGACACCTGGTATTTCTTGGAGAAGATGTGATATATTTGGGAGAAATGTGGCATTTCTGGAAGAAAATGTCCTATTTTGGGGATAAAAGAGGTATTTGTGGGTGAAAAGGTCCTATTTGAAGGGGGAAACCCGGTATTTCTTGGAGAAGATGTGATATATTTGGGAGAAATCTGGCATTTCTGGAAGAAACTGTACTATTTTGGGGATAAAACAGGTATTTGTGGGTGAAAAGGCCCTATTTGAAGGGGGAAACCTGGTATTTCTTGGAGGAGATGAGATATATTTGGGAGAAATCTGGCATTTATGAAAGAAACTGTCCTATTTTGGGTATAATAGAGCTATTTGTGGGTGAAAAGGTCCCATTTCCAGGGGGAAACCTAGTATTTCTTGGAGAAGATGTGGTATATTTGGGAGAAATGTGGCATTTCTGGAAGAAACTGTTCTATTTTGGGGATAAAAGAGGTATTTGTGGGTGAAAATGTCCCATTTCAAGGGGGAAACCTGGCATTTCTTGGAGAAGATGTGATATATTTGGGAGAAATGTGGCCTTTCTGGAAGAAACTGTCCTATTTTGGGGATAAAACAGGTATTTGTGGGTGAAAAGGACCTACTTCGAGGGGGAAACCTGGTATTTCTTGGAGAAGATGTGATATATTTGGGAGAAATCTGGTCTTTCTGGAAGAAACTGTACAATTTTGGGGATAAAAGAGGTATTTGTGGGTGAAAAGGTCCTAGTTGAAGGGGGAAACGTGGTATTTCTTGGAGAAGATGTGATATATTTGGGAGAAATGTGGCATGACTGGAAGAAACTGTCCTATTTGAGGGATAAAAGAGGTATATGTGGGTGAAAAGGTCCTATTTGAAGGGGGAAAGCTGGTATTTCTTGGAGAAGATGTGATCTATTTGGGAGAAATGTGGCATTTCAGGCAGAAACAGTCCTCTTTTGGGGATAAAACAGGTATTTGTGGGTGAAAAGGTCCTATTTGAAGGGGGAAACTTGGTATTTCTTGGAGAAGATGTGATGTATTTGGGAGAAATTTGGCATTTCTGGAAGAAACTGTCCTGTTTTGGGGATTAAAGAGGTATTTGTGGGTGAAAAGGTCCTATTTGAAGGGGGAAAGCTGGTATTTCTTGGAGAAGATGTGATATATTTGGGAGAAATGTGGCATTTCTGGAAGAAACTGTCGTGTTTTGGGGATCAAACAGGTATTTGTGGGTGAAAAGGTCCTATTTCCAGGGGAAAACCTGGTATTTCGTGGTGGAGATTTGATATATTTGGGAGAAATGTGGCATTTCTGGAAGAAACTGTCGTGTTTTGGGGATAAAACAGATATTTGTGGGAGAAAAGTTCCTATTTTATGAGGAATACTGGTATTTCTTGGAGAAGATGTGATATATTTGGGAGAAATGTGGCATTTCTGGAAGACAATGTCCTCTTTTGGGGATCAAAGAGGTATTTGTGGGTGAAAAGGTCCTATTTGAAGGGGGAAACCTGGTATTTCTTGGAGAAGATGTGATATATTTGGGAGAAATGTGGCATTTCTGGAAGACAACGTCCTATTTTGGGGATAAAAGAGGTATTTGTGGGTGAAAAGGTCCTATTTCGAGGGGGAAACCTGGTATTTCTTGGAGAAGATGTGATATATTTGGGAGAAATGTGGCATTTCTGGAAGAAAATGTCCTATTTTGGGGATAAAAGAGGTATTTGTGGGTGAAAAGGTCCTATTTCCAGGGGGAAACCTGGTATTTCTTGGAGAAGATGTGATATATTTGGGAGAAATGTGGCATTTCTGGAAGAAAATGTCCTATTTTGGGGATAAAAGAGGTATTTGTGGGTGAAAAGGTCCTATTTGAAGGGATAAAGCTGGTATTTCTTGGAGAAGATGTGATATATTTGGGAGAAATCCGGCATTTCTGGAAGAAAATGTCCTATTTTGTGGATCAAACAGGTATTTGTGGGTGAAAAGGTCCTATTTGAAGAGGGAAAGCTGGTATTTCTTGGAGAAGATGTGATATATTTGGGAGAAATGTGGCATGTCTGGAAGAAACTGTCTTATTTTGGGTATGAAACAGGTATTTGTGGGTGAAAAGGTCCTATTTGAAGGGGGAAACCTGGTATTTCTTGGAGAAGATGAGATATGTTTGGGAGAAATGTGGCATTTCTGGAAGAAAGTGTCCTATTTTGGGGATAAAACAGGTATTTGTGGGAGAAAAGTTCCTATTTCAGGAGTAATCCTGGTATTTCTTGGAGAAGATGTGATAGATTTGGGAGAAATGTGGCATTTCTGGAAGAAACTGTCCTATTTTGGGGATAAAAGAGGTATTTGTGGGTGAAAAGGTCCTACTTCGAGGGGGAAACCTGGTATTTCTTGGAGAATATGTGATATATTTGGGAGAAATCTGGCATGTCTGGAAGAAAATGTCCCATTTTGGGGATAAAAGAGGTATTTGTGGGTGAAAAGGTCCTATTTGAAGGTGGAAACCTGGTATTTCTTGGAGAAGATGTGATCTATTTGGGAGAAATCTGGCATGTCTGGAAGAAACTGTCCTATTTTGAGGATGAAACAGGCATTTGTGGGTGAAAAGGTCCTATTTGAAGGGGGAAACCTGGTAATTCTTGGAGATTTTATATATTTGGGAGAAATCTGGCATTTCTGGAAGACAATGTCCAATTTGAGGGATAAAAAAGGTATTTGTGGGAGAAAAGTTCCTATTTGAAGGGGGAAACCTGGTATTTCTTGGAGAAGATGTGATATATTTTATGAGAAATGTGGCATGTCAGGAAGAAAATGTCCTATTTTGGGGATAAAAGAGGTATTTGTGGGTGAAAAGGTCCTATTTCACGGGGGAAAGCTGATATTTCTTGGAGAAGATGAGATATGTTTGGGAGAAATGTGGCATTTCTGGAAGAAACTGTCCTATTTCTGGATAAAAGAGGTATTTGTGTGTGATAAGGTCCTATTTCAAGGGGGAAACCTGGTATTTCTTGGAGAAGATGTGATCTATTTGGGAGAAATCTGGCATTTCTGGAAGAAAATGTCCAATCTGGGGGGAGAAGGCTACTATTTGTGGGAGAAAAGGTACCATTTGAAGGGGGAAACCTGATATTTCTTGGAGAAGATGTGATATATCTGGGAGAAATGTGGCATGTCAGGAAGAAACTGTCCTATTTGGGGATAAAAGAGGTATTTGTGGGTGAAAAGATCCTATTTGAGGGGGGAAACCCAGTATTTCTTGGATAAGATGTGATATATTTGGGAGAAATCTGGCATTTCTGGAAGAAACTGTCCTATTTTGGGGATAAAACAGGTATTTGTGGGTGAAAAGGTCCTATTTGAAGGGGGAAACCTGGTATTTCTTGGAGGAGATGTGATATATTTGGGAGAAATCTGGCATTTATGAAAGAAACTGTCCTATTTTGGGTATAATAGAGCTATTTGTGGGTGAAAAGGTCCCATTTCCAGGGGGAAACCTAGTATTTCTTGGAGAAGATGTGGTATATTTGGGAGAAATGTGGCATTTCTGGCAGAAACTGTTCTATTTTGGGGATAAAAGAGGTATTTGTGGGTGAAAAGGTCCCATTTCAAGGGGGAAACCTGGCATTTCTTGGAGAAGATGTGATATATTTGGGAGAAATGTGGCCTTTCTGGAAGAAACTGTCCTATTTTGGGGATAAAACAGGTATTTGTGGGTGAAAAGGACCTACTTCAAGGGGGAAACCTGGTATTTCTTGGGGAAGATGTGATATATTTGGGAGAAATCTGGCATGTCTGGAAGAAAATGTCCCATTTTGGGGATAAAACAGGTATTTGTGGGTGAAAAGGTCCTATTTGAAGGGGGAAACCTGGTATTTCTTGGAGAAGATGTGATCTATTTGGGAGAAATCTGGCATGTCTGGAAGAAACTGTCCTATTTTGGGGATGAAACAGGTATTTGTGGGTGAAAAGGTCCTATTTGAAGGGGGAAACCTGGTATTTCTTGGAGAAGATGTGATATATTTGGGAAAATGTGGCATATCTGGAAGAAACTGTCCTATTTTGGGGATCAAACAGGTATTTGTGGATGAAAAGGTCCTATTTCAAGGGGGAAACCTGGTATTTCTTGGAGAAGATGTGATATATTTGGGAGAAATGTGGCATTTCTGGAAGAAACTGTCCTATTTTGGGGATAAAAGAGGTATTTGTGGGTGACAAGGTCCTATGTCAAGGGGGAAACCTGGTATATCTTGGAGAAGATGTGATCTATTTGGGATAAATGTGGCCTTTCTGGATGAAACTGTCCTCTTTTGGGGATAAAAGAAGTATTTGTGGGAGAAGAGGTCCTATTTCAACGGGGAAAGCTGGTATTTTTTTGAGAAGATGTGACATGTTTGGGTGAAATCTGGCATTTCTGGAAGAAACTATCCAATTTTGGGGATACAACAGGTATTTGTGGGTGAAAAGTTCCTATTTGAAGGGGGAAACCCGGTATTTCTTGGAGAAGATGTGATATATTTGGGAGAAATCTGGCATGTCAGGAAGAATATGTCCTATTTTGGGGATAAAAGAGGTATTTGTGGGTGAAAAGGTCCTATTTGAAGGGGGATACCTGGTATTTCTTGGAGAAGATGTTATATATTTAGGTGAAATCTGGCATTACCAGAAGAAACTGTCCTATTTAGGGGATAAAAGAGGTATTTGTGGGTGTAAAGGTCCTATTTGAAGGGGGAAACCTGGTATTTCTTGGAGAAGATGTGATATATTTGGGAGAAATGTGGCATGTCTGGAAGAAAATGTCCTATTTTGGGGATAAAAGAGGTATTTGTGGGTGAAAAGGTCCTATTTCCAGGGGGACTCCTGGTATTTCTTCGAGAAGATGTGATATATTTGGGAGAAATGTGGCATTTCTGGAAGACAATGTCCAATTTGAGGGATAAAACAGGTATTTGTGGGTGAAAATGTCCTATTTGAAGGGGGAAAGCTGGTATTTCTTGGAGAAGATGTGATTATTTGGGAGAAATCTGGCATGTCAGGAAGAAAATGTACAATTTGGGCGGAGAAGGCTGGTATATGTGGGAGAATAGGACCTATTTCAGGAGGAATCCTGGTATTTCTTGGAGAAGATTTGATATATTTGGGAGAAATGTGGCATTTCTGGACGGAACTGTCCTCTTCTGGGGATGAAAGAGGTATTTGTGGGTGAAGAGGTCCTATTTGAAGGTGGAAACCTGGTATTTCTTGGAGAAGATGTGATATATTTGGGAGAAATGTGGCATTTCTGGAAGAAACTGTCCTCTTCTAGGGATAAAAGAGGTATTTGTGGGTGAAAAGGTCCTATTTGAAGGGGGAAAGCTGGTATTTCTTGGAGAAGATGTGATATATTTGGGAGAAATGTGGCCTTTCTGGAAGAAACTGTCCTATTTTGGGGATAAAAGAGGTATTTGTGGGTGAAAAGGTGCTATTTGTAGGGGGAAAGCTGGTATTTCTTGGAGAAGATGTGATATATTTGGGAGAAATGTGGCATTTCTGGAAGACAATGTCCTATTTTGGGGATAAAAGAGGTATTTGTGGGTGAAAAGGTCCTATTTGAATGGGGAAAACTGGTATTTCTTGGAGAAGATGTGATATATTTGGGAGAAATCTGGCCTTTCTGGAAGAAACTGTCCTATTTTGGGGATAAAAGAGGTATTTGTGGGTGAAAAGGTCCTATTTGTAGGGGAAAGCTGGTATTTCCTGGAGAAGATGTGATATATTTGGGAGAAATGTGGTCTTTCTGGAAGAAACTGTCCTATTTTGGGGATCAAACAGGTATTTGTGGGTGAAAATGACCTATTTGAAGGGGGAAAGCTGGTATTTCTTGGAGAAGATGTGATATATTTGGGAGAAATGTGGCATTTCTGAAAGAAACTGACCTATTTTGGGGATAAAACAGGTATTTCATGGAGAAAAGGTCCTATTTCCAGGGGAAAACCTGTTATTTCTTGGTGAAGATGTGATATATTCGGGAGAAATCTGGCATTTCTGGAAGAAAATGTCCTATTTTGGGGATCAAACTGGTATTTGTGGGTGAAAAGGTCCTATTTCAAGGGGGAATCCTGGTATTTCTTGGAGAAGATGTGATATATTTGGGAGAAATGTGGCATTTCTGGAGGAAACTGTCGTGTTTTGGGGATAAAAGAGGTATTTGTGGGTGAAAAGGTCCTCTTTCCAGGGGGAAACCTGGTAATTCTTGGAGAAGATGTTATATAATTTGGAGAAATGTGGCATTTCTGGAAGACAATGTCCAATTTGAGGGATAAAAAAGGTATTTGTGGGTGAAAAGGTCCTATTTGAAGGGGGAAAGCTGGTATTTCTTGGAGAAGATGCGATATATTTGGGAGAAATGTGGCATTTCTGGAAGAAACTGTCCTCTTTTGGGGATAAAAGAGGTATTTGTGGGTGAAAAGGTCCTAATTCAAGGGGGAAACCTCGTATTTCTTGGAGAAGATGTGATCTATTTGGGGAAATCTGGCATGTGTGGAAGAAACTGTTGTATTTTGGGGATAAAAAAGGTATTTGTGGGTGAAAAGGTCCTATTTGAAGGGGGAAAGCTGGTATTTCTTGGAGAAGATGCGATATATTTGGGAGAAATGTGGCATTTCTGGAAGAAAATGTCCAATTTCGGGGATAGAAGAGAAATTTGTGGGTGAAAAGTTCCTATTTCCAGTGGGAATCCTGGTATTTCTTGGAGAAGATGTGATCAATTTGGGAGAAATATGGTCTTTCTGGAAGAAACTGTCCTATTTTGGGGATAAAAGAGGTATTTGTGGGAGAATAGGTCCTATTTCAGGAGGAATCCTGGTATTTCTTGGAGAAGATGTGATTTATTTGGGAGAAATCTGACATTACTGGAATAAACTGTCCAATTTTGGGGATAAAAGAGGTATTTGTGGGTGAAAAGGTCCTATATGAAGGGGGAAAGCTGGTATTTCTTGGAGAAGATGTGATATATTTGGGAGAAATGTGGCATGTCTGGAAGAATCTGTCTTATTTTGGGGATAAAAGAGGTATTTGTGGGTGAAAAGGTCGTATTTGAAGGGGGAAACCTGGTATTTCATGGAGAAGATGTGAAATATTTGGGAGAAATGTGGCATTTCTGAAAGAAACTGTCCTATTTTGGGGATGAAACAGGTATTTGTGGGTGAAAGTTGCCTATCTGAAGGAGGAATCCTGGTATTTCTTGGAGAAGATGTGATATATTTGGGAGAAATGTGGCCTTTCTGGCAGAAACTGTCCTATTTTGGGGATAAAAGAGGTATTTGTGGTTGAAAAGGTCCTATTTCAAGGGGAAAGCTGGTATTTCTTGGAGAAGATGTGATCTATTTGGGAGAAATGTGGCCTTTCTGGAAGGAACTGTCCTATTTTGGGGATAAAAGAGATATTTGTGGGAGAAAAGGTCCTATTTGAAGGGGAAAACCTGGTATTTCTTGGAGAAGATGTGATATATTTGGGAGAAATCTGGCATGTCTGGAAGACAATGTCCAATTTGAGGGATAAAAGAGGTATTTGTGGGTGAAAAGGTCCTATTTCCAGGGGGAAACCTGGTATTTCTTGGAGAAGATGTGATATATTTGGGAGACATGTGGCATGTCTGGAAGAAACTCTCCTATTTTGGGGATGAAACAGGTATTTGTGGGTGAAAATTGCCTATCTGAAGGAGGAATCCTGGTATTTCTTGGAGAAGATGTGATATATTAGGGAGAAATGTGGCATTTCTGGCAGAAACTGTCCTATTTTGGGGATAAAAGAGGTATTTGTGGTTGAAAAGGTCCTATTTCAAGGGGGAAAGCTGGTATTTCTTGGAGAAGATGTGATATATTTGGGAGAAATGTGGCCTTTCTGGAAGGAACTGTCCTATTTTGGGGATAAAAGAGATATTTGTGGGAGAAAAGGTCCTATTTCAAGGGGAAAACCTGGTATTTCTTGGAGAAGATGTGATATATTTGGGAGAAATGTGGCATTTCTGGCAGAAACTGTCCTATTTTTGGGAAAAAACAGGTATTTGTGGGAGAAAAGTTCCTATTTCAGTAGTAATCCTGGTATTTCTTGGAGAAGATGTGATACATTTGGGAGAAATGTGGCATTTCTGGAAGAAACTGTCCTATTTGGGGATAAAAGAGGTATTTGTGGGTGAAAAGGTCCCATTTCTAGGGGAATACCTGGTATTTCTTGGAGGAGATGTGATATGTTTGGGAGAAATGTGGCATTTCTGGAAGAAACTGTCCTCTTTTGGGCATAAAAGAGGTATTTGTGGGTGAAAAGGTCATATTTGTATGGGGAAAGCTGGTATTTCTTGGAGAAGATGTGATCTATTTGGGAGAAATCTGGCATGTCAAAAAGAAAATGTCTTATTTTGGGGATAAAAGAGGTATTTGTGGGTGGAATTGTCGCATTTGTATGGGGAACGCTGGTATTTCTTGGAGAAGATGTGATATATTTGGGAGAAATGTGGCATTTCTTGAAGAAACTGTCCAATTTTGGGGATAAAGGAGGAATTTGTGGGTGAAAAGGTCCTATTTGAAGGGGGAAATCTGGTATTTCTTGGAGAAGATGTGATATATTTGGGAGAAATCTGGCATTTCTGGATGAAACAGTCCTCTTTTGGGGATAAAACAGGTATTTGTGGGTGAAAAGGTCCTATTTGAAGGGGGAAACCTGGTATTTCTTGGAGAAGATGTGATATATTTGGGAGAAATGTGGCATTTCTGGAAGAAAATGTCCTATTTTGCGGATAAAAGAGGTATTTCTGGGTGAAAAGGTCCTATTTGAAGGGGGAAAGCTGGTATTTCTTGGAGAAGATGTGATATATTTGGGAGAAATGTGGCCTTTCTGGAACAAACTCTCCAATTTTAGGGATAAAAGAGGTATTTGTGGGTGAAAAGGTCCTATTTGAAGGGGGAAAGCTGGTATTTCTTGGAGAAGATGTGATATATTTGGGTGAAATGTGGCATTTCTTGAAGAAACTGCCCTATTTTGTGGATAAAAGAGGTATTTGTGGGTGAAAAGGTCCTATTTGAAGGGGGAAAGCTGGTATTTCTTGGAGAAGATGTGATATATTTGGGAGAAATGTGGCATTTCTTGAAGAAACTGTCCAATTTTGGGGATAAAGGAGGTATTTGTGGGTGAAAAGGTCCTATTTCAAGGGGGAAACCTGGTATTTCTTGGAGAAGATGTGATATATTTGGGAGAAATGTGGCATTTCTGGAAGAAACTGTCCTATTTTGGGGATAAAAGAGGTATTTGTGGGTGAAAATTTCTTACTTCGAGCGGGAAACGTGGTATTTCCTCGAGAAGATGTGATCTATTTGGGAGAAATGTGGCATTTCTGGAAGAAACTGTCCTATTTTGGGGATAAAAGAGGTATTTGTGGGTGACAAGGTCCTATGTCAAGGGGGAAACCTGGTATATCTTGGAGAAGATGTGATCTATTTGGGATAAATGTGGCCTTTCTGGATGAAACTGTCCTCTTTTGGGGATAAAAGAAGTATTTGTGGGAGAAGAGGTCCTATTTCAACGGGGAAAGCTGGTATTTTTTTGAGAAGATGTGACATGTTTGGGTGAAATCTGGCATTTCTGGAAGAAACTATCCAATTTTGGGGATACAACAGGTATTTGTGGGTGAAAAGTTCCTATTTGAAGGGGGAAACCCGGTATTTCTTGGAGAAGATGTGATATATTTGGGAGAAATCTGGCATGTCAGGAAGAATATGTCCTATTTTGGGGATAAAAGAGGTATTTGTGGGTGAAAAGGTCCTATTTGAAGGGGGATACCTGGTATTTCTTGGAGAAGATGTTATATATTTAGGTGAAATCTGGCATTACCTGAAGAAACTGTCCTATTTAGGGGATAAAAGAGGTATTTGTGGGTGTAAAGGTCCTATTTGAAGGGGGAAACCTGGTATTTCTTGGAGAAGATGTGATATATTTGGGAGAAATGTGGCATGTCTGGAAGAAAATGTCCTATTTTGGGGATAAAAGAGGTATTTGTGGGTGAAAAGGTCCTATTTCCAGGGGGACTCCTGGTATTTCTTCGAGAAGATGTGATATATTTGGGAGAAATCTGGCATTTCTGGAAGACAATGTCCAATTTGAGGGATAAAACAGGTATTTGTGGGTGAAAATGTCCTATTTGAAGGGGGAAAGCTGGTATTTCTTGGAGAAGATGTGATTATTTGGGAGAAATCTGGCATGTCAGGAAGAAAATGTACAATTTGGGCGGAGAAGGCTGGTATATGTGGGAGAATAGGACCTATTTCAGGAGGAATCCTGGTATTTCTTGGAGAAGATTTGATATATTTGGGAGAAATGTGGCATTTCTGGACGGAACTGTCCTCTTCTGGGGATGAAAGAGGTATTTGTGGGTGAAGAGGTCCTATTTGAAGGTGGAAACCTGGTATTTCTTGGAGAAGATGTGATATATTTGGGAGAAATGTGGCATTTCTGGAAGAAACTGTCCTCTTCTAGGGATAAAAGAGGTATTTGTGGGTGAAAAGGTCCTATTTGAAGGGGGAAAGCTGGTATTTCTTGGAGAAGATGTGATATATTTGGGAGAAATGTGGCCTTTCTGGAAGAAACTGTCCTATTTTGGGGATAAAAGAGGTATTTGTGGGTGAAAAGGTGCTATTTGTAGGGGGAAAGCTGGTATTTCTTGGAGAAGATGTGATATATTTGGGAGAAATGTGGCATGTCTGGAAGACAATGTCCTATTTTGGGGATAAAAGAGGTATTTGTGGGTGAAAAGGTCCTATTTGAATGGGGAAAACTGGTATTTCTTGGAGAAGATGTGATATATTTGGGAGAAATCTGGCCTTTCTGGAAGAAACTGTCCTATTTTGGGGATAAAAGAGGTATTTGTGGGTGAAAAGGTCCTATTTGTAGGGGAAAGCTGGTATTTCCTGGAGAAGATGTGATATATTTGGGAGAAATGTGGTCTTTCTGGAAGAAACTGTCCTATTTTGGGGATCAAACAGGTATTTGTGGGTGAAAATGACCTATTTGAAGGGGGAAAGCTGGTATTTCTTGGAGAAGATGTGATATATTTGGGAGAAATGTGGCATTTCTGAAAGAAACTGACCTATTTTGGGGATAAAACAGGTATTTCATGGAGAAAAGGTCCTATTTCCAGGGGAAAACCTGTTATTTCTTGGTGAAGATGTGATATATTCGGGAGAAATCTGGCATTTCTGGAAGAAAATGTCCTATTTTGGGGATCAAACTGGTATTTGTGGGTGAAAAGGTCCTATTTCAAGGGGGAATCCTGGTATTTCTTGGAGAAGATGTGATATATTTGGGAGAAATGTGGCATTTCTGGAGGAAACTGTCGTGTTTTGGGGATAAAAGAGGTATTTGTGGGTGAAAAGGTCCTCTTTCCAGGGGGAAACCTGGTAATTCTTGGAGAAGATGTTATATAATTTGGAGAAATGTGGCATTTCTGGAAGACAATGTCCAATTTGAGGGATAAAAAAGGTATTTGTGGGTGAAAAGGTCCTATTTGAAGGGGGAAAGCTGGTATTTCTTGGAGAAGATGCGATATATTTGGGAGAAATGTGGCATTTCTGGAAGAAACTGTCCTCTTTTGGGGATAAAAGAGGTATTTGTGGGTGAAAAGGTCCTAATTCAAGGGGGAAACCTCGTATTTCTTGGAGAAGATGTGATCTATTTGGGGAAATCTGGCATGTGTGGAAGAAACTGTTGTATTTTGGGGATAAAAAAGGTATTTGTGGGTGAAAAGGTCCTATTTGAAGGGGGAAAGCTGGTATTTCTTGGAGAAGATGCGATATATTTGGGAGAAATGTGGCATTTCTGGAAGAAAATGTCCAATTTCGGGGATAGAAGAGAAATTTGTGGGTGAAAAGTTCCTATTTCCAGTGGGAATCCTGGTATTTCTTGGAGAAGATGTGATCAATTTGGGAGAAATATGGTCTTTCTGGAAGAAACTGTCCTATTTTGGGGATAAAAGAGGTATTTGTGGGAGAATAGGTCCTATTTCAGGAGGAATCCTGGTATTTCTTGGAGAAGATGTGATTTATTTGGGAGAAATCTGACATTACTGGAATAAACTGTCCAATTTTGGGGATAAAAGAGGTATTTGTGGGTGAAAAGGTCCTATATGAAGGGGGAAAGCTGGTATTTCCTGGAGAAGATGTGATATATTTGGGAGAAATGTGGCATGTCTGGAAGAATCTGTCTTATTTTGGGGATAAAAGAGGTATTTGTGGGTGAAAAGGTCGTATTTGAAGGGGGAAACCTGGTATTTCATGGAGAAGATGTGAAATATTTGGGAGAAATGTGGCATTTCTGAAAGAAACTGTCCTATTTTGGGGATGAAACAGGTATTTGTGGGTGAAAATTGCCTATCTGAAGGAGGAATCCTGGTATTTCTTGGAGAAGATGTGATATATTTGGGAGAAATGTGGCCTTTCTGGCAGAAACTGTCCTATTTTGGGGATAAAAGAGGTATTTGTGGTTGAAAAGGTCCTATTTCAAGGGGAAAGCTGGTATTTCTTGGAGAAGATGTGATCTATTTGGGAGAAATGTGGCCTTTCTGGAAGGAACTGTCCTATTTTGGGGATAAAAGAGATATTTGTGGGAGAAAAGGTCCTATTTGAAGGGGAAAACCTGGTATTTCTTGGAGAAGATGTGATATATTTGGGAGAAATCTGGCATGTCTGGAAGACAATGTCCAATTTGAGGGATAAAAGAGGTATTTGTGGGTGAAAAGGTCCTATTTCCAGGGGGAAACCTGGTATTTCTTGGAGAAGATGTGATATATTTGGGAGACATGTGGCATGTCTGGAAGAAACTCTCCTATTTTGGGGATGAAACAGGTATTTGTGGGTGAAAATTGCCTATCTGAAGGAGGAATCCTGGTATTTCTTGGAGAAGATGTGATATATTAGGGAGAAATGTGGCATTTCTGGCAGAAACTGTCCTATTTTGGGGATAAAAGAGGTATTTGTGGTTGAAAAGGTCCTATTTCAAGGGGGAAAGCTGGTATTTCTTGGAGAAGATGTGATATATTTGGGAGAAATGTGGCCTTTCTGGAAGGAACTGTCCTATTTTGGGGATAAAAGAGATATTTGTGGGAGAAAAGGTCCTATTTGAAGGGGAAAACCTGGTATTTCTTGGAGAAGATGTGATATATTTGGGAGAAATGTGGCATTTCTGGCAGAAACTGTCCTATTTTTGGGAAAAAACAGGTATTTGTGGGAGAAAAGTTCCTATTTCAGTAGTAATCCTGGTATTTCTTGGAGAAGATGTGATACATTTGGGAGAAATGTGGCATTTCTGGAAGAAACTGTCCTATTTGGGGATAAAACAGGTATTTGTGGGTGAAAAGGTCCCATTTCTAGGGGAATACCTGGTATTTCTTGGAGGAGATGTGATATGTTTGGGAGAAATGTGGCATTTCTGGAAGAAACTGTCCTCTTTTGGGCATAAAAGAGGTATTTGTGGGTGAAAAGGTCATATTTGTATGGGGAAAGCTGGTATTTCTTGGAGAAGATGTGATCTATTTGGGAGAAATCTGGCATGTCAAAAAGAAAATGTCTTATTTTGGGGATAAAAGAGGTATTTGTCGGTGGAATTGTCGCATTTGTATGGGGAACGCTGGTATTTCTTGGAGAAGATGTGATATATTTGGGAGAAATGTGGCATTTCTTGAAGAAACTGTCCAATTTTGGGGATAAAGGAGGAATTTGTGGGTGAAAAGGTCCTATTTGAAGGGGGAAATCTGGTATTTCTTGGAGAAGATGTGATATATTTGGGAGAAATCTGGCATTTCTGGATGAAACAGTCCTCTTTTGGGGATAAAACAGGTATTTGTGGGTGAAAAGGTCCTATTTGAAGGGGGAAACCTGGTATTTCTTGGAGAAGATGTGATATATTTGGGAGAAATGTGGCATTTCTGGAAGAAAATGTCCTATTTTGCGGATAAAAGAGGTATTTCTGGGTGAAAAGGTCCTATTTGAAGGGGGAAAGCTGGTATTTCTTGGAGAAGATGTGATATATTTGGGAGAAATGTGGCCTTTCTGGAACAAACTCTCCAATTTTAGGGATAAAAGAGGTATTTGTGGGTGAAAAGGTCCTATTTGAAGGGGGAAAGCTGGTATTTCTTGGAGAAGATGTGATATATTTGGGTGAAATGTGGCATTTCTTGAAGAAACTGCCCTATTTTGTGGATAAAAGAGGTATTTGTGGGTGAAAAGGTCCTATTTGAAGGGGGAAAGCTGGTATTTCTTGGAGAAGATGTGATATATTTGGGAGAAATGTGGCATTTCTTGAAGAAACTGTCCAATTTTGGGGATAAAGGAGGTATTTGTGGGTGAAAAGGTCCTATTTCAAGGGGGAAACCTGGTATTTCTTGGAGAAGATGTGATATATTTGGGAGAAATGTGGCATTTCTGGAAGAAACTGTCCTATTTTGGGGATAAAAGAGGTATTTGTGGGTGAAAATTTCTTACTTCGAGCGGGAAACGTGGTATTTCCTCGAGAAGATGTGATCTATTTGGGAGAAATGTGGCATTTCTGGAAGAAACTGTCCTATTTTGGGGATAAAAGAGGTATTTGTGGGTGAAAATGTCCTATTTGACGGGGGAAACCTGGTATTTCTTGGAGAAGATGTGATATGTTTGGGAGAAATGTGGCATTTCTGGAAGAAAACGTCCAATTTGGGCGGAGAAGGCTGGTATTTGTGGGAGAATAGGTCCTATTTCAGGAGGAATCCAGGTATTTCTTGGAGAAGATGTGATATATTTGGGAGAAATGTGGCCTTTCTGGAAGAGACTGTCCAATTTTGGGGATAAAAGAGGTATTTGTTGGTGAAAAGGTCCTATTTCCAGGGGGACACCTGGTATTTCTTGGAGAAGATGTGATATATCTGGGAGAAATGTGGCATTTCTGGAAGAAACTGTCCTATTTTGGGGATAAAAGAGGTATTTGTGGGTGAAAAGGTCCTATTTGAAGGGGGAAACCTGGTATTTCTTGGAGAAGATGTGATATATTTGGGAGATATCTGGCATGTCTGGAAGACAATGTCCTATTTTGGGGATAAAACAGGTATTTGTGGGTGAAAAGGTCCTATTTGAAGGGGGAAAGCTGGTATTTCTTGGAGAAGATGTGATATATTTTGGAGAAATGTGGCATTTCTGGAAGAAACTGTCGTGTTTTGGGGGTAAAACAGGTATATGTTGGTGAAAAGGTCCTATTTCAGGAGGAAAGCTGGTATTTCTTGGAGAAGATGAGATATATTTGGGAGAACTCTGGCAGGTCTGGAAGAAACTGTCATATTTTGGGGATCAAAGAGGTATTTGTGGGTGAAAATGTCCTATTTCCAGGGGGAAATCTGGTATTTCTTGGAGGAGATGTGATATATTTGGGAGAAATGTGGCATTTCTGGAAGAAACTGTCCTATTTGGGGGATAAAAGAGGTATTTGTGGTTGGAAAGGTCCTATTTGAAGGGGGAAACCTGGTATTTCTTGGAGAAGATGTGATATATTTGGGAGAAATGTGGCATTTCTGGAAGAAACTGTCCTATTTTGGGAATAAAAGAGGTATTTGTGGGTGAAAAGGTCCTATTTCCAGGGGGCAAACCTGGTATTTCTTGGAGAAGATGTGATATAATTTGGAGAAATCTGTAATTTCTGGAATAAAATTTCCAATTTGAGGGATAAAACAGGTATTTGTGGGTGAAAAGGTCCTATTTGAAGGGGGAAACCTGGTATTTCTTGAAGAAGATATGATATATTTGTAAGAAATGTGGCATGTCAGGAAGAAACAGTCCTCTTTTGGGGATCAAACAGGTATTTGTGGGTGAAAAGGTCCTATGTCAAGGGGGAAACCTGGTATTTCTTGGAGAAGTTGTGATGTATTTGGGAGAAATCTGTAATTTCTGGATGAAACTGCCCAATCTGAGGGATAAAAGAGGTATTTGTGGGTGAAAATGTCCTATTTGAAGGGGGAAAGCTGGTATTTCTTGGAGAAGATGTGATATGTTTGGGAGAAATCTGGCATGTCTGGCAGAAACTGTCCTATTTTGGGGAAAAAACAGGTATTTGTGGGTGAAAAGGTCCTATTTGAAGGAGGAAAACTGGTATTTCTTGGCAGAGATGTGATATATTTGGGAGAAATGTGGCATTTCTGGAGGAAACTGTCCAATTTTGGGGATAAAAGAGGTATTTGTGGGTGAAAAGGTCCTAGTTGAAGGGGGAAACGTGGTATTTCTTGGAGAAGATGTGATATATTTGGGAGAAATGTGGCATTTCTGGACGAAACTGTCCAATTTTGGGGATGAAACAGGTATTTGTGGGTGAAAAGGTCCTATTTGAAGGGGGAAACCTGGTATTTCTTGGAGAAGATGTGATGTATTTGGGAGAAATCTGGCATTTCTGGAAGAAAATGTCCTATTTTGGGGATCAAACAGGTATTTGTGGGTGAAAAGGTCCTATTTCAAGGGGGAAACCTGGTATTTCTTGGAGAAAATGTGATATATTTGGGAGAAATATTGCCTTTCTGGCAGAAACTGTGTTATTTTGGGGAAAAAAGAGGTATTTGTTGGAGAAACATTCCTATTTCAGTAGTAATCCTGGTATTTCTTGGAGAAGATGTGATATATTTGGGAGAAATCTGGCATTTCTGGAAGAAACTCTCCTCTTTTGGGGATAAAAGAGGTATTTGTGGGTGAAAAGGTCCTATGTCAAGGGGGAAACCTGGTATTTCTTGGAGGAGATGTGATATAATTGGGAGAAATGGGGCATTTCTTGAAGAAAATGTCCCATTTTGGGGATAAAGGAGGTATTTGTGTGTGAAATGTTCCTATTTGAAGGGGGAAACCTGGTATTTCTTGGCGAAGATGTGATATATTTGGGAGAAATGTGGCATGTCTGGAAGAAACTGTCGTGTTTTGGGGATAAAACAGGTGTTTGCGGGTGAAAAGGTCCTATTTGAAGAGGGAAACCCGGTATTTCTTGGAAAAGATGTGATATATTTGGGAGAAATGTGGCATGTCTGGAAGAAACTGTCCAATTTTGAGGATCAAACAGGTATTTGTGGGTGAAAAGGTCCTATTTGAAGGGGGAAAGCTGGTATTTCTTGGAGAAGATGTGATATATTTGGGAGAAATCCGGCATTTCTGGAAGAAAATGTCCAAATTGGGTGGAGAAGGCTGGTATTTGTCGGTGAAAATGTCCTATTTGAAGGGGGAAAGCTGGTAGTTCTTGGAGAAGATGTGATATATTTGGGAGAAATGTGGCATTTCTTGAAGAAACTGTCCTATTTTGGGGATAAAGGAGGTATTTGTGGGTGAAAAGGTCCTATTTCAAGGGGGAAACGTGGTATTTCTTGGAGAAGATGATATATATTTGGGAGAAATGTGGCATTTCTGGAAGAAAATGTCCAATTTCGGGGATAGAAGAGGTATTTGTGGGTGAAAAGGTCCTATTTGAAGGGGGAATCCAGGTATTTCTTGGAGAAGATGTGATATATTTGGGAGAAATGTGGCATTTCTGGAAGACAATGTCCAATTTGAGGGATAAAAGAGGTATTTGTGGGTGAAAACGTTGTATTTGAAGGGGGAAACCTGGTATTTCTTGGAGAAGATGTGATATATTTGGGAGAAATCTGGTCTTTCTGGCAGAAACTGTCCTATTTTGGGGATCAAACAGGTATTTGTGGGTGAAAAGATCCTATTTCCAGGGGGAAACCTGGTATTTCTTGGAGAAGATGTGATATATTTGGGAGAAATGTGGCATTTCTGTCAGAAACTGTCCTGTTTTGGGGATAAAACAGGTATTTGTGGGTGAAAAGTTCCTATGTCAAGGGGGAAACCTGGTATTTCTTGGAGAAGATGTGATATATTTGGGAGAAATGTGGCATTTCCGGCAGAAACTGTCCTCTTTTGGGGATAAAAGAGGTATTTGTGTTTGAAAAGTTCCTATTTGAAGGGGGAAACCTGGTATTTCTTGGAGAAGATGTTCTATATTAGGGAGAAATGTGGCATTTCTGGACGAAACTGTCCAATTTTGGGGATGAAACAGGTATTTGTGGGTGAAAAGGTCCTATTTGAAGGGGGAAACCTGGTATTTCTTGGAGAAGATGTGATGTATTTGGGAGAAATGTGGCATTCCTGGAAGAAACTGTCCTCTTTTGGGGATAAAAGAGGAGTTTGTGGGTGAAAAGGTCCTATTTGAAGGGGGAAACCTGGTATTTCTTGGAGAAGATGTGATATATTTGGGAGAAATCTGGCCTTTCTGGCAGAAACTGTGCTATTTTGGAGAAAAAAGAGGTATTTGTTGGAGAAAAATTCCTATTTCAGTAGAAATCCTGGTATTTCTTGGAGAAGATGTGATATATTTGGGAGAAATGTGGCATTTCTGGAAGAAACTGTCCTCTTTTGGGGATAAAAGAGGTATTTGTGGGTGAAAAGGTCCTATTTCAAGGGGGAAACCTGGTATTTCTTGGAGGAGATGTGATATAATTGGGAGAAATGGGGCATTTCTTGAAGAAAATGTCCCATTTTGGGGATAGAAGAGGTATTTGTGTGTGAAAAGTTCCTATTTCAAGGGGGAAAGCTGGTATTTCTTGGCGAAGATGTGATATATTTGGGAGAAATGTGGCATTTCTGGAAGAAACTGTCGTGTTTTGGGGATAAAACAAGTGTTTGTGGGTGAAAAGGTCCTATTTGAAGGGGGAAACCTGGTATTTCTTGGAGAAGATGTGATATATTTGGGAGAAATGTGGCATTTCTCGAAGAAACTGTCCTATTTTGGGGATCAATGAGGTATTTCTGGGTGAAAAGGTCCTATTTCAAGGGGGAACCCTGGTATTTCTTGGAGAAGATGTGATATATTTGGGAGAAATCTGGCATGTCTGGAAGAAAAAGTCCTATTTTGGGGATAAAAGAGGTATTTGTGGGTGAAAAGGTCCTATTTGAAGGGGGAAACCTGGTATTTCTTGGAGAAGATGTGATATATTTGGGAGAAATGTGGCATTTCTGGAAGAAACTGTCCTATTTTGGGGATCAAACAGGTATTTCTGGGTGAAAAGGTCCAACTTGAAGGGGGAAACCCGGTATTTCTTGGAGAAGATGTGATATATTTGGGAGAAATCTGGCATGTCTGGAAGAAAATGTCCTCTTTTGGGGATAAAACAGGTATTTGTGGGTGAAAGGTCCTATTTGAAGGGGGAAACCCGGTATTTCTTGGAGAAGATGTGATATATTTGGGAGAAATCTGGCATTACTGGAAGAAACTGTCCTATTTTGGGGGAGAAGGCTGCTATTTGTGGGAGAAAAGGTCCTATTTCAGGAGGAATCCTGGTATTTCTTGGAGAAGATGTGATATATTTGGGAGAAATGTGGCCTTTCTGGAAGAAAATGTCCTATTTTGGGGATAAAAGAGGTATTTGTGGGTGAAAAGGTCCCATTTCAAGGGGAAAAACAGGTATTTCTTGGAGGAGATGAGATATGTTTGGGAGAAATGTGGCATTTCTGGAAGAAACTGTCGTGTATTGGGGGTAAAACAGGTATTTGTGGGAGAAAAGGTCCTATTTGAAGGGGGAATCCTGGTATTTCTTGGAGAAGATGAGATATATTTGGGAGAAATCTGGCATGTCTGGAAGAAAATGTCCTATTTGGGGGATCAAAGAGGTATTTGTGGGTGAAAAGGTCCTATTTGAAGGGGGAAACCTGGTATTTCTTGGAGAAGATGTGATATATTTGGGAGTAATCTGGCATTTCTAGAAGAAAATGTCCAATTTGGGGGGAGAAGGCTGGTATTTGTGGGTGAAAAGGTCCTATTTGAAGGGGGAAACGTGGTATTTCTTGGAGAAGATGTGATATATTTGGGAGTAATCTGGCATTTCTAGAAGAAACTGTTCTGTTTTGGGGATGAAACAGGTATTTGTGGGTGAAAAGGTCCTATTTCAAGGGGGAAACCTGATATTTCCTGGAGAAGATGTGATATATCTGGGAGAAATGTGGCATTTCTGGAAGAAACTGTCCTATTTTGGGGATAAAACAGGTATTTGTGGGTGAAAAGGTCCTATTTCAAGGGGGAAGCCTGGTATTTCTTGGAGAAGATGTGATATATTTGGGAGAAAACTGGCCTTTCTGGAAGAAACTGTCCTATTTTGGGGATCAAAGAGGTATTTGTGGGTGAAAAGGTCCTATTTGAAGGGGGAAAGCTGGTATTTCTTGGAGAAGATGTGATATATTTGGGAGAAATGTGGCATTTCTTGAAGAAACTGTCCTATTTTGGGGATAAAAGAGGTATTTGTGGGTGAAATGGTCCTTTTTCAAGGGGGAAACCTGGTATTTCTTGGAGAAGATGTGATCTATTTGGGAGAAATGTGGCATTTCTGGAAGAAACTGTCCTATTTTGGGGATAAAAGAGGTATTTGTGGGTGAAAAGGTCCTATTTGAAGGGGGAAACCTGGTATTTCTTGGAGAAGATGTGATATATTTGGGAGAAATCTGGCCTTTCTGGAAGTCAATGTCCTATTTTGGGGATAAAAGAGGTATTTGTGGGTGAAAAGGTCCTATTTGAAGGGGGAAACCTGGTATTTCTTGGAGAAGATGTGATATATTTGGGAGAAATGTGGCATTTCTGGAAGAAACTGCCCTATTTTGAGGATAAAACAGGTATTTGTGGGAGAAAAGGTCCTATTTGAAGGGGGAAACCTGGTATTTCTTGGAGAAGATGTGATATATTTGGGAGAAATCTGGCATTTCTGGAAGAAACTGTCCTCTTTTGGGGATAAAAGAGGTATTTGTGGGTGAAAAGGTCCTATTTCCAGGGGGAAAGCTGGTAGTTCTTGGAGGAGATGTGATATGTTTGGGAGAAATGTGGCATTTCTGGAAGAAACTGTCCTATTTTGGGGATCAAACAGGTATTTGTGGGTGAAAAGGTCCTATTTCAAGGGGGAACCTGGTATTTCTTGGAGAAGACGTGATATATTTGGGAGAAAACTGGCATTTCTGGACGAAACTGTCCTATTTTGGGGATCAAAGAGGTATTTGTGGGTGAAAAGGTCCTATTTGAAGGGGGAAACCTGGTATTTCTTGGAGAAGATGTGATATATTTGGGAGAAATGTGGCATTTCTGGCAGAAACTGTCCTATTTTGTGGATAAAAGAGGTATTTGTGGGTGAAAAGGTCGTATTTGAAGGGGGAAAACTGGTATTTCTTGGAGAAGATGTGATATATTTGGGAGAAATCTGGCCTTTCTGGAAGACAATGTCCTATTTTGGGGATCAAAGAGGTGTTTGTGGGTGAAAAGGTCCTATTTGAAGGGGGAAACCTGGTATTTCCGGGAGGAGATGAGATATGTTTGGGAGAAATGTGGCATTTCTGGAAGAAACTGTCGTGTATTGGGGGTAATACAGGTATTTGTGGGAGAAAAGGTCCTATTTCAGGAGGAATCCTGGTATTTCTTGGAGAAGATGAGATATATTTGGGAGAAATGTGGCATGTCTGGAAGAAAATGTCCTATTTTGGGGATTAAAGAGGTATTTCTGGGTGAAAAGGTCCTATTTCACGGGGGAAAGCTGGTATTTCTTGGAGAAGATGTGATATATTTGGGAGTAATCTGGCATTTCTAGAAGAAAATGTCCAATTTGGGGGGAGAAGGCTGGTATTTGTGGGTGAAAAGGTCCTATTTCAAGGGGGAAACCTGGTATTTCTTGGAGAAGATGTGATATATTTGGGAGTAATCTGGCATTTCTAGAAGAAAATGTCCAATTTGGGGGGAGAAGGCTGGTATTTGTGGGTGAAAAGGTCCTATTTGAAGGGGGAAACCTGGTATTTCTTGGAGAAGATGTGATATATTTGGGAGAAATGTGGCATGTCTGGAAGAAACTGTCCTATTTTGGGGATCAAAGAGGTATTTGTGTTTGAAAAGGTCCTATTTCAAGGGGGAAACCTGGTATTTCTTGGAGAAGATGTGATCTATTTGGGAGAAATGTGGCATTTCTGGAAGAAACTGTCCTATTTTGGGGATAAAAGAGGTATTTGTGGGTGAAAAGGTCTTATTTGAAGGGGGAAACCTGGTATTTCTTGGAGAAGATGTGATATATTTGGGAGAAATGTGGCATTTCTGGAAAGAAACTGTCCAATTTTGGGGATAAAACAGGTATTTTTGGGTGAAAAGGTCCTATTTGAAGGGGGAAACCTGGTATTTCTTGGAGAAGATGTGATATATTTGGGAGAAATCTGGCCTTTCTGGCAGAAACTGTCCTATTTTGGGGATAAAAGAGGAATTTGTGGGTGAAAAGGTCCTATTTGAAGGGGGAAACCTGGTATTTCTTGGAGAAGATGTGATATATTTGGGAGAAATCTGGCATTTCTGGAAGACAACGTCCTATTTTGGGGATAAAAGAGGTATTTGTGGTTGAAAAGGTCCTATTTGAAGGCGGAAACGTGGTATTTCTTGGCGAAGATGTGATATATTTGGGAGAAATGTGGCCTTTCTGGAAGAAACTGTCCTATTTTGGGGATCAAACAGGTATTTGTGGGTGAAAAGGTCCTATTTCAAGGGGGAACCTGGTATTTCTTGGAGAAGACGTGATATATTTGGGAGAAAACTGGCATTTCTGGACGAAACTGTCCTATTTTGGGGATAAAAGAGGTATTTGTGGGTGAAAAGGTCCTATGTCAAGGGGGAAACCTGGTATTTCTTGGAGAAGATGTGATGCATTTGGGAGAAATGTGGCATTTCTTGAAGAAACTGTCCTCTTTTGGGGATAAAAGAGGTATTTGTGGGTGAAAAGGTCCTATTTGAAGGGGGAAACCTGGTATTTCTTGGATAAGATGTGATATATTTGGGAGAAATGTGGCATTTCTGGCAGAAACTGTCCTATTTTGTGGATAAAAGAGGTATTTGTGGGTGAAAAGGTCGTATTTGAAGGGGGAAACCTGGTATTTCTTGGAGAAGATGTGATATATTTGGGAGAAATCTGGCCTTTCTGGAAGACAATGTCCTATTTTGGGGATCAAAGAGGTATTTGTGGGTGAAAAGGTCCTATTTGAAGGGGGAAAGCTGGTATTTCTTGGAGAAGATGTGATATATTTGGGAGAAATGTGCCATTCTGGAAGAAACTGTCCTATTTTGGGGATAAAACAGGTATTTGTGGGAGAAAAGGTCCTATTTGAAGGGGGAAACCTGGTATTTCTTGGAGAAGATGTGATATATTTGGGAGAAATCTGGCATTTCTGGAAGAAACTGTCCTCTTCTGGGGATAGAACAGGTATTTGTGGGTGAAAAGGTCCTATCTGAAGGGGGAAAGCTGGTAGTTCTTGGAGAAGATGTGATATATTTGGGAGAAATCTGGCCTTTCTGGCAGAAACTGTCCTATTTTGGGGATAAAACAGGTATTTGTGGGTGAAAGGTCCTATTTGAAGGGGGAAACGTGGTATTTCTTGGAGAAGATGTGATATATTTGGGAGAAATCTGGCATGTCTGGAAGAAAATGTCCTATTTTGGGGGAGAAGGCTGCTATTTGTGGGAGAAAAGGTCCTATTTCAGGAGGAATCCTGGTATTTCTTGGAGAAGATGTGATATATTTGGGAGAAATGTGGCATGTCTGGAAGAAAATGTCCTATTTTGGGGATCAAACAGGTATTTGTGGGTGAAAAGGTCCTATGTCAAGGGGGAAACGTGGTATTTCTTGGAGAAGATGTGATATATTTGGGAGTAATCTGGCATTTCTAGAAGAAAATGTCCAATTTGGGGGGAGAAGACTGGTATTTGTGGGAGAAAAGGTCCTATTTGAAGGGGGAAACCTGGTATTTCTTGGAGAAGATGTGATATATTTGGGAGAAATCTGGCATTTCTGGAAGAAACTGTCCTATTTTGGGGATAAAAGAGGTATTTGTGGGTGAAAAGGTCCTATTTCCAGGGGGAAAGCTGGTAGTTCTTGGAGGAGATGTGATATGTTTGGGAGAAATGTGGCATTTCTGGAAGAAACTGTCCTATTTTGGGGATCAAACAGGTATTTGTGGGTGAAAAGGTCCTATTTCAAGGGGGAACCTGGTATTTCTTGGAGAAGACGTGATATATTTGGGAGAAAACTGGCATTTCTGGACGAAACTGTCCTATTTTGGGGATAAAAGAGGTATTTGTGGGTGAAAAGGTCCTATTTGAAGGGGGAAACCTGGTATTTCTTGGAGAAGATGTGATATATTTGGGAGAAATCTGGCATTTCTGGAAGACAACGTCCTATTTTGGGGATAAAAGAGGTATTTGTGGTTGAAAAGGTCCTATTTGAAGGCGGAAACGTGGTATTTCTTGGCGAAGATGTGATATATTTGGGAGAAATGTGGCCTTTCTGGAAGAAACTGTCCTATTTTGGGGATCAAACAGGTATTTGTGGGTGAAAAGGTCCTATTTCAAGGGGGAACCTGGTATTTCTTGGAGAAGACGTGATATATTTGGGAGAAAACTGGCATTTCTGGACGAAACTGTCCTATTTTGGGGATAAAAGAGGTATTTGTGGGTGAAAAGGTCCTATGTCAAGGGGGAAACCTGGTATTTCTTGGAGAAGATGTGATGCATTTGGGAGAAATGTGGCATTTCTTGAAGAAACTGTCCTCTTTTGGGGATAAAAGAGGTATTTGTGGGTGAAAAGGTCCTATTTGAAGGGGGAAACCTGGTATTTCTTGGATAAGATGTGATATATTTGGGAGAAATGTGGCATTTCTGGCAGAAACTGTCCTATTTTGTGGATAAAAGAGGTATTTGTGGGTGAAAAGGTCGTATTTGAAGGGGGAAACCTGGTATTTCTTGGAGAAGATGTGATATATTTGGGAGAAATCTGGCCTTTCTGGAAGACAATGTCCTATTTTGGGGATCAAAGAGGTATTTGTGGGTGAAAAGGTCCTATTTGAAGGGGGAAAGCTGGTATTTCTTGGAGAAGATGTGATATATTTGGGAGAAATGTGCCATTCTGGAAGAAACTGTCCTATTTTGGGGATAAAACAGGTATTTGTGGGAGAAAAGGTCCTATTTGAAGGGGGAAACCTGGTATTTCTTGGAGAAGATGTGATATATTTGGGAGAAATCTGGCATTTCTGGAAGAAACTGTCCTATTTTGGGGATAGAAGAGGTATTTGTGGGTGAAAAGGTCCTATCTGAAGGGGGAAAGCTGGTAGTTCTTGGAGAAGATGTGATATATTTGGGAGAAATCTGGCCTTTCTGGCAGAAACTGTCCTATTTTGGGGATAAAACAGGTATTTGTGGGTGAAAGGTCCTATTTGAAGGGGGAAACGTGGTATTTCTTGGAGAAGATGTGATTTATTTGGGAGAAATCTGGCATGTCTGGAAGAAAATGTCCTATTTTGGGGGAGAAGGCTGCTATTTGTGGGAGAAAAGGTCCTATTTCAGGAGGAATCCTGGTATTTCTTGGAGAAGATGTGATATATTTGGGAGAAATGTGGCATGTCTGGAAGAAAATGTCCTATTTTGGGGATCAAACAGGTATTTGTGGGTGAAAAGGTCCTATGTCAAGGGGGAAACGTGGTATTTCTTGGAGAAGATGTGATATATTTGGGAGTAATCTGGCATTTCTAGAAGAAAATGTCCAATTTGGGGGGAGAAGACTGGTATTTGTGGGAGAAAAGGTCCTATTTGAAGGGGGAAACCTGGTATTTCTTGGAGAAGATGTGATATATTTGGGAGAAATCTGGCATTTCTGGAAGAAACTGTCCTATTTTGGGGATAAAAGAGGTATTTGTGGGTGAAAAGGTCCTATTTCCAGGGGGAAAGCTGGTAGTTCTTGGAGGAGATGTGATATGTTTGGGAGAAATGTGGCATTTCTGGCAGAAACTGTCCTATTTTGTGGATAAAAGAGGTATTTGTGGGTGAAAAGGTCGTATTTGAAGGGGGAAAACTGGTATTTCTTGGAGAAGACTTGATATATTTGGGAGAAATCTGGCATTTCTGGACGAAACTGTCCTATTTTGGGGATAAAAGAGGTATTTGTGGGTGAAAAGGTCCTATTTGAAGGGGGAAACCTGGTATTTCTTGGAGAAGATGTGATATATTTGGGAGAAATCTGGCATTTCTGGAAGACAACGTCCTATTTTGGGGATAAAAGAGGTATTTGTGGTTGAAAAGGTCCTATTTGAAGGCGGAAACGTGGTATTTCTTGGCGAAGATGTGATATATTTGGGAGAAATGTGGCCTTTCTGGAAGAAACTGTCCTATTTTGGGGATCAAACAGGTATTTGTGGGTGAAAAGGTCCTATTTCAAGGGGGAACCTGGTATTTCTTGGAGAAGACGTGATATATTTGGGAGAAAACTGGCATTTCTGGACGAAACTGTCCTATTTTGGGGATAAAAGAGGTATTTGTGGGTGAAAAGGTCCTATGTCAAGGGGGAAACCTGGTATTTCTTGGAGAAGATGTGATGCATTTGGGAGAAATGTGGCATTTCTTGAAGAAACTGTCCTCTTTTGGGGATAAAAGAGGTATTTGTGGGTGAAAAGGTCCTATTTGAAGGGGGAAACCTGGTATTTCTTGGATAAGATGTGATATATTTGGGAGAAATGTGGCATTTCTGGCAGAAACTGTCCTATTTTGTGGATAAAAGAGGTATTTGTGGGTGAAAAGGTCGTATTTGAAGGGGGAAACCTGGTATTTCTTGGAGAAGATGTGATATATTTGGGAGAAATCTGGCCTTTCTGGAAGACAATGTCCTATTTTGGGGATCAAAGAGGTATTTGTGGGTGAAAAGGTCCTATTTGAAGGGGGAAAGCTGGTATTTCTTGGAGAAGATGTGATATATTTGGGAGAAATGTGCCATTCTGGAAGAAACTGTCCTATTTTGGGGATAAAACAGGTATTTGTGGGAGAAAAGGTCCTATTTGAAGGGGGAAACCTGGTATTTCTTGGAGAAGATGTGATATATTTGGGAGAAATCTGGCATTTCTGGAAGAAACTGTCCTCTTCTGGGGATAGAACAGGTATTTGTGGGTGAAAAGGTCCTATCTGAAGGGGGAAAGCTGGTAGTTCTTGGAGAAGATGTGATATATTTGGGAGAAATCTGGCCTTTCTGGCAGAAACTGTCCTATTTTGGGGATAAAACAGGTATTTGTGGGTGAAAGGTCCTATTTGAAGGGGGAAACGTGGTATTTCTTGGAGAAGATGTGATATATTTGGGAGAAATCTGGCATGTCTGGAAGAAAATGTCCTATTTTGGGGGAGAAGGCTGCTATTTGTGGGAGAAAAGGTCCTATTTCAGGAGGAATCCTGGTATTTCTTGGAGAAGATGTGATATATTTGGGAGAAATGTGGCATGTCTGGAAGAAAATGTCCTATTTTGGGGATCAAACAGGTATTTGTGGGTGAAAAGGTCCTATGTCAAGGGGGAAACGTGGTATTTCTTGGAGAAGATGTGATATATTTGGGAGTAATCTGGCATTTCTAGAAGAAAATGTCCAATTTGGGGGGAGAAGACTGGTATTTGTGGGAGAAAAGGTCCTATTTGAAGGGGGAAACCTGGTATTTCTTGGAGAAGATGTGATATATTTGGGAGAAATCTGGCATTTCTGGAAGAAACTGTCCTATTTTGGGGATAAAAGAGGTATTTGTGGGTGAAAAGGTCCTATTTCCAGGGGGAAAGCTGGTAGTTCTTGGAGGAGATGTGATATGTTTGGGAGAAATGTGGCATTTCTGGAAGAAACTGTCCTATTTTGGGGATCAAACAGGTATTTGTGGGTGAAAAGGTCCTATTTCAAGGGGGAACCTGGTATTTCTTGGAGAAGACGTGATATATTTGGGAGAAAACTGGCATTTCTGGACGAAACTGTCCTATTTTGGGGATCAAAGAGGTATTTGTGGGTGAAAAGGTCCTATTTGAAGGGGGAAACCTGGTATTTCTTGGAGAAGATGTGATATGTTTGGGAGAAATGTGGCATTTCTGGAAGAAACTGTCCTATTTTGGGGATCAAACAGGTATTTGTGGGTGAAAAGGTCCTATTTCAAGGGGGAACCTGGTATTTCTTGGAGAAGACGTGATATATTTGGGAGAAAACTGGCATTTCTGGACGAAACTGTCCTATTTTGGGGATCAAAGAGGTATTTGTGGGTGAAAAGGTCCTATTTGAAGGGGGAAACCTGGTATTTCTTGGAGAAGATGTGATATATTTGGGAGAAATGTGGCATTTCTGGCAGAAACTGTCCTATTTTGTGGATAAAAGAGGTATTTGTGGGTGAAAAGGTCGTATTTGAAGGGGGAAAACTGGTATTTCTTGGAGAAGATGTGATATATTTGGGAGAAATCTGGCCTTTCTGGAAGACAATGTCCTATTTTGGGGATCAAAGAGGTGTTTGTGGGTGAAAAGGTCCTATTTGAAGGGGGAAACCTGGTATTTCCGGGAGGAGATGAGATATGTTTGGGAGAAATGTGGCATTTCTGGAAGAAACTGTCGTGTATTGGGGGTAATACAGGTATTTGTGGGAGAAAAGGTCCTATTTCAGGAGGAATCCTGGTATTTCTTGGAGAAGATGAGATATATTTGGGAGAAATGTGGCATGTCTGGAAGAAAATGTCCTATTTTGGGGATTAAAGAGGTATTTCTGGGTGAAAAGGTCCTATTTCACGGGGGAAAGCTGGTATTTCTTGGAGAAGATGTGATATATTTGGGAGTAATCTGGCATTTCTAGAAGAAAATGTCCAATTTGGGGGGAGAAGGCTGGTATTTGTGGGTGAAAAGGTCCTATTTCAAGGGGGAAACCTGGTATTTCTTGGAGAAGATGTGATATATTTGGGAGTAATCTGGCATTTCTAGAAGAAAATGTCCAATTTGGGGGGAGAAGGCTGGTATTTGTGGGTGAAAAGGTCCTATTTGAAGGGGGAAACCTGGTATTTCTTGGAGAAGATGTGATATATTTGGGAGAAATGTGGCATTTCTGGCAGAAACTGTCCTATTTTGTGGATAAAAGAGGTATTTGTGGGTGAAAAGGTCGTATTTGAAGGGGGAAACCTGGTATTTCTTGGAGAAGATGTGATATATTTGGGAGAAATCTGGCCTTTCTGGAAGACAATGTCCTATTTTGGGGATCAAAGAGGTATTTGTGGGTGAAAAGGTCCTATTTGAAGGGGGAAAGCTGGTATTTCTTGGAGAAGATGTGATATATTTGGGAGAAATGTGCCATTCTGGAAGAAACTGTCCTATTTTGGGGATAAAACAGGTATTTGTGGGAGAAAAGGTCCTATTTGAAGGGGGAAACCTGGTATTTCTTGGAGAAGATGTGATATATTTGGGAGAAATCTGGCATTTCTGGAAGAAACTGTCCTCTTCTGGGGATAGAACAGGTATTTGTGGGTGAAAAGGTCCTATCTGAAGGGGGAAAGCTGGTAGTTCTTGGAGAAGATGTGATATATTTGGGAGAAATCTGGCCTTTCTGGCAGAAACTGTCCTATTTTGGGGATAAAACAGGTATTTGTGGGTGAAAGGTCCTATTTGAAGGGGGAAACGTGGTATTTCTTGGAGAAGATGTGATATATTTGGGAGAAATCTGGCATGTCTGGAAGAAAATGTCCTATTTTGGGGGAGAAGGCTGCTATTTGTGGGAGAAAAGGTCCTATTTCAGGAGGAATCCTGGTATTTCTTGGAGAAGATGTGATATATTTGGGAGAAATGTGGCATGTCTGGAAGAAAATGTCCTATTTTGGGGATCAAACAGGTATTTGTGGGTGAAAAGGTCCTATGTCAAGGGGGAAACCTGGTATTTCTTGGAGAAGATGTGATATATTTGGGAGTAATCTGGCATTTCTAGAAGAAAATGTCCAATTTGGGGGGAGAAGACTGGTATTTGTGGGTGAAAAGGTCCTATTTGAAGGGGGAAACCTGGTATTTCCGGGAGGAGATGAGATATGTTTGGGAGAAATGTGGCATTTCTGGAAGAAACTGTCGTGTATTGGGGGTAATACAGGTATTTGTGGGAGAAAAGGTCCTATTTCAGGAGGAATCCTGGTATTTCTTGGAGAAGATGAGATATATTTGGGAGAAATGTGGCATGTCTGGAAGAAAATGTCCTATTTTGGGGATTAAAGAGGTATTTCTGGGTGAAAAGGTCCTATTTCACGGGGGAAAGCTGGTATTTCTTGGAGAAGATGTGATATATTTGGGAGTAATCTGGCATTTCTAGAAGAAAATGTCCAATTTGGGGGGAGAAGGCTGGTATTTGTGGGTGAAAAGGTCCTATTTCAAGGGGGAAACCTGGTATTTCTTGGAGAAGATGTGATATATTTGGGAGTAATCTGGCATTTCTAGAAGAAAATGTCCAATTTGGGGGGAGAAGGCTGGTATTTGTGGGTGAAAAGGTCCTATTTGAAGGGGGAAACCTGGTATTTCTTGGAGAAGATGTGATATATTTGGGAGAAATGTGGCATGTCTGGAAGAAACTGTCCTATTTTGGGGATCAAAGAGGTATTTGTGTTTGAAAAGGTCCTCTTTCCAGGGGGAAACCTGGTATTTCTTGGAGAAGATGTGATCTATTTGGGAGAAATGTGGCATTTCTGGAAGAAACTGTCCTATTTTGGGGATAAAAGAGGTATTTGTGGGTGAAAAGGTCTTATTTGAAGGGGGAAACCTGGTATTTCTTGGAGAAGATGTGATATATTTGGGAGAAATGTGGCATTTCTGGAAAGAAACTGTCCAATTTTGGGGATAAAACAGGTATTTTTGGGTGAAAAGGTCCTATTTGAAGGGGGAAACCTGGTATTTCTTGGAGAAGATGTGATATATTTGGGAGAAATCTGGCCTTTCTGGCAGAAACTGTCCTATTTTGGGGATAAAAGAGGAATTTGTGGGTGAAAAGGTCCTATTTGAAGGGGGAAACCTGGTATTTCTTGGAGAAGATGTGATATATTTGGGAGAAATCTGGCATTTCTGGAAGACAACGTCCTATTTTGGGGATAAAAGAGGTATTTGTGGTTGAAAAGGTCCTATTTGAAGGCGGAAACGTGGTATTTCTTGGCGAAGATGTGATATATTTGGGAGAAATGTGGCCTTTCTGGAAGAAACTGTCCTATTTTGGGGATCAAACAGGTATTTGTGGGTGAAAAGGTCCTATTTCAAGGGGGAACCTGGTATTTCTTGGAGAAGACGTGATATATTTGGGAGAAAACTGGCATTTCTGGACGAAACTGTCCTATTTTGGGGATAAAAGAGGTATTTGTGGGTGAAAAGGTCCTATGTCAAGGGGGAAACCTGGTATTTCTTGGAGAAGATGTGATGCATTTGGGAGAAATGTGGCATTTCTTGAAGAAACTGTCCTCTTTTGGGGATAAAAGAGGTATTTGTGGGTGAAAAGGTCCTATTTGAAGGGGGAAACCTGGTATTTCTTGGATAAGATGTGATATATTTGGGAGAAATGTGGCATTTCTGGCAGAAACTGTCCTATTTTGTGGATAAAAGAGGTATTTGTGGGTGAAAAGGTCGTATTTGAAGGGGGAAACCTGGTATTTCTTGGAGAAGATGTGATATATTTGGGAGAAATCTGGCCTTTCTGGAAGACAATGTCCTATTTTGGGGATCAAAGAGGTATTTGTGGGTGAAAAGGTCCTATTTGAAGGGGGAAAGCTGGTATTTCTTGGAGAAGATGTGATATATTTGGGAGAAATGTGCCATTCTGGAAGAAACTGTCCTATTTTGGGGATAAAACAGGTATTTGTGGGAGAAAAGGTCCTATTTGAAGGGGGAAACCTGGTATTTCTTGGAGAAGATGTGATATATTTGGGAGAAATCTGGCATTTCTGGAAGAAACTGTCCTCTTCTGGGGATAGAACAGGTATTTGTGGGTGAAAAGGTCCTATCTGAAGGGGGAAAGCTGGTAGTTCTTGGAGAAGATGTGATATATTTGGGAGAAATCTGGCCTTTCTGGCAGAAACTGTCCTATTTTGGGGATAAAACAGGTATTTGTGGGTGAAAGGTCCTATTTGAAGGGGGAAACGTGGTATTTCTTGGAGAAGATGTGATATATTTGGGAGAAATCTGGCATGTCTGGAAGAAAATGTCCTATTTTGGGGGAGAAGGCTGCTATTTGTGGGAGAAAAGGTCCTATTTCAGGAGGAATCCTGGTATTTCTTGGAGAAGATGTGATATATTTGGGAGAAATGTGGCATGTCTGGAAGAAAATGTCCTATTTTGGGGATCAAACAGGTATTTGTGGGTGAAAAGGTCCTATGTCAAGGGGGAAACCTGGTATTTCTTGGAGAAGATGTGATATATTTGGGAGTAATCTGGCATTTCTAGAAGAAAATGTCCAATTTGGGGGGAGAAGACTGGTATTTGTGGGTGAAAAGGTCCTATTTCAAGGGGGAAAACCTGGTATTTCTTGGAGAAGATGTGATATATTTGAGAGAAATCTGGCATTTCTGGAAGAAACTGTCCTCTTTTGGGGATAAAAGAGGGATTTGTGGGTGAAAAGGTCCTATTTCAAGGGGGAAAGCTGGTATTTCTTGGAGAAGATGTGATATATTTGGGAGAAATGTGGCATGTCTGGAAGAAACTGTCCAATTTTGGGGATAAAACAGGTATTTGTGGGTGAAAAGGTCCTATTTCAAGGGGGAAACCTGGTATTTCTTGGAGAAGATGTGATATATTTGGGAGAAATCTGGCCTTTCTGGCAGAAACTGTCCTATTTTGGGGATAAAAGAGGAATTTGTGGGTGAAAAGGTCCTATTTGAAGGGGGAAAGCTGGTATTTCTTGGAGAAGATGTGATATATTTGGGAGAAATCTGGCATTTCTGGAAGAAACTGTCCTCTTTTTGGGATAAAAGAGGTATTTGTGGGTGAAAAGGTGCTATTTCCAGGGGGAAAGCTGGTATTTCTTGGAGAAGATGTGATATATTTGGGAGAAATCTGCCATGTCTGGAAGAAAATGTCCTATTTTGGGGGAGAAGGCTGCTATTTGTGGGATAAAAGGTCCTATTTCAGGAGGAATTCTGGTAATTCTTGGAGAAGATGTGATATATTTGGGAGAAATGTGGCATTTCTGGAAGAAACTGTCCTATTTTGGGGATAAAAGAGGTATTTGTGGGAGAAAAGGTCCTATTTGAAGGGGGAAACCCGGTATTTCTTGGAGAAGATGTGATATATTTGGGAGAAATCTGCCATGTCTGGAAGAAAATGTCCTATTTTGGGGGAGAAGGCTGCTATTTGTGGGATAAAAGGTCCTATTTCAGGAGGAATTCTGGTAATTGTTGGAGAAGATATGATATATTTGGGAGAAATGTGGCATTTCTGGAAGAAACTGTCCTATTTTGGGGATCAAAGAGGTATTTGTGGTTGAAAAGGTCCTATTTGAAGGGGGAAAGCTGGTATTTCTTGGAGAAGATGTGATATATTTGGGAGAAATCTGGCATTTCTGGAAGAAAATGACAATTTGGGGGGAGAAGGCTGGTATTTGTGTGTGAAAAGTTCCTATTTGAAGGGGGAAAGCTGGTATTTCTTGGAGAAGATGTGATATATTTGGGAGAAATGTGGCACGTCTGGCAGAAACTGTCCTATTTTGGGGATGAAACAGGTATTTGTGGGTGAAAAGGTCCTATTTGAAGGGGGAAACCTGGTATTTGTGGGAGAAGATGTGATATATTTGGGAGAAATGTGGCATTTCTGGAAGAAACTGTCCTATTTTGGGGATAAAACAGGTATTTCTTCTTGAAAAGGTCCTATTTCAAGGGGGAAACCCGGTATTTCTTGGAGAAGATGTGATATATTTGGGAGAAATCTGGCATTTCTGGAAGAAACTGTCCTATTTTGGGGATAAAACAGGCATGTGGGTTAAAAGGTCCTATTTCAAGGGGGAAAGCTGGTATTTCTTGGAGAAGATGTGATGTATTTGGGAGAAATCTGACATGTCAGGAAGAAACTGTCCTATTTTGGGGATCAAAGAGGTATTTGTGGGTGAAAAGGTCCTATTTCCAGGGGGAAACCTGGTATTTCTTGGAGAAGATGTGATATATTTTGGAGAAATCCGGCCTTTGTGGAAGAAAATGTCCTCTTTCGGGGATCAAACAGTTATTTGTGGTTAAAAGGTCCTATTTGAAGGGGGAAACCTGGTATTTCTTGGAGAAGATGTGATATGTTTGGGAGAAATGTGGCATTTCTTAAAGAAAATGTCCCATTTTGGGGATAAAAGAGGTATTTGTAGGTGAAAAGGTCCTATTTGAAGGGGGAAACGTGGTATTTCTTGGAGAAGATGTGATATATTTGGGAGAAATGTGGCATGTCTGGAAGAAAATGTCCTCTTTTGGGGGAGAAGGCTGCTATTTGTGGGATAAAAGGTCCTATTTTCAGGAGGAATCCTGGTATTTCTTGGAGAAGATATGATATGTTTGGGAGAAATGTGGCCTTTCTGGAAGAAACTGTCCTATTTTGGGGATCAAACAGGTATTTGTGGGTGAAAAGGTCCTATTTCAAGGGGGAAAGCCGGTATTTCTTGGAGAAGATGTGGTATATTTGGGAGAAATCTGGCATGTCTGGAAGAAAATGTCCAATTTGGGGGGAGAAGGCTGGTATTTGTGGGTGAATAGGTCCTATTTCCAGGGGGAAACCTGGTATTTCTTGGAAAAGATGTGATATATTTGGGAGAAATGTGGCATGTCTGGAAGAAACTGTCCTATTTTGGGGATCAAACAGGTATTTGTGGGTGAAAAGGTCCTATTTGAAGGGGGAAACCTGGTATTTCTTGGAGAAGATGTGATATATTTGGGAGAAATGTGGCATGTCTGGAAGAAACTGTCCTATTTTGGGGATAAAACAGGTATTTGTGGGTGGAAATGTCCTATTTGTATGGGGAAACCTGGTATTTCTTGGAGAAGATGTGATATATTTGGGAGAAATGTGGCATGTCTGGAAGAAACTGTCCTATTTGGGGGGAGAAGGCTGCTATTTGTGGGAGAAAAGGTCCTATTTCAAGAGGAATCCTGGTATTTCTTGGAGAAGATGAGATCTATTTGGGAGAAATGCGGCCTTTCTGGAAGACAGTGTCCTATTTTGGGGATGAAACAGGTATTTGTGGGTGAAAAGGTCCTATTTCAAGGGGGAAACCCGGAATTTCTTGGAGAAGATGTGATATATTTGGGAGAAATGTGGCCTTTCTGGAAGAAACTGTTCTATTTTGGGGATAAAACAGGTATTTGTGGGTGAAAAGGTCCTATTTGAAGGGGGAAACCTGGTATTTCTTGGAGAAGATGTGGTATATTTGGGAGAAATGTGGCATTTCTGGAAGAAACTGTCCTATTTTGGGGATCAAACAGGTATTTGTGGGAGAAAAGGTCCTATTTCCAGGGGGAATTCTGGTATTTCTTGGAGAAGATGTGATATATTTGGGAGACATGTGGCATGTCTGGAAGAAACTGTCCTATTTTGGGGATAAAAGAGGTATTTGTGGGTGAAAAGGTCCTATTTCAAGGGGGAAACCCGGTATTTCTTGGAGAAGATGTGATATATTTGGGAGAAATGTGGCATTTCTGGAAGAAACTGTCCTATTTTGGGGATCAAAGAGGTATTTGTGGGTGAAAAGGTCCTATTTGAAGGGGGAAAGCTGGTATTTCTTGGAGAAGATGTGATATATTTGGGAGAAATCTGGCATTTCTGGAATTAAATGTCCTATTTTGGGGCTAAAACAGGTGTTTGTGGGTGAAAAGAATCACCGAATCTCAGAATCTGAGAATCACAGAATCACAGATTCACTAAGGTTGGAAAAGACCTATAAGATCATCCAGTCCAACCATCCACCTATCACCCATGGTTCTCGCTAAACTATATCCCTCAACACAACATCGAATCGTTTCTTGAACAGCTCCGGGGTCGGTGACCCCACCACCTCCCTGGGCAACCCATTCCAGTGCCTGACCACCCTTTCAGAGAAGTAGTATTTCCTAATATCCAGTCTGAATCTTCCCTGGCGCAGCTTGAAACCATTCCCCCTAGTCCTATCACCAGTTACCCGAGAGAAGAGGCCGACCCCCAGCTCGCTACAACCTCCCTTCAGGTAGTTCTAGAGAGCAAGAAGGTCTCCCCTGAGCCTCCTCTTCTCCAGACTGAACAATCCCAGCTCCCTCAGCCGCTCCTCATAAGGCCTGTGCTCCAGACCCCTCTCCAGTTTGGTTGCCCTTCTTTGAACACGCTCCAGGGCCTCAATGTCTTTCTTGTAGTGAGGGGCCCAGAACTGGACACAGTACTCAAGGTGCGGCCTCACCAGAGCTGAGTACAGGGGGACAATTACTTCCCTGCTCCTGCTGGTCACACTACTTCTGATGCAAGCCAAGATGCCATTGGCCTTCTTGGCTACCCGGGCACACTGCCGGCTCATGTTTAGCCGAGCGTCAACCAACACCCCCAGGTCCATTTCCTCTACACAGTCTTCCAGCCACTCCGCCCCAAGCCTGTAGCGTTGCTTGGGGTTGCTGTGGCCAAAGTGTAGGACCCGGCATTTGGTCTTATTAAACCTCATCCCATTGGCTTCAGCCCAGCTATCCAGCCTGTCCAGATCCCTCTGTAGGGCCTCACTACCCCCAGGCAGATCGACACTTCCAGCCAGCTTGGTGTCATCTGCAAACTTACTGAGGGTGCACTCAATGCCCTCATCCAGGTCATCAATAAAGATCTTGAACAGGACAGGTCCCAGCACCGACCCCTGGGGAACCCCACTCGTGACCGGTCGCCAGCCGGATTTGGCTCCATTGACCACCACTCTCTGGGCCCGGCCCTCCAGCCACTTCCTTACCCAGCCAAGAGTGTACCTGTCCAAGCCACGAACTGCCAGCTTCTGCAGGAGAATACTGTGGGAGACAGTGTCAAAGGCTTTGCTGAAGTCTAGGTAGACTACATCAACAGCCTTTCCCTCATCCACCAGGCGGCTCACTAGATCATAGAAGGAGATCAGGTTGGTCAAGCAGGACCTGCCCTTCGTGAACCCATGCTGGCTAGGCCTGATCCCCCGGTTGTCCCGCACTTGCCGCGTGATCTCCCTCAAGACAATCTGCTCCATAACCTTCCCCGGCACCGAGGTCAGGCTAACAGGCCTGTAGTTCCCCGGGTCCTCCTTACAGCCCTTCTTGTAGATGGGAGTCACATTGGCAAGCTTCCAGTCTTCTGGTACTTCACCAGTCAACAAGGAGCGCTGAGAGATGATGGAAAGCGGCTCGGCTATCACCTCCGCCAGTTCCCTCAGCACTCTCGGGTGAATCTCATCCGGCCCCATGGACTTGGGACAGTCCAGTTGGAGTAGCAGGTCTCTGACTGTTTCCTCCTGAATCGTGGATGGTTTAGCCTGCTCCCCAGCCGAGACTATCAGGTCAAAAAGCGGAGTGCCTTGAGGATAACTGGTCTGACCTTTAAAGACAGACGTAAAGAAGGCGTTCAGGACCTCCGCCTTTTCCTTATCCTCAGTAGTCACATTCCCAGCCTCATCCAGTAAAGAGTGGAGATTCTCCTTAGTTCTCCTCTTACTGTTGATATATTTGTTAAAGGGTTTCTTGTTTCTTTTTATCCCAGCGGCCAGGTTGAGTTCGAGCTGGGCTTTCGCCTTTCTGATTTTCTCCCTGCACATCTTCACAACTTCTCTGTACTCTTTCTGAGTCGCCCGTCCCTTCTTCCACAGGAGGTAGATTCTCTTTTTCTCCCGGAGCCTCAAGAATAGTTCCCTATTCATCCACGCCGGTCTCCTTCCCCGCCGGCTCTTTTTGCAGCTCAGGGGGACAGCCCGCTCCTGCGCCTGTAAGACTACCTTCTTGAAGAGCAACCAGTTGTCTTGGACCCCTTGACCCTCTAAGACCGAAACCCAGGGGACTCCCCCTACTAGTCTTCTAAACAATTCAAAGTCCGCCCTCCGGAAGTCCAAGGTAACAGTTTGGCTGTTCTTCCTCCTGGCTCCACCAAGAATCGAGAACTCTACCATCTCATGGTCACTCTGTCCAAGACAGCCCCCCACCACCACATCTTCCACCAGACCTTCTCTGTTTGCGAACAGCAGGTCTAGCGGGGCAGCTCCTCTCGTAGGCTCTCTCACCAGCTGCATCAGAAAGTTATCCTCCATACACTCCAGAAACCTCCTAGACTGCTTCTTCTGCGCTGCGTTGTATTCCCAGCATATGTCAGGGAAGTTGAAGTCCCCCATGAGGACAAGGGCCGGCGACCTCGCAGCTTCTGCCAGCTGCTCATAGAACACCTCATCCGTCTCTTCATCCTGGTTCGGCGGTCTATAGCAGACGCCCACCAATATGTCTGCCTTGTCAGCCCTTCCCCTGATCTTTACCCATAGGGATTCAACCTTATCATCCCCAGCCACAAGCTCAGTAACATCAAAGCACTCTCTAACATACAGAGCCACACCACCACCCCTTCTTCCTTGCCTGTCCTTCCTGAAGAGCTTGGAGCCATCCATTGCAGCACTCCAGTCATGGGAGCAGTCCCACCATGTTTCCGTAATGGCGACTAGGTCATAGCTTGCCTGCCGCACCACGGCTTCCAACTCTTCTTCTTTGTTGCCCATGCTGCGTGCATTGGTGTAGACGCACTTCAGCCGAGCCCCTCGCCTCATCCCTGATCCCATTGCCGCTCCCCCAGGCTCATCTCTAGCAGGCCTGGTTTTATCCCCTACCCCCTTCATAGCTAGTTTAAAGCCCTCTCCACAAGTCCTGCCAGCTCCTGGGCAAGGATCCGTTTCCCCCTTCGAGACAGGTGAGACCCATCAGCAGACCCCAGGCCTGCTGCTGAGTAGACCGCCCCATGATCAAAGAACCCCAAATTCTTGCTTTTGCACCAGCCTTTCAGCCACGCGTTTATAAGGTGTGTTTTTCTGGTGGTCTCAGCATCCTTCCCTGCCACTGTAGGAATACAGGCAAATACTACCTGTACGCCTGCTCCTTCAACTAACCTCCCCAGTCTCCTAAAGTCATTTTTCATAGTCCTCAGGTTTCCATCAGTGACCTCATCACTGCCAGCCTGAACTATCAATAAGGGATAATAATCAGAGGAGCGGATCAACCTAGGAAGTTTCCTAGAAATATCCCTGAGCCGGGCCCCAGGGAGGCAGCACATCTCCCTACGGGTGGGGGCAGGCCGACATATTGGGCCTTCAGTTCCTCCTAGAAAGGAATCTCCTACGACTATCACCCTCCTTTCTTTACCGGAGGAGGCAGTCTTGAAGCGTGGAGCTGGACGCCTCTCCTTGGGAACACTTGGAGGCAGTTCTCCCACTTCATCCTCAGCCACCGCACCCTCCAGTTGCAGGGCTTCAACCCTATTACATAGAGGCACCTGGGGAACTGAGGTAGGTCGGGATGGGGGTCGCCCGCATCGCCGAGCTGGAACCTGCTGCCATTCCTCCTCCGCCCTCAGGTTAGCTCTCTCAGTTTGACTGCGGCAAGGCAGAGGGTCCACTACCATTTGGGGGTTGCAATCTCTGCGTCTTTCTCGCAGAGAGTCACACCACCAGTCAATCTCCCGCTCGCACTCTCTGATGGCTCTTAATCTCCCTACCTCCTCTCTAAGTTCCACCACCAGGCTGAGCAGCTCCTCCACCTGCTCGCACCTCGCACAAGTGGCATCCTTCCCATTCTCCCCCGGCAGCAGCAGGCTCAGGCACTCCCTACAGCCAGAGACCCGAACCGCTACATTTCTCGGCAGGCCCTCTGTCTGGGTCGCCACAGTCCTCTTGGGGCAAGCCCGCCGCCTGGTAGAGACCATGTTTGAACCTGCGCTCTCGAGGTCTGTCAGTAGGAGAGCTGATGTCCTGGAAAGGGATGTGGGCCGAAGCTAGCTTCTGCCCTCCAAGAGCTGCTTTTAATACCCCAATGAGCAGTCAAGGTCACGCCAAGAGATAAGAGCCAGCTCCGCTCCTGCTGCCTCAGCAGCCCGCCCACAAGCTGCCAGCCCCAGGTGCCGGCAGCGTGCTTGTGCTGCCTTCACAAAACAGCCCTGCTCTGAAGCTGGACTCCTCAGCAATGACCGTTACACACGGCAGGAAGCAAGGAAAACAGGTATTTGTGGGTGAAAAGGTCCTATTTCAAGGGGGAAACCATACTCCCCCCAAATCGGACATTTTCTCCCACAAATACCAGCTTTCTCCCCTGAAATAGTACCCCTTCACCCGCAAATACCAGCTTTCTCCCCTGAAATAGTACTCATTCACCTACAAATACCTGTTTTATCCCCCAAAACAGGACATTTTCTCCCAGGAATACCACCTTACTCCCCCAAAATAGGACCTTTTCTCCCACAAATACCTCTTTTATCCCCCAAAACAGGACATTTTCTCCCAGAAATACCACCTTTCTCCCCCAAAATACCTCTTTTTCTCCCACAAATACCAGATTTCTCCCCAATTCAGGACATTTTCTCCCAGAAATGCAAGATTGTTTCCCAAACGTAGGACATTTCCTCCCAGAAATACCACTTTTCTCCCCCAAAATAGGTCATTTTCTTCAAGGAACATCCGATTTCAAATCAAAAAGAGGACATTTTCTCCCACAAATACCAGCTTTCTCCCCCAAAATAGGTCATTTTCTTCAAGGAATACCCGATTTCAAATCAAAAATACCACATTTTCTCCCACAAATACCAGCTTTCTCCCCCCAAATTGGACTTTTTCTTCCAGAAATGCCTCTTTTCTCCCAAATATATCACATCTTCTTCCACAAATACCACCTTGCTTACCCCCAAATCGGACATTTTCTCCCACAAATACCAGCTTTCTCCCCTGAAATAGTTCCCATTCACCCACAAATACCTCTTGTATCCCCAAAATAGGACATTTTCTCCCACAAATACCTCTTTTATCCCCCCAAACAGGACATTTTCTCCCACAAATACCACCTTTCTCCCCCAAAAGACAGAATCACAGAATCACAGAATTGCCAGGGTTGGAAGGGACCTCAAGGATCATCAATCTCCAACCCCCCTGCCACACGCAGGGCCACCAATCATCCCACCTCATGCTAGACCAGGCTGCCCAGGGCCTCATCCAATCTGGCCTTGAACACCTCCAGGGACGGGGCATCCACAACCTCTCTGGCCAGCCTGTTCCACTACCTCACCTCTCTCTCTGTAAAGAAGTTCCCCCTGATGTCCAACCTAAATCTCCCTTCCCTCAACTTCAAACCATTTCCCCTTGTCCTGCTGTTATCTCCCCTTTCCAAGAGTTGATTCCCCTCCTCTTTGTAGGCTCCCTTTAGGTACTGAAAGGCTGCAATGAGCTCACCCCGCAGCCTTCTTTTCTCCAGCTCCTTCAGCCTGTCCTCATAGGGGAGGTGCTCCAATCCCCTGATCATTTTGCTGCCTCTCCTCTGGACCCTCTCCAACAGCTCCCTGTCTTTCTTGTACTGGGGGCTCCAGACCTGGACACAGTACTCCAGATGGGGCCTCACAAGAGCAGAGGAGAGGGGAACAATCACCTCCCTGTCCCTGCTGGCCACCCCTCTGCTGATGGAGCCCAGGATACCATTCGCCTTCCGAGCCACAAGGGCACACTGCTGGCTCATAGTCAGTTTTTCATCTATCAGGACCCCCAAGTCCTTCTCCACAGGGCTGCTCTCAAGGACCGCTCCTTCCAGCCTGTAGGGATGCCTGGGATTTCTCCGGCCCAAGTGCAAAACTCTGCACTTTGCCGTGTTGAACCGCATCAGGTTCACCCGGGCCCACCATTCTAGCCTCTCCAAGTCCCTCTGAATGGCATCCCTTCCTTCAACCGTGTCGACCGCACCACTCAGCTTGGTGTCGTCAGCAAACTTCCTGAGGGTGCACTCAATTCCGTCATCGATGTCATTTATAAAGATGTTAAGTTCTCCCACAAATACCTGCTTTCTCCCCAAATCACAACATTTTCTCCCAGAAATGCTAGATTGTTTCCCAAACGTAGGACATTTTCTACCAGATATACCACATTTCTCCCCCAAAATAGGTCGTTCTGTTCAAGGAATACCCGATTTCAACTCAAACATGGGACATTTTCTCCAACACATAACAGGCTCCCCACCCGAAATAGGACCTTTTCTCCCACAAATTCCAGTTTTCTCCCCCCAAATTGGACTTTTTCTTCCAGAAATGCCAGTTTACTCCCAAATATATAACATCTTCTCCAAGAAATGCCTGTTTTATCCCCAAAACAAGACATTTTCTCCCACAAATACCAGCTTTCTCCCCTGAAATAGTAACCAATCACCCACAAATACCAGTTTTATCCCAAAAACAAGACATTTTCTCCCACAAATACCTGTTTTATCCCAAAAATGAGACATTTTCTTCCAGAAATACCACCTTACTCCCCCAAAATAGGACATTTTCTCCCACAAATACGTCTTTTATCCCCCAAAACAGTACATTTTCTCCCACAAATACCATCTTTACCCTCCAAAATACCTCTTTTTCTCCCACAAATACCTGCTTTCTCCCCAAATCAGGACATTTTCTCCCAGAAATGCTAGATTGTTTCCAAACGTGGGACATTTTCTACCACAAATACCACTTTTCTCCCCCAAAATAGGTCATGTTCTTCAAGGAATACCCGATTTCAACTCAAAAAAGAGGACAATTTCTCCAAGAAATACGACGTTTCCCCCTTCAAATAGGACCTTTTCTCCCACAAATACCAGCATTCTCCCCCCAAGTTGGAATTTTTCTTCCAGACATGCCACATTTCTCCCAAATATATCACATCTTCTCCAAGAAATACCAGCTTTCACCCTTCAAATAGGACCTTTTCACCCACAAATACCTGTTCTATTCCCCAAATTGGACATTTTCTTCCAGAAATGCCAGATTTCTCCCAAATATATCACATCTTCTCCAAGAAATACCAGGTTTCCCCCTTCAAATAGGACCTTTTCACCCACAAATACCTCTTTTATCCCCAAAAGAGGACAGTTTCTTCCAGAAATGCCAGATTTCTCCCAAATATATCACATCTTCTCCAAGAAATACCAGGTTTCCCCCTTCAAATAGGAACTTTTCAACCACAAATACCTCTTTTATCCCCAAAAGAGGACAGTTTCTTCCAGACATGCCACATTTCTCCCAAATATATCACATCTTCTCCAAGAAATACCAGGATTCCGCCTTCAAATAGGACCTTATCACCCACAGATACCTGTTTTATCCCCAAAATAGGACAGTTTCTTCCAGACATGCCACATGTCCCCCAAATATATCACATCTTCTCCAAGAAATACCAGGTTTCCCCCTTGAAATAGGACCTTTTCTCCCACAAATACCTCTTTTATCCCCAAAATATGACAGTTTCTTCCGGAAATGCCACATTTCTCCCAAATATATCACATCTTCTCCAAGAAATACCAGGTTTCCCCCTTCAAATAGGACCTTTTCACCCACAAATACCTGTTCTATTCCCCAAATTGGACATTTTCTTCCAGAAATGCCAGATTTCTCCCAAATATATCACATCTTCTCCAAGAAATACCAGGTTTCCCCCTTCAAATAGGACCTTTTCACCCACAAATACCTCTTTTATCCCCAAAATAGGACATTTTCTTCCAGAAAGGCCACATTTCTCCCAAATATATCACATCTTCTCCAAGAAATACCAGGTTTCCCCCTTCAAATAGGACCTTTTCAACCACAAATACCTCTTTTATCCCCAAAATAGGACACTGTCTTCCAGAAATGCCACATTTCTCCCAAATAGATCACATCTCCTCCAAGAAATACCAGGTTTCCCCCTTGAAATAGGACCTTTTCACCCACAAATACCTCTTTTATCCCCAAAAGTGGACAGTTTCTTCCAGAAATGCCACATTTCTCCCAAATATATCACATCTCCTTCTAGAAATACCAGGTTTCCCCCTTCAAATAGGACCTTTTCACCCACAAATACCTCTTTTATCCCCAAAATTGGACAGTTTCTTCAAGAAATGCCACATTTCTCCCAAACATATCATATCTCCTCCAAGAAATACCAGGTTTTCCCCTTGAAATAGGACCTTTTTACCCACAAATACCTCTTTTATCCCCAAAAGAGGACAGTTTCTTCCAGACTTGCCAGATTTCTCCCAGACATTTCACATCTTCTCCACGAAATACCAGGTTTCCCACTGGAAATAGGACCTTTTCACCCGCAAATACCTGTTTGATCCCCAAAAGAGGACAGTTTCTTCCAGAAATGCCACATTTCTCCCAAATATATCACATCTTTTCCAAGAAATACCAGCATTCCCCCTCGAAATAGGATCTTTTCACCCACAAATACCTGTTTGATCCCCAAAAGAGGACAGTTTCTTCCAGAAAGGCCACATGTCTCCAAATATATGACATCTTCTCCAAGAAATACCAGGGTTCCCCCATCAAATAGGACCTTTTCTCCCACAGATCCCTGTTTTATCCCCAAAATAGGACAGTTTCAACCAGAAATGCCACATTTCTCCCAAACATATCTCATCTTCTCCAAGAAATACCAGCTTTCCCCCTGGAAATAGGACCTTTTCTCCCACATATACCTGTTTTATCCCCAAAATAGGACAGTTTCTTCCAGAAATGCCACATTTCTCCCAAATATATCACATCTTCTCCAAGAAATACCAGGGATCCCCTTTGAAATAGTACCTTTTCACCCACAAATACCTCTTTTATCCCCAAAACAGGACAGTTTCTTCCAGGAATGCCTGATTTCTCCCAAATATACCACATCTTCTCCAAGAAATACCAGGTTTCCCCCTTGAAATAGGGCCTTTTCACCCACAAATACCACTTTTATCCCCAAAATAGGACAGTTTCTTCCAGAAATGCCACATTTCTCCCAAATATATCACATCTTCTCCAAGAAATACCAGGTTTCCCCCTTCAAATAGGACCTTTTCACCCACAAATACCTCTTTGATCCCCAAAATAGGACAGTTTCTTCCACAAATGCAACATTTCTCCCAAACATATCACATCTTCTCCAAGAAATACCAGCTTTCCCCCTTGAATTAGCACCTTTTCACCCACAAATACCTGTTTGATCCCCAAAATACGACATTTTCTTCCAGACATGCCAGATTTCTCCCAAATATATCACATCTCCTCCAAGAAATACCAGCTTTCCCCCTTCAAATAGGACCTTTTCACCCACAAATACCCGCCTTCTCCCCTCAAATTGGACATTTTCTACCAGAAATGCCAGATTTCTCCCAAATATATCACATCTCCTCCAAGAAATACCAGCTTTCCCCCTGGAAATAGGAACTTTTCACCCACAAATACCTGTTTGATCCCCAAAATAGGACAGTTTCTTCCAGAAATGCCACATTTCTCCAAATATGTCACATCTTCTCCAAGAAATACCAGGATTCCCCCTTGAAATAGGACCTTTTCACCCACAAATACCTCTTTTATCCCCAAAAGAGGACAGTTTCTTCCAGAAAGGCCACATTTCTCCCAAATATATCACATCTCCTCCAAGAAATACCAGGTTTCCCCCTTCAAATAGGAACTTTTCACCCACAAACACCTGTTTGATCCCCAAAATAGGACATTTTCTTCCAGAAATGCCAGATTTCTCCCAAATAGATCACATCTTCTCCAAGAAATACCAGGTTTCCCCCTTGAAATAGGACCTTTTCACCCACAAATACCCGCCTTCTCCCATCAAATTGGACATTTTCTTCCAGACATGCCAGACTTCTCCCAAATATATCACATCTCCTCCAAGAAATACCAGCTTTCCCCAAGGAAATAGGGCCTTTTCACCCACAAATACCTGTTTTATCCCCAAAAGAGGACAGTTTCTTCCAGAAAGGCCACATTTCTCCCAAATATATCACATCTTCTCCAAGAAATACCAGCTTTCCCCCTTCAAATAGGACCTTTTCACCCACAAATACCTGTATCATCCCCAAAATAGGACAGTTTCTTCCAGAAATGCCACATTTCTCCCAAATATATCACATCTCCTCCAAGAAATACCAGGTTTCACCCTTGAAATAGGACCTTGTCACCCACAAAAACCTGTTTTATCCCCAAAATAGGACAGTTTCTTCCAGACATGCCACATTTCTCCCAAATATATCACATCTTCTCCAAGAAATACCAGGTTTCTTCCTTCAAATAGAACCTTTTCACCCACAAATACCTGTTTGATCCCCAAAATAGGACATTTTCCTCCTGAAATGCCAGATTTCTCCCAAATATATCACATCTTCTCCAAGAAATACCAGGTTTCCCCCTTGAAATAGGACCTTTTCACCCACAAATACCTCTTTTATCCCCAAAAGAGGACAGTTTCTTCCAGAAATGCCACATTTCTCCCAAATATATCACATCTCCTCCAAGAAATACCAGGGATCCCCTTTGAAATAGTACCTTTTCACCCACAAATAACTGTTTTATCCCCAAAATAGGACAGTTTCTTCCTGAAATGCCACATTTCGCCCAAATATATCACAACTTCTCCAAGAAATACCAGGTTTCCCCCTTGAAATAGGACCTTTTCTCCCACAAATACCTCTTTTATCCCCAAAAGAGGACAGTTTCTTCCAGAAAGGCCACATTTCTCCCAAATATATCACATCTTCTCCATGAAATACCAGGTTTCCCCCTTCAAATAGGACCTTTGCACTCACAAATACCTGTTTTATCCCCAAAAGAGGACAGTTTCTTCCAGACATGCCATATTTCGCCCAAATATATCACATCTTCTCCAAGAAATACCACGTTTCCCCCTTCAAATAGGACCTTTTCACCCACAAATACCTCTTTGATCCCCAAAATAGGACAGTTTCTTCCAGACATGCCACATTTCTCCCAAATATATCACATCTTCTCCAAGAAATACCAGGTTTCCCCCTTGAAATAGGACCTTTTCACTCACAAATACCTGTTCAATCCCCAAAAGAGGACAGTTTCTTCCAGAAATGCCACATTTCTCCCAAATATACCACATCTTCTCCAAGAAATACCAGGTTTCCTCCTGGAAATAGGACCTTTTCACCCACAAATACCTATTTTATCCCCAAAATAGGACAGTTTCTCCCAGAAATGCCACTTTTCTCCCAAATATATCACATCTTCTCCAAGAAATACCAGGTTTCCCCCTTCAAATAGGACCTTTTCACCCACAAATACCTCCTTTATCCCCAAAAGAGGACAGTTTCTTCCAGAAATGCCACATTTCTCCCAAACATATCACATCTTCTCCAAGAAATACCAGCTTTCCCCCTTGAAATAACACCTTTTCACCCACAAATACCTCTTTTATCCCCAAAATAGGAAATTTTCTTCCAGACATGCCAGATTTCTCCCAAATATATCACATCTCCTCCAAGAAATACCAGCTTTCCCCCTTCAAATAGGACCTTTTCACCCACAAACACCTGTTTGATCCCCAAAATAGGACATTTTCTTCCAGAAATGCCAGATTTCTCTCAAATATATCACATCTTCTCCAAGAAATACCAGGTTTCCCCCTTGAAATAGGACCTTTTCACCCACAAATACCCGCCTTCTTCCCCCAAATTGGACAGTTTCTTCCAGAAATGCCACATTTCTCCCAAATGTATCACATCTTCTCCAAGAAATACCAGGTTTCCCCCTTCAAATAGGACCTTTTCACCCACAAATACCTCTTTTATCCCCAAAATAGGACAGTTTCTTCCAGAAATGCCACATTTCTCCCAAATATATCACATCTCCTCCAAGAAATACCAGCTTTCCCCCTTCAAATAGGACCTTTTCACCCACAAATACTTTTTTATCCCCAAAAAAGGACATTTTCTTCCTGAAATGCCACATTTCTCCCAAATATATCACAACTTCTCCAAGAAATACCAGGTTTCCCCCTTCAAATAGGACATTTTCTCCCACAAATACCTCTTTTATCCCCCAAATAGGACAGTTTCTTCCAGACATGCCAGATTTCTCCCTAATATATCACATCTTCTCCAAGAAATACCAGGTTTCCCCCTTCAAATAGGACCTTTGCACCCACAAACACCTGTTTTATCCCCAAAAGAGGACAGTTTCTTCCAGACATGCCATATTTCGCCCAAATATATCACATATTCTCCAAGAAATACCAGGGATCCCCTTTGAAATAGGACCTTTTCACCCACAAATAACTGTTTTATCCCCAAAATAGGACAGTTTCTTCCTGAAATGCCACATTTCTCCCAAATATATCACATCTTCTCCAAGAAATACCAGGTTTCCCCCTGGAAATAGGACCTTTTCACCCACAAATACCTCTTTTATCCCCCAAATACGACAGTTTCTTCCAGAAATGCCAGATTTCTCCCAAATATATCACATCTTCTCCAAGAAATACCAGGTTTCCCCCTTCAAATAGGACCTTTTCACCCACAAATACCTCTTTTATCCCCAAAATAGGACAATTTCTTCCTGACATGCCAGATTTCTCCCAAATATATCACATCTTCTCCAAGAAATACCAGGATTCCTCCTGAAATAGGAACATTTCTCCCACAAATACCAGCCTTCTCCCCCCAAATTGGACAGTTTCTTCCAGAAATGCCACATTTCTCCTAAATATATCACATCTTCTCCAAGAAATACCAGGATTCCCCCTTCAAATAGGACCTATTCACCCACAAATACCTCTTCTATCCCCAAAATAGGACAGTTTCTTCCAGACAAGCCATATTTCTCCAAATATACCACATCCTCTCCAAGAAATACCAGGTTTCCTCCTTGAAATAGGACCTTTTCACCCACAAATACCTCTTTTATCCTTCAAATAGGACAGTCTCTGACAGAAATGCCACATTTCTCCCAAATATATCACATCTTCTCCAAGAGATACCAGTATTCCTCCTGAAATAGGACCTTTTCTCCCACAAATACCAGCCTTCTCCCCCCAAATTTTACTTTTTCTTCCAGAAATGCCAGATTTCTCCCAAATATATCACATCTTCTCCAAGAAATACCAGCTTTCCCCCTTCATATAGGACCTTTTCAACCACAAATACCTCCTTTATCCCCAAAAGAGGACAGTTTCTGCCAGAAATGCCACATTTCTCTCAAATAGATCACATCTTCTCCAAGAAATACCAGGTTTCCCCTTCAAATAGGACCTTTTCATTCACAAATACCTGTTTTAGCCCCAAAATAGGACAGTTTCTTCCAGACATGCCACATTTCTCCCAAATATATCACATCTTCTCCAAGAAATACCAGCTTTCCCCCTTCAAATAGGAACTTTTCACCCACAAATACCTCTTTTATCCCCAAAATAGGACAGTTTCTTCCAGAAATGCCACATTTCTCCCAAATAGATCACATCTTCTCCAAGAAATACCAGGTTTCCCCCTTCGAATAGGACCTTTTCACCCACAAATACCTCTTTTATCCCCAAAATACGACAGTTTCTTCCAGAAATGCCACATTTCTCCCAAATATATCACATCTTCTCCAAGAAATACCAGGTTTCCCCCTTGAAATAGGACCTTTTCACCCACAAATACCTGTTTGATCCCCAAAAGAGGACAGTTTCTTCCAGACATGCCACATTTCTCCCAAATAGATCACATCTTCTCCAAGAAATACCAGGTTTCCCCCTTCAAATAGGACCTTTTCACCCACAAATACCTCCTTTATTCCCAAAAGTGGACAGTTTCTTCCGGACATGCCACATTTCTCCCAAATAGATCACATCTTCTCCAAGAAATACCAGGTTTCCCCCTTGAAATAGGACCTTTTCACCCACAAATACCTCTTTTATCCCCCAAATAGGACAGTTTCTTCCAGAAAGGCCACATTTCTCCCAAATATATCACATCTTCTCCAAGAAATACCAGCTTTCCCCCTTCAAATAGGACCTTTTCACCCACACATACCTCTTTTTTCCCCCAAAAGAGGACAGTTTCTTCCAGACATGCCTCATTTCTCCCAAATAGATCACATCTTCTCCAAGAAATACCAGGTTTCCCCCTTCAAATAGGACCTTTTCACCCACAAATACCTCTTTTATCCCCAAAAGAGGACAGTTTCTTCCAGAAATGCCACATTTGTCCCAAATAGATCACATCTTCTCCAAGAAATACCAGCTTTCCCCCTTCAAATAGGACCTTTTCACCCACAAATACCTCTTTTATTCCCAAAAGAGGACAGTTTCTTCCTGACATGCCACATTTCTCCCAAATATAGCACATCTTCTCCAAGAAATACCCGTTTTCCCCCTGGAAATACGACCTTTTCACCCACATATACCTCATTTATCCCCAGAAGAAGACAGTTTCTTCCAGAAACAACACATTTCTCCCAAATAGATCACAGCTTCTCCAAGAAATACCAGCTTTCCCCCTTCAAATAGGAACTTTTCACCCACAAATACCTGTTTTATCCCCAAAAGAGGACAGTCTCCTCCAGAAATGCCACATTTCTCCCAAATATATCACATCTTCTCCAAGAAATACCAGGTTTCCCGCTCGAAATAGGACCTTTTCTCCCACAAATACCTCTTTTATTCCTAAAAAAGAACAGTTTCATCCAGAAAGGCCAGATTTCTCCCAAATATACCACATCTTCTCCAAGAAATACCAGGATTCCCCCTTCAAATAGGAACTTTTCTCCCACAAATACCTCTTTTATCCCCAAAAGAGGACAGTTTCTTCCAGACATGCCACATTTCTCCCAAATATACCACATCTTCGCCAAGAAATACCAGGTTTCCCCCTTCAAATAGGACCTTTTCTCCCACAAATACCTCTTTTATACCCAAAAGAGGACAGTTTCTTCCAGAAATGCCACATTTCTCCCAAATATATCACATCTTCTCCAAGAAATACCAGCTTTCCCCCTTCAAATAGGACCTTTTCAGCCACAAATACGTGTTTTATTCCCAAAATAGGACATTTTCTTCTAGAAATGCCACATTTCTCCCAAATAGATCACATCTTCACCTAGGAATTCCTGGATTCTTCCTGAAATAGGAACTTTTCTCCCACAAATACCTGTTTTTTCCCCAAAATAGGACAGTTTCTTCCAGAAATGCCACATTTCTCCCAAATATATCACTTCTTCTCCAAGAAATACCTGCATTCCCCCTTCAAATAGGACCTTTTCACCCACAAATACCTGTTTGATCCCCAAAAGAGGACAGTTTCTTCCAGAAATGCCACATTTCTCCCAAATAGATCACATCTTCTCCAAGAAATACCAGCTTTCCCCCTTCAAATAGGACCTTTTCACCCACAAATACCTCTTTTATCCCCAAAAGAGGCCAGTTTCTTCCAGAAATGCCACATTTCTCCCAAATAAATCACATCTTCTCCAAGAAATACCAGGTTTCCCCCTTCAAATAGGACCTTTTCACCCACAAATACCTCTTTTATCCCCAAAAGAGGACAGTTTCTTCCGGACATGCCACATTTCTCCCAAATAGATCACATCTTCTCCAAGAAATACCAGGTTTCCCCCTTCAAATAGGACCTTTTCACCCACAAATACCTCTTTTATCACCCAAATAGGACATTTTCTTCCAGAAATGCCACATTTCTCCCAAATATATCACATCTTCTCCAAGAAATAACAGGATTCCCCCTTGAAATAGGAACTTTTCTCCCACAAATACCAGCCTTCTCCCCGCAAATTGGACTTTTTCTTCCAGAAATGCCACATTTCTCCCAAATATATCACATCTTCTCCAAGAAATACCGGGGTTCCCCCTTCAAATAGGACCTTTTCACCCACAAATACCTCTTTTATCCCCAAAATAGGACAGTTTCTTCCAGAAAGGCCACATTTCTCCCAAATATATCACATCTTCTCCAATAAATACCAGTTTTCCCCCTGGAAATATGTCATTTTCACCCACAAATACGTGTTTTATCCCCAAAATAGGACAGTTTCTTCCAGTAATGCCAGATTTCTCCCAAATAGATCACATCTTCTCCAAGAAATACCAGGTTTCCGCCTTCAAATACGACCTTTTCACCCACAAATACCTCTTTTATCCCCAAAAGAGGACAGTTTCTTCCGGAAATGCCACATTTCTCCCAAATAGATCACATCTTCTCCAAGAAATAACAGCTTTCCCCCTTCAAATAGGAACTTTTCTCCCACAAATACCTGTTTTATCCCCAAAATAGGACAGTTTCTTCCAGAAATGCCACATTTCTCCCAAATATATCACATCTTCTCCAAGAAATACCAGGTTTCCCCCTTCAAATAGGACCTTTTCACCCACAAATACCTCTTTTATCCCCAAAAGAGGCCAGTTTCTTCCAGAAATGCCAGATTTCTCCCAAATAAATCACATCTTCTCCAAGAAATACCAGGATTCCCCCTTCAAATAGGAACTTTTCTCCCACAAATACAAGCATTCTCTCCCCAAACTGGACTTTTTCTTCCAGAAATGCCACATTTCTCCCAAATAGATCACATCTTCTCCAAGAAATACCAGGTTTCCCCCTTGAAATAGGACCTTATCACCCACAAATGCCTCTTTTATCCCCAAAAGAGGACAGTTTCTTCCAGAAATGCCACATTTCTCCCAAATATATCACATCTTCTCCAAGAAATACCAGCTTTCCCCCTTCAAATAGGACCTTTTCACCCACAAATACCTCTTTTATCCCTCAAATTGGACATTTTATTCCAGAAACACCACATTTCTCCCAAATATATCACATCTTCTCCAAGAAATTCCAGGTTTCCCCCTCGAAATTGGACCTTTTCACCCACAAATACCTGTTTTATCCCCAAAATAGAACAGTTTCTTCCTGACATGCCACATTTCTCCCAAATAGATCAGATCTTCTCCAAGAAATACCAGCTTTCCCCCTTGAAATAGGACCTTTTCACCCACAAATACCTGTTTGATCCCCAAAATAGAACAGTTTCTTCCAGACATGCCACATTTCTCCCAAATATATCACATCTTCTCCAAGAAATACCAGGTTTCCGCCTTCAAATAGGACATTTTCTCCCACAAATACCTGTTTGATTCACAAAATAGGACATTTTCTTCCAGACATGCCACATTTCTCCCAAATAGATCACATCTTCTCCAAGAAATACCAGCTTTCCCCCTTCAAATAGGACCTTTTCACCCACAAATACCCGCCTTCTCCCCTCAAATTGGACATTTTCTACCAGAAATGCCAGATTTCTCCCAAATATATCACATCTCCTCCAAGAAATACCAGCTTTCCCCCTGGAAATAGGAACTTTTCACCCACAAATACCTGTTTGATCCCCAAAATAGGACAGTTTCTTCCAGAAATGCCACATTTCTCCCAAATATATCACATCTTCTCCAAGAAATACCAGGATTCCCCCTTGAAATAGGACCTTTTCACCCACAAATACCTCTTTTATCCCCAAAAGAGGACAGTTTCTTCCAGAAAGGCCACATTTCTCCCAAATATATCACATCTCCTCCAAGAAATACCAGGTTTCCCCCTTCAAATAGGAACTTTTCACCCACAAACACCTGTTTGATCCCCAAAAGAGGACATTTTCTTCCAGAAATGCCAGATTTCTCCCAAATATATCACATCTTCTCCAAGAAATACCAGGTTTCCCCCTTGAAATAGGACCTTTTCACCCACAAATACCCGCCTTCTCCCATCAAATTGGACATTTTCTTCCAGACATGCCAGATTTCTCCCAAATATATCACTTCTCCTCCAAGAAATACCAGCTTTCCCCTAGGAAATAGGGCCTTTTCACAAACAAATACCTGTTTTATCCCCAAAAGAGGACAGTTTCTTCCAGAAATGCCACATTTCTCCCAAATATATCACATCTTCTCCAAGAAATACCAGCTTTCCCCCTTCAAATAGGACCTTTTCACCCACAAATACCTGTATCATCCCAAAAATAGGACAGTTTCTTCCAGAAATGCCACATTTCTCCCAAATATATCACATCTCCTCCAAGAAATACCAGGTTTCACCCTTGAAATAGGACCTTTTCACCCACAAAAACCTGTTTTATCCCCAAAATAGGACAGTTTCTTCCAGACATGCCACATTTCTCCCAAATATATCACATCTTCTCCAAGAAATACTAGGTTTCTTCCTTCAAATAGAACCATTTCACCCACAAATACCTCTTTTATCCCCAAAAGAGGACAGTTTCTTCCAGAAATGCCAGATTTCTCCCAAATATATCACATCTTCTCCAAGAAATACCAGGTTTCCCCCTTGAAATAGGACCTTTTCACCCACAAATACCTCTTTTATCCCCAAAATAGGGTAGTTTCTTCCAGAAATGCCAGATGTCTCCCAAAAATATCACATCTTCTCCAAGAAATACCCGGTTTCCCTCTTCAAATAGAACCTTTTCACCCACAAATACCTTTTTTATCCCCAAAATAGGACACTGTCTTCCAGAAATGCCACATTTCTCCCAAATATATCACATCTTCTCCAAGAAATACCAGGTTTCCCCCTTCAAATAGGACCTTTTCACCCACAAATACCTCTTTGATCCCCAAAATAGGACAGTTTCTTCCAGAAATGCCACATTTCTCCCAAATATATCACATCTTCTAAAAGAAATACCAGGTTTCCCCTTGAAATAGGACCTTTTCAACCACAAATACCTGTTTAATCCCCAAAAGAGGACAGTTTCTTCCAGAAATGCCACATTTCTCCCAAATATACCACATCTTCTCCAAGAAATACCAGGTTTCCTCCTGGAAATAGGACCTTTTCACCCACAAATACCTCTTTTATCCCCAAAATAGGACAGTTTCTTCCAGAAATGCCACATTTCTCCCAAATATATCACATCTTCTCCAAGAAATACCAGGTTTCCCCCTTCAAATAGGACCTTTTCACCCACAAATTCCTCATTTATCCCCAAAATTGGACAGTTTCTTCCAGAAATGCCACATTTCTCCCAAACATATCACATCTTCTCCAAGAAATACCAGCTCTCCCCCTTGAAATAGGACCTTTTCACCCACAAATACCTCTTTTATCCCCAAAATAGGACATTTTCTTCCAGACATGCCAGATTTCTCCCAAATACATCACATCTCCTCCAAGAAATACCAGCTTTCCCCCTTCAAATAGGACGTTTTCACCCACAAACACCTGTTTGATCCCCAAAATAGGACATTTTCTTCCAGAAATGCCAGATTTCTCCCAAATATATCACATCTTCTCCATGAAATACCAGGTTTCCCCCTTGAAATAGGACCTTTTCACCCACAAATACCCGCCTTCTTCCCCCAAATTGGACATTTTCTTCCAGAAATACCACATTTCTCCCAAAAATATCACATCTTCTCCAAGAAATACCAGGTTTCCCCCTTCAAATAGGACCTTTTCACCCACAAATACCTGTTTGATCCCCAAAATAGGACAGTTTCTTCCAGAAATGCCACATTTCTCCCAAATAGATCACATCTTCACCTAGGAATTCCAGGATTCTTCCTGAAATAGGAACTTTTCTCCCACAAATACCTGTTTTTTCCCCAAAATAGGACAGTTTCTTCCAGAAATGCCACATTTCTCCCAAATATATCACATCTTCTCCAAGAAATACCTGCATTCCCCCTTCAAATAGGACCTTTTCACCCACAAATACCTGTTTGATCCCCAAAAGAGGACAGTTTCTTCCAGAAATGCCACATTTCTCCCAAATAGATCACATCTTCTCCAAGAAATACCAGCTTTCCCCCTTCAAATAGGACCTTTTCACCCACAAATACCTCTTTTATCCCCAAAAGAGGCCAGTTTCTTCCAGAAATGCCACATTTCTCCCAAATATATCACATCTTCTCGAAGAAATACCAGGTTTCCCCCTTGAAATAGGACCTTTTCACCCACAAATACCTCTTTGATCCCCAAAATAGGACAGTTTCTTCCAGAAATGCCACATTTCTCCCAAATATACCACATCTTCTCCAAGAAATACCAGGTTTCCTCCTGGAAATAGGACCTTTTCACCCACAAATACCTCTTTTATCCCCAAAATAGGACAGTTTCTTCCAGAAATGCCACTTTTCTCCCAAATATATCACATCTTCTCCAAGAAATACCAGGTTTCCCCCTTCAAATAGGACCTTTTCACCCACAAATACCTCCTTTATCCCCAAAAGAGGACAGTTTCTTCCAGAAATGCCACATTTCTCCCAAACATATCACATCTTCTCCAAGAAATACCAGCTTTCCCCCTTGAAATAACACCTTTCACCCACAAATACCTCTTTTATCCCCAAAATAGGACATTTTCTTCCAGACATGCCACATTTCTCCCAAATATATCACATCTCCTCCAAGAAATACCAGCTTTCCCCCTTCAAATAGGACCTTTTCACCCACAAACACCTGTTTGATCCCCAAAATAGGACATTTTCTTCCAGAAAGGCCACATTTCTCCCAAATATATCACATCTTCTCCAAGAAATACCAGGTTTCCCCCTTGAAATAGGACCTTTTCACCCACAAATACCCGCCTTCTTCCCCCAAATTGGACTGTTTCTTCCAGAAATGCCACATTTCTCCCAAATGTATCACATCTTCTCCAAGAAATACCAGGTTTCCCCCTTCAAATAGGACCTTTTCACCCACAAATACCTCTTTTATCCCCAAAATAGGACACTTTCTTCCAGAAATGCCACATTTCTCCCAAATATATCACATCTCCTCCAAGAAATACCAGGTTTTCCCCTTCAAATAGGACCTTGTCACCCACAAAAACCTGTTTTATCCCCAAAATAGAACAGTTTCTTCCAGAAATGCCACATTTCTCCCAAATATATCACATCTTCTCCAAGAAATACCAGGTTTCCCCCAGGAAATAGGACCTTTTCACCCACAAATACCTCTTTTATCCCCAAAAGAGGACAGTTTCTTCCAGAAAGGCCACATTTCTCCCAAATAGATCACAGCTTCTCCAAGAAATACCAGGTTTCCCCCTGGAAATAGGACCTTTTCACCCACAAATACCTGTTCTATCCCCAAAATAGGACAGTTTCTTCCAGAAATGCCACATTTCTCCCAAATAGATCACATCTTCTTCAAGAAATACCAGGTATCCCCTTCAAATAGGACCTTTTCACCCACAAATACCTGTTTGATCCCCAAAATTGGACAGTTTCTTCCAGACATGCCACATTTCTCCCAAATATATCACATCTTCTCCAAGAAATACCAGTTTTCCCCCTTGAAATAGGACCTTTTCACCCACAAATACCTGTTTTATCCCCAAAATAGAACAGTTTCTTCCAGACATGCCACATTTCTCCCAAATATATCACATATTCTCCAAGAAATACCAGGGATCCCCTTTGAAATAGGACCTTTTCACCCACAAATAACTGTTTTATCCCCAAAATAGGACAGTTTCTTCCTGAAATGCCACATTTCTCCCAAATATATCACATCTTCTCCAAGAAATACCAGGTTTCCCCCTTCAAATAGGACCTTTTCACCCACAAATACTTTTTTATCCCCAAAAAAGGACATTTTCTTCCTGAAATGCCACATTTCTCCCAAATATATCACAACTTCTCCAAGAAATACCTGGTTTCCCCCTTCAAATAGGACCTTTTCTCCCACAAATACCTCTTTTATCCCCAAAATAGGACACTTTCTTCCAGAAATGCCACATTTCTCCCAAATATATCACATCTTCTCCATGAAATACCAGGTTTCCCCCTTCAAATAGGACCTTTGCACTCACAAACACCTGATTTATCCCCAAAAGAGGACAGTTTCTTCCAGACATGCCATATTTCGCCCAAATATATCACATATTCTCCAAGAAATACCAGGGATCCCCTTTGAAATAGGACCTTTTCACCCACAAATAACTGTTTTATCCCCAAAATAGGACAGTTTCTTCCTGAAATGCCACATTTCTCCCAAATATATCACATCTTCTCCAAGAAATACCAGGTTTCCCCCTGGAAATAGGACCTTTTCACCCACAAATACCTCTTTTATCCCCCAAATAGGACAGTTTCTTCCAGAAATGCCCAGATTTCTCCCAAATATATCACATCTTCTCCAAGAAATACCAGGTTTCCCCCTTCAAATAGGACCTTTTCACCCACAAATACCTCTTTTATCCCCAAAATAGGACAATTTCTTCCTGACATGCCAGATTTCTCCCAAATATATCACATCTTCTACAAGAAATCCCAGGATTCCTCCTGAAATTGGAATTTTCTCCCACAAATACCAGCCTTCTCCCCCCAAATTTTAATTTTTCTTCCAGAAATGCCAGATTTCTCCCAAATACATCACATCTTCTCCAAGAAATACATGGATTCCTCCAGAAATAGGAACATTTCTCCCACAAATACCAGCCTTCTCCCCCCAAATTGGACAGTTTCTTCCAGAATGCCACATTTCTCCTAAATATATCACATCTTCTCCAAGAAATACCAGGATTCCCCCTTCAAATAGGACCTATTCACCCACAAATATCTCTTCTATCCCCAAAATAGGACAGTTTCTTCCAGACAAGCCACATTTCTCCAAATATACCACATCCTCTCCAAGAAATACCAGGTTTCCTCCTGGAAATAGGACCTTTTCACCCACAAATACCTCTTTTATCCATCAAATAGGACAGTCTCTGCCAGAAATGCCACATTTCTCCCAAATATATCACAACTTCTCCAAGAAATACCAGGTTTCCCCCTTCAAATAGGACCTTTTCTCCCACAAATACCTCTTTTATCCCCAAAAGAGGACAGTTTCTTCCAGAAATGCCACATTTCTCCCAAATATATCACATCTTCTCCATGAAATACCAGGTTTCCCCCTTCAAATAGGACATTTGCACTCACAAATACCTGTTTTATCCCCAAAAGAGGACAGTTTCTTCCAGACATGCCATATTTCGCCCTAATATATCACATCTTCTCCAAGAAATACCAGGTTTCCCCCTTCAAATAGGACCTTTTCACCCACAAATACCTCTTTGATCCCCAAAATAGGACAGTTTCTTCCGGAAATGCCACATTTCTCCCAAATATATCACATCTTCTCCAAGAAATACCAGGTTTCCCCCTTGAAATAGGACCTTTTCACCCACAAATACCTGTTTAATCCCCAAAAGAGGACAGTTTCTTCCAGAAATGCCACATTTCTCCCAAATATACCACATCTTCTCCAAGAAATACCAGGTTTCCTCCTGGAAATAGGACCTTTTCACCCACAAATACCTCTTTTATCCCCAAAATAGGACAGTTTCTTCCAGAAATGCCACTTTTCTCCCAAATATATCACATCTTCTCCAAGAAATACCAGGTTTCCCCCTTCAAATAGGACCTTTTCACCCACAAATACCTCCTTTATCCCCAAAAGAGGACAGTTTCTTCCAGAAATGCCACATTTCTCCCAAACATATCACATCTTCTCCAAGAAATACCAGCTTTCCCCCTTGAAATAACACCTTTTCACCCACAAATACCTCTTTTATCCCCAAAATAGGACATTTTCTTCCAGACATGCCACATTTCTCCCAAATATATCACATCTCCTCCAAGAAATACCAGCTTTCCCCCTTCAAATAGGACCTTTTCACCCACAAACACCTGTTTGATCCCCAAAATAGGACATTTTCTTCCAGAAATGCCAGATTTCTCCCAAATATATCACATCTTCTCCCAGAAATACCAGGTTTCCCCCTTGAAATAGGACCTTTTCACCCACAAATACCCGCCTTCTTCCCCAAAATAGGACAGTTTCTTCCAGAAATGCCACATTTCTCCCAAATAGATCACATCTTCTCCAAGAAATACCAGGTTTCCCCCTTCAAATAGGACCTTTTCACCCACAAATACCTCTTTTATCCCCAAAATAGGACACTTTCTTCCAGAAATGCCACATTTCTCCCAAATATATCACATCTCCTCCAAGAAATACCAGGTTTTCCCCTTCAAATAGGACCTTGTCACCCACAAAAACCTGTTTTATCCCCAAAATAGAACAGTTTCTTCCAGAAATGCCACATTTCTCCCAAATATATCACATCTTCTCCAAGAAATACCAGGTTTCCCCCTTGAAATAGGACCTTTTCACCCACAAATACCTCTTTTATGCCCAAAAGAGGACAGTTTCTTCCAGAAATGCCACATTTCTCCCAAATAGATCACAGCTTCTCCAAGAAATACCAGGTTTCCCCCTGGAAATAGGACCTTTTCACCCACAAATACCTCTTTTATCCCCAAAATAGGACAGTTTCTTCCAGAAATGCCACATTTCTCCCAAATAGATCACATCTTCTCCAAGAAATACCAGGTTTCCCCCTTCAAATAGGACCTTTTCACCCACAAATACCTCTTTGATCCCCAAAATTGGACAGTTTCTTCCATACATGCCACATTTCTCCCAAATATATCACATCTTCTCCAAGAAATACCAGTTTTCCCCCTTGAAATAGGACCTTTTCACCCACAAATACCTCTTTTATCCCCAAAATAGAACAGTTTCTTCCAGACATGCCACATTTCTCCCAAATATATCACATATTCTCCAAGAAATACCAGGGATCCCCTTTGAAATAGGACCTTTTCACCCACAAATAACAGTTTTATCCCCAAAAGAGGACAGTTTCTTCCTGAAATGCCACATTTCTCCCAAATATATCACATCTTCTCCAAGAAATACCAGGTTTCCCCCTTCAAATAGGACCTTTTCACCCACAAATACTTTTTTATCCCCAAAAAAGGACATTTTCTTCCTGAAATGCCACATTTCTCCCAAATATATCACAACTTCTCCAAATACCAGGTTTCCCCCTTCAAATAGGACCTTTTCTCCCACAAATACCTCTTTTATCCCCAAAAGAGGACAGTTTCTTCCAGAAATGCCACATTTCTCCCAAATATATCACATCTTCTCCATGAAATACCAGGTTTCCCCCTTCAAATAGGACCTTTGCACTCACAAACACCTGATTTATCCCCAAAAGAGGACAGTTTCTTCCAGACATGCCATATTTCGCCCAAATATATCACATATTCTCCAAGAAATACCAGGGATCCCCTTTGAAATAGGACTTTTTCACCCACAAATAACTGTTTTATCCCCAAAATAGGACAGTTTCTTCCTGAAATGCCACATTTCTCCCAAATATATCACATCTTCTCCAAGAAATACCAGGTTTCCCCCTTCAAATAGGACCTTTTCACCCACAAATACCTCTTTTATCCCCAAAAGAGGACAGTTTCTTCCAGAAATGCCACATTTGTCCCAAATAGATCACATCTTCTCCAAGAAATACCAGGTTTCCCCCTTCAAATAGGACCTTTTCACCCACAAATACCTCTTTTATCCCCAAAATAGGACAATTTCTTCCTGACATGCCAGATTTCTCCCAAATATATCACATCTTCTACAAGAAATCCCAGGATTCCTCCTGAATTTGGAAATTTTCTCCCACAAATACCAGCCTTCTCCCCCCAAATTTTAATTTTTCTTCCAGAAATGCCAGATTTCTCCCAAATACATCACATCTTCTCCAAGAAATACATGGATTCCTCCTGAAATAGGAACATTTCTCCCACAAATACCAGCCTTCTCCCCCCAAATTGGACAGTTTCTTCCAGAAATGCCACATTTCTCCTAAATATATCACATCTTCTCCAAGAAATACCAGGATTCCCCCTTCAAATAGGACCTATTCACCCACAAATACCTCTTCTATCCCCAAAATAGGACAGTTTCTTCCAGACAAGCCACATTTCTCCAAATATACCACATCCTCTCCAAGAAATACCAGGTTTCCTCCTGGAAATAGGACCTTTTCACCCACAAATACCTCTTTTATACTTCAAATAGGACAGTCTCTGCCAGAAATGCCACATTTCTCCCAAATAGATCACATCTTCTCCAAGAGATACCAGTATTCCTCCTGAAATAGGACCTTTTCTCCCACAAATACCAGCCTTCTCCCCCCAAAATTTACTTTTTCTTCCAGAAATGCCACATTTCTCCCAAATAGATCACAGCTTCTCCAAGAAATACCAGGTTTCCCCCTTCAAATAGGACCTTTTCACCCACAAATACCTCCTTTATCCCCAAAAGAGGACAGTTTCTTCCAGAAATGCCACATTTCTCTCAAATATATCACATCTTCTCCAAGAAATACCAGGTTTCCCCTTCAAATAGGACCTTTTCATTCACAAATACCTGTTTTAGCCCCAAAATAGGACAGTTTCTTCCAGACATGCCACATTTCTCCCAAATATATCACATCTTCTCCAAGAAATACCAGCTTTCCCCCTTCAAATAGGAACTTTTCACCCACAAATACCTCTTTTATCCCCAAAATAGGACAGTTTCTTCCAGAAATGCCACATTTCTCCCAAATAGATCACATCTTCTCCAAGAAATACCAGGTTTCCCCCTCGAAATAGGACCTTTTCACCCACAAATACCTCTTTTATTCCTAAAAGAGAACAGTTTCTTCCAGAAATGCCAGATTTCTCCCAAATATACCACATCTTCTCCAAGAAATACCAGGAATCCCCCTTCAAATAGGAAATTTTCTCCCACAAATACAAGCCTTCTCCCCCCAAAATTGGAATTTTTCTTCCGGAAATGCCACATTTCTCCCAAGTATATCACATCTTCTCCAAGAAATACCAGGATTCTTCCTGAAATAGGACCTTTTCACCCACAAATACCTCTTTTATCCCCAAAAGAGGACAGTTTCTTCCAGAAATGCCACATTTCTCCCAAATATATCACATCTTCTCCAAGAAATACCAGGTTTCCCGCTCGAAATAGGACCTTTTCACCCACAAATACCTCTTTTATTCCTAAATAAGAACAGTTTCTTCCAGAAAGGCCAGATTTCTCCCAAATATACCACATCTTCTCCAAGAAATACCAGGATTCCCCCTTCAAATAGGAACTTTTCTCCCACAAATACCTCTTTTATCCCCAAAAGAGGACAGTTTCTTCCAGACATGCCAGATTTCTCCCAAATATACCACATCTTCTCCAAGAAATACCAGGTTTCCCCCTTCAAATAGGAACTTTTCTCCCACAAATACCTCTTTTATACCCAAAAGAGGACAGTTTCTTCCAGAAATGCCACATTTCTCCCAAATATATCACATCTTCTCCAAGAAATACCAGCTTTCCCCCTTCAAATAGGACCTTTTCACCCACAAATACCTGTTTGATCCCCAAAATAGGACAGTTTCTTCCAGAAATGCCACATTTCTCCCAAATAGATCACATCTTCACCTAGGAATTCCTGGATTCTTCCTGAAATAGGAACTTTTCTCCCACAAATACCTGTTTTTTCCCCAAAATAGGACAGTTTCTTCCAGAAATGCCACATTTCTCCCAAATATATCACATCTTCTCCAAGAAATACCTGCATTCCCCCTTCAAATAGGACCTTTTCACCCACAAATACCTGTTTGATCCCCAAAATAGGACAGTTTCTTCCAGAAATGCCACATTTCTCCCAAATAGATCACATCTTCTCCAAGAAATACCAGCTTTCCCCCTTCAAATAGGACCTTTTCACCCACAAATACCTCTTTTATCCCCAAAAGAGGCCAGTTTCTTCCAGAAATGCCACATTTCTCCCAAATAAATCACATCTTCTAAAAGAAATACCAGGTTTCCCCCTTCAAATAGGACCTCTTCACCCACAAATACCTGTTTTATCCCCAAAAGAGGACAGTTTCTTCCGGACATGCCACATTTCTCCCAAATAGATCACATCTTCTCCAAGAAATACCGGGGTTCCCCCTTCAAATAGGACCGTTTCACCCACAAATACCTCTTTTATCCCCAAAAGAGGACAGTTTCTTCCAGAAAGGCCACATTTCTCCCAAATATATCATATCTTCTCCAATAAATACCAGTTTTCCCCCTGGAAATATGTCATTTTCACCCACAAATACGTGTTTTATCCCCAAAATAGGACAGTTTCTTCCAGTAATGCCAGATTTCTCCCAAATAGATCACATCTTCTCCAAGAAATACCAGGTTTCCGCCTTCAAATACGACCTTTTCACCCACAAATACCTCTTTTATCCCCAAAAGAGGACAGTTCCTTCCTGACATGCCACATTTCTCCCAAATATATCACATCTTCTCCAAGAAATACGAGCTTTCCCCCTTCAAATAGGACCTTTTCACCCACAAATACCTCTTTAATCCCCAAAATAGGACAGTTTCTTCCAGAAATGCCACATTTCTCCCAAATAGATCACATCTTCTCCAAGAAATAACAGCTTTCCCCCTTCAAATAGGAACTTTTCTCCCACAAATACCTGTTTTATCCCCAAAATAGGACAGTTTCTTCCAGAAATGCCACATTTCTCCCAAATATATCACATCTTCTCCAAGAAATACCAGGTTTCCCCCTTGAAATAGGACCTTTTCACCCACAAATACCTCTTTTATTCCTAAAAGAGAACAGTTTCTTTCAGAAATGCCAGATTTCTCCCAAATATACAACATCTTCTCCAAGAAATACCAGGATTCCCCCTTCAAATAGGAACTTTTCTCCCACAAATACAAGCATTCTCTCCCCAAATTGGACTTTTTCTTCCAGAAATGCCACATTTCTCCCAAATATATCACATCTTCTCCAAGAAATACCAGGTTTCCCCCTTGAAATAGGACCTTTTCACCCACAAATGCCTCTTTTATCCCCAAAAGAGGACAGTTTCTTCCAGAAATGCCACATTTCTCCCAAATATATCACATCTTCTCCAAGAAATACCAGCTTTCCCCCTTCAAATAGGACCTTTTCACCCACAAATACCTCTTTTATCCCTCAAATTGGACATTTTATTCCAGAAACACCACATTTCTCTCAAATATATCACATCTTCTCCAAGAAATACCAGGTTTCCCCCTCGAAATTGGACCTTTTCACCCACAAATACCTGTTTTATCCCCAAAAGAGGACAGTTTCTTCCTGACATGCCACATTTCTCCCAAATAGATCACATCTTCTCCAGGAAATACCAGCTTTACCCCTGGAAATAGGAACTTTTCACCCACACATACCTCTTTTATCCCCAAAAGAGGACAGTTTCTTCCAGACATGCCACATTTCTCCCAAATAGATCACATCTTCTCCAAGAAATACATGGATTCCTCCTGAAATAGGACGTTTTCTGCCACAAATACCAGCCTTCTCCCCCCAAATTGGACAGTTTCTTCCAGAAATGCCACATTTCTCCCAAATATATCACATCTTCTCCAAGAAATACCAGGATTCCCCCTTCAAATAGGACCTATTCACCCACAAATACCTCTTTCATCCCCAAAATAGGACAGTTTCTTCCAGACAAGCCACATTTCTCCAAATATACCACATCCTCTCCAAGAAATACCAGGTTTCCTCCTGGAAATAGGACCTTTTCACCCACAAATACCTCTTTTATACTTCAAATAGGACAGTCTCTGCCAGAAATGCCACATTTCTCCCAAATAGATCACATCTTCTCCAAGAGATACCAGTATTCCTCCTGAAATAGGACCTTTTCTCCCACAAATACCAGCCTTCTCCCCCCAAATTTTACTTTTTCTTCCAGAAATGCCAGATTTCTCCCAAATATATTACATCTTCTCCGAGAAATACCAGGTTTCCCCCTTCAAATAGGACCTTTTCACCCACAAATACCTCCTTTATCCCCAAAAGAGGACAGTTTCTGCCAGAAATGCCACATTTCTCCCAAATATATCACATCTTCTCCAAGAAATACCAGCTTTCCCCTTCAAATAGGACCTTTTCATTCACAAATACCTGTTTTAGCCCCAAAATAGGATAGTTTCTTCCAGAAATGCCACATTTCTCCCAAATATAGAACATCTACTCCAAGAAATACCAGCTTTCCCCCTTCAAATAGGAACTTTTCACCCACAAATACCTCTTTTATCCCCCAAATAGGACAGTTTCTTCCAGAAATGCCACATTTCTCCCAAATAGATCACATCTTCTCCAAGAAATACCAGCTTTCCCCCTGGAATTAGGACCTTTTCACCCACAAATACCTCTTTTATCCCCAGAAGAGGACAGTTTCTTCGAGAAATGCCACATTTCTCCCAAATATATCACATCTTCTCCAAGAAATACCAGCTTTCCCCCTTCAAATAGGACCTTTTCACCCACAAATACCTGCTTTATCCCCAAAATAGGACAGTTTCTTCCAGAAATGCCACATTTCTCCCAAATATATCACATCTTCTCCAAGAAATACCGGCTTTCCCCCTGGAAATAGGACCTCTTCACCCACAAATACCTGTTTTATCCCCAAAATAGGACATTTTCTTCCAGAAATGCCACATTTCTCCCAAATAGATCACATCTTCTCCAAGAAATACCAGGGTTCCCCCTTCAAAAACGGTCCTTTTCACCCACAAATACCTCTTTTTTCCCGAAAATAGGGCGGTTTCTTCCAGAAATGCCACATATCTCCCAAATATACGACATCTTCTCCAAGAAATACCAGGATTCCCCCTTCAGATTGGACCTTTTCACCCACAAATACCTCTTTTATCCCCAAAAGAGGACAGTTTCTTCCAGAAATGCCACATTTCTCCCAAACATATCACATCTTCTCCAAGAAATACCAGGTTTCCTCCTGGAAATAGGACCTTTTCACCCACAAATACCTCTTTTATCCCCAAAAGAGGACAGTTTCTTCCAGAAATGCCACATTTCTCCCAAATAAATCACATCTTCTCCAGGAAATACCACGTTTCCCCCTTCAAATAGGACCTTTTCACCCACAAATACCTCTTTTATCCCCAAAAGAGGACAGTTTCTTCCAGAAAGGCCACATTTCTCCCAAATATATCACATCTTCTCCAAGAAATACCAGCTTTCCCCCTCGAAATAGGACCTTTTCACCCACAAATACCTCTTTTATCCCCAAAATAGGACAGTTTCTTCAAGAAATGCCAGATTTCTCCCAAAGATACCACATCTTCTCCAAGAAATTCGGGGATTCCCCTTCAAATAGGAACTTTTCACCCACAAATACACGCCTTCTCCCCCCAAATTGGACTTTTTCTACCAGAAATGCCACATTTCACCCAAACAGATCACATCTTCTCCAAGAAATACCAGCTTTCCCCCTTCAAATAGGACCTTTTCACCCCCAAATCTCTTTTATCCCCAAAAGAGGACAGTTTCTTCCAAAAATGCCACATTTCTCCCAAATATATCACATCTTCTCCAAGAAATACCAGGTTTCCCACTCGAAATAGGACCTTTTCACCCACAAATACCTCTTTTATCCCCAAAAGAGAACAGTTTCTTCCAGAAATGCCAGATTTCTCCCAAATATACCACATCTTCTCCAAGAAATACCAGGATTCCCCCTTCAAATAGGTACTTTTCTCCCACAAATACAAGCCTTCTCCCCCCAAATTGGACATTTTCTACCAGAAATGCCACATTTCTCCCAAATATATCACATCTTCTCCAAGAAATACCAGCTTTCCCCCTTCAAATTGGACCTTTTCACCCACAAATACCTCTTTCATCCCCCAAATAGGACAGTTTCTTCCAGAAATGCCACATTTCTCCCAAATAGATCACATCTTCTCCAAGAAATACCACGTTTCACCCTTCAAATAGGAAATTTTCACCCAGAAATACCTGTTTAATCCTCAAAATAGTACAGTTTCTTCCAGAAATGCCAGATTTCTCCCAAATATACCACATCTTCTCCAAGAAATACCACGTTTCCCCCTTGAAATAGGAACTTTTCACCCAGAAATACCTTTTTTATCCCTTTCTTCCGAGCGACATTTCGTTTTGGAGTGTTTATCCGATGCTACACTTCAGCATTCTTTGACGAATAGTGCAGAAGAGAAAAGCACCGCTAATTAGGCAGCTAGAAGTTCCAGGAGCCACACACGTTGTGCTTTCAGGGAGGACGTTCCAGAAAGTCGAGATTTGTGGCTTCTTTCCTGCGGAGAAAAAAGCCCCTGTTTTCAGGCAAAGCAGTAGTCTGCAGCTGCATACTCTCCGGAACGGTTCAGCGCGAGTGCCTCTTTCGAGCCTCGAGAAAGAGGGAGCGGTATTCCTATGCCGAGAACGTGCGAATTCAGCCCACTGCATTGCCTGAGAACAGGGGTATTTTTCTCCGCAGGAAAGAAGCCACAACTCTCGACTTGCTGTAACGTCCTCCCTGAAAGCACAACGTGTGTGGCTCCTCGAACTTATAGCTGCCTTATTAGTGGGGCTTTTCTCTTCTACTCTATTCGTCACAGAATGCTGAAGTGTAGCATCGGATAAACACTCCAAAACGAAATGTCGCTCGGAAGAAAGGGATAGGAATGAGAGAGAAGCGTAGTGCATTCTGCATGGACACATGGAGAAGTCAGAAGCTCTCCATTGCGATGTGCGCAGAAGAAGCCGCTCACTCGTCGGAGAAAAGCATCCGGCTGAAGTCGCTCTATCCCGGCATCCGAGAGAAACGAGACCGCTGCTGAAGGCTGCAAGCGGCACTCGGGCAGAACCGCGATGGACCGGCCAGCAACTGCAGACTCTCCGGAGCGGTTCAGAGCGAGTGCCGCTTTCGAGCCACGAGAGCGAAGGAGCGGCATTCCTATGCCGAGAAGGAGCGAATTCAGCGTCCTGCATTGCCTGAAAACAGGGGCTTTTTTCTCCGCAGGAAAGAAGCCACAACTCTCGACTTTCTGTAACGTCCTCCCTGAAAGCACAACGTGTGTGGCTCCTCGAACTTCTAGCTGCCTCATTTCAGGGGCTTTTCCCTTCTACTCTATTCGTCACAGAATGCTGACGTGTATTAGCAACGAAAAAGCTCTCAAAAATAGGAATAATGGGAAATAGGGAGCAATGAGAGGGAAGAGTAGTGCATTCTGCATGGACAGAAGGAGAAGTCAGAAGCTCTCCATTGCGATGTGCGCAGAAGAAGCCGCTCACTCGTCGGAGAAAAGCATCCGGCTGAAGTCGCTCTTTCCCGGCATCCGAGAGAAACGAGACCGCTGCTGAAGGCTGAAAGCGGCATTCGGGGAGAAAGGCGTTGTACCGGCCAGGAACTGCGAACTCTTCGGAGCGGTTCAGCGCGAGTGCCGCTTTCCACTGACGAGATCGTGAGAGGAGCGTCATTTTCGTCACAGGCTTCCGAATTGTAGAAACGGAGAGGCACCCAGAAACCAGGACGCCCTTTTACGGAAACCTGTATTTCAAGTAGAAAATGTCATGGCTTTGGGAGAATCATGGTTTTTCATGAAGAAATGAAATCTCCTTCTCAGGGGAGAAAATATTCCGTATTTGGGGGAAACGGGACACTTCTAGTGCAAAATATCATCGATTTGGCGCCAGGCTGTATTTCCGGGGAATAATGCCATTTGTTTGGAGAAATGTGGTATTTCTGAGAGAAAATGTCCAGTTCTGGGGGATAAAACAGGTATTTGTGGAAGAAAATGTGCCATTTTGGGGATAAATCAGGTATTTCTGGGAGAAAATGTCGTATTTCAGGGGGGAAGCCTGGTATTTGTGAGAGAAGATGTGATATATTTGGGAGAAAACTGGCATTTCTGGAAGAACAAGTCCAATTTGGGGGGAGACAGCTGGTATTTGTGGGAGAAAAGGTTTTATTTCTTGGCGGGAACCAGGTATGTGTGGAAGAAAATGTCCTATTTGGTGATAAAACAGGTATTTCTGAGAGAAAAGGTCCTATTTCATGGGGGAAACCTGTATGTCCATTTTGGGGATAAAACAAGTATTTGTGGGAGAAAATGTCGTATTTCAGGTGGGAAAACTGGTATTTCTTGGAGAAGATGTGATATACTTGGGAGAAAAGTGGCATTTCTGGAAGAACAAGTCCAATTTGGGGGAGAAAGATGGAATTTGTGGGAGAAGAGGTTCTATTTCATGGGGGAAACCTGGTATGTGTGGGAGAAAATGTCCCATGTTTGAGTTGAAATCGGGTATTCCGTGAAGAGAATGACATATTTTCGTGGAGAAAAGTGGTATTTCTGGTAGAAAATGCCCTACGTTTGGGAAACAATCTAGCATTTCTGGGTGAAAATGTCCTGATATGGGGAGAAAACAGGTAGTTGTGGGAGAAGATGTTCTATTTTGGGATAAAACAGGTATTTGTGGGTGAATGGGTACTATTTCAGGGGAGAAAGCTGGTATTCGTGGGAGAACAGGTCCTATTTTGAAGGAGTAAGGTGGTATTTGTGGGAGAAGTTGTCATATATTTTGGAGAAAACTGGCATTTCTGGAAGAAAAAGTCCAATTTGGGGGGAGAAAGCTAGTATTTGTGGGAGAAAAGGTCCAATTTCATGGGGGAAACCTGTTTTGTGTGGGAGAAAATATCCTATTTTGGGGATAAAACAGGTATTTGTGGGAGAAAAGGTCCTATTTCAGGGGGGAAACCTGGTATGTGTTAGAGAAAGTGTTCCTTTTTTGAGTTGAAATCGGGTGCTCCTTGAAGAAAATGACATATTTTGGGGGAGAAAAGTGGTATTAGTTGTAGAAAATGTCCTACGTTTGGGAAACAATGTTGCATTTCTGGGAGAAAATGTCCTGATTTGGGGAGAAAGCAGATATTTGTGGGAGAAAAAGAGGCATTTTGGGGGAGAAAGGTGGTATTTGTGGGAGAAAATGTCCTGTTTTGGGGGATAAAACAGGTATTTGTGGGAGAAAAAATCCTATTTTGGGGATAAAACAGGCATTTCTGGGAGAAAATGTCGCATTTCAGGGGGGAACTTAGTATTTCTGGGAGAAGACGTTATATATTAGGGAGAAAACTGGCATTTCTGGAAGAAAAAGTCCGATTTGGGGAAAGAAAGCTGGTATTTGTGGGTGAAAAGGACCAATTTCAGGGGAGAAACCTGGGATGTCTGGGAGAAACTGTCCTATGTTGGGGATAAAACAGGTATTTGTGGGTGAAAAGGTCTAATTTCAGGGGGGAAAGCAGGTATTTCTTGGAGAAGATGTGATATATTTGGGAGAAATGTGGCATGTCTGGAAGAAACTGTCCTATTTTGGGGATAAAAGAGGTATTTGTGGGTGAAAAGGTCCTATTTGAAGGGGGAAAGCTGGTATTTCTTGGAGAAGATGTGATCTATTTGGGAGAAATGTGGCATTTCTGGAAGAAACTGTCCTCTTTTGGGGATAAAAGAGGTATTTGTGGGTGAAAAGGTCCTATTTCAAGGGGGAATCCTGGTATTTCTTGGAGAAGATGTGATATATTTGGGAGAAATGTGGCATTTCTGGAAGAAACTGTCCTATTTTGGAGATAGAACAGGTATTTGTGGGTGAAAAGGTCCTATTTGAAGGGGGAACCCTGGTATTTCATGGAGAAGATGTGATATATTTGGGAGAAATGTGGCATTTCTGGAAGAAACTGTCCTCTTTTGGGGATAAAAGAGGTATTTGTGGGTGAAAAGATCCTATTTCCAGGGGGAATCCTGGTATTTCTTGGAGAAGATGTGATATATTTGGGAGAAATGTGGCCTTTCTGGAAGTAACTGTCCTCTTTTGGGGATCAAACAGGTATTTGTGGGTGAAAAGTTCCTATTTGAAGGGGGAAAGCTGGTATTTCTTGGAGAAGATGTGATCTATTTGGGAGAAATGTGGCGTTTCTGGAAGAAACTGTCCTATTTGAGGGATAAAAGAGGTATTTGTGGGTGAAAAGGTCCTATTTCAAGGGGGAAACCTGGTATTTCTTGGAGAAGATGTTACATATTTGGGAGAAATGTGGCATTTCTGGAAGAAACTGTCCTCTTTTGGGGATAGAATAGGTATTTGTGGGTGAAAAGGTCCTATTTGAAGGGGGAAACCTGGTATTTCTTGGAGAAGATGTGATATATTTGGGAGAAATGTGGCATTTCTGGAAGAAACTGTCCTATTTTGGGGATAAAAGAGGTATTTGTGGGTGAAAAGGTCCTATTAGAAGGGGGAATCCTGGTATTTCTTGGAGAAGATGTGATATATTTGGGAGAAATGTGGCATTTCTGGAAGAAACTGTCCAATTTGGGGGGAGAAGGCTGGTATTTGTGGGAGAAAAGGTCCTACTTGAAGGGGGAAACGTGGTATTTCTTGGAGAAGATGTGATATATTTGGGAGAAATGTGGCATTTCTGGAAGAAACTGTCCTCTTTTGGGGATAAAAGAGGTATTTGTGGGTGAAAAGGTCCTATTTGAAGGGGGAAAGCTGGTATTTCTTGGAGAAGATGTGATCTATTTGGGAGAAATGTGGCATTTCTGGAAGAAACTGTCCTCTTTTGGGGATAAAAGAGGTATTTGTGGGTGAAAAGGTCCTATTTGAAGGGGGAAACGTGGTATTTCTTGGAGAAGATGTGATATATTTGGGAGAAATGTGGCATTTCTGGAAGAAAATGTCCTATTTTGGAGACAGAACAGGTATTTGTGGGCGAAAAGGTCCTATTTGAAGGGGGAACCCTGGTATTTCTTGGAGAAGATGTGATATATTTGGGAGAAATGTGGCCTTTCTGGAAGAAAATGTCCTATTTTGGGGATAAAAGAGGTATTTGTGGGTGAAAAGGTCCTATTTGAAGGGGGAACCCTGGTATTTCTTGGAGAAGATGTGATATATTTGGGAGAAATGTGGCATTTCTGGAAGAAACTGTCCTCTTTTGGGGATAAAAGAGGTATTTGTGGGTGAAAAGGTCCTATTTCGAGGGGGAATCCTGGTATTTCTTGGAGAAGATGTGATATATTTGGGAGAAATGTGGCGTGTCTGGAAGAAACTGTCCTCTTTTGGGGATAAAAGAGGTATTTGTGGGTGAAAAGGTCCTATTTGAAGGGGGAAACGTGGTATTTCTTGGAGAAGATGTGCTATATTTCGGAGAAATGTGGCCCTTCTGGAAGAAAATATCCTATTTGTGGGGAGAAGGCTGGTATTTGTGGGAGAAAACATCCTATTTCAAGGGGGAAACCTGGTATTTCTTGGAGAAGATGTGATCTATTTGGGAGAAATGTGGCATGTCTGGAAGAAACTGTCCTCTATTGGGGATCAAACAGGTATTAGTGGGTGAAAAGGTCTTATTTGAAGGGGGAAAGCTGGTATTTCTTGGAGAAGATGTGATCTATTTGGGAGAAATGTGGCATTTCTGGAAGAAACTGTCCTCTTTTGGGGATAAAAGAGGTATTTGTGGGTGAAAAGGTCCTATTTGAAGGGGGAACCCTAGTATTTCTTGGAGAAGATGTGATATATTTGGGAGAAATGTGGCATTTCTGGAAGAAACTGTCCTATTTTGGAGATAGAACAGGTATTTGTGGGTGAAAAGGTCCTATTTCCAGGGGGAACCCTGGTATTTCTTGGAGAAGATGTGATATATTTGTTAGAAATGTGGCATTTCTGGAAGAAACTGTCCTCTTTTGGGGATAAAAGAGGTATTTGTGGGTGAAAAGGTCCTATTTGAAGGGGGAACCCCGGTATTTCTTGGAGAAGATGTGATCTATTTGGGAGAAATGTGGCATTTCTGGAAGAAACTGGCCTCTATTGGGGATAAAAGAGGTATTTGTGGGTGAAAAGGTCCTATTTCGAGGGGGAATCCTGGTATTTCTTGGAGAAGATGTGGTATATTTGGGAGAAATGTGGCATGTCTGGAAGAAACTGTCCTATTTTGGGGATAAAAGAGGTATTTGTGGGTGAAAAGGTCCTATTTGAAGGGGGAAACCTGGTATTTCTTGGAGAAGATGTGCTATATTCCGGAGAAAAGTGGCCTTTCTGGAAGAAAATGTCCTATTTGTGGGGATAAAAGAGGTATTTGTGGGTGAAAAGGTCCGTTTTAGAAGGGGGAATCCTGGTATTTCTTGGAGAAGATGTGATATATTTGGGAGAAATGTGGCATGTCTGGAAGAAACTGTCCTCTTTTGGGGATCAAACAGGTATTTGTGGGTGAAAAGGTCCTATTTGAAGGGGGAAACGTGGTATTTCTTGGAGAAGATGTGCTATATTCCGGAGAAATGTGGCATTTCTGGAAGAAAATGTCCTATTTGTGGGGAGAAGGCTGGTATTTGTGGGAGAAAACATCCTATTTCAAGGGGGAAACCTGGTATTTCTTGGAGAAGATGTGATATATTTGGGAGAAATGTGGCATTTCTGCAAGAAACTGTCCTATTTTTGGGATAAAGCAGGTATTTGTGGGTGAAAAGGTCCTATTTGAAGGGGGAAACCTGGTATTTCTTGGAGAAGATGTGATATATTTGGGAGAAATGTGGCATTTCTGGAAGAAAATGTCCTATTTTGGGGATAAAAGAGGTATTTGTGGGTGAAAAGGTCCTATTTGAAGGGGGAAACGTGGTATTTCTTGGAGAAGATGTGATATATTTGGGAGAAATGTGGCATTTCTGGAAGAAACTGTCCTCTTTTGGGGATAAAAGAGGTATTTGTGGGTGAAAAGGTCCTATTTCAAGGGGGAAACCTGGTATTTCTTGGAGAAGATGTTACATATTTGGGAGAAATGTGGCATTTCTGGAAGAAACTGTCCTCTTTTGGGGATAAAAGAGGTATTTGTGGGTGAAAAGGTCCTATTAGAAGGGGGAATCCTGGTATTTCTTGGAGAAGATGTGATATATTTGGGAGAAATGTGGCATTTCTGGAAGAAACTGTCCTATTTTGGGGATAAAAGAGGTATTTGTGGGTGAAAAGGTCCTATTAGAAGGGGGAATCCTGGTATTTCTTGGAGAAGATGTGATCTATTTGGGAGAAATGTGGCATTTCTGGAAGAAAATGTCCTATTTTGGAGATAGAACAGGTATTTGTGGGTGAAAAGGTCCTATTTGAAGGGGGAACCCTGGTATTTCTTGGAGAAGATGTGATATATTTGGGAGAAATGTGGCCTTTCTGGAAGAAAATGTCCTATTTTGGGGATAAAAGAGGTATTTGTGGGTGAAAAGGTCCTATTTGAAGGGGGAACCCCGGTATTTCTTGGAGAAGATGTGATCTATTTGGGAGAAATGTGGCATTTCTGGAAGAAACTGTCCTCTTTTGGGGATAAAAGAGGTATTTGTGGGTGAAAAGGTCCTATTTCGAGGGGGAATCCTGGTATTTCTTGGAGAAGATGTGGTATATTTGGGAGAAATGTGGCATGTCTGGAAGAAACTGTCCTATTTTGGGGATAAAAGAGGTATTTGTGGGTGAAAAGGTCCTATTTGAAGGGGGAAACGTGGTATTTCTTGGAGAAGATGTGCTATATTTCGGAGAAATGTGGCCTTTCTGGAAGAAACTGACCAATTTGAGGGATAAAACAGGTATTTGTGGGTGAAAAGGTCCTATTTGAAGGGATAAAGCTGGTATTTCTAGGAGAAGATGTGATATATTTGGGAGAAATGTGGCCTTTCTGGAAGAAACTGTCCTATTTTGGGGATCAAACAGGTATTTGTGGGTGAAAAGTTCCTATTTGAAGGGGGAAAGCTGGTATTTCTTGAAGAAGGTGTGATATATTTGGGAGAAATGTGGCATTTATAGAAGAAAATGTCCAATTTGGGGAATTGAACAGGTATTTGTGGGTGAAAAGGTCCTATTTGAAGGGGGAAACCTGGTATTTCTTGGTGAAGATGTGATATATTTGGGAGAAATGTGGCATTTCTGGAAGAAACTGTCCTATTTGGGGGGAGAAGGCTGGTGTTTGTGGGAGAAAAGGTCCTATTTCAGGAGGAATCCTGGTATTTCATGAAGAGGATGTGATATATTTGGGAGAAATGTGGCATTTCTGGAAGAAACTGTCCTCTTTTGGGGATAAAAGTGGTATTTGTGGGTGAAAAGGTCCTTTTTGAAGGGGGAAACCTGGTATTTCTTGGAGAAGATGTGATCTATTTGGGAGAAATGTGGCATTTCTGGAAGAAACTGTCCTCTTTTGGGGATAAAAGAGGTATTTGTGGGTGAAAAGTTCCTATTTGAAGGGGGAAACCTGGTATTTCTTGGAGAAGATGTGATATATTTGGGAGAAATGTGGCATTTCTGGAAGAAACTGTCCTATTTTGGGGAAAAAAGAGGTATATGTGGGTGAAAAGGTCCTACTTCCAGGGGGAAACGTGGTATTTCATGGAGAAGATGTGATCTATTTGGGAGAAATGTGGCATTTCTGGAAGAAAATGTCCTATTTTGCGGATAAAAGAGGTATTTGTGGGTGAAAAGGTTCAATTTCAAGGGGGAAACCTGGTATTTCTTGGAGAAGATGTGATATATTTGGGAGAAATGTGGCATTTCTGGAAGAAAATGTCCTATTTTGCGGATAAAAGAGGTATTTGTGGGTGAAAAGGTCCTATTTGAAGGGGGAAAGCTGGTATTTCTTGGAGAAGATGTGATATGTTTGGGAGAAATCTGGCATTTCTGGAAGAAACTGTCCTATTTTGGGGATAAAACAGGTATTTGTGGGTGAAAAGGTCCTATTTGAAGGGGGAAACCTGGTATTTCTTGGAGAAGATGTGATCTATTTGGGAGAAATGTGGCATGTCTGGAAGAAACTGTCCTCTTTTGGGGATCAAACAGGTATTAGTGGGTGAAAAGGTCTTATTTGAAGGGGGAAAGCTGGTATTTCTTGGAGAAGATGTGATCTATTTGGGAGAAATGTGGCCTTTCTGGAAGAAACTGTCCTCTTTTGGGGATAAAAGAGGTATTTGTGGGTGAAAAGGTCCTATTTGAAGGGGGAACCCTAGTATTTCTTGGAGAAGATGTGATATATTTGGGAGAAATGTGGCATTTCTGGAAGAAACTGTCCTCTTTTGGGGATAGAACAGGTATTTGTGGGTGAAAAGGTCCTATTTGAAGGGGGAACCCTGGTATTTCTTGGAGAAGATGTGATATATTTGTTAGAAATGTGGCATTTCTGGAAGAAACTGTCCTCTTTTGGGGATAAAAGAGGTATTTGTGGGTGAAAAGGTCCTATTTGAAGGGGGAACCCCGGTATTTCTTGGAGAAGATGTGATCTATTTGGGAGAAATGTGGCATTTCTGGAAGAAACTGGCCTCTATTGGGGATAAAAGAGGTATTTGTGGGTGAAAAGGTCCTATTTCCAGGGGGAATCCTGGTATTTCTTGGAGAAGATGTGGTATATTTGGGAGAAATGTGGCATTTCTGGAAGAAACTGTCCTATTTTGGGGCTAAAAGAGGTATTTGTGGGTGAAAAGGTCCTATTTGAAGGGGGAAACGTGGTATTTCTTGGAGAAGATGTGCTATATTCCGGAGAAATGTGGCCTTTCTGGAAGAAAATGTCCAATTTGTGGGGAGAAGGCTGGTATTTGTGGGTGAAAAGGTCCTATTTGAAGGGGGAAACCTGGTATTTCTTGGAGAAGATGTGATATATTTGGGAGAAATGTGGCATTTCTGCAAGAAACTGTCCTATTTTTGGGATAAAGCAGGTATTTGTGGGTGAAAAGGTCCTATTTGAAGGGGGAAACCTGGTATTTCTTGGAGAAGATGTGATATATTTGGGAGAAATGTGGCATTTCTGGAAGAAACAGTACTATTTTGGGGATAAAAGAGGTATTTGTGGGTGAAAAGGTCCTATTTGAAGGGGGAAAGCTGGTATTTCTTGGAGAAGATGTGATATATTTGGGAGAAATGTGGCATTTATAGAAGAAAATGTCCAATTTGGGGAATAGAACAGGTATTTGTGGGTGGAAAGGTCCTATTTGAAGGGGGAAACCTGGTATTTCTTGGTGAAGATGTGATATATTTGGGAGAAATGTGGCATTTCTGGAAGAAACTGTCCAATTTGGGGGGAGAAGGCTGGTATTTGTGGGAGAAAAGGTCCTATTTCAGGAGGAATCCTGGTATTTCATGAAGAGGATGTGATATATTTGGGAGAAATGTGGCATTTCTGGTAGAAACTGCCCTATTTTGGGGATAAAAGAGGTATTTGTGGGTGAAAAGGTCGTATTTGAAGGGGGAAACGTGGTATTTCTTGGAGAAGATGTGATATATTTGGGAGAAATGTGGCATTTCTGGAAGAAACTGTCCTATTTTGGGGATAAAAGAGGTATTTGTGGGTGAAAAGGTACAATTTCAAGGGGGAAACCTGGCATTTCTTGGAGAAGATGTGATATATTTGGGAGAAATGTGGCATTTCTGGAAGAAACTGTCCTATTTTGGGGAAAAAAGAGGTATATGTGGGTGAAAAGGTCCAACTTCGTGGGGGAACCCTGGTATTTCTTGGAGAAGATGTGATCTATTTGTGAGAAATGTGGCATTTCTTGAAGAAACTGTCCTCTTTTGGGGATCAAACAGGTATTTGTGGGTGAAAAGGTCCTATTTGAAGGGGGAAACCTTGTATTTCTTGGAGAAGATGTGATATGTTTGGGAGAAATCTGGCATTTCTGGAAGAAACTGACCTATTTTGGGGATAAAACAGGTATTTGTGGGAGAAAAGGTCCTATTTGAAGGGGGAAACCTGGTATTTCTTGGAGAAGATGAGATCTATTTGGGAGAAATGTGGCATTTCTGGAAGTAACTGTCCTCTTTTGGGGATCAAACAGGTATTTGTGGGTGAAAAGGTCCTATTTGAAGGGGGAAACGTGGTATTTCTTGGAGAAGATGTGATCTATTTGGGAGAAATCTGGACTTTCTGGAAGAAGCTGACCTATTTGGGGGGAGAAGGATGGTATTTGTGGGAGAAAAGGTCCTATGTGAAGGGGGAAACTTGGTATTTCTTGGAGGAGATGTGATATATTGGGGAGAAATCCAGCATGTCTGGAAGAAACTGTCCTATTTTGGGGATGAAACAGGTATTTGTGGGTGAAAAGGTCCTATTTGAAGGGGGAAAGCTGGTATTTCTTGGAGAAGATGTGATTTATTTGGGAGAAATGTGGCATGTCTGGAAGAAACTGTCCTATTTTGGGATAAAAGAGGTATTTGTGGGTGAAAAGGTCCTATTGGAAGGGGGAAACGTGGTATTTCTTGGAGAAGATGTGATATATTTGGGAGAAATGTGGCATTTCTGGAAGAAACTGTCCTCTTTTGGGTATAAAAGAGGTATTTGTGGGTGAAAAGGTCCTATTTGAAGGGGGAAAGCTGGTATTTCTTGGAGAAGATGTGATCTATTTGGGAGAAATGTGGCATTTCTGGAAGAAACTGTCCTATTTTGGGGATAAAACAGGTATTTGTGGGAGAAAAGGTCCTGTTTCAAGGGGGAAAGCTGGTATTTCATGGAGAAGATGTGATCTATTTGGGAGAAATGTGGCATGTCTGGAAGAAACTGTCCTATTTTGGGGATAAAACAGGTACTTGTGGGAGAAAAGGTCCTATTTGAAGGGGGAAAGCTGGTATTTCTTGGAGAAGATGTGATATATTTGGGAGAAATGTGGCATGTCTGGAAGAAAATGTCCAATTTGGGTGGAGAAGGCTGGTATTTGTGGGTGAAAAGATCCTATTTGAAGGGGGAAACCTGGTATTTCTTGGAGAAGATGTGATCTATTTGGGAGAAATCTGGCATTTCTGGAAGTAACTGTCCTATTTTGGGGATTAAAGAGGTATATGTGGGTGAAAAGTTCCTATTTGAAGGGGGAAACCTGGTATTTCTTGGAGAAGATGTGATATATTTTGGAGAAATGTGGCATTTCAGGAAGAAACTGTCCTATTTTGGGGATAGAACAGGTATTTGTGGGTGACAAGTTCCTATTTGAAGGGGGAAAGCAGGTTTTTCATGGAGAAGACGTGATCTATTTGGGAGAAATGTGGCATTTCTGGAAGAAACTGTCCAATTTGAGGGATAAAAGAGGTATTTGTGGGTGAAAAGGTCCTATTTGAAGGGGGAAAGCTGGTATTTCTTAGAGAAGATGTGATCTATTTGGGAGAAATGTGGCATTTCTGGAAGAAACTGTCCTATTTTGGGGATAAAAGACGTATTTGTGGGTGAAAAAGTTTCTATTTGAAGGGGGAAACCTGGTATTTCTTGGAGGAGATGTGATATATTTGGGAGAAATGTGTCATTTCTGGAAGAAACTGTCCTCTTTTGGGGATAAAAGAGGTATTTGTGGGTGAAAAGGTCCTATTTGAAGGGGGAATCCTGGTATTTCTTGGAGAAGATGTGATATATTTGGGAGAAATGTGGCATTTCTGGAAGAAACTGTCCTATTTTTGGGGGAGAAGGCTGGTATTTGTGGGAGAAAAGGTCCTACTTGAAGGGGGAAACGTGGTATTTCTTGGAGAAGATGTGATCTATTTGGGAGAAATGTGGCATGTCTGGAAGAAACTGTCCTATTTTGGGGATAAAAGTGGTATTTGTGGGTGAAAAGGTCCTGTTTCAAGGGGGAAAGCTGGTATTTCTTGGAGAAGATGTGATATATTTGGGAGAAATCTGGCATTTCTGGAAGAAAATGTCCTCTTTTGGGGATCAAACAGGTATTTGTGGGTGAAAAGGTCCTTTTTGAAGGGGGAAACGTGGTATTTCTTGGAGAAGATGTGATCTATTTGGGAGAAATCTGGCCTTTCTGGAAGAAGCTGTCCTATTTTGGGGATAAAAGAGGTATTTGTGGGTGAAAAGGTCCTATTTGAAGGAGGAATCCTGGTATTTCTTGGAGAAGATGTGATATATTTGGGAGAAATCTGTCATTTCTGGAAGAAACTGTCCTATTTGGGGGGAGAAGGATGGTATTTGTGGGAGAAAAGGTCCTCTGTGAAGGGGGAAACGTGGTATTTCTTGGAGAAGATGTGATATATTGGGAGAAATGTGGCATGTCTGGAAGAAACTGTCCTATTTTGGGGATGAAACAGGTATTTGTGGGTGAAAAGGTCCAATTTGAAGGGGGAAACCTGGTATTTCTTGGAGAAGATGTGATATATTTGGGAGAAATGTGGCATGTCTGGAAGAAACTGTCCTCTTTTGGGGATAAAAGAGGAATATGTGGGTGAAAAGGTCCTATTTGAAGGGGGAAAGCTGGTATTTCTTGGAGAAGATGAGTTCTATTTGGGAGAAATGTGGCATTTCTGGAAGAAACTGTCCAATTTCGTGGATAAAAGAGGTATTTGTGGGTGAAAAGGTCCTATTTCAAGGGGGAAAGCAGGTATTTCTCGGAGAAGATGTGATATATTTGGGAGAAATGTGGCATTTCTGGAAGAAACTGTCCTATTTTGGGGATAAAGCAGGTATTTGTGGGTGAAAAGGTCCTATTTGAAGGGGGAAAGCTGGTATTTCTTGGAGAAGATGAGTTCTATTTGGGAGAAATGTGGCATTTCTGGAAGAAACTGTCCTCTTTTGGGGATGAAAGAGGTATTTGTGGGTGACAAGGTCCTATTTGAAGGGGGAAACGTGGTATTTCTTGGAGAAGATGTGATCTATTTGGGAGAAATGTGGCATTTCTGGAAGAAACTATCCTCTTTAGGGGATAAAAGAGGTATTTGTGGGTGAAAAGGTCGTATTTGAAGGGGGAAACGTAGTATTTCTTGGAGAAGATGTGATATATTTGGGAGAAATGTGGCATTTCTGGAAGAAACTGTCCTCTTTTGGGGATAAAAGAGGTATTTGTGGGAGAAAAGGTCCTACTTGAAGGGGGAAAGCTGGTATTTCATGGAGAAGATGTGATATATTTGGGAGAAATGTGGCATTTCTGGAAGAAACTGTCCTGTTTTGGGGATCAAACAGGTATTTGTGGGAGAAAAGGTCCTATTTCAAGAGGGAAAGCTATTATTTCATGGAGAAGATGTGATATATTTTGGAAAATTTGTCATGTCTGGAAGAAAATGTCCAATTTGGGTGGAGAAGGCTGGTATTTGTGGGTGAAAAGATCCTATTTGAAGGGGGAAACCTGGTATTTCTTGGAGAAGATGTGATATATTTGGGAGAAATGTGGCATTTCTTGAAGTAATTGTCCTATTTTGGGGAAAAAAGAGGTATATGTGGGTGAAAAGTTCCTATTTGAAGGGGGAAACCTGGTATTACTTGGAGAAGATGTGATCTATTTGGGAGAAATGTGGCATTTCAGGAAGTAACTGTCCTATTTTGGGGAAAAAAAAGGTATATGTGGGTGAAAAGTTCCTATTTGAAGGGGGAAACGTGGTATTTCTTGGAGAAGATGTGATATATTTTGGAGAAATGTGGCATTTCTGGAAGAAACTGTGCTATTTTGGTGATAAAAGTGGTATTTGTGGGTGAAAAGGTCCTGTTTCAAGGGGGAAAGCTGGTATTTCTTGGAGGAGATGTGATATATTTGGGAGAAATGTGGCATTTCTGGAAGAAAATGTCCAATTTCGGGGGAGAAGGCTGGTATTTGTGGGAGAAAAGGTCCTTTTTGAAGGGGGAAACGTGGTATTTCTTGGAGAAGATGTGATATATTTGGGAGAAATGTGGCATTTCTGGAAGAAACTGTCCTATTTTGGGGATAAAAGTGGTATTTGTGGGTGAAAAGGTCCTGTTTCAAGGGGGAAAGCTGGTATTTCTTGGAGGAGATGTGATATATTTGGGAGAAATGTGGCATTTCTGGAAGAAACTGTCCTCTTTTGGGGATAAAAGAGGTACTTGTGGGTGAAAATGTCCTATTTCAAGGGGGAAACCTGGTATTTCTTGGAGAAGATGTGATATGTTTGGGAGAAATGTGGCATTTCTGGCAGAAACTGTCCTCTTTTGGGGATAAAAGAGGTATTTGTGGGTGAAAAGGTCCTATTTGAAGGTGGAAAGCTGGTATTTCTTGGAGAAGATGTGATATATTTGGGAGAAATGTGGTGTTTCTGGAATAAAATGTCCAATTTGAGGAATAAAAGAGGTATTTGTGGGTGAAAAGGTCCTATTTGAAGGGGGAACCCTGGTATTTCTTGGAGAAGATGTGATCTATTTGGGAGAAATGTGGCATTTCTGGACGAAAATGTCCTCTTTTGGGGATAAAAGAGGTATTTGTGGGTGAAAAGGTCCTATTTGAAGGGGGAACCCTGGTATTTCTTGGAGAAGATGTGATCTATTTGGGAGAAATGTGGCATTTCTGGAAGAAACTGTCCTCTTTTGGGGATAAAAGAGGTATTTGTGGGTGAAAAGGTCCTATTTGAAGGGGGAAAGCTGGTATTTCTTGGAGAAGATGTGATATATTTGGGAGAAATGTGGCATTTCTGGAAGAAATTGTCCTCTTTTGGGGATAAAAGAGGTATTTGTGGGTGAAAAGGTCCTATTTCAAGGGGGAAACCTGGTATTTCTTGGAGAAGATGTGATATATTTGGGAGAAATGTGGCATTTCTGGAAGAAAAAAGTCCTATTTGGGGGATGAAACAGGTATTTGTGGGTGAAAAGGTCCTATTTGAAGGGGGAACCCTTGTATTTCTTGGAGAAGATGTATTATATTTGGGAGAAATCTGGCATGTCAGGAAGAAACTGTTCTCTTTTGGGGATAAAAGAGGTATTTGTGGGTGAAAAGGTCCTATTTCGAGCGGGAAACCTGGTATTTCTTGGAGAAGATGTGATATATTTGGGAGAAATGTGGCATGTCTGGAAGAAACTGTCCTCTCTTGGGGATAAAAGAGGTATTTGTGGGTGAAAAGGTACTATTTGAAGGGGAAAACGTGGTATTTCTTGGAGAAGATGTGATATATTTGGGAGAAATGTGGCATTTCTGGAAGAAACAGTCCTCTTTTGGGGATAAATGAGGTATTTGTGGGTGAAAAGGTCCTATTTGAAGGGGGAAACCTGGTATTACTTGGAGAAGATGTGATCTATTTGGGAGAAATGTGGCATTTCAGGAAGTAACTGTCCTATTTTGGGGAAAAAAAAGGTATATGTGGGTGAAAAGTTCCTATTTGAAGGGGGAAACGTGGTATTTCTTGGAGAAGATGTGATATATTTTGGAGAAATGTGGCATTTCTGGAAGAAACTGTGCTATTTTGGTGATAAAAGTGGTATTTGTGGGTGAAAAGGTCCTGTTTCAAGGGGGAAAGCTGGTATTTCTTGGAGGAGATGTGATATATTTGGGAGAAATGTGGCATTTCTGGAAGAAAATGTCCAATTTCGGGGGAGAAGGCTGGTATTTGTGGGAGAAAAGGTCCTTTTTGAAGGGGGAAACGTGGTATTTCTTGGAGAAGATGTGATATATTTGGGAGAAATGTGGCATTTCTGGAAGAAACTGTCCTATTTTGGGGATAAAAGTGGTATTTGTGGGTGAAAAGGTCCTGTTTCAAGGGGGAAAGCTGGTATTTCTTGGAGGAGATGTGATATATTTGGGAGAAATGTGGCATTTCTGGAAGAAACTGTCCTCTTTTGGGGATAAAAGAGGTACTTGTGGGTGAAAATGTCCTATTTCAAGGGGGAAACCTGGTATTTCTTGGAGAAGATGTGATATGTTTGGGAGAAATGTGGCATTTCTGGCAGAAACTGTCCTCTTTTGGGGATAAAAGAGGTATTTGTGGGTGAAAAGGTCCTATTTGAAGGTGGAAAGCTGGTATTTCTTGGAGAAGATGTGATATATTTGGGAGAAATGTGGTGTTTCTGGAATAAAATGTCCAATTTGAGGAATAAAAGAGGTATTTGTGGGTGAAAAGGTCCTATTTGAAGGGGGAACCCTGGTATTTCTTGGAGAAGATGTGATCTATTTGGGAGAAATGTGGCATTTCTGGACGAAAATGTCCTCTTTTGGGGATAAAAGAGGTATTTGTGGGTGAAAAGGTCCTATTTGAAGGGGGAACCCTGGTATTTCTTGGAGAAGATGTGATCTATTTGGGAGAAATGTGGCATTTCTGGAAGAAACTGTCCTCTTTTGGGGATAAAAGAGGTATTTGTGGGTGAAAAGGTCCTATTTGAAGGGGGAAAGCTGGTATTTCTTGGAGAAGATGTGATATATTTGGGAGAAATGTGGCATTTCTGGAAGAAATTGTCCTCTTTTGGGGATAAAAGAGGTATTTGTGGGTGAAAAGGTCCTATTTCAAGGGGGAAACCTGGTATTTCTTGGAGAAGATGTGATATATTTGGGAGAAATGTGGCATTTCTGGAAGAAAAAAGTCCTATTTGGGGGATGAAACAGGTATTTGTGGGTGAAAAGGTCCTATTTGAAGGGGGAACCCTTGTATTTCTTGGAGAAGATGTATTATATTTGGGAGAAATCTGGCATGTCAGGAAGAAACTGTTCTCTTTTGGGGATAAAAGAGGTATTTGTGGGTGAAAAGGTCCTATTTCGAGCGGGAAACCTGGTATTTCTTGGAGAAGATGTGATATATTTGGGAGAAATGTGGCATGTCTGGAAGAAACTGTCCTCTCTTGGGGATAAAAGAGGTATTTGTGGGTGAAAAGGTACTATTTGAAGGGGAAAACGTGGTATTTCTTGGAGAAGATGTGATATATTTGGGAGAAATGTGGCATTTCTGGAAGAAACAGTCCTCTTTTGGGGATAAATGAGGTATTTGTGGGTGAAAAGGTCCTATTTGAAGGTGGAAAGCTGGTATTTCTTGGAGAAGATGTGATATATTTGGGAGAAATGTTGTTTTTCTGGAATAAAATGTCCAATTTGAGGGATAAAAGAGGTATTTGTGGGTGAAAAGGTCCTATTTCAAGGCGAAACCCTGGTATTTCTTGGAGAAGATGTGATATGTTTGGGAGAAATCTGGCATTTCTGGAAGAAAATGTCCTATTTTGGGGATAAAAGAGGTATTTGTGGGATAAAAGGTACTATTTGAAGGGGGAAACCTGGTATTTCTTGGAGAAGATGTGATCTATTTGGGAGAAATGTGGCATTTCTGGAAGAAACTGTCCTATTTTGGGGATAAGAGAGGTATTTGTGGGTGAAAAGGTCCTATTTCCAAGGGGGAAAGCTGGTATTTCTTGGAGAAGATGTGATATATTTGGGAGAAATGTGGCATTTCTGGAAGAAACTGTCCTATTTTGGGGATTAAAGAGGTATTTGTGGGTGAAAAGGTCCTATTTGAAGGGGGAAAGCTGGTATTTCTTGGAGAAGATGTGATCTATTTGGGAGAAATGTGGCATTTCTGGAAGAAACTGTCCTATTTTGGGGATAAAAGAGGTATTTGTGGGTGAAAAGGTCCTATTTGAAGGGGGAAACGTGGAATTTCTTGGAGAAGATGTGATATATTTGGGAGAAATGTGGCATTTCTGGAAGAAACTGTCCTCTTTTGGGGATAAAAGAGGTATGTGTGGGTGAAAAGGTCCTATTTCAAGGGGGAAAGCTGGTATTTCTTGGAGAAGATGTGGTATATTTGGGAGAAATGTGGCATTTCTGGAAGAAACTGTCCTCTTTTGGTGATAAAAGAGGTATTTGTGGGTGAAAAGGTACTATTTCAGGAGGAATCCTGGTATTTCTTGGAGAAGATGTGATATACTTGGGAGAAATGTGGCATTTCCGGACTTTTTCTTCCAGAAATGCCTGATTTCTCCCAAATATATCACATCTTCTCCTAGAAATACCAGTTTTCCCCCTTCAAATACGACCTTTTCACCCACAAATACCTCTTTTATCCCCAAAAGAGGACAGTTTCTTCCAGACATGCCACATTTCTCCCAAATATATCACATCTCCTCCAAGAAATACCAGCTTTCCCCCTTCAAATAGGACTTTTTCACCCACAAATACCTCTTTTATCCCCAAAATAGGACAGTTTCTTCCAGACATGCCACATTTCTCCCAAATATATCACATCTTCTCCAAGAAATACCAGCTTTCCCCCTTCAAATAGGACCTTTTCACCCACAAATACCTCTTCTATCCCCAAAATAGGACATTTTCTGCCAGACATGCCAGATTTCTCCCAAATACATCACATCTTATCCAAGAAATACCAGGTTTCCCCCTTCAAATAGGACCTTTTCACCCACAAATACCTGTTTGATCCCCAAAAGAGGACAGTTTCTTCCAGAAATGCCACATTTCTCCCAAATATATCACATCTTCTCCAAGAAATACCAGGTTTCCCCCTTCAAATAGGACCTTTTCACCCACAAATACCTGTTTGATCCCCAAAATAGGACAGTTTCTTCCAGAAAGGCCAGATTTCTCCCAAATATATCACATCTTCTCCTAGAAATACCACGTTTTCCCCTTGAAATAGGACCTTTTCACCCACAAATACCTGTTCTATCCCCAAAATAGAACAGTTTCTTCCAGAAATACCTGATTTCTCCCAAATAGATCACATCTTCTCCAAGAAATACCAGGTTTCCCCATTCAAATAGGACCTTTTCACCCACAAATACCTCTTTTATCCCCAAAAGAGGACAGTTTCTTCCAGAAATGCCACATTTCTTCCAAATATAGAACATCTTCTCCAAGAAATACCACGTTTCCCCCTTGAAATAGGACCTTTTCACCCACAAATACCTGTTTCATCCCCATAATAGGACTTTTTCTGCCAGACATGCCACATTTCTCCCAAATATATCACATCTTCTCCAAGAAAAACTGGGGTTCCCCCTTCAAATAGGACCCTTTCACCCACAAATACCACTTTTATCCACAAAATACTACAGTTTCTTCCAGAAATGCCACATTTCTCCCAAATATATCACATCTTCTCCAAGAAATACCAGTTTTCCCCCTTCAAATAGGACCTTTTCACCAACAAATGCCAGCCTTCTCCACCCAAATTGGACATTTTCTTCCAGAAATGCCACATTTCTCCCAAATATATCACATCTTATCCAAGAAATACCACGTTTCCCCCTGGAAATAGGACCTTTTCATCCACAAATACCACTTTTATCCCCAAAATTGGAGAGTTTCTTCCTGAAATGCCACATTTCTCCCAAATATATCACATCTTCTCCAAGAAATAACACGTTTCCCCCTTCAAATAGGACCTTTTCACCCACAAATACCTCTCTTATCCCCAAAATAGGACAGTTTCTTCCAGAAATGCCACATTTCTCCCAAATATATCGCATCTTCTCCAAGAAATACCAGCTTTCCCCCTTCAAATAGGACTTTTTCACCCACAAATACCTCTTTTATCCCCATAATAGGACTTTTTCTGCCAGACATGCCACATTTCTCCCAAATATATCACATCTTCTCCAAGAAATACCAGGATTCCCCCTTCCAATATGACCTTTGTCTCCCACAAATACCTCTTTTATCCGCAAAATAGGACAGTTTCTACCGGAAATGCCACGTTTCTCCCAAATATATCACATCTTCTCCAAGAAATACCAGGTTTCCCCCTTCAAATAGGACCTTTTCACCCGCAAATACCTGTTTGATCCCCAAAATAGGACAGTTTCTTCCTGACATGCCACATTTCTCCCAAATATATCACATCTTCTCCAAGAAATACCAGGTTTCCCCCTTGAAATAGGACCTTTTCACCCACAAATACCTGTTCTATCCCCAAAATAGGACAGTTTATTCCTGAAAGGCCACATTTCTCCCAAATATATCACATCTTCTCCAAGAAATACCAGGTTTCCCCCTTCAAATAGGACCTTTTCACCCACAAATACCTCTTTTATCCCCAAAATAGGACAGTTTCTGCCAGAAATGCCACATTTCTCCCAAGTATATCACATCTTCTCCAAGAAATACCAGCTTTCCCCCTTCAAATAGGACCTTTTTACCCACAAATACCTCTTTTATCCCCAAAATAGGACAGTTTCTTCCAGAAATGCCACATTTCTCCCAAATAGATCACATCTTCTCCAAGAAATACCAGGTTTCCCCCTTCAAATAGGACCTTTTCACCCACAAATACCTCTTTTAACCCCAAAAGAGGACAGTTTCTTCCAGACATGCCACATTTCTCCCAAATATATCACAACTTCTCCAAGAAATACCACGTTTCCCCCTTGAAATAGGACCTTTTCACCCACAAATACCTGATTCATCCCCAAAATAGGACATTATCTGCCAGACATGCCAGATTTCTCCCAAATATATCACATCTTCTCCAAGAAATACCACGTTTCCCCCTTCAAATAGGACCTTTTCACCCACAAATACCTCTTTTATCCCCAAAAGAGGACAGTTTCTTCCAGAAAGGCCAGAATTCTCCCAAATAGATCACATCTTATTCAAGAAATTCCAGGATTCCTCCTGAAATAGGACCTTTTCTCCCACAAATACCTGCCTTCTCCCCCCAAACTGGCCAGTTTCTTCCAGAAATGCCACATTTCTCCCAAATATATCACATCTTCTCCAAGGAATACCAGGTTTCCCCCTTGAATTAGGACCTTTTCACCCACAAATACCTCCTTTATCCCCAAAATAGGACAGTTTCTTCCAGAAAGGCCAGATAGCTCCCAAATATATCACATCTCCTCCAAGAAATAACAGGTTTCCCCCTTCAAATTGGAACTTTTCACACAGAAATTCCGGTTTCATCCCCAAAATAGGACAGTTTCTTCCAGACATGCCACATTTCTCCCAAATAGATCACATCTTCTCCAAGAAATACCAGATTTCCCCCTTCAAATAGGACCTTTTCACCCACAAATACCACTTTTATCCCCAAAAGAGGACAGTTTCTTCCAGAAATGCCACATTTCTCCCAAATATATCACATCTTCTCCAAGAAATACCACGTTTTCCCCTCGAAATAGGACATTTTCACCCACAAATACCTGTTTGATCCCCAAAATAGGACAGTTTCTTCCAGAAATGCCACATTTCTCCCAAATATATCACATCTTCTCCAAGAAATACCAGCTTTCCCCCTTCAAATAGGACCTTTTCACCCACAAATACCTGTTTCATCCTAAAAATAGGACATTGTCTTCCAGAAATGCCAGATTTCTCCCAAATAGATCACATATTCTTCAAGAAATACGAGGATTCCTCCTGAAATAGGACCTTTTCTCCCACAAATACCTGCCTTCTGCCCCCAGATTGGACAGTTTCTTCCAGAAATGCCACATTTCTCCCAAGTATATCACATCTTCTCCAAGAAATACCAGGTTTCCCCCTGGAAATAGGAAATTTTCATCCACAAATACCTGTTTTATCCCACAAATTGGACAGTTTCTTCCAGAAATGCCACATTTCTCCCAAGTATATCACATCTTCTCCAAGACATACCAGATTTACCCCTTCAAATAGGACCTTTTCTCCCACAAATACCTCTCTTATCCCCAAAATAGAACAGTTTCTTCCAGAAATGCCACATTTCTCCCAAATATATCACATCTTCTCCAAGAAATACCGGGATTCCCCCTTCAAATAGGACCTTTTCACCCACAAATACCTCTTTTATCCCCAAAATAGGACAGTTTCTTCCAGAAATGCCACATTTCTCCCAAATATATCACATCTTCTCCAAGAAATACCAGGTTTCCCCCTTCAAATAGGACCTTTTCACCCACAAATACCTCTTTTATCCCCAAAATAGGACAGTTTCTTCCAGAAATGCCACATTTCTCCCAAATATACCTCATCTTCTCCAAGAAATACCAGCTTTCCCCCTTCAAATAGGACCTTTTCACCTACAAATACCTATTTTTTATCCCCAAAATAGGACAGTTTCTTCCAGAAAGGCCACATTTCTCCCAAATATATCACATCTTCTCCAAGAAATACCAGGGATCCCCTTTGAAATAGTACCTTTTCACCCACAAATACCTCTTTTATCCCCAAAATAGGACAGTTTCTTCCAGACATGCCACATTTCTCCCAAATATATCACATCTTCTCCATGAAATACCAGCTTTCCCCCTTCAAATAGGACCTTTTCACCAACAAATACCTCTTTTATCCCCAAAAGAGGACAGTTTCTTCCAGAAAGGCCACATTTCTCCCAAATATACCACATCTTCTCCAAGAAATACCAGGTTTCCCCCTTCAAATAGGACCTTTTCACCCACAAATACCTCTTTTATCCCCAAAAGAGGACAGTTTCTGCCAGAAACGCCACATTTCTCCCAAATATATCACGTCTTCTCCAAGAAATACCAGGTTTCCCCCTTGAAATAGGACCTTTTCACCCACAAATACCTCTTTTATCCCCAAAATAGGACAGTTTCTTCCAGACATGTCTCATTTCTCCCAAATATTTCACATCTTCTCCAAGAAATACCAGCTTTCCCCCTTCAAATAGGACCTTTTCACCCACAAATACCTCTTTTATCCCCAAAAAAGGACAGCTTCTTCCAGAAATGCCACATTTCTCCCAAATATACCACATCTTCTCCAAGAAATACCAGGTTTCCCCCTTGAAATAGGACCTTTTCACCCACAAATACCTCTTTTATCCCCAAAAGAGGACAGTTTCTGCCAGAAATGCCACATTTCTCCCAAATATATCACATCTTCTCCAAGAAATACCATGTTTCCCCCTTCAAATTGGACCTTTTCACCCACAAATACCTCTTTTATCCCCAAAAGAGGACAGTTTCTTCCAGAAATGCCACATTTCTCCCAAATATATCACATCTTCTCCAAGAAATACCACGTTTCCCTCTTGAAATAGGACCTTTTCACCCACAAATACCTCTTTTATCTCCAAAATAGGACAGTTTCTTCCAGACATGCCACATTTCTCCCAAATATATCGCATCTTCTCCAAGAAATACCAGGTTTCCCCCTTCAAATAGGATCTTTTCACCCACAAATACCTCTTTTATCCCCCAAAAGAGGACAGTTTCTTCCGGAAATGCCACATTTCTCCCAAATATATCACATCTTCTCCAAGAAATACCAGGTTTCCCCCTTCAAATAGGACCTTTTCTCCCACAAATGCCCGCCTTCTCCCCCCAAATTGGACATTTTCTTCCAGGAATGCCATATTTCTCCCAAATATTTCACATCTTCTCCAAGAAATACCAGCTTTCCCCCTTCAAATAGGACATTTCACCCACAAATACCTCTTTTATCCCCAAAATAGGACAGTTTCTTCCAGAAATGCCACATTTCTCCCAAATATATCACATCTTCTCCAAGAAATACCAGGTTTCCCCCTTCAAATAGGACCTTTTCACCCGCAAATACCTGTTTGATCCCCAAAATAGGACAGTTTCTTCCAGAAATGCCACATTTCGCCCAAATAGATCACATCTTCTCCAAGAAATACCAGATTTCCCCCTTCAAATAGGACCTTTTCACCCACAAATACCACTTTTATCCCCAAAAGAGGACAGTTTCTTCCAGAAATGCCACATTTCTCCCAAATATATCACATCTTCTCCAAGAATTACCACGTTTTCCCCTCGAAATAGGACCTTTTCACCCACAAATACCTGTTTGATCCCCAAAATAGGACAGTTTCTTCCAGACATGCCACATTTCTCCCAAATATATCACATCTTCTCCAAGAAATACCAGTTTTCCCCCTTCAAATAGGACCTTTTCACCCTCAAATACCTGTTTCATCCTAAAAATAGGACATTGTCTTCCAGAAATACCAGGTTTCTCCCAAATAGATCACATCTTCTTCAAGAAATACCAGGATTCCTCCTGAAATAGGACCTTTTCTCCCACAAATACCTGCCTTCTCCCCCCAGATTGGAAAGCTTCTTCCAGAAATGCCACATTTCTCCCAAATATATCACATCTTCTCCAAGAAATAACACGTTTCCCCCTTCAAATAGGACCTTTTCACCCACAAATACCTCTCTTATCCCCAAAATAGGACAGTTTCTTCCAGACATGCCACATTTCTCCCAAATATAGCACATCTTCTCCAAGAAATACCAGCTTTCCCCCTTCAAATAGGACCTTTTCACCCACAAATACCTCTTTTATCCCCAAAATAGGACAGTTTCTTCCAGACATGCCACATTTCTCCCAAATATATCACATCTTCTCCAAGAAATACCAGCTTTCCCCCTTCAAATAGGACCTTTTCACCCACAAATACCTCTTCTATCCCCAAAATAGGACATTTTCTGCCAGACATGCCAGATTTCTCCCAAATACATCACATCTTATCCAAGAAATACCAGGTTTCCCCCCTTCAAATAGGACCTTTTCACCCACAAATACCTGTTTCATCCCCAAAAGAGGACAGTTTCTTCCAGAAATATCACATTTCTCCCAAATATATCACATCTTCTCCAAGAAATACCAGGTTTCCCCCTTCAAATAGGACCTTTTCACCCACAAATACCTGTTTGATCCCCAAAATAGGACAGTTTCTTCCAGAAAGGCCAGATTTCTCCCAAATATATCACATCTTCTCCTAGAAATACCACGTTTTCCCCTTCAAATAGGACCTTTTCACCCACATATACCTGTTCTATCCCCAAAATAGAACAGTTTCTTCCAGAAATACCTGATTTCTCCCAAATAGATCACATCTTCTCCAAGAAATACCAGGTTTCCCCATTCAAATAGGACCTTTTCACCCACAAATACCTCTTTTATCCCCAAAAGAGGACAGTTTCTTCCAGAAATGCCACATTTCTTCCAAATATAGAACATCTTCTCCAAGAAATACCACGTTTCCCCCTTGAAATAGGACCTTTTCACCCACAAATACCTGTTTCATCCCCATAATAGGACTTTTTCTGCCAGACATGCCACATTTCTCCCAAATATATCACATCTTCTCCAAGAAAAACTGGGGTTCCCCCTTCAAATAGGACCCTTTCACCCACAAATACCACTTTTATCCACAAAATACTACAGTTTCTTCCAGAAATGCCACATTTCTCCCAAATATATCACATCTTCTCCAAGAAATACCAGTTTTCCCCCTTCAAATAGGACCTTTTCACCAACAAATGCCAGCCTTCTCCACCCAAATTGGACATTTTCTTCCAGAAATGCCACATTTCTCCCAAATATATCACATCTTCTCCAAGAAATAACACGTTTCCCCCTTCAAATAGGACCTTTTCACCCACAAATACCTCTCTTATCCCCAAAATAGGACAGTTTCTTCCAGAAATGCCACATTTCTCCCAAATATATCGCATCTTCTCCAAGAAATACCAGCTTTCCCCCTTCAAATAGGACCTTTTCACCCACAAATACCTCTTTTATCCCCAAAATAGGACAGTTTCTTCCAGACATGCCACATTTCTCCCAAATATATCACATCTTCTCCAAGAAATACCAGCTTTCCCCCTTCAAATAGGACTTTTTCACCCACAAATACCTCTTTTATCCCCAAAAGAGGACAGTTTCTTCCAGACATGCCACATTTCTCCCAAATATATCACATCTTCTCCAAGAAATACCAGCTTTCCCCCTTCAAATAGGACCTTTTCACCCACAAATACCTCTTCTATCCCCAAAATAGGACATTTTCTGCCAGACATGCCAGATTTCTCCCAAATATATCACATCTTATCCAAGAAATACCAGGTTTCCCCCTTCAAATAGGACCTTTTCACCCACAAATACCTGTTTCATCCCCAAAAGAGGACAGTTTCTTCCAGAAATGTCACATTTCTCCCAAATATATCACATCTTCTCCAAGAAATACCAGGTTTCCCCCTTCAAATAGGACCTTTTCACCCACAAATACCTCTTCTATCCCCAAAATAGGACAGTTTCTTCCAGAAATGCCACATTTCTCCAAAATATATCACATCTTCTCCAAGAAATACCACGTTTCCCCCTTCAAATAGGACCTTTTCTCCCAAAAATACCTCTTTTATCCCCAAAATAGGACAGTTTCTGCCAGAAATGCCACATTTCTCCCAAGTATATCACATCTTCTCCAAGAAATACCAGGTTTCCCCCTTCAAATAGGACCTTTTTACCCACAAATACCTCTTTTATCCCCAAAATAGGACAGTTTCTTCCTGACATGCCACATTTCTCCCAAATAGATCACATCTTCTCCAAGAAATACCAGGTTTCCCCATTCAAATAGGACCTTTTCACCCACAAATACCTCTTTTATCCCCAAAAGAGGACAGTTTCTTCCAGAAATGCCACATTTCTTCCAAATATAGAACATCTTCTCCAAGAAATACCACGTTTCCCCCTTGAAATAGGACCTTTTCACCCACAAATACCTGTTTCATCCCCATAATAGGACTTTTTCTGCCAGACATGCCACATTTCTCCCAAATATATCACATCTTCTCCAAGAAAAACTGGGGTTCCCCCTTCAAATAGGACCCTTTCACCCACAAATACCACTTTTATCCCCAAAATACTACAGTTTCTTCCAGAAATGCCACATTTCTCCCAAATATATCACATCTTCTCCAAGAAATACCAGGTTTCCCCCTGGAATTAGGAACTTATCACCCAAAAATGCCAGCCTTCTCCACCCAAATTGGACATTTTCTTCCAGAAATGCCACATTTCTCCCAAATATATCACATCTTCTCCAAGAAATACCACGTTTCCCCCTTGAAATAGGACCTTTTCACCCACAAATACCTGTTTCATCCCCATAATAGGACTTTTTCTGCCAGACATGCCACATTTCTCCCAAATATATCACATCTTCTCCAAGAAATACCAGGATTCCCCCTTCAAATAGGACCCTTTCACCCACAAATACCACTTTTATCCACAAAATACTACAGTTTCTTCCAGAAATGCCACATTTCTCCCAAATATATCACATCTTCTCCAAGAAATACCAGTTTTCCCCCTTCAAATAGGACCTTTTCACCAACAAATGCCAGCCTTCTCCACCCAAATTGGACATTTTCTTCCAGAAATGCCACATTTCTCCCAAATATATCACATCTTCTCCAAGAAATACCACGTTTCCCCCTGGAAATAGGACCTTTTCATCCACAAATACCACTTTTATCCCCAAAATTGGAGAGTTTCTTCCTGAAATGCCACATTTCTCCCAAATATATCACATCTTCTCCAAGAAATAACACGTTTCCCCCTTCAAATAGGACCTTTTCACCCACAAATACCTCTCTTATCCCCAAAATAGGACAGTTTCTTCCAGAAATGCCACATTTCTCCCAAATATATCGCATCTTCTCCAAGAAATACCAGCTTTCCCCTTCAAATAGGACCTTTTCACCCACAAATACCTCTTTTATCCCCAAAATAGGACAGTTTCTTCCAGACATGCCACATTTCTCCCAAATATATCACATCTTCTCCAAGAAATACCAGCTTTCCCCCTTCAAATAGGACTTTTTCACCCACAAATACCTGTTTCATCCCCAAAAGAGGACAGTTTCTTCCAGACATGCCACATTTCTCCCAAATATATCACATCTTATCCAAGAAATACCAGCTTTCCCCCTTCAAATAGGACCTTTTCACCCACAAATACCTCTTCTATCCCCAAAATAGGACATTTTCTGCCAGACATGCCAGATTTCTCCCAAATATATCACATCTTATCCAAGAAATACCAGGTTTCCCCCTTCAAATAGGACCTTTTCACCCACAAATACCTGTTTCATCCCCAAAAGAGGACAGTTTCTTCCAGAAATGTCACATTTCTCCCAAATATATCACATCTTCTCCAAGAAATACCAGGTTTCCCCCTTCAAATAGGACCTTTTCACCCACAAATACCTGTTTGATCCCCAAAATAGGACATTTTCTTCCAGAAATGCCACATTTCTCCAAAATATATCACATCTTCTCCAAGAAATACCACGTTTCCCCCTTCAAATAGGACCTTTTCTCCCAAAAATACCTCTTTTATCCCCAAAATAGGACAGTTTCTGCCAGAAATGCCACATTTCTCCCAAGTATATCACATCTTCTCCAAGAAATACCAGGTTTCCCCCTTCAAATAGGACCTTTTTACCCACAAATACCTCTTTTATCCCCAAAATAGGACAGTTTCTTCCTGACATGCCACATTTCTCCCAAATAGATCACATCTTCTCCAAGAAATACCAGGTTTCCCCATTCAAATAGGACCTTTTCACCCACAAATACCTCTTTTATCCCCAAAAGAGGACAGTTTCTTCCAGAAATGCCACATTTCTTCCAAATATAGAACATCTTCTCCAAGAAATACCACGTTTCCCCCTTGAAATAGGACCTTTTCACCCACAAATACCTGTTTCATCCCCATAATAGGACTTTTTCTGCCAGACATGCCACATTTCTCCCAAATATATCACATCTTCTCCAAGAAAAACTGGGGTTCCCCCTTCAAATAGGACCCTTTCACCCACAAATACCACTTTTATCCCCAAAATACTACAGTTTCTTCCAGAAATGCCACATTTCTCCAAATATATCACATCTTCTCCAAGAAATACCAGGTTTCCCCCTGGAATTAGGAACTTATCACCCAAAAATGCCAGCCTTCTCCACCCAAATTGGACATTTTCTTCCAGAAATGCCACATTTCTCCCAAATATATCACATCTTCTCCAAGAAATACCACGTTTCCCCCTGGAAATAGGACCTTTTCATCCACAAATACCACTTTTATCCCCAAAATAGGACAGTTTCTTCCTGAAATGCACATTTCTCTCCCAAATATATCACATCTTCTCCAAGAAATACCAGGTTTCCCCCTTCCAATATGACCTTTGTCTCCCACAAATACCTCTTTTATCCGCAAAATAGGACAGTTTCTACCGGAAATGCCATATTTCTCCCAAATATATCACATCTTCTCCAAGAAATACCAGGTTCCCCCTTCAAATAGGACCTTTTCACCCGCAAATACCTGTTTGATCCCCAAAATAGGACAGTTTCTTCCTGACATGCCACATTTCTCCCAAATATATCACATCTTCTCCAAGAAATACCAGGTTTCCCCCTTGAAATAGGACCTTTTCACCCACAAATACCTGTTCTATCCCCAAAAGAGGACAGTTTCTTCCAGAAATGCCACATTTCTCCCAAATATATCACATCTTCTCCAAGAAATACCAGGTTTCCCCCTTCAAATAGGACCTTTTCACCCACAAATACCTCTTTTATCCCCAAAAGAGGACAGTTTCTGCCAGAAATGCCACATTTCTCCCAAGTATATCACATCTTCTCCAAGAAATACCAGCTATCCCCCTTCAAATAGGACCTTTTTACCCACAAATACCTCTTTTATCCCCAAAATAGGACAGTTTCTTCCAGAAATGCCACATTTCTCCCAAATAGATCACATCTTCTCCAAGAAATACCAGGTTTCCCCATTCAAATAGGACCTTTTCACCCACAAATACCTCTTTTAACCCCAAAAGAGGACAGTTTCTTCCAGACATGCCACATTTCTCCCAAATATATCACAACTTCTCCAAGAAATACCACGTTTCCCCCTTGAAATAGGACCTTTTCACCCACAAATACCTGATTCATCCCCAAAATAGGACATTATCTGCCAGACATGCCAGATTTTCTCCCAAATATATCACATCTTCTCCAAGAAATACCAGGATTCCCCCATCAAATAGGACCTTTTCACCCACAAATACCTCTTTTATCCCCAAAAGAGGACAGTTTCTTCCAGAAAGGCCAGAATTCTCCCAAATAGATCACATCTTATTCAAGAAATACCAGGATTCCTCCTGAAATAGGACCTTTTCTCCCACAAATACCTGCCTTCTCCCCCTCAAACTGGCCAGTTTCTTCCAGAAATGCCACATTTCTCCCAAATATATCACATCTTCTCCAAGGAATACCAGGTTTCCCCCTTGAATTAGGACCTTTTCACCCACAAATACCTCCTTTATCCCCTAAAATAGGACAGTTTCTTCCAGAAAGGCCAGATAGCTCCCAAATATATCACATCTCCTCCAAGAAATAACAGGTTTCCCCCTTCAAATAGGACCTTTTCACACAGAAATTCCGGTTTCATCCCCAAAATAGGACAGTTTCTTCCAGACATGCCACATTTCTCCCAATAGATCACATCTTCTCCCAAGAAATACCAGATTTCCCCCTTCAAATAGGACCTTTTCACCCACAAATACCACTTTTATCCCCAAAAGAGGACAGTTTCTTCCAGAAATGCCACATTTCTCCCAAATATATCACATCTTCTCCAAGAAATACCACGTTTCCCCCTTGAAATAGGACCTTTTCACCCACAAATACCTGTTTCATCCCCATAATAGGACTTTTTCTGCCAGACATGCCACATTTCTCCCAAATATATCACATCTTCTCCAAGAAATACCAGGATTCCCCCTTCAAATAGGACCCTTTCACCCACAAATACCACTTTTATCCACAAAATACTACTACAGTTTCTTCCAGAAATGCCACATTTCTCCCAAATATATCACATCTTCTCCAAGAAATACCAGTTTTCCCCCTTCAATAGGACCTTTTCACCAACAAATGCCAGCCTTCTCCACCCAAATTGGACATTTTCTTCCAGAAATGCCACATTTCTCCCAAATATATCACATCTTCTCCAAGAAAATACCACGTTTCCCCCTGGAAATAGGACCTTTTCATCCACAAATACCACTTTTATCCCCAAAATTGGAGAGTTTCTTCCTGAAATGCCACATTTCTCCCAAATATATCACATCTTCTCCAAGAAATAACACGTTTCCCCCTTCAAAATAGGACCTTTTCACCCACAAATACCTCTCTTATCCCCAAAATAGGACAGTTTCTTCCAGAAATGCCACATTTCTCCCAAATATATCGCATCTTCTCCAAGAAATACCAAGCTTTCCCCTTCAAATAGGACCTTTTCACCCACAAATACCTCTTTTATCCCCAAAATAGGACAGTTTCTTCCAGACATGCCACATTTCTCTCCCAAATATATCACATCTTCTCCAAGAAATACCAGCTTTCCCCCTTCAAATAGGACTTTTTTCACCCACAAAATACCTGTTTCATCCCCAAAAGAGGACAGTTTCTTCAGACATGCCACATTTCTCCCAAATATATCACATCTTCTCCAAGAAATACCAGCTTTCCCCCTTCAAATAGGACCTTTTCACCCACAAATACCTCTTCTATCCCCAAAATAGGACATTTTCTGCCAGACATGCCAGATTTCTCCCAAATATATCACATCTTATCCAAGAAATACCAGGTTTCCCCCTTCAAATAGGACCTTTTCCACCCACAAATACCTGTTTCATCCCCAAAAGAGGACAGTTTCTTCCAGAAATGTCACATTTCTCCCAAATATATCACATCTTCTCCAAGAAATACCAGGTTTCCCCCTTCAAATAGGACCTTTTCACCCACAAATACCTGTTTGATCCCCAAAATAGGACATTTTCTTCCAGAAATGCCCACATTTCTCCAAAATATATCACATCTTCTCCAAGAAATACCACGTTTCCCCCTTCAAATAGGACCTTTTCTCCCAAAAATACCTCTTTTATCCCAAAATAGGACAGTTTCTGCCAGAAATGCCACATTTCTCCCAAGTATATCACATCTTCTCCAAGAAATACCAGGTTTCCCCCTTCAAATAGGACCTTTTTACCCACAAATACCTCTTTTATCCCCAAAATAGGACAGTTTCTTCCTGACATGCCACATTTCTCCCAAATAGATCACATCTTCTCCAAGAAATACCAGGTTTCCCCATTCAAATAGGACCTTTTCACCCACAAATACCTCTTTTATCCCCAAAAGAGGACAGTTTCTTCCAGAAATGCCACATTTCTTCCAAATATAGAACATCTTCTCCAAGAAATACCACGTTTCCCCCTTGAAATAGGACCTTTTCACCCACAAATACCTGTTTCATCCCCATAATAGGACTTTTTCTGCCAGACATGCCACATTTCTCCCAAATATATCACATCTCTCCAAGAAAAACTGGGGTTCCCCCTTCAAATAGGACCCTTTCACCCACAAATACCACTTTTATCCCCAAAATACTACAGTTTCTTCCAGAAATGCCACATTTCTCCCAAATATATCACATCTTCTCCAAGAAATACCAGTTTCCCCCTGGAATTAGGAACTTATCACCCAAAAATGCCAGCCTTCTCCACCCAAATTGGACATTTTCTTCCAGAAATGCCACATTTCTCCCAAATATATCACATCTTCTCCAAGAAATACCACGTTTCCCCCTGGAAATAGGACCTTTTCATCCACAAATACCACTTTTATCCCCAAAATAGGACAGTTT